>CM062295.1:273052847-273652847 GCA_031216915.1 Pictodentalium vernedei
CCCCCGAGAGAGAAAATGGTATCCCAGAGGAAATGTTACCTTACGTGGTTGCATGCCCTACTGACACTAACAGCGAACTGAACAGTTCATAGTTTCGAGCAAGAAGAGCTCGAAGAATCCGATAAAGTCGAGGGCGAGTACACGATGAAAAGAGAGAGGAAACGACCGCTAAAGTTAAGAGATTACGTTATATACAGCCTGGCGACTAGAGTAACGTCCCCTGTTGATGGCGAGGCAGCGGCGCCAGGAACGACGCTTCAAAGGGAAGTGGTGCTATGCGTAATGTGCGTAGGCGTCGACGAACCTATAAATACGACAGATCCGAAGGCGGAAATTCAAAGTTCTTTGAAGTCTAGCGTCATGATGCCTACGACCATAAACAGCTCCCAGAAAAATACGATGCGACAGATGCGAGCGAAATTATGATAGTCAGGAACTTCTTGATCGGCATAAAACACATTGTGTGGCGGCGAAGTTCGGATGCAACCAATGCAGCAAGAGCTACATGCATAACAAAGATTTGCTGCGCCAGCAGAGGGAAAAGCATCAGGCGCAGAGGTTGTTCGGAAGTCCATAACTGGTCCAGATAGTGGAGGTGGCGCCGATTGTGGTTCACGTGGAAGTTCCTGTGAGATTTGGCCACCTAGAAGACAGCGACGTAGTGGATATGACCCGAGCGGCTTCATCAACAGCGCAAGTTCCGCTTATCGGGGTATGAAGAATTTACGTCCGGACCCCCAGAAACACCCTTACAACAGACAAGCTTCGAGTCCCAGTCAACACAGACCCATGATGACCCAACATTACCAAGACCAGCGCAGCCTATGGAACGAGAAGCAAGACATCCACGGAAGGAGGGTAAAGAAATCACTTTAAAAAGAACAGCTGAAGGGGAAGAGTTCAAGTTCAGCTACGTGTATAAGAAGATCAATAGAAGGGTCGAATAATTGAGAAGATTAGTTGTAAATATTTTTAGGGAAAATTAAAATAATATTTTTGCGGGTTGGTGGGGAGTGAACAGTCTAAGATACCTCTGGACGAGGTTCGATCGGAGGCGTAGGTTGTGTAGCGGCCGAGTTATGGTAAGCGCCGCCGATTGCGCCTCTTTCCGAGTTATCTTCCTTCTTAGGGCGGAAGGTGACCCTCAGATCTCGCTTTGACTTGCGCCGATAGGGTATTTAAGGCGGTAACCAGCGCAATTTTTTGCATTTGGTTGGTGTCCTGGCAGGCGAACCTGGCGGGTGGAACAAGAAATGAAGTACAGATATCCAAGAGAGGCTCAGGGAATCGTCCAGTGTGGGGTGCGGAGCTGACCAACAGGAAATACGTAACAGCCCAAGTTTAACGGAGGCTATAGAAGCGGCGGATCCCAATCCCAGCTATAAGAGCGCCGCAACTACTTGCGACTGGGATAGAGTAGCGCAGAAGAGGCCACCTGAGGCCCACGTCTCAGCCTTGACTAAATGTACAAGGATCTGTAAATAAATCAATGGACCTAACTTCTAATCTTGTCTTTACTGGCGGAGAGAAAAAGGAGAGCAGCGCCCAACACACTTCCTGAGATACTGGAGAGAAGAGGATTGCACGGATAGGCTCCTCATCGCGCCGCTCGGCGCAGCACGCTACAATATTTATATCAAGAAGCCGTTATATCCCACGATTTTCCATTAATATCAGCAAATTGGACGAATTTGGATGTGAATACGGGAAATCTAACGATTCGTTGGCGTTTTTTTTTTTCAAATTCAAAGCTGCAACTGTTCAATTTTCTAAGAATTCTGACAAGAAAAAAAAGTATTATTGTTTCGCGAAAGAGAGGGAATCGGGGAAATCATGAAAAAGCAGGATATTCCGGTGCTCTTTCGAGCGATTCATGTGCTCTACCGAATGCATCTTGACGATTCCGGTGCTTCCCAAAGGGAACAAAAGCCTGATATTTAAACGAAACGAGCAATTGTGCAGCTTAATCCTTAAACTAATTTATTAGTTTTCAGAATTCAATTTGTTTAGCGACATTGTTGAAGACCTACAATTCTGTCTTCAAGCAGAATACATTTCTTCGAGAGGTGTTATCCAGGGCTGGTAGCAGTTAACGTTTCAAACGTTAACGTGTTAAATTATTTTAACAACGTTAAAAAACATTTAACCAAGTTAATAACATTTCACTTTGAAGATTATAATTGTTTAATATGTAGCATTGCGTCGTTATCAAAGTTGGCGAAGTTGACCTGCCGATATTTGACGATGCAGCAATATCAGCTTCATCCGAACGCCTATTTTCCTTGCAGGGACTGGTATTCGAGCAACGGCGGATGTCTCTTTCTAAGGATACAGCCGCAGTGATTGTATTCTTAAATAAAAACATCGCTGAATGTTAGAATTTACGATAACCTGAGAGAACTATTTTAACTCGTCCCCTGAGTTCCAATGTGTTCTATGTGCCAGTAGGCACATAGAACACATTGGAACTCAAGAGACGAACTGTACGTAAGTTCAATTATATTCAAATTCAAATCAATAAAAATGGTCGAAGTTATTAAAATTTTGTTCATTTTAACATTTAACGTCATTTAACTCGTTAACGCAGAATTATTTAACACGTTAACGTGTTAAGGAAAAATTTAACTCCTCCTAGCCGTGGTATTATCTTGATTTATTGTGCAGGAATCAAATTTAAACGGTCTTTTGGCAAAAGGTGTCAGTATTTTCTTGAATGTTTAAGTAATGCATAAAGAACGAGACTGAGTTGAATCGTTTGCAGAAACCATTCCGTCGTGGGTCGAATGACCCAAGACGGGAGGGTTTCTCTAAACGACTCAACGGAAGTAGGCCAGGTGGTTTTGGAACCCCATTTGCAAGTTCTCATTGCATTTTCTCATCGTGTTGTGCATGTCCGGAACTGATGTCATGGGAAATGATGTACTATGGGTAGGGCGTGCGAACGGTCATCTCGTCAGTCATTACCATAGCGATATGAGGCCTCTGGTGCGCGTGCGTGAGTCTGGGTGTTCAGTTCTCCCGAAATCTCTGGGGATTTCATTTCCGAACCACGCGGGCCGTCATTTTGTTTTACAGAAACACTTTTTGCACAAGGCTGGGTAGTTATGGCTGTAAGAGTACGTCCGGAGGGCATTTTTCGCGCCATTTTTTACCCCATGTTCCATCGAATTACGCAAAACAACCCCCAAATGGGCTAAAATCGCCCCTTTAGGGCAGTAAAGCAATAGGTTCTTCCTTGTGTGTGGCAGTGAAACAAATTAGTACCCTTCCCTCTAACTGGCTATTCGATAAGGCCTTGCACGAGGCCTTGCTTACCCAAAGAATCCTGAGAATTGTTCAAAATCGTCACTGGAACGACCGAAACCGCAGGTTTCTGGCATCTCAAATGTATATTTCTATGTGCTTTCCCTCAAATATCCCTTATAGTAATGAACTTCATCTGCACGTGGGCAAATACGACCTGAAGCAATAGTCACACTGCACCGTCGCCCGTACGCACCTACGTGGAAGGGCTGCAGTAATGTAGCTCCCATAAACTTCCCTGAAACGCACAACCGACGAGAAGGCATATTCGAAGGTGATGTCATGGATATTGGTGTGTCAGAAATTGTTTACAAATTTACCATAGGAACTCGGAAGAGCACGTGTTGTATTGGAGGTCCTCCTGAAGTGTGCACAAATATATTGGCTGGGCTTGTGCATAGTTGTAACATATTATCTCCCTTGATACGCTCACTGGCGGACAATCTCCCTTTGTTGTCCTTCATTGACACGAACTGGAACTGACAAGACGACTTGAAGACGTCTATTATGGATTAGCCTCATGCTCCTCGTAGTGTCACGTTACCCCCCCCCCCCTCCCCCTCCCTCGTGAAACTTGACATATATGATATTTATACCCAAATCTAACAATACATAAACTTTATTGGACATTTGTCCCATTATTTATTTGTGTTTGGTTGTATTCGGTTATATTCGGTTGTGTTCGGCGTTTAGTAGCGCGCAGGAGACAACACTGCTTGAAGCGAGTTTCAACAACGTCGTTTCCCCAAATTACTGCAGAAACATTTCTACAGACATTCTTCGGGTTCATGGTGAAATTGCGTCCGAGCTATAGAAACAATGAAAGTGGCGATTATTGGCGCGGGTGCTGCTGGGTTGAGCGCCTTAAAACATTTAAAATCCAAACAACTACTATTTAAGGAAGTTACTTGTTTTGAAATGTCATATCAAGTTGGAGGAATATGGAATTATGCGGACCAGACCGGAAGACGTCCAGACGGCCTACCCGTTTTCTCCAGTGTGTATACGAATTTAGTGTAAGTTTCTCAGTTTTATGCAATCCTGTGTAATTATAACTTAGTTGTATATACAAATGGTAAATAAACTTGTTTTTTTTTTGCATTTCAGTCTTCTTTTTCAGAACACTGACCCAAATTGGCACAAATTATCTTTGGGGGATATCCTTCGAACTTTGTTTGATAGAAATTGTTAAGGGGCTAAATAAGTAATGAAATTCTGTTTATTTGAAAATTCTCACCTCTGATATTCCTTCAATTCAAATTAAATATACACAAAATGTACATCAAAATGAAGACTGAGATGTATAGAACACGTAACACATGTGTAGTCAACTCATTGAGTCGACTGTAGGCACCACTGGTTTCTGGAAGTCTGCTACCGTATCCGTAACAGAACTGATAATTTAATAATATGTCACGAGAACAACTTATGGCCAAATGTGCTTTACATATCCAAGAACAAAGCTAGGGCATCAAAATTCTTCAAAACACCGCGACAGAGCTGCATGGAGGTAAATTCCAAAACGTTTTGCTTTTGTTTACATATGAATTTACTTTCGATTTCCGGTCGACGTTATCGGACGGAAAAAAGCATTTATATACAACGCCGTCTAAAATCAAATAATGAGAAAGATCACCTTAATACAGTATACAGTTATTAGATAGAGACTGCACAGTTGCCATATTCAATGCAAGGTATCATGATACCTGTTGATTTCTTAGAATTACGAATTTGTTTTTCGATGGAAATTCGTGGTATCGAGTGATTTGCGCATGTCTGTCGAGCATGGAAACCATCTTCAATAAAAAAAATGCAGACAGTGTTGTCCTTTTCCAAAATGCAGTCCTATCGCTGCTCTCGAAAGTGTTTTGAATGCCTAGCTTTGTTATTGAATATCTGAAGCACATTCGGCCACGAGTTGTTCTTGCTTGACCTAGCTATAGCAGACATAGGATAATATGAAGACCCAAGACTAATAGTATACCAACATTGATATATAACAGTACTACCAGATCCCCCCTCTCCCTTACGAGAAGCCCGACACTCTCTGACCAGAATAACGTTATGTCAGATTGTATAATGGACAACAACAGTGGTTAACGTCTTGATGGCGCCACGTGCGCATCATGACGTCACGACGTCAATAGCAACGTCAACTGTTTCGCGGGGAAAACTTTCAAGAAAACTCACCTTTCACATTAATTGTCCTTCACACACCCATACTACATACCCAGAGCCCCATGCGTACGTATATCACTATACATACCATAGCGTACTATATATGCAGTACGTACACAACTTGCCGGATCTAGGTGGATGGCGCCGAAGTTTTGCACAGAAAAAAGTTGCTCCACCAAAGCTCCGGTTCCTATGGGAATTTAACATTAGCTGCTCCACCAAAGCTCCGGGTAATGGGGGTCGATCGGTTACATGCTATACTACTGATGTTCATAGATGTTTCGGATTTTTGATTTAGACTCATGTGCCACCCATAGCACTACTTTTGTCGTTAGAGAATCGGTTTTCGGCGAATGGCTCCTAGGGGTTCTAATTCGAAACGAAAATGTGTTCATATGTTCAGATATGGTTTTTAAATATGCATAAAGGTTTTCGATTTTTTATCCAGCCCATTTGGCTCCCATGGTGTCACTTTGTCGTGAGAAAATCGGTTTTCGCGAAAGGCTCCCAGAGGTTTTAATTAGAAATGTTGAAAGTGTGTTGATATGCTCAGGCAGGTTTCTAGACGTGCATAAAAGTTTCGTATTTTTGATTCGGTCACTGTGGCACCTGTAGCTTCACTTTTGCTGTTGGAGAATCGGTTTCAGGTGAACGGCTGCCAGAGTCTTTAATTTGAAACGTTGGAAATGTGTTCATATGTTCAGGTAGGGTCTGTAGATATGCATAAACGATTGGGATTTTTAGCTCACCGCAGGGAGCTTAACTTATCACTTGCCGTCCGTCGTCGTCCGTCGTCCGTCGTCGTCCGTCGTGAACTTTACATTAACGACTACTCCTCCCAAATAACTGGATCAAATTGAACCAAATTTGGTGTGCATGTTCCCCATCATGTGCCAATTCAAACTTATACAAATAAACTTGCCGCACCTACAGGGGGCACCACAAGGGGCATAACTCTGATAGCACCCATGAATTTCTTTCCAAAATTCAAAAAAATCTTCTTCAGAATCCCCAGGCAGAATTCTTTCCTATTTGGTATACATCGTCTCTGGGGGGGGGGGGGGGGGGGAGGGGGGGGGGGCAGATTCAAGTTTGTTCAAACCGGCCCCCTGGGTTCATATTCGGGCTCACTATAGAAGCCCGAATTTGAACTTAGTGCATTTCAGGCAAATTTCTTAAAAAATCTTGTTCTCCAGATCCAGCAGGCAGAATCTTTTGATATTTGGTATGCAACATTGTGGGGTGGATCTGATGCAAGTTTGTTCAAATCGGCCCCCTGGATTCATATTTGGGCTCACTATAAAAGCTCAAATTCGAACTTAGTGCATTTCAGGCAAATTTCTTTAAAAACCTTCTTCTCCAGATCCAGCAGTCAGAATCTTTTGATATTTGGTATGCAACATTGTGGGGTGGATCTGATTCAAGTTTGTTCAAATCGCTCCCTGAGTTCATATTTGGGCTCAGTATAGGAGCTCAAATTTGAACTTAGTGCATTTCAGGCACATTTCTTTAAAAGTCTTCTTCTCAAGATCCAGCAGGCAGAATCTTTTGATATTGGGTACGCAGCATGCTTAGGGGGGTGAGATTAAAGTTTGTTCAAGCCAAGTCCCTGGGTTCATATTTGGGCTCACTGCGGTAGCCCGAATTATAACTTAGTTCAAAATGACGAATTTTCTTTAAAAATCTTCTTCTTCAGATCCAGCAGTTGGAATGTTTTGATATTTGGTATGCAGCATCCTTAGGGGGGGGGGGGGGGGGGATTCAAGTTTGTTCAAGCCATGTCCCTAGGTCCTTATTTGGGCTCACTGTGGGAGCCCGAATGATAACTTAGTTCAAAATGAGGAATTTTCTTTAAAAATCTTCTTCTTCAGATCTAGCTGTCAGAATGTTTTAATATTTGGTATGCAGCATCCTTAGGGGAGTGAGATTCAAGTTTGTTTCAAGCCATATCCCTAGGTACATATTTGGTCTCACAGTGGGAGCTTGAATTGTAACTTACTTCGAAATGAGGAATTTTCTTAAAAAATCTTCTTCAGATCCAGCAGTCGGAATCTTAGACAATATGAGGAATTTTTCTTTCAAAATCTTCTTCAGAATTAGCAGTCGAAATGTTTTGATATTTCGCATGCTGCTTCCTTAGGGGGTGAGATTCAAGTTTGTTCAAGCCAAGTCCCTGGGATCATATTTGGGCTCACTGTGGAAGCCCGAATGATAACCTAGTTCAAAATGAGGAATTTTCTTTAAAAATCTTCTTCAGATCCAGCAGATGAATGTTTTTGATATTTGGTATGCAGCATCCTCAGGGGGGTAAGATTCAAGTTTGTTCAAGCCCTGTCCCTAGTTCCATAAAATTTGTCTCTCATGATTTCATTCCTTTGTAGTGTTGATGAACCATGTCTAACTGAATGTGACACAAAATACTTCTTTGAACCACTTTGGCCGGTAAGCGATTAAGGCTCTTTGGAGCCTCTTGTTTTTATTCTTCTCAATGTGGCATCCGTAGCACCACTTTTGTCGTTAGAGAATCGGTTTCTGGAGAAAGGGTCTATGGGGGTTTTAATTCGAAAAGTTGCAAGTATGTTCATATGTTCAGTTAGGGTATCTAGATGTGCATAAAGGTTTGAGATGTTTTATTCGGCACCATGTGGCGCCCGTAGAACCACTTTTGTCATTTGAGAATCGGTTTCCTGTGAACTGCTTCTAGGATTTTTAATTCCAAATGTTGAAAGTGTGTACATATGTTCAGGTAGGGTCGCTTGATGTGCATAGAGGTTTTGGGTTTTTGATCTGGCCCATGTGGGTCCTGTGGTGCTACTTTTGACATAACATGATCGGGTACCTGTGAAGGGCTCCTAGGATTTTGAATTCGAAACGTTGAAAGTGTTTCATATGTTCAGGTAGGGTCTAGATGTGCAAAATGGTTTTCATTTTTTTTATTCGGCCCGATGTGGCATACATACCGACACTTTCTTCGTTAGAAAATCTGTTTCCGGCGAAAGGATCCTAGGGGTTTTAATTCGAAACGATGAAAGTGTGTTCATGTATTCAGGTAGGGTCTCCAGATATGCATAAGGGTTTGGGATTTTTTATTCGGTCCCATAGTCCAGAGTTCGATCCCTGTCCAGGAAGACCCGCGTTGTGTCCTTGGGCAAGGCACTTTATCCCGGTTGCCTACATGGGGCGTACTGCACGTCGATGGTGCACATATATTCAACCGCTGTAACCCTGCTTGAGCGGAGCTTGAAAAGAGTTAGAATGTTGAGGAGCTGACAGTTGCTCGTCGATGCTCGGTGATTCTCCCCGTTTACTACGGCTTCCTCCACCCGTAAAACTGTCACGGTCACGATTAGCCATTATGCATAAGTACCTTAACACCAATAAATAAAATAAATAAATTCTGCCCCGTGTGGCACCCGTACCTCAACATTTGATGTTAGAGAATCGATTTCCGGGGAAAGGCTCCTCGGGATTTTAATTCGAAACGTTGAAAGTGTGTTCATATGTTTAGGTAGGGTCTCCAGATGTGCATAAAGGTTTCGGATTTTGATTCGGAAACACGTGGCACCTGTAGCGCCACTTTTGTCGCTAATGAATCAGTTTCCGGCGAAAAGCTTCTAAGGTTTTCAATTCGAAATGATGAAACTGTGTTCATATTCTCAGATGGGGTGTCCAGATGTGCATAAAGGGTCCGGTGTTTTGATTCGGCCCCATGTGGCATCTATAGTGCCACTTTTGTCATTAAAGAATCGGTTTTCGGCGAGAGGCTCCTAGAGGTTTTAATTTGAAACGTTGAAAGTGTGTTCATCTGTTCAAGTAGGATCTCTAGATGTGCATATAGGTTTCGGATGTTTGATTCGGCCCCATATTGGAACCTGTAGTGCCACTTTTGTCGTTAAAGAATCGGTTTCCGGTAATAGGTAATAGGCTCCAGGGGGTTTTAATATGAAACACTGAAAGTGTGTTCATATGTTCAGGTAGGGTCTCTAGAAGTGCAGAGAGGTTCGTATTTTTGTTTCGGTCCTATGTGGCCCCCGTAGTGCCACTCGTGTCATTAGAGAATCGGTTTCCGGCGAAAGTCTCCTATAGATTTTAATTCGAAACGCTGAAAGTGTGTTCATATGTTCAGTTAGGGTCTCCAGATGTGCATACAGGTTTGGGATTTTGATTCGGCTCCATGTGCAGACGAAGTGCCACTTTTGTCGTTAGAGAATCTGTTTCTGGCGAAAGGCTCCTTACGTATTCAATTCGAAACGCTGAAAGTGTGTTCTTATGTTTAGATAGGGTCTCTTGATGTGTATAAAGGCTTCGGATTTTTTTTAACTGCCCCCATGTGGCTCTCGTGGTGCCATTTTTGTCATTAAACAATCTGTTTCCGGCCAAAAGCAAAGGTTATTAATCCGAAATGTTGAAAGTGTGTTCATGTGTTCCTGTAGGGTCTCTAGATGTTCATGAAGGTTTGATAGTTTTCATTCGGCCCCATGTTCCACCGTTAGGGCCACTTTTGTTGTTAGGGAATCGGTTTCCGACAAAATGCTCCAAGGAGTTTTAATTCGAAACGTTGGAAGTGTGTACATATGTTCCAATAGTGTCTCTAGATGTACATAAACGTTTCGAATTTTTGATCTGGCCCAGTCTGGCTCTCGAAGTGCCACTTTTGTCATTAAACAATCGGTTTCCGGCGAAAGGCTCCTTGGGTTTTAATTCCAAATGTTGAAAGTGTGTTCATATGTTCAGGTAGGGTCTCTAGATGTGCATAAAGGTGCCGGATTTTTTTATCTGGCCCCGTGTAGCTCTCGTGCTGCCAGTCTTGTCATTAAACAATTGTTTTTTTGACAAAGCGCCCAGAGGGTTTCTAATTCGAAACGATAGTGTGGTGTGCATGCATATCTTCAGTTAGGGTCTCTAGTGTGTATAAAGATTTTGGATTTTTAATCAGGCCCCATTTGGCTTCCGTGATTCCACTTTTGTTGTTAGACAATCGGTTTCCGGCTAACGGCTCCTAGGGGTTTAAATTCGAAATGTTGAATGTGAGTCATATATTCAGGTAGGGTCTCTAGGTGTGCATAAAGGTTTCGTATTTTTGAATCGGCCCAATGTCACGCCCGCACTATCACATTTGTGGTTAGGGAACCAATTTCCGGCGAAAGGCTCCTAATTTTTTATTCGAAACGTTGAACGTCGATTCATGTGTTCAGAGAGGGTTTCTAGATGTGCATAAAGATTTCGGATTTTGGATTCGGCCCTATGTGACGCCAAGAGCGCCACTTTTGTTGCTAGAGAGCCGGTTTCTGGCGAAAAGCTCCTAGGAGTTTTAATTGGAAATGTTGAAAGTGCGTTGATATGTTCAGGTAGGGTCTCTAGATGTGCACAAAGTTTGGGGATTTTTTATTCGGCAGCCGTAGCACCACTTTGTCATTCGAGAATCGGTTTCTGGCGAAAGGTTGCTATGGGTTTCAATTGATAATTCGAAACGTTGGATTGTGTTCCTGAGGTTTTCATTCGAAACGTTGAAAGTGTGTTCATATGTACAGGTAGTGTCTCTAGATGTACATATAAAGATTTCGAATTTTTGATTCGGCCCTATAAGAGCGCCACTTTTGTCGTTAGGGAAAGGCTCCAAGGGGTTTTCATTCGAAACGTTCGAAATGTGTTCATATGTTCATGTCATATGTAGTGCATACAGGTTTTGGATTTTTAATCTGGCCCCATGTGGCTCCCGTGGTGCCACTTTTGTCATTAAATAATTGGTTTCCTGTGAAAGGCTCCTTGGGTTTTTAACTCGAAATGTTGAACGTGTGTTCATATGTTCAGGTAGGGTCTACAGATGTGCATGAAGGTTTCGGATTTTGTTCTCGCCCCCATGTGCCACCCGTAGTGCAACTTCTATTGTTAGAGAATCGGTTTCCGACGAAATACTCCTGAGTGTTTTAATTCGAAACGTTCAAAGTGTGGTCATATGTTCAGGTAGGGCCTCTAGATGTGCATAAGGCTTTCAGATGGGAACGCGGTAGCTCAGTAGGTAGAGATACAGGCTGCAAGCCGAGAGGCCCTCGGGTCGAATCCCACCTGCAGCAACCGCGTTGTGTCCTTGAGCAAGACACTTAATCACAATTTTCCACTTGTGGACACTGTAGCGCTGAGTACTAAGTCGCACTACATGTCGATGGTGCACTTGTCTTTAACTAATGCTGACCCTGCTGGTGTGGAGTTCGTACGTCGGGGAGTCTGACAGTTGCTCGGTGGTTCTATCCGGGTACTCCGGTTTCTTCCAACCGTAAAACTCTCAAACACGAGGTGTCCCAGGCTGTCGAAAGTGTCGTTAACCCCAATAAATAAATAAATAGTTTTTAGATTCGGCCCCCCCTTCTGGTGCCCGTAGTGCAACTTTTGTCATTAGAGATTCTGTTTCCGGCGATAGGCTCTTAGGGGTTTTAATTCGAAATATTGAACGTACGTTCATATGTACAGATAGTGTCTCTAGATGTGCACAAAGGTGTGCCTAAAGGTTTGGGATTTTTGGGGGTCCCATGTGGCGAGCGTAGTGCCACTTGGGTCGTCAGAGAATTGGTTTCCGGCAGAATGTTTTTAATTGTTTTTAATTTGAAACGTTGAATGTGCGTTCGTATATTCAGGTAGGGTCTCTAGATGAGCGAAAAGGCCTCGGGCTTTTTATTCGGCCCCATGTGGCTCCAGTGGTGCCACTTTTGTCACTAAACACTCCGTTTCCGGCTAAAGGTTCCTAGGTGTTTAATCTGAAATGTTGTAAGTGTCTTCATATGTTCCGTCTCTAGATGTGCATAAATGTTTCAGGGTTTTGATTTGGCCCCATGTCCTACCCGTAGGGCCACTTTTGTTGTTAGAGAATCGGTTTTCGACGAAATGCTCCAAGGGGTTTTAATTCGAAATGTTGAAAGTAGGTTCAAATGTTCAGGTAGGGTCTCCAGATTTGCATAAAGGGTTCCGATTTTTGATTTGACCCCATGTGGCACCCATTCTGCTACTTTTGTTGTTCCTGGGGGGGGGGGGGGGGGTTAGTTCAAAACGTTGAAAGCGTATGTCCATATGTTCAGGTAGGGTCTCTAGATGTTCATAAATGTTTCGGGTTTTTAATTTGGCCTCAAATGACGCCCACAGCACTACTTTTATCGTCAGAGAATCGGTTTCCGGCCAAAGGCTCCGAGGGGTTCGAAATGTCGAAAGTGTGTTCATATGTTCAGGAAGGGTCTCTAGATGTGCAGAAAAGGGGTCGGATTTTTTTTTATCTCACTCCATGTAGCTCTCGTGCTGCCACTCTTGTCATTAAACAATTGTTTTCTGACGAACCGCCCCTCGGTTTCTAATTCGAAACGAAACTGTGTTCATATATTCAGGTAGAGTCTGCATAAATGTGTATAAAGATTTTGGATTTTTGATCTAGCCCATTTGGTTCCCGTGGTGCTGCTTTTGTCGTTAGGCAATCGGTTTCCGGCGAAAGGCTTCTAGGGGTTTCAATTCAAAACGTTGAATGTGAGTTCATATGTTCAGGTAGGGTCTCTAGGTTTCGTATCTTTGAATCTGCCCAATGTGACGCCCGTACTAACACTTTTGTGATGGGGTAATGAATTTCCGGCGAAAGGCTCCAAACGTTTTTATTCGAAACGTTGAAAGTGTGTTCATATGTTCAGGTAGGGTCTCTAGATGTGCATAAAGATTTCGGATTTTGGATTCGGTCCTATGTGACGCAAAGACTGCCACTTTTGTTGCTAGGAAATCGGTTTCCGGCGAAAAGCTCCTAGGGGTTTTAATTTGAAATGTTGAAAGTGTGTTCATATGTTCAGTTAGGGTCTCTAGATGTGCACAATATTTTTTATTGATTTTTTATTCGGCATCCTGAGGCAGCCATAGCACCACTTTTGTCATTCGAGAATCGGTTTCTGGCGAAAGGTTGCTAAGGGTTTCAGTTGACAATTCGAAACGTTGAACTGTGTTCACATGTTGAGGTAGGGTCTCTAGATGTGCATTAAAGTTTGGAGTTTTTTATTTTACTCCATGTGCCATCCGTAATGCCACTTTTGTCATTGGAGAAAGGCTTGAAATGTTGAAAGTGTGTTCATATGGTCAGGTAGGGTCTTCAGATGTGCATAAAGGTCCCAGAGGTTTGATTCGGCCCCATGTGCCACTTTTGTGATGAAGTAATCGATTTTCCTGCGGAAGGCTCCTAAGGTTTTTATTCGAAACGTTGAAAGTGAGTTCATATGTTCAGGTTGGGTCTGATGTGCACAAAGGTTTCGGATTTTTAATCCGGCCTCATGTGGCTCCCGTGGTGCCACCTTTGTCATTAAACAATCGGTTTCGGGAGAAAGGCTCCTTGAGTTTTTAATTCGAAATGTTGAAAGTGTGTTCATATGTTCAGGTTGGGTCTGTAGATGTGCATGAAGGTTTCGGATTTTGTTCTGGCCACAATGTGCTACCGGAAGGGCAACTTTTGTTATTAGAGAATCGGTTTCCGACGAAATGCACCTTGGGGTTTTAATTCGAAAAGTTCAAAGTGTGGTCATATGTTCAGGTAGGGCCTCCAGATGTGCGTAAAGGTTTCAGATGGGAGCACGGTGGCTCTGTAGGTAGGGTTGCAGTCTGCAAGCCGAGATGTCCTCTGTTCGAATCCCACCTGCAGTAACCACGTTGTGTCCTTGGGCAATCCCAACTGTTCACGTGGGGGCACGGTGGCGCTGTGTACTAAGGCACACTACACGTCGATGGTGCACTTGTCTCCAACCAATGCTGACCCTGCTTGTAAGAAGGTGATAATGGAGAGTTCACGACCACTTTGTACATGTACGTGTACAAATACGTATACGATGCGTTTACCAACGTGGGATTCAGTGTTAAATCGCACGCTTGTTCACAAAAATGTTCAGTGGTCTTGAAATCTCCTGGTTTTTTGTGACTCCTAGATCGCACTTTTAACGTTCAAATACTCGTGGTGAACGTTGAATGTCACGCGTTTTTTAAAAAAAGGTGAAATTGTACATTTTTCACTTTTTTTTACTTTAAAAATTTTTGTCGACGTTCCCATCGCAGATCAGACCATCGATCCATCGTTGGTGAACGCGAGCAAAATTCTGGGCTAGCATAAAAAAAACGGTTTGAGAATTCTGGAAAAGTGGTCCAGAATTCTCTATTGTTTTTGAGGCGGTGGGTTTTTCCCATTTATGACGTAAGTAGGGGAATACCCATAGTGGGATTTTCCAAACTCATCTAATTAACCAATCAGATTGCTTGATTCTCCGCTAATTAACCAATCGGATTGCTCGATTCTCATAAACTTGATCATACAGAGTTATCTCCCCTCGTCGTGGGGTGGGGGGAATACCCGAATTTTTTTCCAAAAAAAACTTAACAGACAACTGTTGAACGCTTCCATTTCTGACGTGAGCGGGGGGGGGGGGGGGGGGGGGGGGGGGGAATACCCGAGGAAATAAAAAAAAAGTGATCGATATATATAGGAGAGAGAAAAAAACATAAACATAAAAATAATTATACATTTAATTTTGAAAATAATAAAATAACTCTCATTAGTATACGTAAAGGAACATTAACAATTAAAAACGAAAAATGTTTTTACAGATGGATTCTAGACACCGAGATCGAATTTTAGAAGAGTATGAACGTGCTAAGAAGGGCATTCAGTCGGCTGACAGAAGCAGACGTCTTGGTGAGATGGAACTCAAACGCGAAGCCACAAAAATATTTAAACCCGTGACGGAGGGTCAAGAGCGAAGCAGGAAGGAGATAGTCGAAGAATTGAGACCCATAAAGGAGAGTTCTTTGAGAATGGGTTCGTTGCCTCTTAGTTTTGGAAATCGGTATTCCGTTCAATCTACACCGGATTATGTTCCCACGGGAATTCAAACAGAGAGCGAGTCTGATGATACAGCTTCGACTATCACCACTAGTAGCGTCGCATCGTCTGATGATAATGGCGGTAAGAGAGATCTGTCGTATGGATTTTATGAGGATTCGGAGGGAAGAATTTTTGTAGGAGACACAGAAGTAGATATTGGCGATGATGAATTGATCGTGGGTTCGAACAGATACGAATTGACTGATGGACTGCGCAGATTGCTCCTTTACGACAAGCCTAGCGATTACACGGATCAGGATTTCGACAATTACGGCGACATTCTGGTTCAGACCCACGCCATGAAGAGAAATAACGATGCCAGAGAGACGAGACCCAAAGCCAACAGAGGTTACAAGTGGACGAAAGTGGTGAAACCCATATGGGATATGAACAAGAAGTTCATCGAATCGGTGTCTGGCAAAGGGGTCAAAACCACTTCTTTTCCGAGCGATTCTGACGCTCTGTCTCAGAGATTGAGTTTGTTGATGGCGAGCAGACGGGCTGGTAACACAGGATTAGATAATCAGATAGTTACTACATCTGACGAATTGTTAAGACAGAAGGTTTTGAATAAAAACCATTATAAAAGGCTGATGAACGAATTGAAGGATTGATGTGTATATAATAAGTAGAGAGAAACAAACGAACAAACAAAAATAAAACAGTAAATTTTCACACTAGAATAATAGAAGTATTTAAAAACAACAAAACGATTTACCAGTGAAAAAAACAAAAATATATTATAAAAATAAAATATGTTGGTGATAAAGAACAGGGGATACGTCAGAACTTACGTTCAAGGCGGTTCTGGCATCGTCGATTCTATAATGCGAGCGTTCACGAGCGATGCGGGTAGAAAACTCGCATCGACCGCGTTTGAGGTCGGTAAGAAGACGGCTTTGGATGCTGGTAAGAAAGCTGCTTCCGAAGCCAGTGGTAGGATAGCTTCTGTGGCTGGCAAGAGGGCAGCCGACGCGTTGATCGACAAGTTGATCAGTCCGCCGGCGAAGCGAGCTGCGTTAGAGCGAACGCCGAAAAGTTGGAAAGATTTTAAGGATGCTGTGGTACCCATACAAGATTTAGCCAAAATGACGAGTGGATCTGGATTGAAGAGAACTCGCGACGGTGTGATATAAATAAATAATAACATTAAAAACTGAGTTTGAAAAACATAAAAAAATTGCGTTTGAAAGGAATCTAAAATAACAAACAAACAAAAAATAAAACAAAGATGAACATTAAAGATATGTCTTGGAACGACGCCGCGACCAAGAGGTCGAATAACGAGTTCTTTCCCAAGAGCATAAGAGGCTTGATAGTGGGAAAATCGAATTGTGGAAAGACCAATCTGTTGATGAATCTGTTGTCCCGACCCGACTGGTTGGATTACGACAGATTGTTCATGTTTGTCAAGAGCTTGTTTCAACCCGAATACAGATTGCTTCGAGAGTGCATGGATCGTAGATTGCCCAAGGACATCATAGCCAGAATCTTTGACAGTAGGGAGGAATTCGACAAGAGTGGAGCTCCACTCTCGACCATTTTGGACGGTGCGGCGATGGAGCTGATGAAGAGAAATGCAACTTCGAACGTCGAGTGTCGATTTTATGAGAACGCTAGCGACGTTCCGGATCCTAGAGAATTGAAATCGGAAGATAAGAATCTCATGATTTTCGACGCTCTGCTTTTGGAGAGACAGAACCGAAGCGAATCGTATTACGTTAGGGGTCGACACAGCAACGTGGACTGTTTCTACCTGTCGCAGAATTATTTTCGATTGCCCAGACAGACGATAAGGGAGAACGCTAATTTTCTATGTCTCTTTCGCCAAGATCTCAAGAATCTCAATCACATCTACGGCGATCACGTCGCAAACGACATGAGCGCGTCGGAATTCAGGAGATTCTGCAAGAGGGTTTGGGATGGTGGACTTTACAATTTCGTCGTGATCGATTTGACAAGCGAATTTAATCGCAGAAAATATCAGTGCGGATTCGACAAGTTTTATGTTTCTGATGATAATAATAAGATAGAACGTGAAAATAAAATTTAGAAAATAATAAATCTCCAAATAATTAGTTTTGAATAAAAAAAAAATAAAATTAAATATAATGTTCGAGAATTGTTAGAACGGATAGCCGAGAATACGGCTGCAAAACAATCCATTCAAATCGTGGTGAGTGGCGATTCGACTCGATCCGCTACGAAATTCGAACCTTCCATCGAATTGAATCGAGAGAAAAGATACGAGATGACTTTGGTGAATCTGGAGACTTATTATTCCTTTCCCAACGTCACCGAAAAGAATAACTCGTTCAAGTATTCTGACGGAGTGGATTGGTTGGAGATTCGAATTCCCAAAGGGAGTTACGACATAGACGATTTGAACAATTACATTCAGACGCGAATGAAGACGGATGGAAAGGGAAGCAACAAGATCAGACTCGCTCCCAATCCTAATACCTTACAGACGATGTTGGATTTGGAAGATAATTTTCGAGTGGATTTCAACACGGACGATTCTATAGGCAAGATGTTGGGATTCGATCGAAAGATGTATCGAGGCCACGCGGCATCTGAAAATACGGTCGACATTCTCGCAGTCAATAGCATTCTGGTGAACGTGGACGTGATTGCTGGAAGCTACGTGAATGGTAGCGCTCAACCGACGATCTATTCCTTCTTTCCAAACATGTTGCCGGGTTATAAGATCGTGGAGCGACCTCGAAATTTAGTTTATCTACCAGTGATTTTAGACATGTTGTATAGTCTCAAAACCACGTTGACGGATCAAAATGGTGAACTGTTAGATCTTCGCGGAGAGAGGGGGATGATACGATTTCACATAAGAGAAATATAAAAGCAAAAAAAATAAAAAATATTGTATATATATATATAGATAACAAAAATAAAATAAACGCAATATTAATTTTACAAAATTACTTTAATATAAATAATTATTATTAAACAAGAAACAATTGAAGTAAATAATTTAAAAAAAAAACAGAATTATGACAGAATACGTGATTAAAAACGTGAACATATCCGCAGGACAGAGGAAGAAACTTAAGAGAGCGTTAACAACTCGAGGCGAGGCGGTGAGATTCAAATTCACTCACGAAGATCTGACAGGAGGCAGTCAGGATTCGATCTCCTGGACCAGAAGTCAAATCAAAAGGATGGAGAAAGCGATTCGCGATGGAAGAGGGTTGATGCTGAGATTGAGTCCCGCTCAATTGAGATACAATTTGAGAATGAAAGGCTGTTTCCTACCACTATTGGCAGGAATCGCCGCAAAAGCATTACCCTTCTCCGCAAAGGCACTACCCTTTCTCGGAAAGACTCTCGGCGTGGGAGCTCTCACGGGACTCGCTAGTTCGGCAGTTGAGAAATTAATGGGTGGCAGCGGACTGTTCTTGAAGAAGGGAGGAGCCGTGTGTCGCGTCCACGTAGACGACAGCGGTAAAGGATTGTATCTAGAACCCGTTAGAGGTGGCAACTCTCTGAGAGGAAACGGTCTCTATCTGAAGAGTGGACAGAACATTGAGCGACTCAGCAAGGGTTTGTTGCTCGGTGAGAATTCGCCGTTTAAGAATATACCAATTTTGAATATGTTATAATATAAAATTATATAATTATATAAAATATAAATCATAGAAAGTATAAAATAATATATTTAAAATTAGTAAAAAGGTGGAGAAATAATTTTATCATCAGGATGAAAAGGTGGAGAATTTATCACCTGGATGAAAAGGTGGAGAAACAATTTTATCCCCTTGACGATAATGACGAATATCGCGAGACAGAGGGCGAAGAAACAAAAAAAAGTGGAAAAATGGTTAGACGCTAATGATGGATATATGAGGAAAGAACTGATGAAAGAGATAGATAAAGCACGGGATAGATGGTTGGGAATGAGATGCTTTCCACCATCACCACTACCTTCTGAAGAGAATGGTGATGATGCGAGTGTTACCAAGAGATGCACAACATTCGTTCATAATTATGATTCGGATAAACAAAAATGTTTTTATAATCGTATCATATCACAAAAAAAAAGAAAAAAAGAAAAAGAAGAATCGACGCTGAAAATTGAGAAAAAAGGAAACGTTATTATAATATATGGTAATTGTGAAGAAGAAGGAAAACAAAAAAAAAATGAGATCTAAAGATGATCTCATTACTTTTTTTTTCATTTTTCTTCGCTAAAAATCAATCTCTCTGTTGTTTATATTTCCAAGTCTGTTATTAGCATCTTGACACTCGTGTTTTCTCCTTTTTCGAAAACGTGTTGAATGTTTATCTTTACTTTTTTGAGATTTTTTACATCGGTCAACTCGCTCTCACCACCCGATTTCTCCACGAGTTCACGTGAGATGTTTGGAAATATGTAATTTCCATAGGGCAACGACAAATCGTCCTTGTCGAATTCTCTATCTTCGGCGATGATGATGTTCTGCAGATCGCTTTGGTACTCGTAAATCAAATCGAGCGCGGCTTCATCCAATTTCAAAGGCATCTTATATGTGTTGTATTTATGCTCTAAGCCCTTCGTCTCGACCTCGTTCAATTCGATGGGATCGTGTCGTTGTAATCTATAGATTTTATGACCGAATTTCTTATACGTTTTCACTCGTTTCAATTTCAATTCACATCTTTTAGGTGTTGCTGTCTTCATTATCGATTATTTAGTTTTTTTTTGTTTTACGAATTCTTGCAAATAATGTATATTTTAAATTTTGTATTTTAATAATTTGTTTAAAAAAAGTTTTGTTTTTTTTTGCTCCTTCTTTATATAAAAAAAAAAAGTTGTTTTTATAATTTTAATTTCTTTAATGTGAAAAATTTTTTTGTAAAAGTTTTTTTTCTCTTTATAACATGCGTCTACTTCACGGAAATTTGTTTTGAACCTCGTGCAAGACTTCGCGTAAAAGTCGTAAGAGTTCTATTTGTCTTGAACCTTCTTTTTTAATAGTTCGAATGACATTGTCGATTAATTTTTGTTCGCTAATAGTAATACGATTCGATTTTCTATCGCAAATCGTATCGTTTTCTTTTGAAACGCGTAAATATAAATTACGATTTTTTTCTTCTTGGTTTTTTGGAGAATAACGATTTATTAAACAACGTTGACGTTTATGTCGAGATTCCGTCATGGATGTTATCGTCATGATCGATTATTTAGTTTTTTTGTTTTACGAATTCTTGCAAATAATGTATATTTAAATTTTGTATTTTAATAATTTGTTTAAAAAGTTTTTTTGCTCTTAATATATATAAAAAAGTTGTTTTTTTAATTTTAATTTCTTTAATGTGAAAAATTTTTTTTGTAAAAGTTTTTTTCTCTTTATATAAATAAAAAGTTAAATTTAAAATCTCAATTTTAAAATTTTTAACAAATTATCATTAAATACAAAAATTCAACAAAAACAATATTCTTACAAACTCAATTTTGAGGTAAAAACAATGATCAAGTCCGAACATCCGAATTATAGTTTAGAACGTGCAAGACTTCAAACGTTTAAAAATTGGCCTTCACATCTTGCCCAAAAACCCGAAGATTTAGCCGCTGCAAGTTTTGTTTACGTGGGTAAAAGCGACAAAGTTAAATGTTTTTGTTGTAATATACATTTGATGAATTGGGAACCTCACGACAGACCTTTACTAGAACATATAAATAATATTAAAAAAGGCGAATGTGATTATTTGAACAAGATCCTAGTGTTGGGATTGATCAAAATCGAAGACGAAGAGTGGGATAGAAAAAAAACCCAAAAATTATTGATGGATATGTTACAACTTGGATACACCAAGGAACAATTGTGCAATGCGTTAAATAATGCGAACAAGACCCTGTCTCAATTCTTAACTCTAGAACATCTCATTAAATTCACGACGGAAATGGACAAGCTATCGTCGTGTGTCGAAAATGAGCCGAGCAAAACGTTCGCGAAGTGTCTGCTCTGCGAAGGTGTCACAAATGTCTTGTTTCTACCGTGCGCACACCTGCGTTATTGTAGAGAATGTTATTCTGAAGACGAGAAAACGTGTTCGTTTTGCAAACGAGAAATAAAAGCGGTCTTAAATTGTTTTGAATAAAAAACACATTAAAGAAAATTTTGTAAAAAGTAATGAGATCTAAAGATGATCTCATTACTTTTTTTTCCTTCTTCTTCGCTAAAAATCAATCTCTCTATTGTTTATATTTCCAAGTCTGTTATTAGCATGTTGACATTCGTCATTTTTCCACTTACGAAAATGTTTTGAATGTTTATCTTCACTCTTTTGATTTTCTTTACATCGGTGAATGCGCTCTCACCACCTGATTTGTCCACAAGTTCGAGTGAGATTATTGGATATATGTAACTTCCATAGAACAACAACAAATCGCCCTTGTCGAATTCTCTGTCTTCAGCGATGATGATATTATTCAGCAGATCGCTTTGGTACTCGTAAAACAAATCGAGCATGGCTTCGTCCAATTTCAAACACATCCGATATTTGTTGTAGTAGCACTCTAACTCCTCCATCTCGACCTCATTCAATTCGATGGGATCGTGTTGTTGTAATGTATAGATATTAAAACTGAATTTCTTATACGCTTCGTCTCGTTTCAATTTTAATTCACATCTTTTAGGTGTTGTTGTCATGATCGATTATTTGGTTTTTATGAATTCTTGCAAATAATGTATATTTTAAATTTTGTATTAAAGAAAGAAAAGATGTTGAAATTTAACTTTTTTATATATATATAAAAAGAGTAAAAAAGCAAAACTTTTTTCTTTAATACAAAATTAAAAAAAAAAAATTCTTACAAATGAAAAAAACAGATAAAACAATGGTAAATTTAAATGAGAAAACCGTACCTCAGTTAAACTAGATTTGTAAACTATTACAAATTTCACATTTCAGAAATCATAGAACTAAATCAAAAAAAATTGAAGTCATACAAGAATATTTGCGAAATGCTAGAAAGGCAAATGAAATGTTGATAGCAACGACATCAAAAGATGCATCGGTTGTGAAAAATGAGAAGATAGTAAAAGGAATCGAAATGTCGAAGTCGAAAAAAACTAAAAACGTTTCAATTGTGAAAAATAAGAAGATGACTAAACGAAAAGCTGTTGAAGAACATCAAGTTTCCAAAGAAAAGAAAAGAAAAACGAAAACGAAAACGAGTGATGCACTTCAGATTCTAGACAAACGAGATATATCAAGTGAAATTCAATGAGCAATTGACGAAAGGAAAGGAGAAGAATATGTAACACAACTCGTTGCAGAACTATTCCAATCGAAACCCATAGAACGGGAGAGTGCGATCAAAGGCATTTTTAAAACTTTCAACGTGATTCCCTCGTTGAAGAAAATCGATCCAAAATTGTTCATGGAATGGGTGAAGAAAAAAGTATTGGATTTGTTTCGTGAATACATGAACGTGGGACTAAAAATTAAGATGATACTCCATTGCGTGATGAATAAAATTGACGTGAAGTCTGGTGAGAGCATCGTAAAAAATGGATATTTCAGATCTAACGTCGAACTCATATTTCAAGGTTCAGATTTATCAGACGTTTTCAAAAAGATGAAAGACAAGATGTTGACATCTCTCGCAAATTATCAACATGAAGGTAGTAATTGGATGTTTGATGAGGTGTTGAAACTCGAAATTCACATAAGTAAAAATGATTCATTGAAAGGATCTTCCTACTTGGAATTACCGTATTTCTTGGCTAAGAAACACGCCGTGGTCAATGTGAGAAATAAAGATGATCAGTGTTTTAAATGGGCAGTCACCTCCGCTTTATACCCTGTCAAAATACACTCCGGTAGAGTTTCTCATTACGAGGAAACTTCTAAAAATCTCGATTGGACCGGAGTGACTTTTCCAACAGAGTTAAAACAAATCGAACGTTTCGAGGCTCAAAATCCCACCGTAGCGGTGAACGTCTTGGGATACGACGACGAAAATCAAAAGATCTATCCTCTCAGACAGACTTTGTATCTCGGAAGAGAAAAGACGATTATTTTATTATTGATTTCGAATGGTGACAATCGTCATTATTGTTGGGTTAAACATCTGAGCTGATTACTGTTGAAACAAAATAATAAACATAACGGAAAGATATCTTTATGTTTCAATTGCATGAACATGTTTCAGAGCGAAGACTTGTTGGCGAAACATCAGGAATATTGCAATGAAAATCAAGGTGTCACCGTCGATATGTCCAAACCTAACACCATCGTGAAGTTTGAAAATCACAATAGAAGGTTAAAAGTACCATTCGTCGTGTACGCCGGTTTCGAATGTTTCACCACGAAAATGAGTTTCTGTCAACCCAACACTCTTCAAAGTTATGTCGAAAGATATCAAAAACACATGCCTTCGGGCTATTGCATTTACGTGAAATACGCTTTCGACTCGCAACACGACATGGGTCCCTTCACCTACACAAAATAGTATGAAGACGGCGACGTGGCTCAAAGGTTCGTGGAAGAGTTAGAATCGAAAATTCAAATGTTATATGACAAATTTAAAACTCCGGCAAAAATGATCATCACGCGAGAGCAGCAGGACGAAAATAACAGAGCCACCAAATGTCACATATGCAGACAATCGTTCGACGAGAATTCGGAGGAAAATAAGAAGGTTAGAGACCACGATCATTACACGAGTCTGTATCATGGTCCGGCTCACAGCAAGTGTAATTTAAAATATCGAGACGCCATTTTCTATCCGGTGATGTTTCACAATCTCTCGGGTTATGACAGTCATCTGTTCGTGAAAAATCTTGGCACCTCACATGAAGAATTAAATTGCATCATGAACAGCGAAGAAAGATACATTTCCTTCACGAAATGGAAGCTCATGGAGAAGAAAAGAGTAATCGACAGAGAGACGTTGAAAGAAAAAACGAAATCCATTCGTAGAGTCATACGTTTCATCGACAGTTTTAAATTCATGTCGACCGCTCTGGAAAAATTAGTCGATAACATGAGCAAGGATAAATTTAAAATCACGAGCGAATATTTCGGAGAACGAGTAGATGTCATGTTGAGGAAAGGAGTCTATCCTTACGATTACATGAACGATCTAAAGAGATTTGAAGACACCGCACTACCTTCGAAAGAAGATTTTTATTCAAAATTATACGAATTCGACATTTCCAACGAGAATTACGAACATGCCAAAAACGTGTGGAAATCATTCGATATGAAAACCATGAAAGATTATCGTGATCTCTATCTGAAGACCGACGTTCTGCTCTTGGCAGACGTGTTTGAAAATTTTCGAGACGTCTGTTGTCGAAATTATGATCTGGATCCCGCTTGGTATTTCACCGCACCCGGTCTGGCGTGGGACACTCTGTTGAAGACCACTGAAGTCCAATTGGAATTATTATCTGACATGAACATGTTGCTCATGTTCGAAAGGGCTGCGAGAGGTGGCATCTCGATAATCTCCCACAGATATTCTGAAGCTAACAATCCCTACATGAAAGAAGGTTTCGATTCGAAATGGTCGACTAAATACATACAATATTGGGACGCTAATAATCTGCATGGTTGGGCTATGAGTCATCCTTTACTGATAGGAAATTTCGAATGTGTGAAGGAACTGGAAGAGATCCAAAAATGGAGAGACTATCCTTGCATTTTAGAAGTCGTTTTGAACTATCCGGAAGAATTACACAATCCACACAACGATTATCCGCTGGCTCCCGAATGAATGGAATCGAATGAAGGAGACAAGGAAAAACTCATTCCCAATTTATTTAACAAACGTAACTACGTCGTCTACAGCGAGAATTTGAAACAGTACGTCGATTACAGGATGAAATTAGTCAACATACATCACATCATTCGATTCAACGAAGAGCCTTGGATGAAAAAATACATCGATCTCAACACGAGTCTCAGAATTCGAGCCAAGAATGATTTCGAAAAAGATTTCTTCAAACTCATGAACAATTGCGTGTAGGTAAATGGATGGAAAACATCAGGAAGAGAACCGACGTTCGACTCGTCACGTCTGAGAAAAGAGCTAAAACATTAGTGGCGAAACCCAATTACAAACACCGAACCATATTCGACGAAAATCTAGTGGCCGTTCACATGCAAAAGATGCACCTGAAATTCGACAAACCGTATTATCTTGGACTGATCATCTTAGATATCAGCATGCGATTGATGTACGATTACGTTAAACGAAAATTTGGTGATAAAGCCAAACTACTGTTCACCGACACAGACAGTTTAGTTTACGAGATAGAGACGAAAGACGTCTACCAAGATATATCTCCAGACGTGGCTGAGTGGTTCGACACGAGCAATTATTCCGTCGATCACCCGTCCAACATTCAATCGAACGACAACAAGAAGGTGTTGGGTAAATTTAAGGACGAGAGCGGTGGTAAACAAATCGTCGAATTCGTGGGCTTGAGACCCAAACTGTATGCTTATCGTCTAGAAGATGAAGAGATCAAGAAGTGCAAAGGAGTTAAAGCATGCATGGTGAAGAAAAACATCTCTTTCCAAGAGTATAAAGATTGTCTGTTAGGAAGTGGTCCGGTGTATAAGACTATGAAATCGATTCGAAGTGAAAATCACGACTTGTATACCGAAATAGTCAACAAGATTTCGGTGACGGCTGACGACGATAAGAGATTCGTGTTAGACGATAAAATAAGCACTTTGGCACTCGGAGATTGGACTGTGGATCTAATTAGAGACGATATGAATGTGGATGATTGGATTCTAGATATGAGTAAGAATGATAGGATTCCAGAAAATCAAGAGGAATTAGACAGATTCTAGATTATGGAAATCGATAGAGACATCGAGAGTGTTAGTTTAAAAAGAAAAAGAAAAAGAAAAAAAAAATAACGTCATTTTAGTGAATTATAATAAAATAAATAAATAAAAAATATATATGCGCATTTATGAATAAGAAAATAAAGATATCCGTAGAAGGTGTCGTCTTACCTAACGAACCCCTATCCAACATCGATCTGTTGAATGCGGCAAAAGATTTGAAAATCAAAGATTTTCTAGGCGTGTTTTCCAGAGATGCCTTGCCGAAGAGAAGACCTCGACAATCGGAATGCGGAATTTTAAATCTAGACAATTCATCAGGTAAAGGCACTCACTGGGTGGCGTGGATCAAGAACGGGAAGAAGAAAAATTATTATTTTGACAGCTACGGAATCTTGCCGCCAAAAGAAATAAAGAACTATTTCAACAAATCGATGGTTCGTTACAACATGGAACAAGTGAAATCACCAGATCAAGTGTTTTGCAGTCACCTGTGTCTCTACGTTCTCAAGAGATGGTCTGAAGGAGATCGGTTTCAAGACATTCTCAATGATTTACATTAGAGAGAGATTTTTTTTTTTATAGTATATATAAAGATAAAAAATTATTTTAAAAATTTTAATCAAATAAAAACGAAAAATAAAATAACATAGTTCATTTTTAATAAACTGCGTTTTGAATATATTTTTCTAAAAACAAAAAAAGTCCCTACAACAACATGCCAGTCGATAAATTTGGTAGAAGTGACGACGAAAAAGTCAACCCAAGAAAGAAGAGGAAGACGTTCGAAGTCGACGATGGTTACGACGTTGCAACTTGGACGAACATTACATTCGGAGATACGAACCTCGAGAAGAACCTTTGAACATGAACGATAAGAAGCTCTACAATCTTCCCGAGCCGATAGATCTCGCAGATGCTGCGACTAAAAAATACGTCGACAGAGGGAATGCTGATTTCAAACGAATCCTGCTAGATAATTACGTGGATAAAACCATGACCGATGATCTCGATCTGAAATCCAAACGTTTGGGTAAATGTTGAGAATCCCATAGATCCCACCGATGCCGCGACCAAGAAATACGCGGACGACTCTCACGCGAGATTCAGCAAACACCTGAGAAATAGATACGTTCAGAAAATGATGCACTCGGAATTGAACGCCAATTCTAACAAGATAACGAACGTGGCCACTCCCACGAATCCCAAGGATGTGGCGACCAAACACTACGTAGATCTGGAACAGAGAAAGTCTGACAGATGAGAAATGAAATCGGATCTGAATGCGGGATTCAACAAGATATTGAATCTGTCGAAGGTCGACAACACGGATGCGAACTCAACTGCAGTCAACAAGGGCTACGTGGATTCTGCCGTGATACGATCACAAGAATACCTAGAATCGCAAGTGGGCGATCTCTACCTGAACAAACAATCTGGCGGAACCCTGGAGGGTGGTATCGACATGAACGGTAATAACTCAGTCACGATCCCGAATTCGATTCCAGCACGGTCAGCAGAAAGTACGTGGACGACAACTCGGTCTGGAGAAAGGGCGACATCACGGAAGGTAAACTAGACATGGGTGGACACGCGCTCACGAATCTATGGATCCCGTGAACATGACGGATTGACGGATGCCTGCACCCTGATTTCGGTGGTGGAGAAAGTCAAATATGCTAGACAATTGATCACTGTGTGGGCCGAAGAGGCCAGCACCTTAGATGAGGGAAAAGCTGAGTGGTGTTTCAGAAATGGAGGTAGCGGATCGAAACATGGTCAGGTGGGATATCCCATGCCGCTGGGAAGTGAAATCCTTTGAATGAGTCTGGCTTCCTCAGATTTGAATAACAGAGCGGTCGTCAATCTCATGGTGAATGGTGTAGAGAGCGATAAGAGATACAGCGTCGAAAAGACTGAGAATCAACACGCGAATGTTAGCACGTTCGGCATGCCTCTCAAAGTTAACGCCGGAAACAGGATTAATTTCGTTACGAAAACCAATAATCCCGAAGCCGCCACTTCCGTGGTGAGTCTACTGATCGAACTAGTTCCTTTGAACAAACAGTGAACGCGTGGAAAATAATGAATTAAAAAAAATAATGTGTGATTTATAAAAAAAAAAAAAAAAGTAATGAGATTTAGAAAGATGTTCAATCTCTCTAGATGTCATTACTTTTATTTTTTTTTGTTTTTTTTTGATAACTTTTTATTATATATTATACGATATCTGAAATGTTTTTTTTCTTTAGTAAAAGAATTTTGTCACTTATGACGATGATTAAAATTGCATCCTTTTTTAATTTTCTATCCATTTATGATTACAATTTATACACTTTGCGAATACGGTTGTTGGTTCATCACCAGATCTAGTTTGTTGAGATTCGATTTTTATTTGATGTTTTTTACATTTGCGACATTTTAAAATTGTATTTTTTATAATTTCTTTGTTAGATCTTATGAGATCAAACTCTTCTTTTTCTTTTAAACGATATTCGTCAAAATCACAACTATTCCATCCTTTTTTTGTGTTACGGTTCTTCATATTCAATTTGAATCCATTTTTCCAAGTATTTCATTTTAACGTCGTAGTGATGATTTGTTGTTTTCGTGTCAGAAACATTCATTTTGTTTTCGAGATTTTGGTTTTTAATTAATCTTACATCCACATTTTTAACGTTTATTAATTTTTTTCACACACTCGTCTCTCATCGAATGATCGACATCTTATTTCCGTCCGATTCGAATTGTAATTCTCTGTCTGACAGGACCAGGGTGAAAGCTTCGGTTTTTCTCGGCATGTTCCTATCGAATTGCATCTTGATCTGAATGTCTAAGACGCTACTCTTGAGTCATTCACTCTGTTTACTGACGTCGAATACGAACATGGGATACATCAACTTGTATTCGCCGGGAGATATGTTAGGGTTGCTCATCAATTCGTCTAGACCGTGATACTTCTTTCTAAAATCAGTGGCGTTGCCGTACAGTCTGCAGAAATCATTCTTGTCAAATGACGCGTTGTAATCAATTGCTGGATATCTCGTGGCATTCAGAAACACTTGCATGTTTCTCAAATGACAATGATCGAACAGCGACGCATTCTTTTCCCGAGACCCGTCCCTATCGGTCTGAAACACAACCACGATGAAACGCGGTCTCTCAGAAGCAGATTTCACCGTCAATCTCCAATCAAAGTGATTCGTCGAGGGAGGAATGCTAGCCGTGTCGCACTGTCTCATTCTAAATCCCACGGGTAATTTACTCTTGGATTCTATGATCTTGTAGATATGCGCTTTCTCCATGATCGAAGGCTCCACGTGTGGAACGAACCACGATATCTTGTGGGGAGTTATCTTACCCGCATCGGTCGCAGTGAGTCCCACTATTGCATCGTCGTTTCCTTTTCGAATCAACGTCAGATTGTGTTTGAATCCGTACATGATCTTATTGTAATCGTCCGCAAATCCGAAGATGTGTTTCAAAGGTATCCTGAACGAAAATGTTCCTTTAGGTCTGGACGTCTTGATGACGTAGTCGAATATCAAGGCGGCGCCGGCGCTAGCAGGGCCGACGGTGTCTTTCACCCACAACTGATTAAGTCCTCTGGATTTCTAAAAATCATCAGGATACGTCAAGAGTCCGAACATCGTGGTAGCCTGACTGGGATGAAAAACAGATTCTATCTCTTGTCCGGATAGCATGTATTTTATATTACTGAATAGATGCATGATGCCATTAGTGGCTAGAGTAACCGTGTCATCGGCGGCGTAGTCGCTCCCATCTTCCTTGGTGAGACGTCCCTGCACCACTATGTAACTCTCGCTAGGATGTACGAATAGATCTTGAGTTTCGACGTTGATTCTTATCTCTCCCGCATTGTTCAAACTTGTTCTGGTTTCCGTTTCATATTCGTGAACCTCATATTCTTGAATACTTTCATCTTTCACTATGCTTTGTGCTATATCTAGTATATTTGTCATTTTAAAGGATTTTTAGTTTTTTGTTTATTAATTAACTTGCTTTTTTATCTAAAAATAGTTTTAATTATTTTTTATTATTATTTTTTTCTCTCTTATATATATGTGTGTAAACAAGAAAATATTAAAGAAAGTAAATAAAAAAAATTTTGTTTTCTTTATCAAAACTTCGTCTTCTGTAATTGTTGTTCGTAAAACTTTCCGATGATCTCTTCTCCATCCAAAGCTTCGATTTCGTAAGTCACCGGATCGGTGTGAAATATTTTGATTATCACGAAGATTTCCGAGGTCCATCGAGGAGTATAACCCTTTTTGAAGTGCTTCTTATAAGCGTAGATTCTCACTCGATCACCGACCACAAATTTCGGTGTTCTAGACTTCTTCCTGATCTTAGATCTCTCAGGATGTAGATTCACGTAGACCCATTTTTCGTTTCGAGGATCGCTAGCTTCCGCGGGAGTCATCTTGATCGATCTGTGTCGGGTGTTGTTGTAATCTTTGACCAAACCGTTCAGAGCGTATATGTATTTCTTGGTCGAATTCGCCGTGAAGTATCTGTGCATCTTTTCCTTCATCGTTCGATTCCAACGTTTCACCACGCTGGCTTTCTCTTCGTTTTCGATCGAGTAGAGATCTACTAATCGATGAACGTGCTTGTTGTAGAATTCCTTTCCCTTATCCACCCACAATTTACTCGGTTTTCGAGAAGACGAGTCGAACACGCTCTTCAGAGCCTCGGCGGCGCAAGGTCCTGATTTATTCTTCAAAGCTCTGATCCAACCATATTTGGAAAACATGTCGATGACCGTCAATAGATATTTGACGCCCTCGTTCCACCTCGAAAACGATCTCATGTCGACCAAGTCGGCAGACCAAATATCATCCAGACCCTTCACGAACACCCTTCTCTTTCGAAATTTATGCACTATGGGTTTGTGTAACTCCTCGGCCAATTCGCTCGTCAATAATCGTTTCTTCTTCTTTTCAGATGCGCTTTTTTTTTGAACGCCCCATCCGAATCGATGTTTCGCACCGATCAGATTGTCGACCAGCGAACGTTCTATCTTCTCTCTCCTGGTCGGATTCGATATGCCTCTCAATTTCCCCAACATGTTTTTATCGCAGACGTTGTTGCGAGTCTTGGTGTCGGGATGTCCGGCGTAGCACAGATCGTGATCATAGGCGGCCGCGTCCACCCTATTCACGGGTTTGCTCCAAGATTTGGGTGTCAGAACGGCATTGAGTCTCTTGTTCAATTTCGTTCTGGGTCCCGTGAAACTGTGACCGGGCAGATGCATTTCGAAAGGTAGATTATTGATCATTTTATTCACGATGCCTTTACCTTTGCTCGTGTTCTTTTTTTTGACGAATCGTGTCTTGATAGAACCACACACGTCGCAAATTCCGCGAAGCATCTGTCTGTCATTTTTAGTTCGTACTTCTCGAGAATTACTCGTCTCGGTAACTCTCTTACCCTTTACGCAATACATTTTTAAGAGTTATTAAGTTAATTTCGTTTTTTTTATTTTATATATACATTTGATAATTAATTAATTCTGTTCTTATTACATATATATTTTTTTTTCAATCGCTGCTCTTGAGTTCTATCATCTTACTGAATTCCTCCCTGGCCTCTTTCCTCCCCTTTTCCACGAGAGAATCCTTCATCTCTTCCTTGATGATCTGATGAGTCTTGCTTCTCACGGCTTCTTTCATGGCATCGTATTTCGTTTTCTCGCTCAATATCGCGAAGTATTCTCCGTCTGATATCCTACCGTCTTTCAACGCCATAGAGATCATTTCGGATATCCTGTCGATCTTGGAGTCGGCCAAGACGCGAATCTTGTCGTGTTTCCTCGCCTTCAGATATAATTTCCTACTCAAAAAGTTCCCGAGCGTGCTAAACAATCCGGCGGCGAGAGCCACTCCTTTTACGGTCAACACGATCGGAATGCAGACCACGGTCGACAACAATCCGATGCCGGCCGCGTGTAAACCCATGGAAATCGTGATGAGTGTCGTGTCGATCGCGTTGACGAATGTCACGAAACACGAATGCTTCTTCTTGAGAGAACGACGAGAATCTCTCTCTCGAGTTAGATACTCTTGTATTCTTCTGATTTGATCGATACGATACCTCTCTCCTCTTTCTCTTTCTTCTAGCGATGGTGCCGTCGGCAAAACGTCGATCGGCTTCTCATCCTCGTCGTCTACTAACGTCGGATACAATTTATTTCTGGTTCTCATTTTTGTATTTTTTTCTTTCTAATATTAGATAAAAAATTTTATGTGTGTATTTATTTTTATTTTCTATTCTCCCTTATTTTATATCAACGAAAAAAACTTAAACGTATGCTTCATTCAGCAATAATTTCTTGATGCATCCCTTGTCTTCTAAAGTCAGACTTTTACGCACCAATTTCAGTTCTTCCGAAACTGTAGGCTTGTCTTGATTCTTACAGAAGACTAATCTCTTCCAAAACGTGACCACATCGTTGAATCTAACGCGTTCGAACGCCGGTTCGAAATACATGACGACCATATCTTCCCTTTCCATCGTCAGACACGAATGATTCTCATGATCGAAGTCTAGATGATCCCGACATCCGACGCATCATTCTAACAAGATGGAACGTAGTTCTTCGTTCACGCAGATTGCGTATGCTCTCATCAGCATGTTTAAAAGAATCCTCGCTCTAATAGTCTGGGAAGCGCACATGATTTACGTTTTTTATTATCTATTCGATTTGATATATTTATTTTTCTAAATAACTATTATTTATATATTTTTTTTCTCTCTCCTATATATATCGATCACTTTTTTTTATTTCCTCGGGTATTTCCCCCCGCTCATGTCAGAAATGGAAGCGTTCAACAGTTGTCTGTTAAGTTTTTTTTTTGAAAAAAATCCGGGTATTCCCCCCACCCCACGACGAGGGGAGATAACTCTGTATGATCAAGTTTATGAGAATCGAGCAATCCGATTGGTTAATTAGCGGGGAATCAAGCAATCTGATTGGTTAATTAGATGAGTTTGGAAAATCCCACTATGGGTATTCCCCTACTTACGTCATAAATGGGAAAAACCCACCGCCTCAAAAACAATAGAGAATTCTGGACCACTGGTCCAGAATTCTCAAACCGTTTTTTTATTCTAGCCCAGAATTTTGCTCGCGTTCACCAACGATGGATCGATGGTCTGATCTGCGATGGGAACGTCGACAAAAATCTTTAAAGTAAAAAAAAGTGAAAAATGTACAATTGCACCTTTTTTTAAAAAACGCGTGACATTCAACGTTCACCACGAGTATTTGAACGTTAAAAGTGTGATCTAGGAGTCACAAAAAACCAGGAGATTTCAAGACCACTGAACATTTTTTGTGAACAAGCGTGCGATTTAACACTGAATCCCACGTTGGTAAACGCATCGTATACGTATTTGTACACGTACATGTACAAAGTGGTCGTGAACTCTCCATTATCACCTACCCTTGTACGTTGGGGAGTCTGACAGTTGCTCGGTGGTTCACTCCGAGTACTCCGGTTTCCTCCACTCGTAAAATTGTCCAACACGAGGTGCCCCTGACTGTCGAATGTGTCGTTAAACCCTAATAAATAAATAAATAAATAAATAAATAAATAAATAAATAAATAAATAAATAAATAAAAAAATAAATAAATAAATAGGTTTCAAATTTTAGCTTCGGCCCCATCTGGTGCGCGTAGTGCAACTTTTGTCATTAGAGATTCGGTATCTGGCGATAGGGGTTTTAATTCGAAATGTTGAACGTATGTTCATATGTACAGATAGGTTGTGTAGATGTGCCTACATGTTCGGTATTTTTTGTTGGTTCCCGTGTGGCGCCCGTAGTGCGACTTGTGTCGTTAGAGAAGTGGTTTCCGGCAGAAGACTTCTAGTGTTTTTAATTTGAAATGTTGAATGTGTGTTCAGGCAGGGTCTCTGGATGTTCAAAAAGGCCTCGGATTTTTTATTTGGTCGCATGTGGCTCCGGTGGTGCCACGTTTGTCGTTAGAGAATCGGTTTCGGTCGAAAGACTCCTAGGGGGTTTAATTCGAAACGTTAAAAGTGTGTTCATATGTTCTGGTAGGGTCTCTAGATGGGCATAAAGGTATCGAATTTTTTAATCATCACGCCCCCAGCCCCCCATGTAGCGCCCGTAGTGCCACTTTCGTCATTAGAGAATCGGTTTCCGGCGAAAGGTCCCTAGGGGTTTTGATTTGAAACATTGAAAGTGTTCATATATTCAGGTAGGTTGTCTATTTGTGCATAAAGGTTTTGGATTTTTAATCCAGCCCTCTGTGGCTCCCGTGGTACCACTTGTGTCGTCAGATAATCGGTTCCCGGCGAAAGGCTCCTAGGGTTTTTAATTCGAAACATTGGGAGTGTGTTCATATGTTCATGTAGGCTTTTTTAGATGTGCCTAAAGGTTTGGGATTTTTTTTACTCGGCTCCTAGGACCATGTGACGCCCGTAGCGCCATTTAGTTGTTATAGAATCGGTTTCCGGCGAAAGGCTGCCATGTGTTTTAATTTGAAAAAGCCATATGCTCAAGTAGGGTCTTTAGAATCTAGATGTGCATAGAGGCTTCGAATTTTTTTATTTAACCCCATGTGGTAGGGCTGGGCGGTTTATCGGTTTTTCGGTTCGGTTCGGTTTTTTTTTTTTAAACCGAAACCGAACCGCCGCCTTAACAAAAAACCGAGACTTTCGGTTTCAACAAATTTCCCAGAATTGGTTAAGTTTATGACCACTCAATCACTTGCTTTCCGCACGCCAAAGGCTTAAATGTCGGTCAAAGGTAAATGCTTTGCCATTTATTTATGCTTACTTCGAGAGGACCGACAACAAATCACCCCCCCCCCCCACCCCCACCCCAAATAGTGGTAGCAATTTTCTTGTATCTTAAACGATATCTACAGAACCACCATCAGAAGGAATATGAAAAATTAAAAAGTCTTACGTAAAAAATCCACACGCAATTCAAGAATCGTTAAGTACATTTAATGAACCGCCCCAGGCTCACTCATATTCGACCAAATCCCGAAGTGGGAGCCACATGGCAGGGCTGGGCGGTTTTAAAATTTGAATTTCGGTTCGGTTTCGGTTTTGTACAAAAACTCAGTTTTCGGTTCGGTTTCGGTTTTTCAAAATGTATTGTAGAAATCCACATTTTAGAGGGTATTGTACACATAAAATGTGTCTGGATTTGTCATCCAAATCATGAGGCTCATCCAGCGTGTTGAGTCATCCGGGTTACTCAGTGTTCGCCACTCTTTCTCAGCTAATGGACATATTGTGTTGGGCTACTGTAGTGGGCTACAGTGGTGGAGCCATGAGGTATCTAGGGAGACCAGCCCCCCCCCCCCCCCCACACACACACAAAATCCCACTTGCCCCTCCCATCCACAAATTTGAAAAGATTCCTTTTGATTTCCTGTCCTCAGTACAAGTACAGTTCCCTCAGTCCTGAGATCCCCCCACCCAAACTCTTCACCAGCATAGTCCAACAGGTTTTCAAACCATGGCTTCACTACTGGTGGGATTTGCCTTGTTCTGTCGGTGAGATTTGGGATTTGGGGCCTTGTCAAGATGCAGAAATTTACAAGAAAAGCTACATTTTAGCAAAAAATCAACATTTCCTTATTTTTTATGGAGTCGCTAAGTTCTCACATTGGTTTTGATGGATAATATGCAGTTGTTGTGCATATTTCGGTAATTATCACATCGCTTGAAAATGGACTGCCCCGTGTTTCTTAATGGTTCCAGCTTCAAATGACAGTGGAATAAAAGGAACCAAATCATATTTCTTGTGATTTTGATAACTATTATTGAAGAAAGTCGTGATATATCACTTTTATTGGTAACTCGCTCACTCCAATGCTTTCCCAATATCTCTTCTAATTTCGACTGTAGAGGTTCGTTTTTTTCACTTTGATTTTGCCCAAACATAGAAATTGGGGGAAGTAAGCGGTGCCAAGGTGGAGATATTATCAACTTTACTTTGCCCTCTTGGCTGATCCCTGCGTTGATTTCATCTCAGTCAAGACAGGCGATGGATGTTTTTGAAGGGAGACGACTGCAAAATGGGATTTGGAAGAAAGTTTGCAATATTGCATCTTGGAATTTGTTGTGTTCACAAAATACACATGGTCATTGGATAACACGTGTTGATTATAACAACTTCGTATTGGGAATGCAGTGTGTGTACCTGACAGACCTGCAGTACTAAGCGATTCATTAAAGTGAGTTCAAATAGTATACAAACAATTCCCAATAAGTTTTAAAAAAAACTTTCAATAGTTACCTGCCATCCATTTAACAGGATATGTTCTATTTTAATTTAACCATTTTATTGTTGACAAAAAAAAGAACTGCCAATGCGCAGCATTATCTCTGAGCATGTGAATTCAGAGAACGTGCTAGCAGTCGGTTAATTACCAATCTAATTTACTACGTGCCGTACGCAGATGATTTTGGGTCAAAGGTAATTTATATTATTTTTGCACCATATATTGTCAGGTAACTTGCAAAACCTACTTGGTCGAATATGAGTGAGCCTTGGGCAGTTCATTAAATGTACTTAACGATTCTTGAACTGCGTGTGGATTTTTTACGTAAGACTTTTTAATTTTTCATATTCCTTCTGATGGTGGTTCTGTAGATATCGTTTAAGATACAAGAAAATTGCTACCACTATTTGGGGTGGGGTGGGGGTGGGGTGGGGGGGGGGGGGTGATTTGTTGACAGTCCTCTCGAAGTAAGCATAAATAAATGGCAAAGCATTTACCTTTGACCGACATTTAAGCCTTTGGCGTGCGGAAAGCAAGTGATTGAGTGGTCATAACCTTAACCAATTCTGGGAAATTTGTTGAAACCGAAAGTCTCGGTTTTTTGTTAAGGCGGCGGTTCGGTTTCGGTTTAAAAAAAAAACCGAACCGAACCGAAAAACCGATAAATCGCCCAGCCCTAAAAACTGTCATTTCTATCCCATCTTTTTAAAAAAAAAATTCTAAGGAACCACAATACATTCAACAAAAAATGGAATACCATATTAAATGAAAATATAGGAAGAAATGAGTGGCATTATTTTTATAGGCAAACTTTTCGGGCAACAGATGATAGTTATCTATAAACATTACAATACTAAAATTAACCATATGATTCAAAACACAAATTCTGAATTGTTTAAATGTGGGTTATCGGAAACGGAATTGTGTTCTTTCTGCGGAAATACCCAAGAAACAATTTTACATATATTCTTTGGATGTTTTCACTCGAAAACCTTTTATTAAGACCGGTAGAAAAAATTAATCTTACCACTTGTTCAAAATTCCATGTAAGTATAAACATGAGAGATATTCTTTTAGATCCCATAACGGAGGAAGATTTTCCAAGGATCTGGAGAACATGTTTGTTAATATACACGAGATACATGGGGGGGGGGGGGGGGGGGGGGGGGGGGGGGGGAGGGGGGTACTTACCTCTCCAATTTTTTCGCCAAGCGTAGTAAAAAAAATACTATCATTTTTAATTTTTGTATTGAACGTTGCGGTGAGTAGCATGTCAGGTACATTTGAGGGAATATTGGCAGAACCTCGGTGCAGGACCTTGTCACGTGACCTAGTGGTGCCATGTTTGGTTGTCATGGTAACCCGCGTGAGCGGCCATGTTGTGACGTCATCACCATAGTGATACGTGGTGGTAGTGCGCATGCGCAGTTCGTGTTGTTAGGGTGATACGTGTTTCCGTCATCAATTTTGTATACTGGAGGCCGCCATCTTGGTTTCTATAGTAGCACGTGATTGCTATGTTACCCAATTTTTCTGCAATAGGACGGGCTATGTTTTGAGGGTATGTTCGATTGAATCAGAGTAAATCTAATTACCACAAACAACCCGACAATCCCTCCAAATCACCGAAATCCACCCAAAATCACCGAAATAGACTTTATTTTGATACGGATTTCCCATTTTATCTGCTTACCATGACAATCAAACATGGCGCCACTAGGTCACGTGACATGACGTCACTTCCGAGGTCCTGCGCCGAGGTCCTGCCAATATTCCCTCAAATGTACCTGACATACTACTGCGGATTAATGGTGGGTATGCTTAATTCCATATTTCCACACCCCCCCCCCTCCCCCCACACACACATTAGCTACAAACAACAAACAAGAGTCGATGGCCCAAATTGCAACAAGGCGTGCCGCGTTCAAACGGTCTGAAACATACCGCTTAAGAGTATTCGAGGAATGCTAGCATCGAGAGCGTGCAACGCATCCGTTTGGAATGCATCCTACTTTCATTTTCGATTTGAGTGTCGTTTGGTGCTTTGTGCTCGTACTTTACAACAGCGTTCTTCCGTTAAAAATGTCACCATGTACGACGTTTTCTATAACTGAAAGACCTAACCAATAAGTTTCAAAAGGATAAAACTGTTTTAATTTAATTGTCTGAGAATGCTCCAGAGAACACCATTTACAGCGTAAGTTTTAAAAAAATTTTCAACTGCGCGGCGGGCAATACCCAACTGTTCCCCCTCACTTCTGTAAATCTGGCGCCGCCACTGCACCTGCGGCAACCGCGTTGTGTCCTTAGGCAAGATACTTCACCCCCATTGTCCACGTAGGATCACGGTGGCGTTGTGTACTAAGGCGTACTGACCGTCGATGGTGCACCTGTCTTCAACCAATGCTAACCCTGCTTGTATGGAGTTGGTATGTTGGGGAGCTGACAGTTGCTCGCCGTTGCTCAGTGGTTCTCTCCGGGTACTCCGGCTTCCTTGACCCGTAAAACTGTCATGGTCATGATTAGTCATTGTGCAGGAACATGTGACCTTAAAACACCAATATATAAATATATAAAACTCTTCTGCAGAAATACTAGTTAGAATATTTATATGGTATACAGAATCCTTACAGGGGTTGGATTTAAATTTGTTCAAATCAAGTACATCTGTTAATAACTGGGCTTTCAATGGGAGCCCGAATTTTAACTTAGTGCAGTATGGGAAATGATCTTTAAAAATATTCTTCTTCATATCCACCAGTCAGAATTTTTTGATATTTGGTTTACAGCATTCTTAGAGGGAGGTCAGATCTTAGTTTGTTCACACCAAGACCCTGGATTAATATTCGGGCTCCCTATTGGAGCCTGGATAATTACTTAGTCCAATATGAGGAATGATCTTTAAAACTCTTCTTCTCCAGAACCTCTGGTCAGAATCATTTTATGTATGGCATACTGAATCCTTGAAGGGGGAAGTATCAGGTTTGTTCAAATCAAGCCCATTGGTTTGATAATTGTGCTCTCTATGGGAGCCCGAATTTTAACTTAATGCAATATGGGGAATAATCTTTAAAAATCTTTTTTTCAGATCCACTATTCGGAATCTATTGATATTGGGTATACAGTATCCTGATGAGGGTCAGATTCAAGTTTGTTCAAAGCAAGTCCTTCAGTTAATATTTGGGCTCCTTGTGGATGGCCCGAATTTTAACTTACTGCAATGTGGGGGATAATCTTTAAAGTTCTTCTTCTTTAGATCCACAAGTCAGAATCTTTTGATATTTGGTATACAACATCATCAGGGAGGTTTGATTCTATATTGTTCAAACCAAGTCCCAGTGTTGATATTTGGGCTCTCTGCTGGAGCCCAAATGTTAACTTAGTCCAATAAGAGGAATAATCTTTGAAAATCTGCTTCTTGAGATACAATTAGAATCTTTTGATATTTGGTACACAGCATCCTTAGAGAATTCAGATTCACTTTGTTCAAATAAAGTCTCTGGGTTGATATATGTGGTCCTTCGGGGGGGGGGGGGTGCAAAATTGGTAGTATTCTTAAAATTTTCTTCTCCAGAACCACCAGTCAGAATCTTTTGATATTTGATATGCAATATCCTTCAAGTTAAATCCCTGGGTTGATATTTGAACTGCCTAGTTTTGCATTACTGAAAATCTGGGTATTATTTCTGTGGTAGCAACCCAATACTAGAAAAAAATTACCTGGCATGGACAACAGAGTTATATATAATTAAATAACTTCATTCCTCTGTAATGGTAACTAGCAATAATAATAATAATAATAATAATAATAATAATAATAATAATAATAATAATAATAATAATAATAAATAATAAGGACATTTTATAAAGCGTAAAATCAAAAAGTGCCCTAAAACGCTGTACAGTTAAATAAACAATGAGCTCATGGCTATCAAGGCAATATACAGAGTGAGAAAGATGTGAAGTTCAGCAGGTTACATACTGTCAAAAGCCTAAAAAAAGATGCGATTTAAAAAAGAAAATTTGAATTGGTTGAGATCTTCCGATTCATGAACCTGAACTGGTAAATTATTCCAAAGTGCAGGTCCGGCGAAAGAGAAAGCTCTGTTATTCGCAAAAGTGGACCTTGAGAAGGGCATCTGCAGCTTGATTTGATTTGTGTGGAGGGGTGCAAGTTTCTTTCAGGTTTTTTAATTGCCAGAAGGTCTTGTAAGTACTTACGTGCCGAGCCATGAATGCATTTAAATACCAAAAGGGGACGTGGTGGCGTTGCGGTAACCGGTTCTCGTCAGATCGCCGAAGTTAAGCAATGTCGAGCTCGGTTAGTCCTCGGATGGGTGACCGTCTGAGCGATAGATTCGGACTCCCGCGTTGTGTCCCTGGGTAAGGCACTTAACCCCGGTTGTCCACATGGAGGCACGATGACGCCGTGTACTAAGGTATACTGCACGTCGATGGTGCAAATGTCTTCAACCAATCTAACCCTGCCTGTGCTGCAGTGCGGAGTTACGATGTTGGGGAGCTGGCAGCTGCTCGTCGTTACTCGGTGGTTCTCGCCGGGTACTCCGACTTCCTCCACCCGTAAAACAGTCACCGACACGATATGACCTTGGCTGTTAAAATGTCGTTAAACCTTAATAAAATAAAATAAATAAATACCAAAACCAAACTTTGAAAATAATACGCTGTATTACAGGGAGCAAGTGCAGTTGTTTTAGTAGTGGTGTAATATGATCATAACGTTTAGAATTTTTAATATTTTGAATATTTTGTAGTTTTGAAATATATGACTGTGGCAACCCAATAAGGAGTGAGTTGGAAAAATCCCAGTGGAATGAAAAAATCATGAACAACAGTTTCCAATGACTTAGGGGAGAGGGTGACGAAGGAGATAGCTCTGGTTCCTAATTTGCATGAAACAGCGCTTGCAAATAGTATTGAAATTTTTCTCCATTGATAGATGAGAATCAAATATCACACCATTGTTACGAGCACTGTTTGATACATTTTGTGTAGAATTTCCGATAACAAGTGACAAAATTTGCAAATTTGATGGACTTTTTGAACGCGATATGACTAGTACCCCGGTCATCGTAAAGGGGGATGGGGTGGGGTGGCGGGGCGGAGCCCCCCCCCCCCCACCAGAAGTTTTGTCGGAATTTTTTGGGACCATTTTAGGCGAATTTATGCCTAATAACATTAAAATGCTGGCTTTGGGGATAAAAACATGCCATTTTGGGAAAATTTTGGGTAAAAAAGACCAATTTTCAGTACATTTGCAGTAAACAACTGATTCTTTCTGTTTGTTTGGGTTTTTGTTGTTGTTACACTGTCTGGAAAATTTTCGGTCTACGCCACTGCTTATCGTCGTTCATTTTAAGTCTTATGACAACCAGTAACTCGTTCCTAGTTCCTAGTTCAATGTGAATCCCGTTACTAGTTCCTAGTTCCTAGTTCAGACCTAGAAGACTAATTACCCATGAATATACTTTAGGTACAGTGGAGTATATAACCAGAAACCCCTTTGTATGCCTCAGTCGACCTGATTCAAGTTTTCAACCAGCGCGGAACATTATCTGAGTCTTTAGGAAGCAGTCAAGTTGTCCTCATTCGAACAGAACGAGTTTTGTCGCTATGCCCGGTGGTCGCCCCCACACGACCAACGCGTTCTCCAGCGAGAATCGAGCAGGACGAGTTTTGTAATGCCCGGCAAATTATCTCTAAGCTGGCGGGATCTGCAACGACAATCTGTCCCCAGGACGAGTCCCAGGCCTATACCTGTTCAGCGGGGATAGAGCACTACAGAAGTGCTATTATTATTATTATTATTATAAATCGGTCTCTCGTAAAATTGATATTAGATCAAAAAATCAACCAGTAACTCGTTCCTCGTTCCTAGTTCAATGTGAATCCCGTTACTAGTTCCTAGTTTAGACAAAGAATAATTCCCCATGAATGTTTCTTTTTAGGTCTAGTGGAGTATATAACCAGAACCCCCTTAGTATGCGCCAGTCGTCCTAAGTCAAAAGAGGCCGGCGTGGGACATTATCTTAGTCTTTTGTGAGGAGAAGTCGATAATGTGAAGTTCACATCGCACGGACGACGGACAGAAAGTGATCGCTTAAGCTCCCCCTGACTTTCAATCAGGTGAGCAAAAAAGGGGCACTGAGTTGAGTTATTTTGTGCGATATAGTGGAACATGCACACGGTGTTGGGTCAATAGGTGAGTTTGTAGAAGAGTCAATAGAGTGGGGTGGAGGAAGGCTTAATATGTCGCGTGAAGGTCCCGGGTCGTTTCGCCCCAATTCCCGTTCGCCCCCTGAGTCGTTTCGCCCTAATCCCTGTTCGCCCGGGTCGTTTCGCCAGTAGTATGCGCCAGTCGACCAGAGGCCGGCATGGGACATTATCTTGGTCTTTAGCAAAATATGTGAAGTTGTCCTCATTCGAACAGGACGAGTTTTGTCGCTATGCCCGATGGTCGCCCCACACGACCAACGCGAGAATCGAGCAGGACGAGTTTTATAATGCCCGGCAAATTATCTCTAAGCTAGCGGGATCTCCAGCGACAATCTGTCCCTAAAGGACTACTGCCAGGCAATTGCTGTCCCTAAAGGACTAGTGCCAGGCAATTGTCCCTCGACAAGCGACGATCTCCGGCGACAATTCCCCCTAGAGGCTAGCATGAGAATTTATCTGGGTGTTTAGTAACCAGCCATGAGTATGAAGTAAAATCTGTCGCTGGTAAAATCGCTATTAGATTAGAAAACCAACCAGTAAATCATTCCTAGTTCCTAGTTCAACAGGACGAGTTTTGTCGCTGTGTCCGGTGGTAGCCCTGAACGAGCATCGAATTCACCGGCGAGAGTCGGACGAGTTTTGTAATTCCCGCCAAATTATCCCTAACCTAGCGGGATCTCCAGCGACAATCTGTCCCTATAGGACTAGTGCCAGGCAATTGTCCCTCGACTAGCGACGATCTCCGGCGACAATCCCCCAAGCTTGCATGAGAATTTATCTGCGTGTTTAGCAACCAGCCATGAGCATCAAGTAAAATCTGTCTCTTATAAAATCGCTATTAGATCAGAAAACCAACCAGTAACTCATTCCTAGTTCCTAGTTCAACAGGACGAGTTTTGTCGCTATGTCGGCGGTCGCCCCCGGACGAGCATCGGGTTCTCCGACGAGAGTCGAGCAGGACGAGTTTTGTAATTCCCGGCAAATTATCCCTAACCTAGCGGGATTTCCGGCGACAATCTGCCCCTATAGGATTAGTGCCAGGCAAATTGTCTCTCGACTAGCGACGATCTCCGGCGACAATCCCCCGGGCTAGCATGAGAATTTATCTGCGTGTTTAGCAACCCAGCCCTGAGTATCAAGTAAAATCTGTCTCTTGTAAAATCGCTATTAGATCAGAAAACCAACCAGTAACTCATTCCTGGTTCCTAGTTCAACAGGACGAGTTTTGTCGCTAGGTCCGCCGGTAGCCCCCCCCCCCCCCCCCCCCCCGGACGAGCATCGAATTCTCCGACGAGAGCCGAGCAGGACGAGTTTTGTAATTCCCGGCAAATTATCCCTAACCTAACCTAGCGGGGATCTTGAGCGACAATCTGTCCCTAGGATGAGTGCCAGGCAATTGTCATTAGGCTAGCGGCGATATCCAGCGACAGGAAGCATCTCCGGCGACAATCCGCCCCTAGAAGGATGCCCGCCTGTGGTCCTAAGGCTAGCGTCGATCTCCGGCGACAATCTGCCCGTAGAATGGAGTTCCCGGAAAATTGTCCCTAAGCTATAGCGACGATCTCGGGTGACAAACCACCCCTAGAACGACCGTCCGGCAATGTGTCCCGGTGTAAACGGAATGGAAATCCGTAGGAACGTTAGTCCCTCTGGATTATTATTCCGCGGAATTATAGTCCTAGGTCTAACATTTCTAGGAATAGTAGCGGCGGACTACTATTCCTAGAAATGTTAGACCTAGGACTATAATTCCGCGGAATAATGGTCCAGAGGGACTAATTTTCCTACGGACTTCCATTCCTGTCACACCGGGACTAGCGACGATCTCCAGCGACCATCCGTTCATAGAAAGCGATCGCCTCTAGCGACAGACGTCCCTGGCCGGGTCTATTTAACCCCTCTAGCGACAATCGTCCTTAACAATCGTCCCTTGGCCGGTCTACCGACATCCCTAGCGACAATCGTGCCTAGAACGGGGGTCCCGGTGTGGCTAGCGCCCACCTCTAGCGACAATCGTTCCTAAGCGGATCTAGCGACTACCTCGAGATAAAATCTTCTCTGACAATCGTTCCTAGGCGGGTCTAGCAACCTTCTCTAACGACACTCAACCCTAGAACGAGCAATCGTCCCTAGGCGGGTCTAGCGACCATCTCTAGCGACAATCGTCCATATTGAACGAGCGCCCGGCGAGGCTAGCGACCATCCCTAGCGACAGTCGTCCCTAACAATCATCTGTAGGCTGGCCGAGCTACCATCTCTAGCGACGACCCACCCCAACCATTGTCCCTAGGTGGACTAGCGACCATCTCTAGCACCAATCCTCCCCTGGAACGACTGCCTGGAGGGTGTCCCTAGGCCAGTGGGGTCACCGGGGGGGGGGGAGTGTTGGTGTTGGTGATGGTGATGGTGGTGGGGCAGTGGTGGTGGGGGCAGTGGTGGTTGAGGTGGTGTGACAGTGGTTGGGTGGTGTTGGTGGTAGTGGTGGTAATGGTGAAAATGGGGGTATGTGGTGTTGGTGGTAGGACAATGTCGAGGGGGTGATGGTAGTTGAATGTTGAGGTGGTAGAAGTGGTGGTGATGTGGGAGAAGGAGGAAAGAGGAAGATGGAACAGGGGGAAGAAGGTGGAGGTGGGTGGAGGATGAAGGAGGAGAAGGATGTAGGAGGGAGTAGTCCAAATGAGAAGGGATGAGGAGGAAGAGGGGGAGAGATGGAGGAGATAAGACGAAGCGGTGGTGGTGGTGGTAGTTGATGGTGGTCGTGATGGTGGTCGCGATGGTGATGGGGCAGTGGTGGTGGTTGGGGTGGTGGGAGTGGAGTGATAGTGGCGGGGTTGTGGAGGTGGTGGTGATAGTGGTGGTATGTGGTGTTGGTAGGAGTACAATGCCGAAGGGTGATTGTTGTGGTGGTAGTGGTGGAGTGGTGGGGAGGAGGATGGAGGAGGGAGGTGGTGAGATGAGGAGGAACCAGGGAGGATAAGAAGGGTGGATGCAAGGAGGGTGGAGGATATGGGAGGATGTGGCGCACAGGGAGGAAGAGTAGGGATGGAAGGATGAGGATGAAGTAGCGGTGGTGATGGAGGTACGGGTGGAGGTCGGAGGACGAGGAAGAGGGGGTGGTGGGTGGAGGAGGAGGCGGAATGAGGAGTAGGAGGGAGGAGGAGGAGGTGGGGCGGAGGCGAGAGGGGGAAAAGTGGACGAGGAGAGGAAGGAAAAGGGAGGAGTGGATGCAGGTGAAGGAAGGGGGTGGAAGGATGAGGTTGCAATAGCGATTGTGGTTGGGGAGGAGTAGGAGGGCGGGTGAGGGGGAGGGAAAAGTGTAAAAAAGGCGGGTTGAGGATGAGGCGGGACGAGGAGGGACGAGGGAGGAGTGTGGATGCGAGAAGGGCAGAGGAGAGGAGGGACGACGGGGGAAGGGGATGCGGAGGCAGAGGGAGGAAGATGGGAGGGAATGAGTAACTCGAGGGGTACTCGCCGGTAGTGAGTGACTGACAGCAAGTTTTGAGATGACCTGGCAAAGCAGTAACTAACAAGTAACTGGTTCCTAGTTACTAGTTCGATGTGAATCCAGTTACTAGTTCCTAGTCCAATGTGAATCCCGTTACTAGTTCCTAGTTCAGTGTAAATCCCGTTACAGATTCCTAGTTCCTAGTTCAATGTGAATCCCGTTACTAGTTCCTAGTTCAATGTGAATCCCGTTACCGGTTCCTAGTTCAATGTGAATCCCGTTACTAATTCCTAGTCCAATGTGAATCCCGTTTCAAGTTCCTAGTTCTGACTTAGAAATTTTTTCCATAAATATCTTTCGGTAGGTCTGGTGCAATATTGCGAGAGAAGCCTCTGTGCTTTTAAGTCGATTGGACTTGGAACATAGGCACGCGTGGGACACACATATACTCGCTACAGGTGAATAGGTATAACACGTAACAACTGATAGTAGAATACCGGCTGCCTTAATGATTGATTGATTGACAGTTGTATATAGAGTGCAATCACCACTAAATAATGGGAGTTATGCTTTGGATCAATACCAATGGTTTGTCGATGACATGCGCGACTTATTTTCTGTGCCGGTCTGCTCGCTTATCCTTTCTAGCTCGTGTGGGATCTCTCTTTCATAACATACTTTTTTGAACAAATAAATACAATGGTCAGTGAATATGCCGTGCAGGGTTCCAGCACTTATTCTGAAATCAAATTCTAGGACTTTCCTGGACCTCAGAGGCCCACATTCCAGAACTTTCAAGGACCAACAGTATGTGAAGAGTGGATTGTCACAAAAAATAAAATCACACATGGAGAGGGGTTATAATCCAAAGTGCAACTCTCAAATATGCACTAAATGAGCAAACAATGTTTAAGCCAATGGACCTCCATGTATACCCTGCAGGTTCATAGACAGAAACATTGTTTGTGCTTGCAGAGAATTTCTGCTAAGATTTCACTGTTTATTACCATAGGTGTGATCATGGGATTGTTGGAAATGTTGCCGTGTTGAATTTATCAGAATTATCATTTACTTTTTTCATAAAACCTGACATGGTGACCACTGTGGGTTTTTTTCACTTTTAACTTTTTGGTGTTTTGATGAAAGTACATGTGACTGCAGTGCGAATTCTCCCACATTCGCAATGCTGAAATTCTTACAACGGAACTGACATTGGGCAGAATAAAAGCCCCCCTTAACTGGCTATAACCATGAGGTGTATGCAACGTGCTGCAACCACTGATCTTGGAATTTACATTTTCCAGGCACCTTCTGCAAATGTTCCATTATTTGAAAATTGCAATTCACAACTGCTTTCGCAAACGTTTTAACTTATGAAAGGATAACCTTGAAGGTTGGGTCGAATTGTTTCATTCTCAATGGCTAAAACACTAAAATTATGCCCCACAATCAAACAAGAAGCCCCCACGTGCCTTAGGGCACTCACCTGACAATCACCAAAATATCCAGGGATTCTGCCTTGTGGTTATTAACATTTTTTCAACCCAAAATTGTTTTCCATACTTACCCAGTGTTTATATGTTGGACCCCCATATTAGGTACTCAATAATTTATCTATCTATTTATTTATTTATTGGCGTTTAAGGTCACTTTCAGCATCTAAGGCTACATCATGACTGCAGCATAAGTATAATACCAAGTTTGATCAATCGTTTATACCTATTACCGTCACCGTATCACTGTATAGGGTTTTAATGCAGGAATTGGTTACTGGGTCTAATTTCAGCAATAAAGCAGAACATGAACAATCTTACATTTGCTCCTCCTGAGAAAACCAAAAAACAGATATCAAAAGAATCTGACTGATGAATCAGAAAAAAAGAAAGATTTTTAATGAATATTCCTCATATCGAACTAAGTTATACTTCGGACTCCCACAGGGAGCCCAAATATGAATCTAGGGACTTGGCTTGCACAAACTTGAATCTCACCTCCCAAAGGGTGTTGTATACAGAATATCAAAAGATTCTGCCCCCTGAATCTGAAGAACATTATTTTTAAAGAATAACACCGCATATTGAACGAAGTTATTTATTTATTGGTGTTTAAGGTCACATATGTCTGCACAACAGCTAATCGTGACCACAACATGGAAATAAAGTCAAGGTTAGTCAATCGTTTATACCCATTTTAGAGGACTGCCACCCCAAACAGTGGTGACTGGGTCCTATTTTACCAGTAAAACAGATCTTGTGTACCACAGTAAACAAGAACTGCGTCATTTCCCGGGGTTTCCAAGGGGGATTGAACAAAGTTACAATTCAGACTTCCGCAGGGAGCACAAACATAAACCCAGGGTCTTGGCTTTAACAAGCTTGGATCTCACCTCCCTAAGGATACTGTATGCCAAATATCAAGATTCTGACTGGTGGATGTGAGGAAAAAAATGTTTGAAGAATATTCCTCCAATTGAACTAAGTTATAATTCGGGCTCCCAAAAGGAGCCCAAATATGAATTCAGAGACTTGGCTTGCACAAACTTGAATTACACCTTCCTTGGGATGCTGTATACCCAATTTCAAAAGATTTTGACTGCTGAACCCGAAGAAGAAGATTTTTAAAGAATATTCCTCATATTAAACTTCCTCATATTAAACTAAGTTATAATTCGGGCTCCCTAAGGATGCCTTGTACCATATATTAAAAAGATTCTGACTCGTGGATCTGAAGAAAATTTGTTTTTTAATATCCCTCATATTGCACTAAGTCAGAATCCAGGCTCCCACACAGAGCCCAAATATGAACTCAGGGACTTGGTTTGAACAGACTTGAATCTCACTCCACTAAGGGTGCTGCATACCAAATATCAAAAGATTCTGATTGGTGGATCTGAAGAAGAAGATTTCAAGAACCATGGCAAAATTCAAGCACTGTCCGGGGCCTTGAAAATTAATTTTGAAATTCAGGACTTTCAAGGAATTCAATGATCCACGGGAACCCTAGTAAGTCATAGAAAGTCCTCGTAACTATCCATTTCTGAAAAATAAAAGGAATCGACTATTCCGGCCTCATTTCCATTTTTTAAAGAAAGGAAAGTCACTAGGACTTTCTCCTTCACTTGAGCAATCGGCTTATAGGTACCTTCACATGGATTCCACATGGATTGAGAATGTAATGGAATAGAATATGGTTAATGTAAATATATATATTTAATATAAATATATATAAATACTTTTTTCTGGACTTGACAAACAGCCACCTAAAAAAATTGTATAGACATCTTTTCTTTCAAAAACAAATTAAAATAGGTTTTCAAATTACAATTTTTTATTGGTCTATTATCTTCATAATCATGGATTGTGACCAAACAAAATAAAGACTGACAACAACAATAATAAACATAGAATGTGATAAAAATAAAAAAAATAAAATACACAACAACATCTCAGTGGCATTGAGAACTGAAACTTTCCTTGGACGGAAAAAAGTAATGTACATGTTGGTCAAAATTGAGTAATTAAGATCCCGAGTAGTCATGTTGCAGTGAATAATACTAATAAGCTATGAGTAGAGATTACTCAATTGTGGTACATCTACAGTTAGCTATTTTGTAGGCATAAGGAAGGACCAAAGTTAAGAGTAATTTGAATCGGAGAAGAATTTCTCAAAATTTGTTAATATTAGGGTTTAAATTAATAATCGAAATGTAATTTATGGCAAGGGTATCTGTTTCTGAGAAAAAGTTAATAGGAGTTTGGCATGGAATTACAAAATATTTAAGGAATATCTGGAAATCAAGCCTTGGTTATTACAGTCAAAATTGGCTAAAAGAAAAGTTATTCATATCTGGAACCAAACGAAAAATGATAATTGGTTACAAGATGAAGTTTCCCGGGTTTTCCAGAAGGATATATCACATAATGGCAATATGATCAAGTTTCCAGTTTTAGCAAAAATTACCCAGGTTTGACAACTCTATGTGAAATATCAGGACTACAATTAATAGTAGTCATAATATTTTCAGGTTTCAAGCCACCTTCAAATGTGACCTCCACCTTGAAGTTACATACCCAGCTATGGCATAGGATGCATCCTTCCATTGTCCGTTATAAATGTGTGAAGTTTGATGATTGTAGCCCGAGTAGTTTCTGAGTTATGCTTGAGAAAAATTTGTGACCCTAAACATACGAAGGTCAGGTAAGACCTTCACCTTGAAGATCCGGGGGGAAACTATTATACACGACACACCTTCTGACTATCCTTAACAGTTATAAAACCTTTAGTATTTGTACTTTGATGATTCTTTTCTGAGTTATGACTGAGACACAAATATTGTCCTTTTTTCAGCTTATAACCTTGAAATGTGACCTTGACCTTACGAACCTGACTGTGGTGTGTGACACATCCACCCGTTGTCTTTTATAATTGTGTGAATCTTAATGATTGTAGCCCTATTAGTTTCTGAGTTATGCCTGAGACACAATTTTTAGCCCTGAATATATTATGGTGAAGTATGACCTTCACCTTGAACATGTGGGAGAAAGTATTATACGCAACACACCTTCTGGCTGTCCTTAACATTTGTGAAAAGTTTAATAATCGTAGTTTGATCTGTTTGGGTTATGGCTGAGACCTGAATATTGACTGATTTTTAGTGTGACCTTGAATGTGACCTTGAAGTTACAAACCTGGCTATTGTGTGACACATCCTCCTATTTATTTATTTATTGGTGTTTAAGGTTACATATTTATGCACAATGGCTAATCATGACTATAACATGGAGATAAAGTCAAGGTTAGTCAATCATTTATACCCCCATGTTGCCCATTTTAGCGGACTTCCCACCCTAGCATGGGTGACTGAGTTCTATTTTACCAGTAAAGCAGGGCTTGTTTAATGCAGTAAACAAGCACTGCTTCACTTCAAAGGGTTCCTGCTGGGGACATCCTCACATGGTCCTTTATAATTGTGTGAAGTTTGACGACTGTGGCACCAACAGTTTTTGAGTTATTGGCTCACACACACACACACTTCAATCTCAGTCGGGAGGGGGGGGGGGGGCGATCGCCGGGCATAGCGACAAAACTCGTCCTGTTCAAATGAGGACAACTTGACTTATTTCGCTAAAGACTAAGATAATGTCCCATGCTAACCTCTGTTTGAATTAGGTCTACTGGTGCATACCAAGGGGTTTCTGGTTATATACTCCACTAGACCTAAAGTATATTGATGGCAATTATTCTAAGTCTGAATTAGGAACTAGGAACTAGTAACGGGATTCACATTGAACTAGCAACTAGGAACCGTTTACTGGTTGGTTTTGTGATCTAATATCGATTTTACGAGAGACTGATTTATGATAATAGTTATAATAATAATAGGACTTCTATAGTGCTCTAGCCCCGCTGAACAGGTATAGGCCTGGCACTCGTCCTGGGGACAGATTGTCGCTGCAGATCCCGCTAGCTTAGAGATAATTTGCCGGGTATTATAAAACTCGTCCTGCTCGATTCCCGCCGGAGAATGCGTTGGTCGTGCGGGGAGACCACCGGGCATAGCGACAAAACTCGTCCTGTTCGAATGAGGACAACTTTCAAGACTGCTTGCTAAAGACTCAGATAATGTTCCGCACTGGCTGAAAATTTGAATCAGGTCGACTGAGACATACAAAGGGGTTTCTGGTTATATAGTCCACTGTACTTATATATTGATGGGTAATTATTCTTCTTGGTCTGAACTAGGAACTAGAAACGGGATTCACATTTACTGGGAACTTGGAACGAGTTACTGGTTGGTTTTGTAACCTAATATCGATTTTACGAGAGACGGATTTATAATAATAATAATAATAATAATAATAATAATAATAATAGCAGCACTTCTACAGCGCTCTGTCCCCGCTGAATAGGTAGGCTCAAAGCGCTTCAGAACATAAGTCAAGAGCTAACAGACTGAAGGTTTCGTTTTTAGGTGCCAAATGAGTCTATAAGTCTATAAATAGGAATGTTTTCTGACACTTTTTAAAACCCTGAACAGATGGACATTGTCGAATATGGAACTGCATACTGTTCCAGATGTTAAGTGCCTGAAAACAGAAGGCCCGTTGTCCCCAGTATTTTTAAGTTCATTTTGATGCAGGTTAGAGTTCTGTTATCAGCACTTGGGCGTAGCGAGCGTGTTGGTGAGTATAAATCGATGAACCCTGAGGTTCCCAACACATTCTTTAAAGGGGTGATTGAATTACCAACTGCCAAGTGATAGTTAAGGAGTGGGGTGACTTTAGAGTGTGTGCCTTTCAATGTGACGTCTGTCTTGTCTGTCATCATTTAATTTCAGTCTATTTCAAATAATCCATTGTTTAACAGATTTGGAGCAATTTTCAACAGCTTGCGGTGATTCGTCAGAATTGTCAGGCATTCAAGGTTTCAGAAATTTGGGTACCATCAGCATATTTTTGATGGTCACAACCATGTTGGATAATTATTGGCGAGAGGGTTTGAGTGTACAATATAAAGAGTACAGGGCCAAGAACACAGCCTTGTGGGACACCAAGTTTGAGTTTCTGAGGGCAAGAGAGCATGTCACCTGTGCTGACTGTTTGATATCTTTCAGTGAGATATGATGAAAAACCACATGAGGGCATTACCTGTGATTCCAAAAGTAGTCCGAAGTCTTTCAAGAAGTATTTGCTCATCAATTGTGTCAAATGCTGCTGATAGGTCTAATAGAGACAATACCGTTACTTTGCCTTCATCCGTGTGACTAAATAGAGATTTTGTGGTGTGTAAAAGAACAGCTCAGTGCAATGGTTCTCTCGGTAAGCTGACTGATCTAATATCGATTTTACGAGAGACTGATTTATAATAATAATAATAGCGCTTCTATAGCGCTCTATCCCTGCTGAATAGGTAGGCCGGGCACTCGTCCGAGGGACAGATTGTCATTGGAGATCCACGCTAGCCTACGGACAATTTGCCGGGCATTAAAAACTTGTCCTGCTCGACTCCCGCCGGAGAACGCGCAGGTCGTCCGGGGGCGATCGCCGGACATAGCGACAAAACTCGTCCTGTTCGAATGAGGACAACTTGACTTATTTTGCTAAAGACTAAGATAATGTCCCATGCTGGCCTCTATTTGAATTAGGTCGACTGGCGCATACCAAGGGGTTTCTGGTTATATACTCCACTAGACCTAAAGTATATTGATGGTAATTATTCTAAGTCTGAACTAGGAACTAGGAACTACTAACGGGATTCACATTGAACTAGGAACGAGTTACTGGTTAGTTTTGTGATGTAATAGCGATTTTACGGGAGACGGATTTGACATGCTACCCCATAGCAGGTTGCTAAACACTCAGATAAGGTCCCATGCTGGCGGTTCTCCGGGTGGATTGTCGCGGCAGATCGTCGATAGCCTGGGGAAATTGCCGGGCATTCTTTCTAGGACAGTTTGTCGCCGGAGATCGGAGCTATCCTTTGGACTACAGCCGGACACCCCTTCGTCACCGGAGCCTAGGCATCAAATCTAGGGGTGATTGTCGCTAGAGATCGTCACTAGCCTAGGGACAGTTTGCCGAGCACTACATTCTACGGGCAGATTGTCGCCGGAGATCGACGCTAGCCTTGGGACTACAGACGGGCATCCTTCCAGGGGCGGATTGTCGCCGGAGATGCTCCCTGGTGAGATTGTCGCTGGAGATCGCCGCTAGCCTAATGATAATTGCCTGGCACTCGTCCTAGGGACAGATTGTCGTTGGAGATCCCCGCTAGGTTAGGGACTATTACAAGACTCATCCTGATCGACTCTCCCCGGAGAACTCGATGCTCGTCCGGGTCGACCGTCGGACATAGCGACAAAACTCATCCTGTTGAACTAGGAATGAGCTACTGGTTGATTTTCTGATCTAATAGCGATTTTACCAGAGACAGATTTTCCTTGATATTCATGGCTGGTTGCTAAACACCCAGATAAATTCTCATGCTAGCCTCTAGGGGGAATTGTCGCCGGAGATCGTCGCTAGTCGAGGGAAAATTGCCTGGCACTAGTCCTATAGGGACAGATTGTCACTGGAGATCCTCGCTAGGTGTGGGATAATTTGCCGGGAATTACAAAACTCGTCCTGCTCGACTCTCGCCGGAGAACTCGATGCTCGTCCGGGGGCAACCGCCAGACATAGCGACAAAACTCGTCCTGTTGAACTAGGAACTAGGAATGAGTTACTGATTGGTTTTCTGATCTAATAGCGATTTTACCAGAGACGGATTTTACTTGATACTCATGGCTGGTTGCTAAACACGCAGATAAATTCTCATGCTAGTTTCTAGGGGGATTGTAGCCGGAGATCGTCGCTAGTCGAGAGACAATTGCCTGGCACTAGTCCTATAGGGGCAGATTGTCGCTGAAGACCCCCTAGCTTAGAGATAATTTGCCGGGCATTATAAAACTTTTCCTGCTCGATTCTTGCCGGAGAACCTGATGCTCGTCCGCGGGCGACCGCCGGACATAGCGACAAAACTCGTCCTGTTGAACTAGGAACTAGGAATGAGTTACTGGTTGGTTTTCTGATCTAATAGCGATTTTACCAGAGACAGGTTTTCCTTGATATTCATGGCTGGTTGCTGAACACTAGGGGGATTGTCGCCGGAGATCGTCGCTAGTCGACGGACAATTGCCTGGCACTAGTCCTATAGGGACAGATTGTCGTTGGAGATCCCGCTAGCTTAGAGATAATTTTCCGGGCATTATAAAACTCGTCCTGCTCGATTCTCGCCGAAGAACGCATTGGTCGTGCGGGGGCGACCACCGGGCATGGGGACAAAACTCGTCCTGTTCGAATGAGGACAACTTCACATATTTTGCTAAAGACCAAGATAATGTCCCATGCCGGCCTCTGGTCGACTGGCGCATACTACTGGCGAAACGACCCGGGCGAACAGGGATTAGGGCGAAACGACTCAGGGGGCGAACGGGAATTGGGGCGAAACGACCCGGGACCTTCACGCGACATATTAAGCCTTCCTCCACCCCACTCTATTGACTCTTCTACAAACTCACCTATTGACCCAACACCGTGTGCATGTTCCACTATATCGCACAAAATAACTCAACTCAGTGCCCCTTTTTTGCTCACCTGATTGAAAGTCAGGGGGAGCTTAAGCGATCACTTTCTGTCCGTCGTCCGTGCGATGTGAACTTCACATTATCGACTTCTCCTCACAAACCACTGGCCCCAAGTAAACCAAATTTGATATGCATGTTCCCTATCATATGCCAGTCCAAGTGTTTTTTTAAAGAAAGTTGCCGCGCTCCATAGGGAAGGTGGGGGAAATGCTCCAAAATTTGAAAAAATCTCTCTTGGACCAGTGGCTGCATTGGTACAATGACTTGATATTTGGTATGTAGCACCCTTTTGAGGTTCGTGGAGCAATATTTGCCTTTGTAATGGGTGTGGCAAGATTTTTGGCCCTGCCCCAAATTTCTATCTTCTAAGTTTATGGTCCGATTCGAACCAAATTTAGTATGTGGTATTACTGAGTCATAAGTACTTAATTCCTACAAAAATTTCCCTTGTTCCCGTGGGAACCCCAGAAACTAAAAAAGAAATATTTCAAAATGCCCATATTTTCCGAACCGCACCGAACAGAGAACTGTGTGAAACATCCTTAGGACCAGTAGAACGGAATGGTAAAAAATGCCATTGGTTGTGTCAGGGTGTTCTATTGGGGTGGGGGTGGGGGGGGGGGGGGCATCGAAAAATGCTGAGTCGGCATATTTGCAAAAATTAAAAAAAAATCTTCTCCAAAACCACTGATCAGAATCTTGGTATACAGCATCCATAGTGTGTATGTGTGTTGGGGGGGGGGGGGGGGGGGTCATGTACAATTGTGTTCAAATTAAGCTCCTCGGTTCATATTTGGGCTCAATACAGGAGCCTGAATCTTAACTGAGGGCAGTATGGGGAATGAGCTTTAGAAATTTTCTTCTCCGGAGCCACTTGTCAAAATCTTTTACTATTTGGTACATTACGCGGGTCGGATTCAGATTTGTTCAAATCAAGTCCCTCAGTTAATATTTGAGCTTCCTATGGGAGCCCGAATTTTAAGTTACTGCAATATGGGGGATAATCTTAAAGAATCTTCTTCAGATCCACAAGTCGGAATCTTTTGATATTTGGTATACAACATCTCTTGGGGAGGAGTTCAGATTCACGTTTGTTCAAATCCATTCCCTGGGTTAATATTTGGGGCCCCTATAGGAGCCCAAATTTTAACTTAGTCCAATATGAGGAAATTTCTTTAGTCATCTTGGATTTGGCATATACATTGTCAGCAATTCCATTAGCACACCCCACAGGCTACATATTTCACCCAATTTGCAAACTAATATTTGGGTGTGGCAGGAAAAAGCCTTATGACTATTCCATTACCCTGCAGTGGCATGCTTACTGTCTATTTCATGTACAATCATGTATTTTACTGCAAATAAATCCATCCATCCATCCATCCATCCATCCATCCATCCATCCATCCATCAATCCATCCATCCATCCATCCATCCATCCATCCATCCATCCATCCATCCATCCATCCATCCATCCATCCATCCATCCACCCACCCACCCACCCACCCACCCACCCACCCACCCATCCACCCATCCATCCATCCATCCATCCATCCATTCATTCATTCATTCATTCATTCATTCGTTTCAAATTTCATGTGTAGTTTTGGTGTGATGTCTTCATGGGAGCTATTTTTCTTAATTTCGTTCAAAAACATCGACCATCTTGAATTTAGCACATAAATTGTCAACTATTCCATTAGAACACCATACAGATCGGATCTCTCACCTAATCTGTTTCGGGTTTGATTAAATGACTTGGCATTGCTGGAGCTTTCTATTTAGTTCATTATCTTCTTGGACAGGTTGAGCTTCAGTGGCATTGACCATATACAATACATATTCTCTATATCCCACACTTGCTAATTCACAAAAAAACATAGTATTTAAAATACAAGTCTCAGGTTCACTCTAACAAAACTTTGAACAGTATATACCTCGCAAGTTCTGAAAAAATTACTCCCATCCACCCCACTCCATTCCGCACACAAAACTCAACAGGGTCAATGAGGCAGGAATATGCTTGGCACACAAATTGTCTTCGACCTTGGAAAAATAACTTTAAAGCAAAATTAAAATCACACATTGACCCATTTTCTACCCGTTGTGGGGAGGTGGTGATGCGGCCTGGTGGGCTTATTTTAAGAAGTGTCTTTTCCACCCACATACACTTTAGACTATATTTGATCACAACCCCCATAAATCCATTTATGGTAAACTGATCAATGGTTAGATCTCTCTCTCACTCTCTCTTTCTCTAATCTCTCCCTCTGCCACCCATATCTCTCTACTTTTCTTTTTCTCTGCATATCTTCACCTCTCGTTCGCAATGAACCATTATGTTGATGCTACATACCTACGTTTTATCCAAAAAAGATAAAAATCCAAATAATTAGTGCTCAAATGCAAATCACATTTTATTAACACCGTGTTCGTAAACCAGGTTTTATATTTTGTTCACCTTAGTGAGAATCGAAATGAGAATTCTTCTACAAAACACGTGATTAAAATAAAAAAAAATTCGCCGAAATATAAGTCCTGTGTTTCCAGGGGATGTTGATATGCTGACTGAATATCAAATATTACACGTGCATGTTTCGGTATGACAGAACTAGTTCACATTGGCAAATAGGCCTTACCACATTTTCAAAGATTCCAGTGGAACTGTTGATGAAATAGGTATTACTAGTGTTTATGAAGTTAATAACTGAATTTCTACCAGTGTGGCATGACTAACCTGCAAAGCGGAGAAACACTGTAATATATACCGGTATTCTTTACAGTGATATTGGTACAATCAGGCGTTAAGAAAATATTGTGTACATTTCAGTTAGTCGGACAGGTACTTCGTAGTTAGTCGTACAGTCAGGGAGATTACAGTGTCCCAAGATATTAGCCCAGTTTACGTTTCATGTGTTACAGATTTTCCGTATGAAGGGCCCAATGAAGAGGAAAGTGGCTCATTTAGGTATTTTGAGAGTCAAATGTATTTAAAACGTTACTGGTTTTGTGTTTCGGTATCTTTTATCACATTCTCATATGAAAAAAAAATACAAATATTGTCGTGAGTCAAGTCAACATATTCTACGTTTAGAGACAAATTCATACAGAATCGGACCTCAGTTTGTTTAGAAATAACAGTAAAATATTCGTCTTACTGTATGTGGGTTGGTTTTTCTAGGTAAATCCACTGAATGAACATAATCTCACAAAAATGACTGGTAACCCGCGTGTAATTTTTTAATTTTCAGAGTTTCAGCTCGGTGAGTCTCGCTGGACAGTTCACAGTTTCCGTTTCAACCGACTGTCCGCTTGTACCATGTGAATAATATCATTTTTAAAAAGGATTCTTATCCTGACCAAACAAATCAAAAATCTCTCACTCTCCGCACTTATACTGTCTTTATTCTCTGTAGAAAACTTGATCCAGGTGAGTGTTTTAGGCTCACTTGAGCCTCTGGTTTATTTTTAATCAAGGAAATGAGAATGGGCCGTCTTTTTCAATCACAAACCAATCTACACGAATGAGGTGCACAGCCTGTGGCAACCACTTTTGTTATACCGCCCACTTTTGTTATACCTCACCAGTTTTGTAACAGTGATCGCCCATTTTTGTTATACCTCACCAGTTTTGTAATAGAACGCCAGCTTTTGTTATAGTTCGAGGTCACCATTTTTGTTATAGAAATCGCCCATTTTTGTTATAAAAAACAGCTAACCACTTTGGTTATATAAATCGCCAGCTTTTGTAATACTTGAAATTAGAACTATAACGCTAATGTTTCGATGCCCATTCGGGGTTAATGAAGAATCATGGCAGATTGTGGGGTCGGGGGAATAATAGCTTGTGTTTTCTAAATTAGATGGTCGAGTCGAGAAACAAAAAAACATATCCCTGTTAGTATATGGGGCATTCGGGCGGCGAAGCGCACCCGAAGTGACTTCACTTCACAGACATTGGCGACAGGTTTGTTGTTTTCACGAATGGATTAGAATGGAATGAGAATTTCCGATTCAACATTTTTTAAGGGGAGTCTTAATGCAGGGTTCATACAGGGTCTTGAACATTTCTTGAATTTCACTTTTGTATTAAAAAAGTCATTGACTCGGCTTTTTAGCCGTGAAAAGCTCTTGAAAATTGGCTAACAGCCTTGCATAGCTCTTGAATTTCCCAAATATATCAGCGGACTATGTAATTATACAGTTTATATTCCTGTTCACAAGAAATGGGCAAAAAATAAATCCACCCTTGACAGAGTGTCTTGAAGCTTTCCAGAAAATTGTCAAGTGTTGAGTTTTTAGGATTAATGCTCACATCTGCTTCTTCTACAAATTATCTCCACTTTGTATCACAAGTATCACTCTTTTTCTAAAGGTACGAACATGCATAAATTGCTACGTTCATCGAAATATTGGGTGTAGAAGAGTCCTTGAAAAAAATTATAAGAGTCCTGGAAAAGTCATTGAATAGACCTTGAATTTAAGGTGGCCTTACCTGTTTGAACCATGTGATGGTCAGTGCCGCTTTTGACACTTTGAAGCACGTAGACCTATATACGTTCTTATCTTCATCGCACATACTGTGTCTCTTTCGGTTTTCTTTTGCATTTTTATGCAGAGAGATGCACTTATGTTCACAGTATTGGTCTCGAGTTTGAATTGATTGTCTGGAAACGGAGAGTGGCACAATTCGTACAGACTAAAGTTCCTACGTTGAATTCAAGAAGAGCAGGTTTTGAAGGTTCTGCTCTGAGATCAACCGTATAATACTTCCCATTGAGCTAAAGATAGTGTTACACTGAAATCAGTTGGATTGAGAATTAATGCAAATCAACTGGGCTAAGAAAATATGAACCCAATTGGGTGCATGTTAACCCATCCAAGTAAATGTGTGTTGATTGTCAATCCAACCGATTTTAGAGTGCGGTAATATATGTTGTTGAAGAACGTGTTTGCCAATCGCCGTGAGTGGTATATGGTGTGATTTTTAACCCCTATTTGCCGGACCCCTCCCGGACTCCATTGTGACGTCATAGTTTTTTTTAAAAATAGCAACAATGTGACGTCATACGGAATCCCGCGGGCGCGGTCAACTTGAGATGTCATCACCATGGTGATACGTGGGTTACTGCGCATGTGCAGCGCGAGTTGTTAGGGTGATATGTGTTTCCATCGTCCATGTTATTTATAAAAAGCCGCCATCCTGGTTTCTATGGTGGCACGTTGTTGCTAAGCAACCCAAAGGCTAGTACTACAGTAGAGTGTGTTCTTGGGGCGTGTTCGACCCAACGGGAGTATGTCTAATTACCCAAGTGGACCCGACACTGACTGGAAAGTTCTTCGTTTTAGTGCCCATTCCATCTATTCTATGTACATCCACCACTTACGGAAAATGGCGGGTGTTGTGCAGAACACTTTATCTCGTCTCATGTAATACGTATTTTTCTGGAGGATGGTGTAGTGGAAAAGAATGAAAACTATGGTTATTTGATTCTTGGTGAAGGGGCTAAACGTCGGTCAAAATCTTGATTTGACATTGTGATGACCTTCTATTTTTTTCTTTGACAAATCAGATCGGAGATTTACAAGTTGCCTAAAGTCGTGCAGAATCGTGGAGGATCATTCATCTGTGTGATCGCAATTCTTGCTGTTTTCGAAAACAGTTGAAACAATCTATGCTTGTGTTGTATTTGTGATGCCAGGTAAATTAGGTAAAGGAAAGCGTAAAAGAAATAGTCCTAGCAAGTCAACAGTCGAAGTCATTCGTAAATCTAAGTTAACAAAGGTTGTAGAGGATTCAGATACGGACGTTGATTGGGTTTCAGATTTCGAGGCAGACCCCATGGCTTCACAGAAGACTTCACAAAAATCTGGAATCGACGTCGACGCTCTGGCGCATAAACTTAAAGGTATTCTGTTTGAGGATATGAGACAGCTCATTAATGATGCCATAAAAGAAGCAGGTCAAGGTTTTTCTGAAGAATTGAATTTTTTGAGAAATGAAAATCAGGTTTTGAAAAATGAAAACAATAGATTGGAGCTCAGGGTTGATGAGCTTGAACAGTATACCCGAAGGTACAGCTTGAGGATTAGCGGTGTGGACGAAGTTGATGGGGAGTCAACAGACGGGGTGGTGTTAGATATTGCTTCGAAAATTGGTGCCAGTTTATCACAGTCGGATATTGATAGGTCACATAGAGTGGGGCCTCGTCGAGATGGTGCTGCCAGACAGATAATTGTGAGATTTACTAACTATAGTGCTAGACGCAGAATCTTTTCAAAGAAAAAGAACTTGAAAAATAATTTAATAAACAACAAACAATGTTTTATTAATGAAGATCTTACCAAGCACAAATATAATTTACTCCGTGAGACACTTAAATTAAAAAAAACTAAAGACATTAGATCAGACTTGGACAATAGATGGCAAACTGTTTGTGAAAGACTTGTCAGGGGCAATCTCTACAGTGAGAGTGCAGAAAGACTTGGAACAATTTCTTAAAATACAACCTTCAGTTGGTGGTTCACAGAATGGAGATCACTAGGTTGCTGGCAGAAAGTGAATGATATCAAAATTTGATGTCACATGTTGACAGACTTGTTCTGTCAAAATTTATTTGTGAGTGCTTGTTGGCACTTTAACACAGAACAACTCAAGGCAGTTCTAATATTTCAGTGAAATACAGGTCTGTTTTGTCACAATTTATTGGGGGATAACTATGGGGCCCTACAATGGATAGGGATAAAGTCGCATACAGAGTCAAAATATTCCTGGAAGTTTCTGGAAGTGGGAAATAATTGGTTACTGTAAAAGAATTTCAAGTTGCTAGAAGTAAATTACTGTTATCAGAGGTTATCTCTCAGGTTATCAGAGGTGGATGTTAGATGTTGTCATATATTTATCTTTATCACAATTTATTGGGGAGTGCCATTTGGGGCTCAAGAATGCATTGAGATTAAGCCACACAGAGAGTCCAATTGTGTCAGCAAAAACAGTTCAATTTTATTTTTTGTTTTGTTTTTCTTTTTCTTGTAAGAAGTCCTGTAGGTGGAAATCAATTGGTTAAAGTAATACAATTCAGATGCTATTACTAATCTGTACCTGATGTAGACATAGAATTGTTTTGTAACAATTTATTGGGGAATGCCTATTTTGGTCTCTAAAATGGATTGAGATAAAGTCACAAGGAGAGTCCATAAATTTCAGCTAAATACGGCTGATATTCTTGTAAACAGTACTGGAAGTGGGGAATAATTGGTTAAAGTAATTTCAGAACTCATCACTTAATTCTTAAAATGCTTGCATTAAACTACTGATACCACAAGTTGATGTCAGATGTTGACATAGATTTGTTTTGTCACAGTTTATTGGCGAGTGCCTATTGGGGCCCCACACTAGACTGAGATAAAGCTAAACACAGATTCCAAATATTCCTGGAAGTGAGAAATAATTGGCTAAAGTAAAAATGCTTGCATTAAACTACTGATACCACAAGTTGATGTCAGATGTTGACATAGATTTGTTTTGTCACAGTTTATTGGTGAGTGCCTATTGGGGCTCCACACTAGACTGAGATAAAGCTAAACAGAGATTCCAAATATTCCTGGAAGTGAGACATAATTGGCTAAAGTAAAAATGCTTGCATTAAACTACTGATACCACAAGTTGATGTCAGATGTTGACATAAGATTTGTTTTGTCACAGTTTATTAGGGAGTGCCTACTGGGGCTCCACACTAGACTGAGATAAAGCTAAACAGAGATTCCAAATATTCCTGGAAGTGAGAAAGAATTGGCTAAAGTAAAAATGCCTGCATTAAACTACTGATACCACAAGTTGATGTCAGATGTTGACATAGATTTGTTTTGTTACAGTTTATTGGGGAGTGCTTATTGGGGCTCCACTCTAAATTGAGATAAAGCCAAACAGAGATTCCAAATATTCCTGGAAGTGAGAAATAATTGGTCAAAGAAAAACAACGTCAGATCCTACCACTTAATTTTTTAAGTTCCCAGCAGTAAATTACTGATATCAGAAGTTGATGTCACATGTTGACACAGGTTTGTCTTGTTACAATTCACTGGGGAGTGCCTGTTGGGGCTCTACAATGAATTGAGACAAAGCCACCTAGAGAGTCCAAACATTTTAGCTAAATAGAGCTGTTATTTTTGTAAAAGGTCCTGGAAGTGGTGAATAATGGGTTAAAGCAAAGCAATTTCAGATACCATTACTTAATTTCTAGGTTGCCAGTAAAAAGTTATCGATAGCAGAAGTGGATGTCAGATGTTGACATAGATTTGTTTTGTCACAATTTACTGGGGAGTCCCTATTGGGGCTCCACACTAAATTGAGATTAATCTACATAGAGATACTCAGATTCCAAATATTCCTGGAAGTGAGAAATAATTGGTCAAAGTAAAACAACTTCAGATCCTACCACTTAATTTTTTAAGTTTGCTGCAGTAAATTACTGATATCAGAAGTTGATGTCACATGTTGACATAGATTTGTCTTGCTACAACTAACTGGGGAGAGCCTGTTGGGGCCCCACAATGAATTGAGACAAAGCCACCTAGAAAGTCCAAACATTTTAGCCAAATAGAGCTGTTATTTTTGTAAAAGGTCCTGGAAGTGGGGAATAATGGGTTAAAGCAAGCAATTTCAGATACCATTACTTAATTCCTAGGTTGCCAGTATACTGATAGCAGAAGCCCCTATTGGGGCTCCAAAATGGATTGAGATGAAGTCAAATAGAGAGTTCAAACATTTTAGCTAAATACAGCTTTTGTATTCCTGGAAGTGGAGAATAACTGGTTAAAGCAAAGCAATTGAAGTTCCTATCACCCAATTCTTAAATTGGGGCTCTTAAAATGGACTGAGATGAAATCACATAGAGAGTCCAAACATTTCAGCTAAATACAGCTTCTGTGAAAATTCCTAGAAGTGGAGAATAATTGGTTAAAGCAAAGCAAAGCAATTCAGATCCCATCACTTAATTCCTAAATTGCTAGCATTAAACTACTGATAATACAAGATGATGTCAGATGTCGATAGATTTGTTTTATCACAAATTATTGGGGAGTGCCTATTGGGGCTCTACACTAAAAATTTACATTAAACTACCGATACCACAAGATGATGTCAGATGTTGACAGCTTTGTTTTGTCACAATTTACTGGGGAGAGCCTATTGGGGCTCCACACTGGATTGAGACAAAGCAATATAGAGATTCGAAATATTCCTGGAAGTGGGAACAAATTGGTTAAAATAAAACAATTTCAGATCCCATCACGTAAAAATCTACATTAAACTACCGATACCACAAGATGATGACAGATGTTGACAGATTGGTTTTGTCACAATTTATTGGGGAGTGCCTATTGGGGCTCCATACCAGATTGAGATAAAGCTGCATAGAGATTCCAAATATTACTGGAAGGGGGAAATAATTGGTTAAAATAAAACAATTTCAGATCCTATCCCTTAATTTCTTAAGATCCTAGCAGTAAATTACTGATATGAGAAGATGATGTTACATGTAGACATAGATTTGACTTGTCAAAATATATTGGGGATTTCTTGCTCATCGGGGCTCTACAATGGATCGAGATAAAGCCACATACAGAGTCAAAATATTTTAGCTAAATAGAGCTGATATTTTTGTAAAAGGTTCTGGAAGTGAGGGTTACTGATATCAGAAGTTGATGTCAGATGTTGACAGATTTGCTTTGTCACAGTTTACTGGGGAGTGCCTATTGGGGCTCCACAATGATTGAGACAAAACTACATATAGATTCCAAATATTCCTGGAAGTGGGAAACAATTGGTTAAAATAAATCGCTTTCAGATCCCATCATTTAATTCTTAAATTGCTAGCATTAAATACTGATACTACAAGATGATGTCAGATGTTGACAGGTTTGTTTTGTCACGGTTTATTGGGGAGTGTCTGTTGGGGCTCTACACTAAAAATCTACATTAAACTACTGATACCACAAGATGATGTCAGATGTTGTCCGATTTGTTTTGTCACAATTTATTGGGGAGTGTCTATTGGGGCTCCTCACTAGATTGAGATAAAGTTACTTTGAGATCCCAAATATTCCTGGAAGTGGTAAATATATGTTAAAATAAAACAATTTCAGATCCCTTCACTTAATTCTTAAATTGCTAGCATTAAACTACTGATACCACAAGATGATGTCAGATGTTGACAGATTTGTTTTGTCACAGTTTATTGGGAGTGCCTATTGGGGCTCTACACTAAAAATCTACATTAAACTACCGATACCACAAGATGATGTCAGATGTTGACATAGATTTGTTTTGTCACAGTTTATTGGGGAGTGCCTATTGGGGTTCCACACTAAATTGCGATAACCTACAAAGCGAAATAATTGGTTGAAGTAAAACAACGGCAGATCCTACCACTTAATTTTTAAATTTGCTAGCATTAAACTACTGATACTACAAGATGATGCCAGATGTTGACATATTTGTTTCATCGCAATTTACTTGGGGAACGCTTATTGGGGCAATACACTAAAAATCTACATTAAACTGCTGATACCATGTCAGATGTTGACAGATTTGCTTTGTCACAATTTATTGGGGAGTGCCTATTGGGGCTCCATACTAGATTGAGATAAAGCTACACAGAGATTCCAAATATTCCTGGAAGTAGGAAATAATTTGTTAAAATAAAACAATTTCAGATCCTATCACTTAATTTCTTAAGTTCCTAGCAGTAAATTACTGATATCAAAAGATGATGTTACATGTTGACATAGATTTGTCTTGTCAAAATATATTGGGGAATGCTTATTGGGGCTCTATAATGGATCGAGATAAAGCCACATACAGAGTCCAAATATTTTAGCTAAATAGAGCTGATATTTTTGTAATTACTGAAGGTATAATATAATTCAGCCTTTGCAAACTCTATCTCGGTCTTGAATAACCCTTGCTAAATTATAGAATGTTTCCCTGAGGTCTTGCATGACTCACGGACAACTACCATATCAATAATACACCATTCCACCATTCCTTCATAAAATCCTTTCTTCTCCAATCATGAAACTTGTATGTATGTTTTTGTTAATGTTTGTGATTATTTTTGTGTGCACTGCGCATACAAAGGTTCCTGCATTGTACACGAATGATTATAATAGTACAGGTAATACACACCAAACTCACAGTATATATATGGCGGTGAGAGTTCTTAGATCATCCGAAAATATTAACAGGCAACGATTAAATTATGCTGCCGTGATTATGAATTGGCAGGAAATTGCACGACTTGGCAGTGTCTTTGTAAATAATGGCGGGTAACATTAGTCTCGACGAGATACAGACGAATCCGGAATTTGACTTCATTAAGGTCTATAATGACAGAACATGTGAACTTTCCAATGATGAAGATTCCCTATTTAAAGATAATACAAGCGATTGTAATTATTATTCACCCAATGAATTGCAATCAATGAACGACAAGCACAGTGATCAATTCTCAATGTTTCATTTAAACTGCCAAAGTTTAAATGCACACTGGGACTCCCTGAATGAACTGCTGAGTGACTTACATGGTTCGAAAAACGCCTTTAGTGCTATAGGATTAACTGAAATATTTCGAATACCGTCGAACACGTCGTATTACTTGGACGGCTATTGTCCACTCATTAATAAGACACGACCTGAGGGGGATGACGGGAGGGGCGGGGTGGGTCTTTATGTTAAGGAGGGTCTGGCGCCAATAATACGAAATGATTTGTCTGTCTTTATTCCCCATGTAATTGAGTGCCTGTTTGTTGAAATCAAGGTAAATAATACTAAAAAACTAATTGGTGTCATATACAGACCAAATACACAACCAAAAGCAGATATAGATCTCTTTCTCACAAAACTAAATGATATAACTGACCTAATTAATCATGAACGCATGGAGGCATATATTATGGGAGATTTCAACATCGATTTACTGAAAACAAATCATCATCCTAAAACCCAAATTTTTCTAGACCTTATGGTCAGTCAGGGTTTTTTACCACGTATCACCCGACCCACTCGGATAACCACTCAGTTAGCAACGCTAATAGATCACTTGTTCTCCAATAATATAACCGCAACCTGTTCCTCTGGAATAATCATTACAGATGTTTCGGATCACTTCGGCATTTATTATATAGAAAATACTACCACTGCAAAGGGTAGCCCTAAAATTATACGCAAACGTAAATTTACTGAAGGCAACATGGCAATATTTAGGGCACTTCTCTATCAAAGCGATTTTTCGCCAATTTTTGAATCAAGCTGTCCTAATGCTGCATACGATAAATTTATGGATATCCATTCAACACCTTTTGAGCAGGCGTTTGCTGTAGTAAACGTGCAACTACAAGCTAAGTTTGTCAGAAAACAACCGTGGATGTCCAAGGGACTGATGACTTCATCTCTTCATAAGACAAAGTTTTATAATAAGAAAATAAAATCCCCAACAGAACAAAACATACAAAACTACAAAAACTACTGTAAAATCTTTAATAAAATAAAAAAACAAAGTAAAGCAATATACTATAATAAGATATTAAATGATAGCAAAAACAACTTAAAAGAAACTTGGAAAATATTAAATGAAACAATTAATAAAGCAAAACGTACAACTAGCTTGCCTTCTACTTTTATCAAAGACAATAATTGTGAAATAAATGATTCAAACGAAATAGCATGTGCATTTAATAACTTTTTTGTAAACACGGGAAGACGTGCCAGTGCAGAATTGACGCAAACAGACAAATCATTCCGAAATTTCATGGGTCCGTCTTCCATAAATAACTTCTACATTACACCCACTAACCCCGGTGAAGTGATGGACGTGGTCAAAAAAATGAAAATCAAACGGTCAGAAGACTGTGATGGCACTTCAACATATCTTCTAAAGAAGTCTATAGATATATTAGCCCGCCCGTTTGCCCATATCGCCAACCAGTCCTTTATCACCGGTGTTGTACCAAACCGAATGAAAATCGCCAAAGTCATCCCAATCTATAAATCCGGAGATGAAAATAGATTCAATAACTATGGACCTATAAGTATTCTTCCAGCATTCTCTAAAATCCTAGAAAAATTAAAGGCTAATAGAATGGTTAATTATCTGGATACATTTGATATTCTCTATCAGCATCAATATGGTTTTAGAAAAAAATCAAAGCACCATACATCCTGTGATGCAACTTCTTAGACATATTGCTATAGAAAACAACAAACCAACAAAAGATTTAACCCTAGCGGTATTTATAGACTTTTCGAAAGCTTTTGACACTATTAATCATAGCATTCTGATAAGTAAATTAAGCAGATATGGGTTCAGAGGTATTACCATTGACTGGTTCAAAAGTTATCTATCCAACAGAACCCAATATGTAAAATGTGGTGAAAATAATTCGAACGAAGCCCAAATAACGTGCGGAGTACCACAGGGTTCCATACTCGGGCCAGTCTTGTTTCTCCTTTATATTAACGATATTCGTCACTCGACTTGGCTAAACTTCCTATCGTTTGCGGATGATACGACAGCCTATGCCTCAGGTCCAAATGCAAGTAGATTGGCTGAATATATAAATTATGAATTGAGCAAATTAAACGAATGGTGCTCAGCCAACCAGCTTGTCTTGAATGCAAGTAAAACTAAATACGTCCTTATAAATCCAACCCGTAGCACACTGATCCCAGAAAATTTAACTATCAATATACAAAACCAAACGATAAAAAGAATAGGAGGCCATGAACAAGATAAATCATTAAAATTTCTTGGTCTCAGCATTGACGACAATCTGTCATACAGTGCCCATATCTCACACGTTTGCTCCAAAATTGGAAGAGTTAATTATGCATTGAATGAAGTAAAAAAAATATTGCCACATAAGGCTTTAATGACATTATACTTTGCCCTTATACACAGCCATCTGTTATATGGCATCCATGTATGGGGTAATGCTCGGGCAATTAGTAAAATTCTTGTTATGCAGAAACGTTCACTTCGTATCATTAACAATTCAAATTATAACGCCCATACTGATCCCTTATTTGTAAAAGACAAAATACTTAAAATTAATGACTTGTTCAGACTCCAAGCATGTCTCTTCATATTTGATTGGAAAATGGGACAACTCCCGTCGTCATTTAATGACTTTTTTAACCCAATAGAAAATACTTCACAAAGAGCTACGAGACAATCAGACTTATTATATATCAGTAGAACGCGCACTAAAGCCCTCGACAGGTTACAGATCCATGCATTTCCCGGGGTGTGGAATGAATTGGGTCAAGATCTAAGGTCTATCACTAATAGAAATCTATTCAAAAAATTATTGACACAAAAATTCCTCGCTCAGTACCCATGTAGTGTGGAATGTGACAATCCCTATTGTCGAGATTGTAATTTTAATGTCGGCAGATAATCACGGATTCAAACCCCTGAGGATGCTATTAATATTAACTAAATGGTCATCGTCCGAATTATGTGCTCTTTGCATGTGGTAACATTAAGTAATATTCTCGGTCTGCTTATCTCGCCCAACAGGAAAGTATGTTTTAACTGCCAACTCCGACACTTTCAATACCATAAAATCTGAATGCGACTAGATAATTTGCCTATAATCCAGATTCGTAATCAGTGTACAATGCACAATCCAGAACAAATATTAATGGGAGACGACAGGTAGACAGCCAATCTGGCTATGTCATCTCCTTACGGTATAGATATTTATTAATACTCTTGTATTGTACTAATGCTTTTTGTGCTTTCTACATTTTGTATAATCATACATGCATTGCTGTAATTTTTAACTATACCGTTAAATAAATCTAATCTAATCTAATCCAACCCATGTATCTGATTGGCACGTAGTGCCATGGTCCCGTCTCTTTGTTCTGGAGATTACTCCGGTGGTGCAGAAGAGACTATGCAATAGAAACGAGGGTGTATTGTGTTACCATTTGTATCTTTCACTACCAGAACTTATTCCGTCTTCTCTGCTCTATCTTTTGAATTGACCAGTCAAAATGCTTCAGTTTCTTTAGCCCCCTCCTATTTCTTTCGAATTGACTAATCAGATTGCTTAATTCGATTCTGCCCGATCCACCCACGGTCAGCCCTTATGGAGTTATCTCCTTTGACTGCACACACGACTCTAACCGGCACATAGAAGTGCGTCTATGTGACGTATGAGAAATCCGTTTTCATATACGTCACATATCAGCACATAAATGTGCTCCTTTATGAATTGTGACACATGTGAAATACGCCTTCACATACGTCACATGGACTTATTTAAGAAATTGTGGACACTGTGGACGACCACTATCTGCCGATGATTGTGGATCACTGCAGACCATTATTCGTGGATCACCATTGGAAAACAGAGGACTTGTGCGATTTTCAGTCATTGTCGTATTTTTATTTGAATTCAGTGCTCTTCGTATTTAGCAATAGAAGAGGGCGCACACACTGTCTTCTGAAAGTTGTATTTATTATTTTTTTTACCAAAGCTTTACTATCGGTATATCACTTCGCATAACATCATTGACTGAGGGATAAACTAACTGGCATTGCTGCCGGTAACCCAAGGTAAGTAGTATATAAAGCGTAGGAATGCTTCCATTTGCCGGACCTAGGAAGTGACGTCACGTTACACCCACAATGCATCACGCTGTTACGTCACTTCTCCTTCCCATTTCCCTCCTGCAACAGAGGCCTAAAATGCGAGCTATACTCTTTCGGCTTATTCAAACACACAATTCCACTTTAAGACAGTGAAGTCTCTGCTTTAAATGGCGGAATGTCTTGTGATTATAACACCATCTTTTCTTGTTATAAATTTTTTCTTCTCGTTATAACCACTTTCTATCTCAAGATAATAAGATGTGTTTGCTCATTATAAAAGGATGCTTTCTCCTTATGCCAAGATACGATTTCTACTATCTCGAGTTAATATCTCATTATAACGAGGTACTATCTCGAAATGAGGAAAAATGGTTAAAATCCATATTGACACTAAATAGGACAGAAAAGCCAGTTTTATTTTCTGCTATAGTTAAAAAAAAAAAATTAACTTATCGTAAACATCTAATTTAAAAAAAAATTCGAAAGTCAATGATCCCCATTGTATAAAAAATTGAGATGATTCAAAGTGAAAAACAAAAATTACAATGCCCTCATTACTTTTGAAATCTGGACGCACCAATATGTGAAACGGGGTTCGTGGATGAAATGTATTGATAAAGAGATCTAGTAAATGAAAGATGATTTGTGAGGAAACACCCATGTGGCAATAAACTTTAACACTTTTCAATATGTTGCAAAAATGCAATTATTGACTGACCTAAAAATCCCAGAACATACAATCTGTGAATTTATTCATATATCTTGTAATATTTTGAAGGACATGCGAATGATCTCATATCGCAGAACATTAAGGGTGTCATGTGAGTTGTCTTGACAGCTTACATCAAGGATTGTTTTGCGACTCAATCATCAAGGTAATGTGTGGTGTATGTTCACACAGAGAAGGTATTTCAGGGGGGGGGGGGGGGGATGTGTTTTTGTCGACTAATTTGGTTATGAAGGTAGCCACCTTAGGCCTGGATTACAAGTCGGATTTTTTGGGTTGCAGTTTTACACACAGCTTTACTTTGACAATTGTTTTCAGAAAATTTGTTGAGAAGGTCTTTTAGCGTACGTCGAACTTTGGAAGACTAATAAACGTTAAACGGGAACGTTCGTGCAACCCAGAAAGAACAATATCTATCCTTCTACTCTAACGTGACAGGCCCTTGTAACAAAAATAGGCCACAAACACGTGTATTTCTGTTGCCGCTATGAATACTCCAAAACACTTCGTGTCGCCGCGATGATTCCTTCACGAGATAGCTATCTAGTACTAGCTAGTACTAACTGATTTCAAACCAGCAATGCACTGCGGAGCAATGGGACACATAAGAATAACACACCTTTGGACCTGAGACGGGAGGGGAGTGGGGGGGGGGGGGTGGCGCGGTAAAGGCGGTTCTTGTAAAAATTCGTTCACTTTAGAACTTTAGTAACGTAATTTGTATAAACCGTTTTATCTAATTCACGATAACAGTGATATAGCTTGGTCATATCAACCCTCGTTTAGGGGACCCCGGAACAGACTTTGGGGCATTTTTGGGTTCATTTGGGTAATTCTGTGTATTTCCATTGGGTCGAATGCTATTTTGTTTCTTACTGAAAGCCTATATATATATATATATATATATATAGGGACTGGGGTACTCAGAATACGCGGAATGTTGACTTAAAAGACAATTTGAGCGATTTCCTGTCAATGTCGGGTTTATTTGGGTAATTAGAAATACTCCTGTTGGTTTGAACACACCCGTAGAACACGCTCCTATTGTGGTATTATGATTTGGGTTACTTAGCAATAATGTGTCACCATAATAACCAAGATGGAGGCCTCCTATAAACAAAATGGACGACGGCAACACGCGTCACCCTAACAGCACGCGCTGCGCATGCGCAGTAACACCACGTATTACCATGATGATGACGTCACAAGATGACCGCTTACGTACGCTACCACGACAAACACTTGACACCCATAATGCACTACTGGATGACGTCAATTCCGGAGTCCCCCAAATGAGGGTTGATGTGACCGAGCTATACTACTGATGACAGTCAACTGATAAATTGTACAAACTGCCTTGTTATAATCTGTATATACAGATTAGTTGTCTGTAGTAGCAGATTGGTGAAAGAAAATGACCCGATCCTTCTATGCTGCCGCGGGATGTCAAACGCTTGGTTAATTTTCCCCCTGTTTCAAGCCCTCAAAACATTTGTGGTCTTTCCTTTGACAACGGAATTTCGCACATGTCTAGAACCGTGGAAGTTGATGGATTGTTATTGTATTATCTATTCACTGCATTATAAACGTGTATAGAACACACGCGACTTTAACAGCTGCTTCTCTTTGATTATTTATCCATTTATTTATTGGTGTTAGCCTAGGCGCCACATATTTACGCACAAGAGCAAATAGTAACACAACATGGAGATAAAGTCAAACTAAATCAATCGTTTAAATCCCAGTCTTTTTAAAAAAGTCCTATCTGAGCATTTGGGGACTGGGTACAATTTTACCAGCAAAGCAGAACTTATTTTGTTTACTTTAGTAAAAAAGGACTGCTTCACTTCCTGGGTCCCCCACGGGAATGTTTTTGATTGTTACATGTGTTATGTGTGGATTACAGAATTTGTCGATCGTTTTAGGACAGATGAGTTGGTTAGATTCAGTCTCAAGATTTGGCGTGTTTTGGAGAGTAGACCCTTCCAGAAGCATAGAACCGTCGACCAGTACATGAAGCCAATAACAGTTCTGATTGATACTTGGCCATGCTTAAATAGATTGGAGTGGCGAAGACTACCACCTCTGTATAATATCAATAAAAGAACACATGATCAAGACTATAGTCCCGCGCGTTACCGCTGAGAACGTGCGGTGAAAAGCTCAGAGAGTCAACACAACACAACCATATATAACATTTACAAACAAATATGTAGTCTCCACCATGCAATGCAGTATACCCCCCCACCCCTCCCGAGCCCCATCCCATGCCGTCATACACCCACAACACATACAATAAACCGAACGATGCGCTTTAACTGGATTCGATCTACCATGACATAATTAAGAACCGGAAGTAGGCGATATCAGCATTAATTATCTGCTCACTGTAAATACATTCACTTCTCATGGAAAAAAATATCTTGCAAACCCAAATACACATTAGTTTACAATACACTATGAAGACAGGCAGGCGCACACAATTCTCCACCAAGGTGGCTATATTGCATTTTTTTCAGAATTTCTAATGTAAAGCTGAACGTCGGTGTAGTCATAAAGCACCAATCCATCATAAATGAATCTGATCGATCAGACATCCGGTTTTCAAAATATTGCAAGGAAGATTGACAAAAGAAGATTACTGCTATAGTGACTATTATAATGAGTATTTCAGAATGCTCATCATCGAAAGAAACCTCCCTTTACTCACCACCAATGAAAACGAGAGCCGTCGGGCATTTGGGTTTTATGTTGCTTCCTGACGGGCGGACGGAGGGATGGACAGACGGACGGACGGAGAACGGATGTACTTGTGAGGTGATTTCAGTGTTAGGTAGGGTAAAATTCCGCACCTGCGACCGTTTTTGCACCTCACCTGCTTTGAGGGGCCGCTCCTCAGAAGAGGGGACTGGACCAGTGGTTAAATCACCGGTTTGAACAAGTAACGTCTGTACGCACAACTTGTTCACACACGTACATCTGACGTAGCCTGAACGGACAGACGGACTGACAGACAGACAAGCGGGTGGTCAGGCGGGTGGGAGGACGGGAGGGCTTCGGGTGGGCTTCCGAGTGGTCATCGGACAGGCAAGCAAGGAGGCAGGCAGGCAGGCAGGCAGGCAGGCAAGCGGGCAGGCAGGCCGGTCAGCAAGCAGACAACAGGCAAGCAGGCAAGCATGCAGGCCATCGAGTAAAAACGAATTTGTGTTTCCCTTTTCCTTACATGTACGTTTCAAATACACCCCAACTCCAACCAAAATCACTTTCATCAAACACACGTCAGAATAGGGGCGAATGCAAGTTTTGATTTCATGTATTACAAAAGCTGGCGATTTATATAACAAAAGTGGCTAGCTGTTTTTTTATAACAAAAATGGGCGATTTCTATAACAAAAATGGTGACCTCAAACTATAACAAAAGCTGGCGTTCTATAACAAAACTGGTGAGGTATAACAAAAATGGGCGATCGCTATTACAAAACTGGTGAGGTATAACAAAAGTGGGCGGTATAACAAAAGTGGTTGCAACACACAGCCAACACTAACATGTAATTGTACTAAATCCTTATTAGAGTCCACCCAATCACATGCCTATTTGAGCCTTGAGATGAGATGAAGTCTCATAAAAAAGGCTTATTTTTTGTACAGGGCTTGGTTCAAATTTGTATGGTAAGTCTATATGTTCATTTTTGCTCTAGCATGCATTATAATGAACCAAACCAAAAACTAATTTCGGGGATTTTCCTGACTACTTTGGGAATGAGGCCCATACCCCTCCAAATGGGAAGTTTATTTTCAAGATTTTCTTGGGAGACAGCTTAACATAAGCTTATAGCTTACTGCTGAATCCCACCCATACAACTTGTATATCAACTATGTTGAAATACCTTTATGCATACACCTGTATTACAAGTCTCCATGAACATTATGTAATTATCATTTACCTGTATGTATAATATTATTATTCATGAATAAATATTGTTTAAACTGAATGGGAAGTTTACAGTCACTGAATAGAAATTGGGAATTTTGTTTTATCATGAAAATCTTATTCATAAGCCCCCTTCCCCAAGGTAGGGTAACATGGGGGGAAAAAGCTAGAGTTGGTAGGAATTTTATTTATTTTATTTTATTAATTATTTTGCGATACAATGTAGTGTTCTACAAGTTTGGAAAAGAGAAAATTTTGCTGACGTATATTTGATAAGTATATTTTTTGGTGGACACTGATGGCTGAAAAGGTACAGAGCTAAATATGAGGGCCCCGTATTATAACTTCTACACTTGTATACAAGTGCCAAGTCCAGTGCACTGGTAAACCCAAACCCGTAATTGGCTTCACTCGGGTTTTATAGTACGTGCATCACCGGTAGAGCTGGTTTACAGGCCTGTAATCTCCGAGGACAGCTCTGCGTTCCGCTTAATATTGCAGAAATTCAATAGAAATGTTTTCGTAACCAATTGCCCGTTGAAGATCGGTATGTATTCATTCAAGCGTTTAAGAAAGATTGTTAAAAGTCTTCGATTGTCCAAAAATGAAAATATATGAAAACTTCCGCGACCTTTAGTTGTAAAAACATTTATAAAATTTACAAGCCCTTGTGAAACGGACACGGTAGACCCGACAATATAAGTTCCGGGTACCTTGCAGTAAGGCTTTCGCTCTGTGCCTGTAGCATGCTGAAAATACGGACGTGGGGTGTTATCGCGTGCTTTAGACCAATACAAGCTCCGAGATGATGTATATTTCACACAAATTACGAGTGATCGTCGACTTTGCATTTGAAATCTGGCACTTGTAAGAAACTGACATCGAGGCGGCAAGCCTTTCGTTTTCAGTTCATTCATTTCATCATGGCGTATTCTTCGGATAAGGACATCGAATTGGCAATTTATGAGGAGCATTTTGAAGAATGCAGAGGATTTTTTCAAAACCGTCGCTTCGAAGTTTTGTCCATACGAGAGTTCAAAAAGAGGTATCGTGTACCGGAAAATATTTTTGAGTGGCTGTCGATCGAGTCGGTCAGAACTTTCAACATGCCACTGGAAGAAATATCTCTTTGATCCCGATGCAACAAATTTTGTTTTTTCTCCACTTTCTCGGAACAAATGGGTTTCACCTTTTGATTCAAGACTGTCATGGCAGTTTTAGAATTTCCCCCTATGGAGCCCTGTCCTTGCATTTTGAAGTGTTTTGAACGAATAACTTTGTTCTTGGATAACTGAAGCAAATTTGGCTACGAGTTGTGGAAATATTATTTCATTATCAGATCTGGTATGAATAAGATAGCAGACGTTCAGGAACCGTTGAGGCCTGCCATCAGCTATGTGAGTTAAACACATATATTTTGCGTGTTCTGTACACCATAACCTTCTTTTGATGTGTAATTAGCTCAACTTTGGCGAAGCCAAATTTGAGCTTATGCCATGGCCCGTCGTCCGTCTGTCCGTCTGTCCGTCTGGCCGTCTGTGGTCCGTCTGGCCGTCTGGCCGTCAACAATTGGATACGGCTCGGGCTAGAGGCCGCATTTATGAACCGATCTTTACGAAACTTCTTGGGTACCTTTGTTATGACCGTGGGACGAGAACGAGTGTTTTTGGGTGCGGTCCGAAATTTAAGATGGCTGCCAGCCGCCATTTTGTACCGACGATGCAGAAAGCTGTTTTTTGTACAGAACTTCCATATGAAAGCTCTGATTTGAATAATTTTTTGTATGAATGTTTAGTATCATGGGATACATCACAAATATTACGGGTTTTTTTCTCGTGCGTAAATTATGCAAATTAGACTAACTTTGATGTTTTTTGGTGTTACTTTCAGCACTGTAAGTGCAAATGCCAATACGACTCGGGCTAGAGGCCATATTTATTAACCGATCTTTACGAAACTCCTTGGGTACCTTTGTTATCACCGTGGGACGAGAACGAGTGTTTTGGGGTCCGGTCCGAAATTCAAGATGGCCGATGGCAGCCATTTTGTACAAAATTTGGTGCAATCAGATTTTTGCACAGAACTTCCATATGAAAGCGCTAATTTGAATAATTTTTTGTGTGAATGTTTAGTACCATGGGATACATCACATATAATACGGGTTTTTTTCTCGTGCAGAAATTATGCAAATTAGATGAACTTTGATTTTTTCAGTGCTACTTACACACAGTAAGTACACATGTCAATACGGCTCTGGCTAGAGTCTGTATTTATGAACCGATCTTCACGAAACGTCTTGGGTACCTTTGTTATCACCTTGGGACGAGAACGAGTGTTTCTGGGTGCGGTCCAAAATTCAAGATGGCTGCCAGTGGCCATTTTGTACCGAAATTAGGTCTAATCAGTTTTTGGTACACAACTTCTATACGGCTCAGGCGAGAGGCCGTTTTTATGAACCGATCTTTACGAAACTTCTTGGGTACCTTTGTTATCACCGTGGGATGAGAACGAGTGTGTTTTGGGGTGTGGTCTGAAATTCAAGATGGCCACCAGCAGCCATTTTGTACCAAAATTAGTGCAATCAATCTTTTGTACAGAACTTCTGTATGAAAGTTCTGATTTGAATAAATTTTTGTATGAATGTTTAGTAACATGGAATACATCACATATAGTACGGGTTTTTTTTCTCGTGCAGAAATTATGCAAATTAGATGAACTTTGATTTATTCAGTGCTACTTATACACTGTAAGTGCACATGTCAATACGGCTCGGGCTAGAGGCTGTATTTATGAACCGATCTTCACAAAACTTCTTGGGTACCTTTGTTATCACCTTGGGACTAGAACGAGTGTCCAAAATTCAAGATGGCTGCCAGTGGCCATTTTGTACCGAAATTAGGTCCAATCAGTTTTTTGTCACAACTTCTACACAGCTCATATTTGTGAACTGATCTTCACGAAACTTCTTGGGTACCTTTGTTTTCACATTGGAACAGGGTTGAGTGTGTTTTGGGGTGCCTTTGTTATCACTGTGCTATGAGAACAAATATTTTGGGGTTCAGTCAGACCCACTCTGGGACTCAAAGATTTTTTTCTAGTTTAGCATCTGACTGTAACCCACCTTTACAATACTTTACCTATACATTTGTTACAGGCAACGGTCAGTATTTATGTACAGACCGTTACAATACTTTATATGTACCTTTCTTATCAGGTCATTACCTGGATGTTTGTCATTGCTGTGTCACATACTATACATGTACATGTCTTTGTCTTGACAAGTTGAGCTACAGTGTCATTGACACTTTCATTTTTGTATATTTATTGTATATTTTTTTAATTTAAGATTTAGGAATTTCATAGTAAATATTTTTTCCTCACATATAGCACCTTAACGTGACATGAATATTAAGATCTTCCGCAACACATTTCTCTTATGTACTGGAATGACGATTCAACAATGAACAAAAATGTATGGAAGAACTAGAGAAGCAGAATTTACTGCATCCAGTAAATTCAACTCTGCGTGAAAAGAGTTAAAGCATCAGGAAAAAAACTTTATAGAAAGAAAATTTATGGAGGCTTATTTTCCTAGAGTAAAATAGTTTTTAACAAAGCAGGAATGGGTTTTTCGTTAAGAGTATTTACAGATATTCATACAGGAATCAGAACAAATTTTCTAAGAAACCAGAAAAGGCATATATGTGCACAGCATTTAAAGGGTTCGATCAGTGAATCGGAAATTGACATTATTAGCTCTGCCATTTATTTGAATGATGAGATATATGTACAGTCTTCAGAATTGCATTAGTTGGTATAAAATGCATATCCTAAAAGGTCAAAAAAATATGCTCTTAATGACCTCCGTTGACTGCATTGAGGTGGACCACATTTTGAACCTCCAGCAAGTTTCAACACATTCAGTTAGGTTATAGTATTTAATACTTGAACATTTTTCATTCCAAAAAAAAAACGAAACCTGAGTCAACTCTTTTTTCAAACAACTGAGTTGAAACCGAATCCGAGGAAAAATTTCATAACCTCCCACACTAATTTGTAGATGACTGCAAATATTCATATTAGCTGGAAAGTGTTAAGGTACATGGTACATGGAAAATATATTGCGATCAAAAGAGTTATGTAATGTTGGAATATAGACGTAAAAAGTCCTCAAAGGTCCCCCCCCCCCCCCCAAGAGCCTACCTGAAGACTTATTGGCACTGGCAAAATACCAAGGTCCCACCTATGCCCATGTGTGTCTAGAACAACATTGTGAGAATTTCGATTTTGTACCTCATGTCGATGGTCAACCTGCCTTCATCCAATGCTAACCTTGCTTGATTTCCAGCAATTCTGAAAAACACACTCAATAATCACAGGGTGACGTAAGTGACCTTGATCCATATTTTGCTTCTCCATTGAGTTTGACTTATTTGGTGTTGGCAGAAGATACATCAGTCAAACCAAGCTTGAGAAATAAGCGTGACCACCCCCCACCCCCCACCCCCCGTTTTAATATGTTTCAAACCAAGCTTGAGAAATAAGCGTCACCACCACCACCACCCCCCCCCCCCCCCCCCCCCCCCCCCCCCCCGTTTTAATATGTTGGGCTACTCCCACCATGTACGACCTTCCGGAATGCATCAGTGGGTAAAAGAAAATGCGATTTCCAACAATTCTGAAAATTGCACTCAGTGACACCTGGATGACTTCAGTGACCTTGACCCATACTTTGAATCTATATTGAGTTTTCACTCATTTGATGTTAGTCCTAAGGCCATAGGTCGTAATATGTTTGAGATATGAGCTTGACCAACTTTCCAAATTTTGGCCCTGCCCACTTTTTTGAGAGTAAAAGACATGTATGAATTTCGGGGAAGTATTAAGGGTCATAAAATGCGATTTCCAGCAATTCTGAAAAACGCGCTTAATAACCACTGGGTGACGTGAGTGACCTTGATCCATATTTAGATTGTCTATTGAGTTTTGACATATTTGGAGTTGGAGTTGCAAAAGTCAAACCAAGTTTGAGAAATAAGCGTGACCCACTTTAAAAGAAAAGATTCAATGCTCTCGCATTTCTTTTTCAACAAATGAGATTCTACAGTGTTGTATGGAGGTAGGCAGACAGAGAATTTTGAGCGGATCGCAACCCAGTCGTGATCCGATCGAAATTCATCATCCGTTTTTGTGATCACAGTAATATAAGGCTTGGCTGCCTATACAGCAGCCAAGGCTTTACAAGTAAATATTGCCATGAAAAGGATCCATGCCCAGATTATGTAGATCACAAGAAAAACAGCCGAATTTGCAGCCAAATTTGTAGAGTAAAGCTCAGTGTATTAGATGTGCCCTAATTGAATACCCATTGAATATTGTTTCAAAACACAAAGCCGTTTACCATACCTTCACGACAAATTTGGCCTGTTAATTGCATGTGGGTTAAAAAGTAATCTACTATTAATTGAGGCAACCGCGTTGTGTCCTTGGGCAAGACACTTCATCTCCATTGCTCGAGTGGGGGCACGATGACGCCGTGTACTAAGGCGTACTGCACGTCGATGGTGCGCATGTCTTCAACCAATCTAACCCTGCGTGTGCTACAGTGCGGAGTTACGATGTTGAGGAGCTGACAGCTGCTCGTCGTTGCTCGGTGGTTCTCTCCGGGTACTCCGGCTTCCTCCACCCGTAAAACTGTCACGGTCATGATTAGCCATTGTGCATAAATATGTGCCCTTAAACACCAATAAATAAATAAATACCTATTAAATGAATAAAACTCTTATAATACATGGAGAAATTACTCTTACACTCACCAAGTTCCCCTTGTTTAGAGACCCGTTGTGCCTCCATACATCGATTACCTGCATTTAATTTAAATTTTGTTTGACATAGCTCAGTGAACTCTATCAAACAAGATACGATAGATTTAATGCTCAGCTTATCACAAGAACACAGAAAAGTGTCCAAATCCCTGTTAATTCAATACTCCTGTTAGGTGAGAAATTTTTATTGGCACAGTGGCTATCCAATTAACAGGGTTGTTCACACTGGCTTTTCTGTTCAGTATTCGAGACCGCTTGTATTAGCCTCTCCTAGTTATTGTTGAAAATAATAAAACTGTCGTGTGCATAGAAAGTTGATATGACTGGAGTGTTATAAATGACGGAGTCTTCGGCCGCGTGGGTGTAGATTATAATACAATCAAGAACATTGAATTAAATTATAACAATTGAAATGACTCATCTGTCGCTCTATTGCAGGGCTGGGGCAAAATTTCTTGGTACTCGTAGTTTTCTGGAGTACCGGTTTTTGCCAAAATACTCGTTACTCATACTTCTTGTTGTCTAATTTCAAATACTTGAACTCGTTACTTCAAGAAAACGAGGTCAGTACTAGTATGAATTTTACGAGTACTCTATGAGTATTTTATATGTATTATAAAAAAATCTATTAAATATATTTGCTCTGTATATTTGGCTTTAACTTAAGTCATAAGCCAAATTAAATCATACATTATATAGTAGCCTAGTTTTCACCTGGTAGAGTGCTAAATTATTTTTGCTTGTCAGAATTTGTTCACAAATGCTTTGCTTGTTACAATTTATGGGAGAGTGCCTATAGACACTCTCCCATAAATTGCAATAAGGCAAATCCTTAAAAAAACTAAATAACTTCATTTCAAAAACGTGCAGCCGGTAGTACTGCCCACCGGCGTAGATGTCAACAAAACAAACCCGTGTGTTTGCGCAAGAAAGTGTCGTTTTTGCTCCATTTTAAGTGACAAAATCGATTATTTATTAATTAATTTATTTATTGGTGTTTAAGGTCACATACATATGCACAATGGTTAATCGTGACCGTGACAGTTTTACAGGTGGAGGAAGCCGGAGTACCCGGAGAGAACCACCGAGCATCGACGAACAACTGTCAGCTCCTCAACATTCTAACTCTGTTCAAGCTCGGCTCAAGCAGGGTTACAGCGGTTGAAGACATGTGCACCATCGACGTGCAGTGCGCCTTAGTACACGGCGTCATCGTGCCCCCATGTAGGCAGCCGGGATAAAGTGCCTTGCCCAAGGACTGAATGCGAGTCGTCTCGGGAGGGGATCGAACTAGGGACCTGTAGCATAGAAGTCCAACAGTCTACCGCTGAGCCACCGCGTTCCCGATTATATATTAAGAGCATGGTATAAATAAAACAAATAGGTACTTGGGCCAGTAATCAGATTTAAGCGACTCGAAGAATAAAGGTTTTAACCACTCGGCAAGCCAAGTGGTTAAAACCCTTAGCCAACTCGTGGTTTAAATCTGATTACCGGCCCTAGTACCTATTATGTATATAAACACAGGGGATTCAGTGGCTGTCACAGCAATTTTTTTAATTTAGAGTTTGTTAGATTGAATTCATGTTTTACTAATTTCGCTATTTCGACATTCATTTTGTTGCATGTTAAAGTGACAGGAACGGTGGACCCCTTTCGCATTCAATCTCTGATACGTTAGTGCCAAATGGTCAGGGGGTTGAAATGAGTTGATCCAAAAAGCTTGTTTTTCCTAAATTCGTCAGTTCCATCTGCTGTGTCCTCAATTGAAAGTCATTCAATTGGACGAATTTAGAAATTATCCAGAGTGGCCAGGAAGATTGAAATAATGTGCTACTGGGGCGACTGAATTATGTTTAATAATAATAATAATAATAATAACACTTCGGCCGGCCGCTGATTTGTCGCGGTCCTTATGAGAAGGCCTTGGTTACCCATGTTCTACCAACTGCCTCCCTATTCCCGCGCTTCTTCTCTCCTCCCAACACTCGGAGACGAACTGCTTGATGACATCCCTTGCCCCATTCTTCCCAATCTCTTCGATTAGTATATTAACCCCCTCCTTTGAGTCGCCCCCTAACCACATGTCCTTCATTCTTCCATCCCACTTCCCCATTATACTCCCCGTGAATCTCATTATTTTAGACTGATAATTTGGGCATTCTAGAAGAAAGTGTTCCAGGGTCTCCACCATACCCAAGTTACACATCTGGCACTCCCTTTCACCGTCTTTCCCAATTTTTCCCCTCAGCTCCACGGATCGCGACCTCAGCTTGAACAACAGTGACCCACCCCCCCCCCCCCACCCCCCAAAGGTGCCATCAAGGTATATTGTGACAAAGTTAGCGTTAATTGCCATGGCTCAATGCTCGTTTAGTGGTTTTGCAATACAGTTCGAACTTCAGTTTTGCACCACAATGTCTTCGAGTTTGAAGTGTTGGTTCTTCTAGGGTTGACCCTGGTATCTGCGTTCTGTCTGGTTACTTCTGATTAGAAGACAAATTCGGACAAACAGCTCCTTTTCCGATATCAGTACTTTTATTAAACACAAAGCCTTTGGTCTCAAGAACTCTACAGAGTTCTAGCAATGAAATTCAAAATTAATCTATCACAATTTTCATCAACACTGGAGTGACGATAGTTTTATCTGTGCAGTGTTTCCAGCAGCGTACCGCTCACGGGTGAGGCCGGAGGTGTCTGTTCTGAGGTTCTGTTTGGCAGTTTCTACACAGTGGAACGTGACTGGCCTTGAGTAGAATTGCGAATTCATGTTTGTTAAGCATCACAAGATCTCAATTAACCATTTGGACTCTAGTGGTATCTTCCATGCCAGTTCAATAGCAGCAATTAGAAGATTCCATATTCATTAGTTGGGGTAGACCAATCAATATTTTCAACGTGCAGCCTCGGGGCTGCACTTTGAAAATATTGATTGGCCTACCCCACACATTTACTGAACAGCCATCCTATTTAATGACGTTATGATGTATCATTGTTCCTGGCCGGAAAAGCGGCCGCTTGGGTTCAAAGGGTTAAGTCACTCAGTAGATCAGCTGACATTAAGCACCCATTGCTAAAGAAGTGCTTTCACCAGTCCGTTCCCATACTCTAACACAAATCTCCAAGCTTCAATGGACGCAGGGATGGAGGATATATGGAGGATATCCTCTTTTAGAGGAGCACGTGATAGTTCAACCAGAATCACCTAAAGCCGGTTGAAAATGGCTAAACATCACACGACTGTTCGAGTTCGGCAAATAAGGTATAATTCGACAGAAGAGGGACGCGGCGGCTCAGTGGTAGACTGCTGGACTTCTATGCAAGATGTCCTAAGTTTGATCCCCGTCCGGGACGACCCGCGTTGTATCCTTGGGCAAGGCACTTTATCCAGGTTGCCTACATGGGGGCTTGATGCCGCCGTGTACTAAGGCGTACTGCACGTCGATGGTGCACCTGTCTTCAATCGCTGTAACCCTGCTTGAGCCGAACTTGAACAGAGTTAGACTGTTGAGGAGCTGACAGTTGCTCGTCGATGCTCTGCGATTCTCTCCGGATACTCCGGCTTCCTCCACCCGTAAAACTGTCACGGTCACGATTAGCCATTGTGCATAAGTGTGTGGCCTTAAACACCAATAAATGAATAAATAAATTCGACAGAACAAAGGAATACTTTGAAAACTAATTGTCAAGCTCTCATCAAGATAAAATTCCTCACTACCTGTAGAGAAAAAATACCTCAAACTTGACAACTTAACACACCGAAACGTTCGATTGTCGTCCAGGCCTGCAACCAGGGTCGGGCATCGGGGGGGGGGGGGGGGCATGTAGGGGGACACCTCCCCAACCTGGACATAATGCCATCATTTTTCCTTCCAGAATCATTTTATCCCCCCCCCCCCCCCCCAGTGACTAAAGTTCACCAATTTGGACACATCTTGCCAAGCACTTGTGCGCCGAGCCGACCAAATTTGGCATTAAAAGGAGCAATTTACTGTCTTCAGAAGGATCAATTCCTACTTCAACTTACACCAGAAAGTTTTATTTTTTCTGCTTAAATAACAAGATTCATTATTTGAATTTTTTTTATTTCTGTCCACTAACTTTTGAATTGACCATCCTGAATCATTTCACCCCCCCCCCCCCCCCCTCCCCTCATAGTGACTAAATTCCTCTAATTTTGACACACCGTGCCAAACACATGTGCGCCGGGTCGACCATGGTCCAAGTTGTTTTAGTGCTGTACAGATGTGATTTTTAATAAAAGATAGTTATATTAGTGTTTTATTTAGTTTCTTTATCGGATATCAGTGGCGTGTTCCCTATCTTCGCGCGGGTCATTTTCGGTGTTTTGTTTTTGTTTTGTTTACGATTTCGACCGGTTTTTCAAAATTCAAGCTTCTCATTCTAATTTTGGCTATGGTTGCTATGGATGGTAAGTGTTTCGTGACGCGAGAGGTTCAGACCAGCAGGGTAGAGACGATTAGTATAGGTGTACATGTGGGGGAGTGGTTGAGGCCAGAACAGGGGGTGCTAGTGAGTTACCAACAGACGGCCAGCGGTCGGATGTGTGTAGGCACTATGATATGGTGTATGTGGATGGGCGTGAGCTGGGGGAGTTGGGGATGTGTGCCATCTGCGTAGAGTTGATGCAGCTGCTAGAGGCATATGTAAAGTTGGAGGAAGAGGTGCAGGTGGTGAGGGGGAAACTGGGGAAGGCGGGAAAGTCTGGTGTTACCCCAGTTAGGGTGGCATTCTATGGGGGATGGAAGGTGGTGGGTAGTAGGAAGTGGACTTTTGACGTAGATAGTGGGTCTTTTGGGAATAGGAAGGTGCGTCGGGTTGAGGGTAGGGGAGAAGTAGGGGCTAGAGTGTCAAATTCCCAGGCTAGTAGTGTGAGTCGGGGGGGGGGGGGGCGAAAAGGCGTATTCTTTTAGAATCGGATAGTGAGGGAGATAGCGATGATCATGTGGAGTCTGTCAGGGCAGGAGTCAGAGGGAAGGTTAGGAAGGTGGTAAACGAGGACAAGATGGCTTGTAGTGGGAGTGGGCAGAAGGTGGAGTGCAGTGTCCAAAATAGATTCAGTGTGTTAGGTAATTTCGAGGATTCTGAGGAGCAGGTTGGGTCTGTGGAGGTGGAGGTAGGTATGGAGGTTAGTGTGGCGGAGTGCAAGATTGCGAGCCGGTCCAGTGTGAACAGAGGTGGTAATAGGGGTAAGAGGACAGGAAAGAGGCAGTTGGTGGTTGCATGGAGTAGTATAGTGCGGGGGTTAGATAGGGTGGTGTGTGGGCCCGACAACAGGACCAATTTGTGCTTTCCGGGGGCTAGGGTTGATGACCTAAGGCACAGAGTGGGAGGATTATTAAAGGGGTCTGGCCCAGACCCAGTGGTTGTTGTACACGTGGGGACCAACAACATCAGGGAGAGAAAATCAGTTCAGCTTATTGAGACTTACAAGGACTTAATAACTCAACTGAATGCCAAGAATGCACAGGTAGTGGTTTTGGGGCTTCTCCCAGTGCTAGGTGGTGGGGGCGAGCGTAATTCGCGGAACATTGGGACCAACGAGGAATAAGGGAGTATTGTAAGGAACTTGGGATACCCTTTGTAGACAATTGAGGATCGTTTTGGGGCAGAAAGGACCTATATGGAAGGGATGGTCTCCATCTTAGCCCAAGGGGTACAGAGGTTTTAGGAAGAAATATGTTGCAGGTGGTGGAGCCTTTTTTGGTATAGGGAGGGGAGGGGGTCAGTGAAGGGGGGAATAATCACAGGAAATGTGTCACGAACCATAGGTGTAAAAAATGGGACAAGGGGAATAAGGAAAAGGGACCAAAAATCCAAATCAATAGGAATAGCTTCCCAATGAAAGCACAGGTACACAAAGTAGGATATACAAACATACAGGGACTAGATAATAATGGGACCAGTAGGCGGAAGCCAATGAACCTTGATTCCCTGAAAGTGGGTTATAGCAACATCCAGGGTCTCCACCGGAAAGTAAGTGAAATTGCTACATTGATCGAGGCAGAGGAGTTTGACGCCATGGGCTTAAGCGAAACGTGGGTAAGACACGAGGAACGGGTAGACCAAGTAAGGGGGTACGTATGGATAGGTGTAGGGCGAACGGAAGGCCAGAAAAAGGGGGAGGGGTAGGCAAAGTACATTAAAGAGGATTTAAAACCGTCGCTGATCACAGACCTGGAAAACATCAGCACCCCGGCTGAGGTATCGAAAGAAATTGGATGGGTAAGGATCAGTCTGAAAAACAAAAGTATTGCCCTTGGGGTTGTGTATTGTGCGGTGGGGGGTAGCAAACCCGAATGGAATGATTCGATATACTCAACACTAAGGTCCAATATCACCGAACTACAAAACAAGGGGCTCGGTATAATTCTGATGGGTGACTTTAATGGCCACATAGGTAATGATGAAGAAGGCATAGATGGTGGGGACAATAAAGTCAACAGGAATGGAAGGAAGCTGTTGAACTTCACAAACGAGCTCGGTCTGAAGATTCTGAACAGGGACGCGAGGTGTAAGGGGAAATGGACCTGGGAGAGGAACGACAGAAAATCAATAATCGACTACATCCTCACAGATATTAATTTATGGAGGGAGGTGATAGGGGTAGAAGTGGATGATGAGGGTAAAATGGAGGTGGATAGTGATCACAACTTGATTACAGTGACGATCAGGGCCCAAACTCTAGTAAAAAGCAAAGGAAGCTCTAAGGAGATTTGGGAACTCAAAAAAGATGCTGACTGGGCGAAGTTCAATGAAAAACTGAAACCAAAGCTTGCAACCGCACCCAAGAGGGACAGTGTCCAGAAGATGGCCGACGTCATAGTTGCGAGCCTGGTGGGGGCAGGAAAGGAAAATGTAGGAAAGGTCAGGGTACCAACACGGGAACTTGGGTATAGAGTGAATGAAGAACTGAAAAGGGCCATAAAGGGAAGAAAAGCTAAATGTGCTGCATACACGTAGGAGAAGTAGAAAACTTAAGGGGGCGGAAAGCAATGAGGCCACAGTAGCAAAGGAAGAATACCAACAAGCACGAAATAAAGTAAATAAGATTAAAGACGATAATCGGAGAGTACGAAATAGCAGTCTTATTAGGACGGTGGGAACGACAGGGGGGTCGAGTTCGAACGTATTTTGGAAATGGGTGAATAAACGTAACAAAGGAAGTAACCCATAGAGTATTAAAGTAGATGGCAGAGTTACAGACGAGCAAGATCAAATTGCATCAGAACTAGTCAAGCACTGGGAAAAGGTAAACGATAAGCGATGGGACATGGGGAGCCCACCTGAGTGTCCGAATCAGGTCGAGGAAAACCTATCGAACTTCGTGTGCAGCGAAATTAAAACGGAAGAGGTGCGAAAGGTGATATCAAAATTAAGGGATGGAAAAGCAGGAGGAGTGGATGAAATTCCTAACGAGTTTATCAAAAAAGGGGGAGAGGAACTTGTGGAAAGCCTAACTGCCCTATTCAATCTAGCCATAGAAAATCAAGAGGTCCCAAAGGAGTGGAGAGAAAGCAAAGTCACATTTATTCACAAAAAAGAGGGGAAAAGACGTTTTGGGTAACTATCGAGGGATCTCTGTCAGTAGCAACATTGGAAAGGTTTTCTGTAAAGTCCTTTATGGGAGACTAGAGGAGGTGATTGAAGAGAAGGGTTTTTTGGGAGAAATCCAGAATGGCTTCAGGAAGGGAAGGAGAGTAACTGACCATCTTTTCACGCTATCCCAAATGATAGAATCCGCGAAAGCAAAAAAGAAAAAGATGTTTATGGCCTTTTTGGATGTCAAAAAGGCATACGATAGAGTATGGAGGGAGGGTATGTGGCGCAAGCTGGAGGCTCTGGGCTTAGGAGGCGAGTTTGTTGGAATTATGAAAGCATTATATAAAGATGTACAGAGTGAACTAAGCCTGAGAAACATTACAACAAAACGTGTGCCTATGGAGATAGGCCTAAAACAGGGGTGTATCCTTTCGCCAATCCTGTTTGCATTGTACATGATAGGTTTAGGAGATGAACTCCTGCGTAGCGACGAGGGGGTAGCAGTTGGGGACTTGAAGATCCCAGGGCTATTTTTTGCAGGCGATATGGTTCTAGTGTCAGAAAGCGAAGAGGGGCTAATGAAAATGCTGCATGGGAATTGTTGGGAAATATGAGAGCAAATGGAGACTCGAACGTAATGAAAGCAAGAGCAAAGTTATACCTGTGGGCCGCAAAGTGGACCCCACTCGAAGGTGGAGAGTGGGCGAGTTCTGCATTCCGGAAGGGAGCAGCAAACTTCTCAGTGTAGGAGAGACAGGTGATTACGAGTATTTGAGGGTAAATATAAACATTACAGGAAGAGGCATCTACCGAAACCACACAAATAAATTGATTCTGAAGGGGAAGCGAATCCTTAACCAAATGAAACTTATAGGGAGAAACAGTTTCAATAAGGTTTTCGTGGGGAAAACCATTTGGGAAATGGTGGGGCTGCCAAGTATAACATACGGTACGGACGTACCAGACGGCCGTAAAGAGCTTGGAAATCTTGCAGAACGACGCAGGCCGATGGATAACGGGGTCGAGTAATGCCGCAGCGCAAGAAGCAATCAGGGGTGAGCTTGGGTGGATGAGGATCAAGGACAGGATAGACCTGTTAAAACTCGGTTATCTTAATTATCTGGTAAATCTCCCCGACAGCCGATGGTGTAAAGTAATGTTCCTGAGAATCTTCAACTCAAATATCAAAACGGGATGGCAAGTGAGGGAACTAGTAGAGAACTACTCATTGGAGATTTCGGACCTGGGCGTTGGGGCAAATCAGGGTAAAAAAATCGTCAGAGAAAGGGTCATGGAGGATTGTAACCGTAATTGGCGAGAGGGGGTCAAATCAAAGAGGTCTTTGGGTGGCCTGCGTGATAAAGAGGGGCCAGGTTTTGAACAGTACCTTGATGGCACCTTTGGGGGGTTGTTGAAGCTGAGGTCGCGATCCCTCAAGCTGAGGGGAAAACTTGGGAAAGACGGTGAAAGGGAATGCCAGATGTGTAACTTGGGCATGGTGGAGACCCTGGAACACTTTCTTCTAGAATGCCCAAAGTATCAGTCTAAAATAATGAGATTCACTGGGAGTATAATGGGGAAGTGGGATGGGAGAATGAAGGACATGTGGTTAGGGGGAGACTCTAAGGAGAGGGTTAATATGCTAATCGGAGAGATTGGGAAGAATGGGGCAAGGGATGCCATCAAGGAGTTCGTTTCCGAGTGTTGGGAGAAGAGGAGAAGCGTGGGAATAGGGAGGTAGTTGGGAGCTCAGGGGTAACCATGGCCTTCTCGTCCGAGAACCGCGACAAATCAGCGGCTGGCCAAAGTGTTATTATTATGGGAAAAATTAAAAATTTTGCATTAAAAGGCGCAATTTCCTGTCTTCTGAAGGATCAATTCCTACTTCAACATAACCCAAAAAGTTTTATTTTTCTGCTCAAATAACAAGATTCATTATTTGATTTTTTTTTATTTCTGCCCACTAACTTTTGAATTACCATTCAGAATTATTTTACCCCCCCCCCCACCCCACCCCCACAATAGTGACTAAATTCCACTAATTTGGATACACCGTGCCAAGCACATGTATGCCGGTTCGCCCTTAGTTCGACCCGACATGGGAATTTTTTTTTAATTTGGCATTAAAAGGAGCAATTTCCTGTCTTCTGAAGGATCAATTCCTACTTCAACATACCCCAAAATTTTGCATTAAAAGGAGCAATTTCCTGTCCTCCAAAGGATCAATTCCTACTTCAACATACCCCAAAAAGTTTTATTGTTATTCAACAAATAACAACATTCATTATTTGATTTTTTTTCATTTCTGTCCACTAACTTTTGAACGACCATCCAGAATCATTTACCCCCCCCCCCCCCCCCCCCCCACACACACACACACAATAGTGACTAAATTCCACTAATTTGGATACACCGTGCCAAGCACATGTGTGCCGGGTCGACCATGGTTCAACCCGGCATGGAAAAATTTTAAAATTTGGCAATAAAAGGAGCAATTTCCTGTCTTCTGAAGGATCAATTCCTGCTTCAACATTCCCCAAAAAGTTTTATTTTTTCTGCTCAAATAACAAGATTCATTATTTGAAATTTTTTATTTCTGTCCACTAACTTTTGAAGGACCATTCACAATCATTTTATCGCCCCCCCCCCCCCCCCCCTCAAAGTGACTAAGGGGTCACGGTTTTGATACATTCCCAAAATCCGGCGGAAACACACAGCCACTGTGCCATTCCAGACCTTTAGGCCGACAATGTCTGACTAGGCTGATATTCCCGAGAATGAATATCAACCTCGGTAGCCGAAATTCTCAAATCAGGGGTCACTACTGACGTCAGGTAGGTAATAATGGGGTCACAGTTTTGATACATCCCCGATATCCTTTCAAAATACACAGCTACTGTGCCATTCCCGACCGGTAGCCCGACATTGTATGAGAGGGCTGATATCCCTGAGAGGGAATATTAACCTCGGTAGCTGGAATTCTTATATCAGGGGTAACTACGATCGTCAATGGTGATAATTGGGGTCACGGTTTTGATACATTCCCTATATTCGTACAAAATACACAGCCACTGTGCCATACCATACCGTTAGGCCGACGTTGTATGACAGGGCTGATATCCCTGAGATGGAATATGAACCTCGGTAGCTGAAATTCTTAGGTCAGGGGTGACTACAGCCGTCAATTTGGTGATAATGGGGTCATGGTTTTGTTACATTCCCGATATCCTTTCAAAATACACAGCCACTGTGCCATACCCGACCGTTAGGCTAACATTGTATGACAGGGCTGATATCCCTGAAATGGAATATGAACCTCGGTAGCTGAAATTCTTTTGTCAGGGGTGACTACAGCCGTCAATTTGGTGATAAGGGGTCACGGTTTTGATATATTCCCAAAATCCGGCGGAAACACACAGCCACTGTGCCATTCCAGACCTTTTGCCCGACAGTGTCTTACTGGGCTGATATTCCCGAGAATGAATATTAACAACGGTAGCCGAAATTCTCAAGTCAGTGGTCACTACCGACGTCAGTTAGGTGATAAGTGGGTCACGGTTTTGATACATTCCCGATATCCGTTCAAAATACACATCTACTTAGCCATTCCCGACCGTTAGCCCCACATTGTATGAGAGGGCTGATATCCCTGAGGTGGAATATGAACCTCGGTAGCTGAAATTCTTTTGTCAGGGGTGACTCCACCCGTCAATTTGGTGATACTGGGGTCACGGTTTTGATACATTCCCAAAATCCGGCGGAAACACACAGCCACTGTGCCATTCGAGGTTTTTTGACCGAGAATATCCGACAGGGTTGATTTCCCCGAGAATACATATTAATCTCGGTAGCCGAAATTCTCAAGTCAGGGGTCACTACCGACGTCAGTTGGGTAATAATGGGGTCACGGTTTCCATACATTCCAGATATCCGTTCAAAATACACAGCCACTGTGCATTCCCGACCATTAGCCCGGCATTGTATGAGAGGGCTGATATCCCTGAGAGAGAATATGAACTTCGGTAGCAGGAATTCTCATGTCAGGGGTGACTACGACCGTCAATTTGGTGATAAGAGTGTCACGGTTTTGATACATTCCCAAAATCCGGCGGAAATTCACAGCCGCTGGGCCATTCCAGACCTTTAGCCCGACAATGTCTGCCAGGGTTGATATGCCCGAGAATGAATATCAACCTCGGTAGCCGAAATTCTCAAGTCAGGAGTCTCTACCGGCGTCATTTAGGTGATAATGGGGTTACGGTTTTGATACATTCCCGGTATTCGTCCAAAATACACAGCCACTGTGCCATACCCGACCGTTAGACCGACGTTGTATGATAGGGCTCATATCCCTGAGACAGAATATTAACCTCGGTAGCTGAAATTCTTACGTCAGGGGTGAGTACAGCCCTCAATTTGGTGAAAATGGGGTCACGGTTTTGATACATTCCCGAAATCCGTCCAAAATACACAGCCACTGTGCCATGCCCGACCGTTAGGCCGACGTTGTCCGACAGGGCTGATATCCCTGAGATGGAATATGAACTTCGGTAGCTGAAATTCTTTTGTCAGGGGTGACTACAGCCGTAAATTTGGTGATAAGGAGGTCACGGTTTTGATACATTCCCAAAATCCAGAGGAAACACTCAGTCACTGTGCCATTCCAGACCTTTTGCCCGACGTCTGACTGAGCTGATATTCCCGAGAATGAATATTAACAACGGTAGCCGAAATTCTCAAGTCATTGGCCACTACCGACGTCAGTTAGGTGATAATTGGGTCACGGTTTTGATACATTCCCGATATCCGTTCAAAATACACATCTACTGTGCCATTCCCGACCGTTAGCCCGACATTGTATGACAGGGCTGATATCCCTGAGGTGGAATATGAACCTCGGTACCTGAAATTCCTTTGTCAGGGGTGACTCCGGCCGTCAATTTGGTGATACTGGGGTCACGGTTTTGATACATTCCCAAAATCCGGCGGAAACACACAGCCACTGTGCCATTCGAGGTTTTTAGACCGAGAATGTCCGACAGGGTTGATTTCCCCGAGAATACATATTAATCTCGGTAGCCGAAATTCTCAAGTCAGGGGTCACTACCGACGTCAGTTAGGTAATAATGGGGTCACGGTTTTCATACTTTCCCGCTATCCGTTCAAAACACACAGCCACTGTGCCATTCCCGACCATTACCCCGGAATTGTATGAGAGGGCTGATATTCCTGAGAGAGAATATGAACCTCGGTAGCTGGAATTCTCATGTCAGGGGGTGACTACGACCGTCAATTTGGTGATAAGGTTGTCACGGTTTTGATACATTCCCAAAATCCGGCGGAAATTCACAGCCACTGTGCCATTCCAGACCTTTAGCCCGACAATGTCTGCCAGGGTTGATATGCCCGAGAATGAATATCAACCTCGGTAGCCTAAATTCTCAAGTCAGGAGTCTCTACCGGCGTCAGTTAGGTGATAATGGGGTCACGGTTTTGATACATTCCCGATATTCGTCCAAAATACACCGCCAATGTGCCATACACGACCGTGAGACCGACGTTGTATGACAGGGCTGATATCCCTGAGACAGAATATGAACATCGGTAGCTGAAATTCTTATGTCAGGGTTGAGTACAGCCCTCAATTTGGCGAAAATGGGGTCACGGTTTTGATACATTCCCGAAATCAGTCCAAAATACACACCCACTGTGCCATACCCGACCGTTAGGCCGCCGTTGTCCGACAGGGCTGATATCCCTGAGATGGAATATGAACTTCGGTAGCTGAAATTCTTATGTCAGGGGTGACTACAGCCGTGAGTTTGGTGATAATTGGGGTCACGGTTTTGACACATTCCCCATATCCGTTCAAAATACACAGCCACTGTGCCATACCCGACCGATAGGCCGACATTGTATGACAAGGCTGATATCCCTGAAATGGAATATGAACCTCGGTAGCAGAAATTCCTTTGTCAGTGGGGACTACAGCCGTCAATTTGGTGATAAAGGGGTCACGGTTTTGATACATTCCCAAAATCCGACGGAAACACAACGCCACTGTGCCATTCCAGACCTTTTGCCCGACAATGTCTGACTGGGCTGATATTCCCGAGAATGAACGTTAACCTCGGTAGCCGAAATTCTCAAGTCAGTGGTCACTATCGACGTCAGTTAGGTGATAATTGGGTCACGGGTTTGATACATTCCCGATATCCGTTCAAAATACACATCTACTGTGCCATTCACGACCGTTAGCCCGACATTGTATGAGATGGCTGATATCCTTAAAATGGAATATGAACCTCCGTATTCTTATGTCAGGGGTGACTACGACCGTCAGTTTCGTGATGAGGGGGTCACGGTTTTGATACATTCCCAAAATCCGGCGGAAACACACAGCCACTGTGCCATTCCAGACCTTCAGCCCGACAATGTCTGACAGGGCTGATATCCCTGAGACAGAATATGAACATCGGTAGCTGAAATTCTTATGCCAGGGTTGAGTACAGCCCTCAATTTGGCGAAAATGGGGTCACGGTTTTGATACATTCCCGAAATCAGTCCAAAATACACACCCACTGTGCCATACCCGACCGTTAGGCCGCCGTTGTACGACAGGGCTGATATCCCTGAGATGGAATATGAACTTCGGTAGCTGAAATTCTTATGTCAGGGGTGACTACAGCCGTGAGTTTGGTGATAATTGGGGTCACGGTTTTGACACATTCCCCATATCCGTTCAAAATACACAGCCACTGTGCCATACCCGACCGATAGGCCGACATTGTATGACAAGGCTGATATCCCTGAGCTGGAATATGAACCTCGGTAGCAGACATTCCTTTGTCAGTGGTGACTACAGCCGTCAATTTGGTGATAAAGGGGTCACGGTTTTGATACATTCCCAAAATCCGACGGAAACACAACGCCACTGTGCCATTCCAGACCTTTTGCCCGACAATGTCTGACTGGGCTGATATTCCCGAGAATGAATGTTAACCTCGGTAGCCGAAATTCTCAAGTCAGTGGTCACTATCGACGTCAGTTAGGTGATAATTGGGTCACGGGTTTGATACATTCCCGATATCCGTTCAAAATACACATCTACTGTGCCATTCACGACCGTTAGCCCGACATTGTATGAGATGGCTGATATCCTTAAAATGGAATATGAACCTCCGTATTCTTATGTCAGGGGTGACTACGACCGTCAGTTTCGTGATGAGGGGGTCACGGTTTTGATACATTCCCAAAATCCGGCGGAAACACACAGCCACTGTGCCATTCCAGACCTTCAGCCCGACAATGTCTGACAGGGCTGATATTCCCGAGAAGGAATATCGACCTCGGTAGCCGAAATTCCAATGTCAGGGGTGACTGTGGGCGTCAATTATGGGATGAAGAGTCACAATACAATTTTGATACATTTTCAAGATCCGGTGAAAGTACACAACACTGTGCCATTCTATATCTTTAGGCCGACAATGTCTGACAGGGCTGATATCCCCGAGAAGGAATATCAATCTCAGTAGCTTAAAATCTCATGTCAAGGGTGATTACGGTCATCAGGTACATGTAGGTTATAAGGGCGTCACGGTTCTGACATATTCCCAATATCCGTTTGAACTGCACAGCCTCTGTGCCATTCTCGACCTTTAGCCGGGGATTGTCTGACAGGTCTGATATCCCCGACAGGGAATATCAACATCGGTAGCTGAATTTTCATGTCAGTGGTGACTACAGGGTCATTGGGGTAATAAGAGACAACGCCTTTGATACATTCCTGATACCCGGTTAAAATACACTGCCACTGTGCCATCCCCGTAAATTAGCCCGACATTTTCTGATAGGACTGATATCTGAGAGAGGGAATATCAACCCGGGTAGCTGAAATTCTCATGTCAAGGGTGACTACGACCGTCATTTTGGTGATAAGGGGTCACGGTTTTGGTACACTCCAAAAATCCAGCGGAAACACACATCCACTGTGCCATTCCAGACCTTTAGCCCGGAAATGTTTGACAGGGCTGATATTCCCGAGAAGGAATTTCAACCTCGGTAGCGGAAATTCTAATATCAGGGGTGACTACGGGCGTCAATTAGGTGATAAGGGGTCACGAGTTTGATACATTTTCAATATCCGGTGAAAATATACAGCCACTGTACTTTTCCCGAGCTTCAGCTCGATATTTCCTAACCCAGCTGATATCCCCGAGGGGGAACATCGACCTCGGTAGCTGAAATTCTCATGTCAAGGGTGACTACGATCGTCAATTTGGTGATATGGGGGTCGCGGTTTTATTACATTCCCCAAATCCGGCGGAAGCACACAGCCACTGTGCCATTCCAGATCTTTAGCCCAACAATGTCTGACAGGGCTGATATTCTCGAGATTGAATATCAACCTCGGTAGCCGAAATTCTAATGTCAGGGGTGACTACGGACGTCAATTAGGTGATATGGGGACACGATTTTGATACATTTTCAATATACGGTGCAAATACACAGCCACTGTTCTTTTTCCGAGCTTCAATCTGATATTTCCTAACCCAGCTGATAACCCCGAGAGGGATCACAAACCTCGGTAGCTGTAATTCTCAAGTCAGGGTAGACTACGACCATCAATTTGGTTATAAGGAGGTCACGGTTTTGATACATTTCCGAAATACGGCGGAAACACGTAGTGACTTTGCCATTCCAGACCTTTAGCCTGACAATTTCTGACAGGGCTGATATTTCAAAGAAAGGAATATTAGTCTCGGTAGCCGAAATTCTAATGTCAGGGGTGGCTACGGGCGTCAATTAGGTGATAAGGTGTCACGATGTTGATACATTTTCAATATCCGCTGAAAAATACACAGCCACTGTACTTTTCCCGAGCATCAGCCGGATATTAACTGACCCAGCTGATATCCCCGAGAGGGAATATCATCCTCGGTAGCTGAAATTTTCATGTCAGTGGTGACTACGGGGTCATTAGGGTGAAAAGAGGCAACGCGCTTTTGATACATTCCCGATATCCGGTTAAAATACACAGCCACTGTGCCGTTCCCGACCACTCTCCCGACATTGAGTGATAGGGCTGATATCCATGAAAGGGAATATCAACCTCGGTAGCTGGAATTTTCATGTCAGGGGTCACGACCACCGTCAATTTGGTGATAAGGGGGTCACGGTTTTGATACATTCCCAAAATCCGACGGAAACACAACGCCACTGTGCCATTCCAGACCTTTTGCCCGACAATGTCTGACTGGGCTGATATTCCCGAGAATGAATGTTAACCTCGGTAGCCGAAATTCTCAAGTCAGTGGTCACTATCGACGTCAGTTAGGTGATAATTGGGTCACGGTTTTGATACATTCCCGATATCCGTTCAAAATACACAGCTACTGTGCCATTCACGACCGTTAGCCCGACATTGTATGAGATGGCTGATATCCTTAAAATGGAATATGAACCTCCGTATTCTTATGTCAGGGGTGACTACGACCGTCAGTTTCGTGATGAGGGGGTCACGGTTTTGATACATTCCCAAAATCCGGCGGAAACACACAGCCACTGTGCCATTCCAGACCTTCAGCCCGACAATGTCTGACAGGGCTGATATTCCCGAGAAGGAATATCGACCTCGGTAGCCGAAATTCTAATGTCAGGGGTGACTGTGGGCGTCAATTATGGGATGAAGAGTCACAATACAATTTTGATACATTTTCAAGATCCGGTGAAAGTACACAACACTGTGCCATTCTATATCTTTAGGCCGACAATGTCTGACAGGGCTGATATCCCCGAGAAGGAATATCAATCTCAGTAGCTTAAAATCTCATGTCAAGGGTGATTACGGTCATCAGGTACATGTAGGTTATAAGGGCGTCACGGTTCTGACATATTCCCAATATCCGTTTGAACTGCACAGCCTCTGTGCCATTCTCGACCTTTAGCCGGGCATCGTCTGAAAGGTCTGATATCCCCGACAGGGAATATCAACATCGGTAGCTGAACTTTTCATGTCAGTGGTGACTACGGGGTCATTGGGGTAATAAGAGACAACGCCTTTGATACATTCCTGATACCCGGTTAAAATACACTGCCACTGTGCCATCCCCGTAAATTAGCCCGACATTTTCTGATAGGACTGATATCTGAGAGAGGGAATATCAACCCGGGTAGCTGAAATTCTCATGTCAAGGGTGACTACGACCGTCATTTTGGTGATAAGGGGTCACGGTTTTGGTACACTCCAAAAATCCAGCGGAAACACACATCCACTGTGCCATTCCAGACCTTTAGCCCGGAAATGTTTGACAGGGCTGATATTCCCGAGAAGGAATTTCAACCTCGGTAGCGGAAATTCTAATATCAGGGGTGACTACGGGCGTCAATTAGGTGATAAGGGGTCACGATTTTGATACATTTTCAATATCCGGTGAAAATATACAGCCACTGTACTTTTCCCGAGCTTCAGCTCGATATTTCCTAACCCAGCTGATATCCCCGAGGGGGAACATCGACCTCGGTAGCTGAAATTCTCATGTCAAGGGTGACTACGTTCGTCAATTTGGTGATAAGGGGATCGCGGTTTTAGTACATTCCCCAAATCCGGCGGAAACACACAGCCACTGTGCCATTCCAGACCTTTAGCCCAACAATGTCTGACAGGGCTGATATTCTCGAGAATGAATATCAACCTCGGTAGCCGAAATTCTAATGTCAGGGGTGACTACGGACGTCAATTAGGTGATATGGGGTCACGATTTTGATACATTTTCAATATACGGTGCAAATACACAGCCACTGTTCTTTTTCCGAGCTTCAATCTGATATTTCCTAACCCAGCTGATAACCCCGAGAGGGATCACAAACCTCGGTAGCTGTAATTCTCATGTCAGGGTAGACTACGACCATCAATTTGGTTATAAGGAGGTCACGGTTTTGATACATTTCCGAAATACGGCGGAAACACGTAGTGACTCTGCCATTCCAGACCTTTAGCCTGACAATTTCTGACAGGGCTGATATTTCAGAGAAGGAATATTAGTCTCGGTAGCCGAAATTCTAATGTCAGGGGTGGCTAAGGGCGTCAATTAGGTGATAAGGTGTCACGATGTTGATACGTTTTCAATATCCGGTGAAAATACACAGCCACTGTACTTTCTCCGAGCATCAGGCCGTTAGTAACTGACCCAGCTGATATCCCCGAGAGGGAACATCATCCTCGGTAGCTGAAATTTTCATGTCAGTGGTGACTACGGGGTCATTGGGGTGAGAAGAGGCAACGCGCTTTTGATACATTCCTGATATCCGGTTAAAATACACAGCCAGTATGCCATTCCCGACATTGTGTGATAGGGCTGATATCCATGAGAAGGAATATCAACCTCGGTAGCTGGAATTCTCATGTCAGGGGTCACTGCTACCGTCAATTTGGTGATTAGGGGGTCACGGTATTGATACATTCCCAAAATCCGGCGGAAACACACATCCTCTGTGCCATTCCAGACCTTTAGCCCGACAATGTCTGACAGGTCTGATATTCCCGAGAAGGAATATCAACCTTGGTAGCCGAAATTCTAATGTCAGGGGTGACTACGGGCGTCATTTAGGTGATATGGGGCCACGATTTTGATACATTTTCAATATCCAGTGAAAATACACAGCCACTGTACTTTTCCCGAGCTTCGGCCGATATTTCCTAACCCATCTGATATCCCCGAGAGGGAACATCATCCTCGGTAGCTGAAATTAATTCTCATGTCAGGGGTGACTACGGCCGTAGATTTGGTGATAATTGGGTAACAGTTTTCATACATTCCCAAAATCCGGCGGAAACACGCAGCCACTGTGCCATTCCAGACCTTTAGACCGACAATGTCTAACAGGGCTGATATCCCCGAGAAGGAATACGAAGCTCAGTAGCTTAAATTCTCATGTCAGGGTAGACTACGACCATCAATTTGGTTATAAGGAGGTCACGGTTTTGATACATTTCCGAAATACGGCGGAAACACGTAGTGACTTTGCCATTCCAGACCTTTAGCCTGACAATTTCTGACAGGGCTGATATTTCAAAGAAAGGAATATTAGTCTCGGTAGCCGAAATTCTAATGTCAGGGGTGGCTACGGGCGTCAATTAGGTGATAAGGTGTCACGATGTTGATACATTTTCAATATCCGCTGAAAAATACACAGCCACTGTACTTTTCCCGAGCATCAGCCGGATATTAACTGACCCAGCTGATATCCCCGAGAGGGAATATCATCCTCGGTAGCTGAAATTTTCATGTCAGTGGTGACTACGGGGTCATTGGGGTGAAAAGAGGCAACGCGCTTTTGATACATTCCCGATATCCGGTTAAAATACACAGCCACTGTGCCGTTCCCGACCACTATCCCGACATTGAGTGATAGGGCTGATATCCATGAAAGGGAATATCAACCTCGGTAGCTGGAATTTTCATGTCAGGGGTCACGACCACCGTCAGTTTGGTGATAAGGGGGTCACGGTTTTGATACATTCCCAAAATCCGACGGAAACACAACGCCACTGTGCCATTCCAGACCTTTTGCCCGACAATGTCTGACTGGGCTGATATTCCCGAGAATGAATGTTAACCTCGGTAGCCGAAATTCTCAAGTCAGTGGTCACTATCGACGTCAGTTAGGTGATAATTGGGTCACGGTTTTGATACATTCTCGATATCCGTTCAAAATACACAGCTACTGTGCCATTCACGACCGTTAGCCCGACATTGTATGAGATGGCTGATAGCCTTAAAATGGAATATGAACCTCCGTATTCTTATGTCAGGGGTGACTACGACCGTCAGTTTCGTGATGAGGGGGTCACGGTTTTGATACATTCCCAAAATCCGGCGGAAACACACAGCCACTGTGCCATTCCAGACCTTCAGCCCGACAATGTCTGACAGGGCTGATATTCCCGAGAAGGAATATCGACCTCGGTAGCCGAAATTCTAATGTCAGGGGTGACTGTGGGCGTCAATTATGGGATGAAGAGTCACAATACAATTTTGATACATTTTCAAGATCCGGTGAAAGTACACAACACTGTGCCATTCTATATCCTTAGGCCGACAATGTCTGACAGGGCTGATATCCCCGAGAAGGAATATCAATCTCAGTAGCTTAAAATCTCATGTCAAGGGTGATTACGGTCATCAGGTACATGTAGGTTATAAGGGCGTCACGGTTCTGACATATTCCCAATATTCGTTTGAACTGCACAGCCTCTGTGCCATTCTCGACCTTTAGCCGGGCATTGTCTGACAGGTCTGATATCCCCGACAGGGAATATCAACATCGGTAGCTGAAATTTTCATGTCAGTGGTGACTACGGGGTCATTGGGGTAATAAGAGACAACGCCTTTGATACATTCCTGATACCCGGTTAAAATACACTGCCACTGTGCCATCCCCGTAAATTAGCCCGACATTTTCTGATAGGACTGATATCTGAGAGAGGGAATATCAACCCGGGTAGCTGAAATTCTCATGTCAAGGGTGACTACGACCGTCATTTTGGTGATAAGGGGTCACGGTTTTGGTACACTCCAAAAATCCAGCGGAAACACACATCCACTGTCCCGAGAAGGAATTTCAACCTCGGTAGCGGAAATTCTAATATCAGGGGTGACTACGGGCGTCAATTAGGTGATAAGGGGTCACGATTTTGATACATTTTCAATATCCGGTGAAAATATACAGCCACTGTACTTTTCCCGAGCTTCAGCTCGATATTTCCTAACCCAGCTGATATCCCCGAGGGGGAACATCGACCTCGGTAGCTGAAATTCTCATGTCAAGGGTGACTACGATCGTCAATTTGGTGATAAGGTGATCGCGGTTTTAATACATTCCCCAAATCCGGCGGAAACACACAGCCACTGTGCCATTCCAGACCTTTAGCCCAACAATGTCTGACAGGGCTGATATTCTCGAGAATGAATATCAACCTCGGTAGCCGAAATTCTAATGTCAGGGGTGACTACGGACGTCAATTAGGTGATATGGGGTCACGATTTTGATACATTTTCAATATACGGTGCAAATACACAGCCACTGTTCTTTTTCCGAGCTTCAATCTGATATTTCCTAACCCAGCTGATAACCCCGAGAGGGATCCCAAACCTCGGTAGCTGTAATTCTCATGTCAGGGTAGACTACGACCATCAATTTGGTTATAAGGAGGTCACGGTTTTGATACATTTCCGAAATACGGCGGAAACACGTAGTGACTCTGCCATTCCAGACCTTTAGCCTGACAATTTCTGACAGGGCTGATATTTCAGAGAAGGAATATTAGTCTCGGTAGCCGAAATTCTAATGTCAGGGGTGGCTAAGGGCGTCAATTAGGTGATAAGGTGTCACGATGTTGATACGTTTTCAATATCCGGTGAAAATACACAGCCACTGTACTTTCTCCGAGCATCAGGCCGTTATTAACTGACCCAGCTGATATCCCCGAGAGGGAACATCATCCTCGGTAGCTGAAATTTTCATGTCAGTGGTGACTACGGGGTCATTGGGGTGAGAAGAGGCAACGCGCTTTTGATACATTCCTGATATCCGGTTAAAATACACAGCCAGTATGCCATTCCCGACATTGTGTGATAGGGCTGATATCCATGAGAAGGAATATCAACCTCGGTAGCTGGAATTCTCATGTCAGGGGTCACTGCTACCGTCAATTTGGTGATTAGGGGGTCACGGTATTGATACATTCCCCAAATCCGGCGGAAACACACATCCTCTGTGCCATTCCAGACCTTTAGCCCGACAATGTCTGACAGGTCTGATATTCCCGAGAAGGAATATCAACCTTGGTAGCCGAAATTCTAATGTCAGGGGTGACTACGGGCGTCATTTAGGTGATATGGGGCTACGATTTTGATACATTTTCAATATCCAGTGAAAATACACAGCCACTGTACTTTTCCCGAGCTTCGGCCGATATTTCCTAACCCATCTGATATCCCCGAGAGGGAACATCATCCTCGGTAGCTGAAATTAATTCTCATGTCAGGGGTGACTACGGCCGTAGATTTGGTGATAATTGGGTAACAGTTTTCATACATTCCCAAAATCCGGCGGAAACACGCAGCCACTGTGTCATTCCAGACCTTTAGACCGACAATGTCTAACAGGGCTGATATCCCCGAGAAGGAATACGAAGCTCAGTAGCTTAAATTCTCATGTCAGGGGTGTCTATGGCCGTCAGTTAGGTTATAAGGGTGTCATGGTTCTTATACATTCTTAATATCCGTTCAAAATACACAGACACGGCGCCATACCCGACCGTTAGGCCGATCTTGTATGACAGGGTTGATATCCCTGAGGTTGAATATGAACCTCGGTACCTGAAATTCTTAAGTCAGGGGTGACTACAGCTTTCAATTTGGTGATACTGGGGTCACGGTTTTGATACATTCCCAAAATCCGGAAAAAAGACACAGCCACTGTGCCATTCGAGGCCTTTAGCCCGAGAATGTCTGACGTGGCTGATATTCCTGAGAATGCATATTAACCTCGGTAGCCGAAATTCTCAAGTCAGGGTCACTGCCGACGTCGGTTAGGTAATAATGGGGTTACGGTTTTGATACAATCCCAATATCCGTTCAAAATGCACAGCCACTGTGCCATTCCCGACCGTTAGCCCGGCATTATATCAGAGGGCTGATATTTCTGAGAGGGAATATGAACCTCGGTAGCTGGCATTCTTATGTCAGGGGTGACTACGACCGTCAATTTGGTGATAAGGGGGTGACAGTTTCGATACATTCCCAAAATCCGGCGGAAATTCACAGCCACTGTGCCTATTCAAACCTTTAGCCCGACAATGTCTGCCAGGGTTGATATGCCCGAGAATGAATATCAACCTCGGTAGCCGAAATTCTCAAGTCAGGAGTCTCTACCGGCGTCAGTTAGGTGATAATGGGGTCACGGTTTTGATACATTCCCGATCTTCGTCCAAAATACTCAGCCACTGTGCCATACCCGACCGTTAGGCCGACGTTGTATGACAGGGCTGATATCCCTGAGACAGAATATTAACCTCGGTAGCTGAAATTCTTATGTCAGGGGTGAGTACAGCCCTCAGTTTGGTGAAAATGGGGTCACGGTTTTGATACTTTCCCGAAATCCGTCCAAAATACACAGCCACTGTGCCAAACCTGACCGTTAGGCCGACGTTGTCCGACAGGTTTGATATCCCTGAGATGGAATATGAACTTCGGTACCTGAAATTCTTATGTCAGGGGTGACTACAGCCGTCAGTTTGGTGATAATTGGGGTCACGGTTTTGATACATTCCCCATATCCGTTCAAAATACACAGCCACTGTGCCATGCCCGACCGTTAGGCCGACATTGTATGACAAGGCTGATATCCCTGAGCTGGAATATGAACCTCGGTAGCTGAAATTCTTTTGTCACGGGTGACTACAGCTGTCAATTTGGTGATAAAGGGGTCACGGTTTTGATACATTCCCAAAATCCGGCGGAAATACACCGCCACTGTGCCATTCCAGACCTTCTGCCCGACAATGTCTGACTGGGCTGATATTCCCGAGAATGAATAGTAACCTCGGTAGCCGAAATTCTCAAGTCAGTGGTCACTACCGACGTCAGTTAGGTGATAATTGGGTCACGGTTTTGATACATTCCCGACATCCGTTCAAAATACACAGCTACTGTGCCATTCCCGACCGTTATCCCGACATTGTATGAGATAGCTGATATCCCTAAAATGGAATATGAACCTCCGTATTCTTATGTCAGGGGTGACTACGACCGTCAGTTTCGTGATGAGGGGGTCACGGTTTTGATACATTCCCAAAATCCGGCGGAAACACACAGCCACTGAGCCATTCCAGACCTTCAGCCCGACAATGTCTGACAGGGCTGATATTCCCGAGAAGGAATATCGACCTCGGGAGCCGAAATTCTAATGTCAAGGGTGACTATGGGCATCAATTATGTGATGAAGAGTCACAATACAATGTTGATACATTTTCAATATCCGATGAAAGTACACAACACAGTGCCATTCTATATCTTTAGGCCGACAATGTCTGACAGGGCTGATATCCCCGAGAAGGAATATCAACCTCAGTAGCTTAAAATATCATGTCAAGGGTGACTACGGCCATCAGTTACATGTAGGTTATAAGGGTGTCACGGTTCTGACATATTCCCAATATCCGTTTGAACTGCACAGCCTCTGTGCCATTCTCGACCTTTAGCCGGGCATTGTCTTACAGGTCTGATATCCCCGACAGGGAATATCAACATCGCTAGCTGCAATTTTCATGTCCGTGGTGACTACGGGGTCACTGGGGTAATAAGAGACAACGCCTTTGATACATTCCTGATACCCGGTTAAAATACACTGCCACTGTGCCATCCCCGTAAATTAGCCTGACATTGTCTGGTAGGGCGGATATCTGAGAGAGGGAATATCAACCCGGGTAGCTGATATTCTCATGTCAAGGGTGACTACGACCGTGATTTTGGTGATAAGGTGGCACGGTTTTGGTACACTCTCAAAATCCAGCGGAAACAAACAGCCACTGTGCCATTCCAGACCTTTAGCCCGGGAATGGTTGGCAGGGCTGATATTCCCGAGAAGGAATTTCAACCTCGGTAGCCGAAATGCTAATATCAGGGGTGACTACGAGCGTCAGTTAGGTGATAAGGGGTCACGATTTTGATACTTTTTCAATATCCAGTGAAAATATACAGCCACTGTACTTTTGCCGAGCTTCAGCTCGATATTTCCTAACCCAGCTGATATCCCCGAGAGGGCACATCGACCTCGGTAGCTGAAATTCTTATGTCAAGGGTAACTACGATCGTCAATTTGGTGATAAGGGGATCGCGGTTTTAGTACATTCCCCAAATCCGGCGGAAACACACAGCCACTGTGCCATTCCAGACCTTTAGACCAACAATGTCTGACAGGGTTGATATTCTCGAGAATGAATATCAACCTCGGTAGCCGAAATTCTAATGTCAGGGGTGACTACGGACGTCAATTAGGTGATATGGGGTCACGATTTTGATACATTTTCAATATACGGTGCAAATACACAGCCACTGTACTTTTTCCGAGCTTCAATCCGATATTTACTAAGCCAGCTGATATCCCCGAGAGGGATTATCAACCTCGGTAGCTGTAATTCTCCTGTCAGGGGTGACTGCGGCCGTCAATTTGGTGATAAGGGGGTCACGTTTTGACACATTTCCGAAATCCGGCGGAAACACGCAGTGACTGTGCCATTCCAGACCTTTAGCCCGATAATTTCTGACACGGCTGATATTTCCTTGAAGGAATATTAGTCTCGGTAGCCGAAATTCTAATGTCAGGGGTGGCTACGGGCGTCAATTATGTGATAAGGTGTCACGATGTTCATACATTTTCAATATCCGGTGAAAATACACAGCCACTGTACTTTCTCCGAGCATCAGCCCGTTATTAACTGACCCAGCTGATATCCCCGAGAGGTAATATCATCCTCGGTAGCTGAAATGTTCATGTCAGTGATGACTACGGGGTAAGTGGGGTGAGAAGAGGCAACGCGCTTTTGATACATTCCTGATATCCAGTTAAATACACAGCCACTGTGCCGTTCCCGACCCCTATCCCGACATTGAGTGATAGGGCTGATATCCATGAAAGGGAATATCAATCTCGGTAGCTGGAATTCTCATGTCAGGGGTCACTACCACCGTCAATTTGGTGATAAGGAGGTCACGGTATTGATACATTACCAAAATCCGGCGGAAACACACAGCCACTGTGCCATTCCAGACCTTTAGCCCGACAATGTCCGGCTGGGCTGATATTCCCGAGAATGAATATTAACCTCGGTAGTCGAAATTCTCAAGTCAGTGGTCACTAACGACGTCATTTAGGTGATAATTGGGACACGGTTTTGATACATTCCCGATATCCGTTCAAAATACACAGCTACTGTGCCATTCTCGACCGTTAGCCCCACATTCTATAAGAGGGCTGATATCCCTAAAATGGAATATGAACCTCGGTATTCTTATGTCAGGGGTGACTACGACCGTCAATTTCGTGATAAGGGGGGGGGGGGGGGGAGGCACGGTTTTGATACATTCCCAAAATGCGGCGGAAACACACAGCCACTGTGCCATACCAGACCTTCAGCCCGACAATGTGTGACAGGGCTGATATTCCCGAGAAGGAATATCAACCTCGTTAGCCGAAATTCTTATGTCCGGAGTGACTATGGCCGTCAATTAGGTTAGGTGATGAAGAGTCACAATACAATTTTGATACGTTTTCAATATCCGGTGAAAGTACGCAACCACTGTACCACTCTATATCTTTAAGCCGAAAATATCTGTCAGGGCTGATATTCCCGAGGAGGAATATCAGCGTCAGTAGCTTAAAATCTCATGTCAGGGGTGACTACGGCCATCAGTTACATGTAGGTTATAAGGGCGTCACGGTTCGGACATATTCCCAATATCCGTTTGAAATACACAGCCTCTGTGCCATGCTCGACCTTTAGCCGGGCATTGTCTGACAGGTCTGATAACACCAAGAGGGTATATCAACCTCTGTAGCTGAAATTGTCATGTCAGTGGTGACTATGGGGTCATTGGGGTGATCAGAGGCAACGCCTTTGCTACATTCATGATATCCGGATAAAATACACTGCCACTGTGCCATCCCCGTAAGTTAGCCCGACATGTCTGATAGGGCTGATATTTGAGAGAGGGAATATCAACCCGGGTAGCTGAAATTCTCATATCAAGGGTGACTACGACCGTCAATTTGGTGATGAGGGGTCACGGTTTTGGTACACTCTCAAAATCCAGCGTAAACAAACTGCCACTGTGCCATTCCAGACCTTTAGCCCGGGAATGTTTGGCAGGGCTGATATTCCCGAGAAGGAATTTCAACCTCGGTAGCCGAAATTCTAATGTCAGGGGTGACTATGGGTGTCAATTATGTGATGAAGAGTCACAATACAATTTTGATACATTTTCAAGATCCGGTGAAAGTACACAACACTGTGCCATTCTATATCTTTAGGCCGGCAATGTCTGAAAGGGCTGATATCCCCGAGAAGGAATATCAATCTCAGTAGCTTAAAATCCCATGTCAAGGGTGACTACGGTCATCAGGTACATGTAGGTTATAAGGGCGTCACGGTTCTGACATATTCCCAATATCCGTTTGAACTGCACAGCCTCTGTGCCATTCTCGACCTTTATCCGGACATTGTCTGACAGGTCTGATATCCCCCACAGGGAATATCAACATCGGTAGCTGAAATTTTCATGTCAGTGGTGACTACGGGGTCATTGGGGTAATAAGAGACAACGCCTTTGATACATTCCTGATACCCGGTTAAAATACACTGCCACCGTGCCATCCCCGTAAATAAGCCCGACATTGTCTGATAGGACTGGTATCTGAGAGAGGGAATATCAACCCGGGTAGCTGAAATTCTCATGTCATGGGTGACTACGACCGTCATTTTGGTGATAAGGGGTCACGGTTTTGGTACACTCCAAAAATCCAGCGGAAACACACAGCCACTGCGCCATTCCAGACCTTTAGCCCGGGAATGTTTGACAGGGCTGACATACCCGAGAAGGAATTTCAACCTCGGTAGCCGAAATTCTAATATCAGGGGTGACTACGGGCGTCAATTAGGTGATAAGGGGTCACGATTTTGATACATTTTCAATATCCTGTGAAAATATACAGCCATTGTACTTTTCCCGAGCTTCAGTTCGATATTTCCTAACCCAGCTGATATCTCCGAGGGGGAACATCGACCTCGGTAGCTGAAATTCTCATGTCAAGGGTGACTACGATCGTCAATTTGGTGATAAGGGGATCGCGGTTTTAGTACATTCCCCAAATCCGGCGGAAACACACAGCCACTGTGCCATTCCAGACCTTTAGCCCAACAATGTCTGACAGGGCTGATATTCTCGAGAATGAATATCAACCTCGGTAGCCGAAATTCTAATGTCAGGGGTGACTACGGACGTCAATTAGGTGATATGGGGTCACGATTTTGATACATTTTCAATATACGGTGCAAATACACAGCCACTGTTTTTTTTCCGAGCTTCAATCCGATATTTCCTAACCCAGCTGATAACCCCGAGAGGGATCACAAACCTCGGTAGCTGTAATTCTCATGTCAGGGGAGACTACGACCATCAATTTGGTTATAAGGAGGTCACGGTTTTGATACATTTCCGAAATACGGCGGAAACACGCAGTGACTGTGCCATTCCAGACCTTTATCCTGACAATTTCTGTCAGGGCTGATATTTCCGAGAAGGAATATTAGTCTCGGTAGCCGAAATTCTAATGTCAGGGGTGGCTACGGGCGTCAGTTCGGTGATAAGGTGTCATGATGTTGATACATTTTCAATTATCCGCTGAAAAATACACAGCCACTGTACTTTTCCCGAGAATCAGACGGATATTAACTGACCCAGCTGATATCCCCGAGAGGGAATATCATCCTCGGTAGCTGAAATTTTCATGTCAGTGGTGACTGCGGGGTCATTGGGTTGAAAAGAGGCAACGTGCTTTTGATACATTCCCGATATCCGGTTAAAATACACAGCCACTGAGCCGTTCCCGACCCCTATCCCGACATTGAGTGATAGGGCTGATATCCATGAAAGGGAATATCAACCTCGGAAGCTGGAATTCTCATGTCAGGGGTCACGACCACCCTCAATTTGGTGATAAGGGGGTCACGCTATTGATACATTACCAAAATCCGTCGGAAAAACACAGCCACTGTGCCATTCCAGACCTTTAGCCCGACAATGTCTGACTGGGCTGATATTCCCGAGAATGAATATTAACCACGGTAGTCGAAATTCTCAAGTCAGTGGTCACTATCGACGTCAGTTAGGTGATAATTGGGATACGGTTTTGATACGTTCCCGATATCCGTTCAAAATACACAGCTACTGTGCCATTCCCGACCATTAGCCCGACATTCTATAAGAGGGCTGATATCCCTAAAATGGAATATGAACCTCGGTATTCTTATGTCAGGGGTGACTACGACCGTCAATTTCGTGATAAGGGGGGGGGGGGGGGGGAGGGCACGGTTTTGATACATTCCCAAAATGCGGCGGAAACACACAGCTACTGTGCCATACCAGACCTTCAGCCCGACAATGTGTGACAGGGCTGATATTCCCGAGAAGGAATATCAACCTCGTTAGCCGAAATTCTTATGTCAGGAGTGACTATGGCCGTCAATTAGGTTAGGTGATGAAGAGTCACAATACAATTTTGATACATTTTCAATATCTGGTGAAAATACACAACCACTGTGCCATTCTATATCTTTTTGCCGGAAATGTCTGTCAGGGCTGATATTCCCGAGAAGGAATATCAGCCTCAGTAGCTTAAAATCTCATGTCAGGGGTGACTACGGCCATCAGTTACATGTAGGTTATAAGGGCGTCACGGTTCTGACATATTCCCAATATCTGTTTGAAATACACAGCCTCTGTGCCATGCTCGACCTTTTGCCGGGCATTGTCTGACAGGTCTGATAACCCCGAGAGGGAATATCAACCTCGGTAGCTGAAATCGTCATGTCAGTGGTGACTATGGGGTCATTGGGGTGATCAGAGGCAACGCCTTTGCTACATTCATGATATCCGGATAAAATACACTGACACTGTGCCATCCCCGTAAGTTAGCCCGACATTGTCTGATAGGGCTGATATCTGAGAGAGGGAATATCAACCCGGGTAGCTGAAATTCTCATGTCAAGGGTGACTACGACCGTCAATTTGGTGATGAGGGGGTCACGGTTTTGGTACACTCCCAAAATCCAGCGGAAAGAGACAGCCACTATGCCATTCCAGACCTTCAGCCCGGGAATGTTTGACAGGGCTGATATTCCCGAGAAGGAATTTCAACCTCGTTAGCCGAAATTCTAATGTCAGGGGTGACTACGGGCGTCAATTTGGTGAAAATGGGTCACGATTTTGATACATTTTCAATACTCGGTGAAAATAAACAGCCACTGTACTTTTCCCTAGCTTCAGCTCGATATTTCCTAACCCAGCTGATATCCCCGAGAGGGAACATCGATCTCGGTAGCTGAAATTCTCATGTCAGGGGTGACTACGATCGTCAATTTGGTGATAAGGGGGTCGCGGTTTTAGTACATTCCCAAAATCCGGCGGAAATACACAGCCACTGTGACATTCCAGACCTTTAGCCCGACAATGTCTGACAGGGCTGATATTCCCGATAAGGAATTTCAACCTCGGGAGCCGAAATTCTAATGTCAGGGGTGACTACGGTGATAAGGGGTCACGATTTTGGTACATTTTCAATATCCGGTGAAAATATACAGCCACTGACTTTTCCCTACCTTCAACTCAATATTTCCTAACGCAGCTGATATCCCCGAGAGGGAACATCGACCTCGGTAGCTGAAATTCTCATCTCAGGGGTAACTACGATCGTCAATTTGGTGATAAGGGGGTCGCGGTTTTAGTACAATCCCAAAATCCGGCGGAAACACACACAGCCACTGTGCCATTTCAGACCTTTAGCCCGACAATGTCTGACAGGGCTGATATTCCCGAGAATGAATATCAACCTCGGTAGCCGAAATTCTAATATCAGGGGTGACTACTGGGCGTCAATTAGGTGATATAGGGTCACGATTTTGATATATTTTCAATATCCGGTGAAAATACACAGCCTTTGTACTTTTTCTGAGCTTGAATCCGATATTTACTAAGCCAGCTGATCTCCCCGAGAGGGATCATAAACCTCGGTAGCTGTAATTCTTCTGTCAGGGGTAACTACGGCCGTAAATTTGGTGATAAGGGGGTCACGGTTTTGATACATTTCCGAAATCCGGAGGAAACACGCAGTGACTGTGCCATTCCAGACCTTTAGCCCGATAATTTCTGACACGGCTGATATTTCCTTGAAGGAATATTAGTCTCGGTAGCCGAAATTTTAATGTCAGGGGTGGCTACGGGCGTCAGTTAGGTGATTAGGTGTCACGATGTTGATACATTTTCAATATCCGGTGAAAATACACAGCCACTGTACTTTCTCCGAGCATCAGGCCGTTATTAACTGACCCAGCAGATATCCCCGAGAGGGAATATCATCCTCGGTAGCTGAAATTTTCATGTCAGTGGTGACTACGGGGTGATTGGGGTGAGAAGAGGCAACGCGCTTTTGATACATTCCTGATATCCGGTTAAAATACACAGCCACTATGCCATTCCCGACCCCTTTCCCGACATTGTGTGATAGAGTTGACATCCATGAGAAGGAATATCAACCTCGGTAGCTGGAATTCTCATGTCAGGGGTCACTGCTACCGTTAATTTGGTGTTTAGGGGGTCACGGTGTTGATACATTCCCAAAATCCGGCGGAAACACACATCTTCTGTGCCATTCCAGACCTTTAGCCCGACAATGTCTGACAGGTCTGATATTCCCGAGAAGGAATATCAACCTTGGTAGCCGAAATTCTAATGTCAGGGGTGACTACGGGCGTCATTTAGGTGATATGGGGCCACGATTTTGATACAGTTTCAATATCCGGTGAAAATACACAGCCACTGTACTACTCCCGAGCTTCGGCCGATATTTCCTAACCCACCTGATATCCCCGAGAGGGAACATCATCCTCGGTAGCTGAAATTAATTCTCATGTCAGGGGTGACTACGGCCGTAGATTTGGTGATAATTGGGTAACAGTTTTCATACATTCCCAAAATCCGGCGTAAACACGCAGCCACTGTGCCATTCCAGACCTTTAGACCGACAATGTCTAACAGGGCTGATATCCCCGAGAAGGAATACGAAGCTCAGTAGCTTAAATTCTCATGTCAGGGGTGTCTACGGCCGTCAGTTAGGTTATAAGGGTGTCATGGTTCTTATACATTCTTAATATCCGTTCAAAATACACAGACACTGCGCCATACCCGACCGTTAGGCCGATATTGTATGACAGGGTTGATATCCCTGAGGTTGAATATGAACCTCGGTACCTGAAATTCTTAAGTCAGGGGTGACTACAGCTTTCAATTTGCTGATACTGGGGTCACGGTTTTGATACATTCCCAAAATCCGGAAAAAAGACACAGCCACTGTGCCATTCGAGGCCTTTAGCCCGAGAATGTCTGACGTGGCTGATATTCCTGAGAATGCATATTGACCTCGGTAGCCGAAATTCTCAAGTCAGGGTCACTACCGACGTCGGTTAGGTAATAATGGGGTTACGGTTTTGATACAATCCCGATATCCGTTCAAAATACACAGCCACTGTGCCATTCCCGACCGTTAGCCCGGCATTATATCAGAGGGCTGATATCCCTGAGAGGGAATATGAACCTCGCTAGCTGGAATTCTTATGTCAGGGGTGACTACGATCGTCAATTTGGTGATAAGGGGGTGACAGTTTCGATACATTCCCAAAATCCGGCGGAAATTCACAGCCACTGTGCCATTCCAGACCTTTAGCCCGACAATGTCTGACAGGGCTGATATTCCCGAGAATGAATATCAACCTCGGTAGCCGAAATTCTAATGTCAGGGGTGACTATTGGGCGTCAATTAGGTGATATAGGGCCACGATTTTGATACATTTTCAATATCCGGTGAAAATACACAGCCTTTGTACTTTTTCTGAGCTTGAATCCGATGTTTACTAAGCCAGCTGATATCCCCGAGAGGGATCATGAACCTCGGTAGGTGTAATTCTCCTGTCAGGGGTAACTACGGCCTTCAATTTGGTGATAAGGGGGTCTCGGTTTTGATACATTTCCGAAATCCGGCGGAAACACACAGCCACTGTGCCATTCCAGACCTTTAGGCCGACAATGTCTGACTAGGCTGATATTCCCGAGAATGAATATCAACCTCGGTAGCCGAAATTCTCAAATCAGGGGTCACTACCGACGTCAGGTAGGTAATAATGGGGTCACAGTTTTGATACATCCCCGATATCCTTTCAAAATACACAGCTACTGTGCCATTCCCGACCGGTAGCCCGACATTGTATGAGAGGGCTGATATCCCTCAGAGGGAATATTAACCTCGGTAGCTGGAATTCTTATGTCAGGGGTAACTACGATCGTCAATTTGGTGATAATTGGGGTCACGGTTTTGATACATTCCCTATATTCGTACAAAATACACAGCCACTGTGCCATACCCGACCGTTAGGCCGACGTTGTATGACAGGGCTGATATCCCTGAGATGGAATATGAACCTCGGTAGCTGGAATTCTTGGGTCAGGGGTGACTACAGCCGTCAATTTGGTGATAAAGGGGTCGCGGTTTTGTTACATTCCCGATATCCTTTCAAAATACACAGCCACTGTGCCATAACCGACCGTTAGGCCAACAGTGTGTGACAGGGCTGATATCCCTGAGATGGAATATGAACCTCGGCAGCTGAAATTCTTTTGTCAGGGGTGACTGCAGCCGTCAAATTGGCGATAATGGGGTCACGGTTTTGATACGTTCCCAAACTCCGGCGGAAATACACAGCCACTGTGCCATTCCAGACCTTTTGCCCGACAATGGCTGACTGAGCTGATATTCCCGAGAATGAATATTAACAATGGTAGCCGAAATTCTCAAGTCAGTGGTCACTACCGACGTCAGTTAGGTGATAATTAGGTCACGGTTTTGATACATTCCCGATATCCGTTCAAAATACACATCTACTGTGCCATTCCCGACCGTTAGCCCGACATTGTATGACAGGGCTGATATCCCTGAGGTGGAATATGAACCCCGGTAGCTGAAATTCTTTTGTCAGGGGTGACTCCAGCCGTCAGTTTGGTGATACTGGGGTAACGGTTTTGATACATTCCCAAAACCCGGCGGAAACACACAGCCACTGTGCCATTCGAGGTTTTTAGCCCGAGAACATAACATAACATAACATAACATTTATTAGCATAAAACATCCTATACAGGACAGTATGCGATAATCTACAAGTAACATGAACAAAAGTAGTACTCAAAATATTACAATTTCATCCACCAATTTTCCATGATCAAAGTACTATATTTTTATTAATTTGATACGAAAAAGATCGTGGAGACGTGAACTAGAATTTCCAATACACATCACTAAACATATCATAATCGTCTGGCGAAAAAATCCCGGATCACGCTGCAGATTTTATGGCATAAACTGGGGGTTCTATTTTCAAATATTAATTTGAATTTCTCAAATATACTCAGATCAATAAAACCGTCAATCTCACTGTTCATCAGAACAAATAGTTCTGATCGAAGCTCTGAATAATGTGTACATTCCATAAGAAAATGGTATTCGTTTTCTATTTTCCCGGGGTTTGCTTCACAGTGAGTACATATCCTGTCGATAACAGGATTCGGCGGTTGATAATGTCGCCCTTTTTCAATAGCTAACTTATGATTGCTGATACGAAGCTTAGTGAAAATTTCCCGGTCGTCCGCCGTGTTCGTTTCCACTAAGTACGTTTCCATTGAATAGTCATTTTTAAACAGCCTGTAAGTTCTCAGTTTATTATCTCCATTCTTTTTGCAGTTCTCAGACATTGACTTCTTGAACGTGTTTACATGCTGCAAGCGCAAATTGTACTTGAGCTTACCTATAACATTAGTGTTAGTGATAATTGGATGTTGAGGGACAGCGAGACCGTATCTTTCCAGTAATTTGAAAGGGGATTCCGGTTTGCCTTTACGATTTCTTTGTTCAGCTACCACATTCCACATCAGGTCATTTTGATTCTCAGATATTTTGATTGCGAAAGAAGCCATCCTACTTACCGCCGCGATATATAGCGGATATCGACCAAGTTCTGCGCGGACCGCATCGTTGGAGGAAAATATCCCAACCCCCAAGACTTTTTTACAAAAGGAAGTGTGTAATTTTTCACAGGCTATGTTGTAACGCTTACCGTACGTTATTTCTGATCCCCAGACTTCACACCCGTATAAGGCTATAGGTTGAATTAATTTATCAAACAGCTTTGACATTGTCTTTATTGGAACCCGTGAAGTTTCGTTAAATGCACGAAAAAGTGAGTATAATGCTTTTGGGGCTTTGACAACCAAATCATTTTGGGCTTTAGAGAATGTACCATCTTTTGAGAATTTTATTCCTAGATATGTAAATTCGTCAGCCATATCAATACGCTTGTCTCCGATAAAAAATATTGGTTGCTTTTGTGCTTCATTAACTGACGCAGATCCAAATCTTAAACATTTTGTTTTTCCAGCGTTTATTTGCAGCATATTAGTTTCAGTATAATTGTGGAGCTTGTTGAGGCACCGTTGAAGCCCTTTCTGGCTATCAGATATCATTACAAGATCATCTGCAAAAAGAAGATGATTTAATTTGTAACCACGAATCCACACAGGATCACACAAATTGTCGAAAATGTCTTTTATGTCTTCAATAAAAACTTTAAATAGAGAGGGAGATAAGATGCACCCTTGACGGACACCTACAGAAGAGAGGGAGGCTGGTCCCAACCCAATAGAAGTTTTAGTCAAATAAAAGCTAGATTCATACATAGATTTGATCACGTTGAATACTTCACCACTCACACCTATATGTTGAAGTTTCAACATGAGCAATTCCCTGTTCACCGAATCAAATGCTTTGCGAAAATAAACAAAAGCAGCATACAGTGGTTTTTTTGAAAATTTGTATTTGTCAATTACCGTTTTCAAAACAAAGGCACTATCTGTTGTCCCTTTTCCTTTGCAAAATCCAAACTGGTTTTCGCCAATAATATTGTTATCATTTATAAAATCAGATAATCTTTGGTTGATAATTTTGTTGAACAATTTTCCGATAGCGGAACTTACAGCAATGGCCCTATAATTGTTTGGATCATTGCGATCACCCTTCTTATATATTAAGGAAAGAACAGACTTACTCCAATCTTCCGGATAACAACCAGAAGTTAAAACTTGGTTGAAAAGTTTTGATAAACTATCTGTCATGCATGGACCAACTGCTTTCAGCAAACTGTTACTAATATTGTCAAGACCCGATGCTTTCCCACTTTTCAATTCGCGCAACTTTGAAAGTATTTCCGATGGTGTGATAGGAGTATTGTTCAACTTTATTTTTATTTCCGGACAATAAAATGAATTATCATCATTAATAACGCCAGTATCTCCATTTTTAGAGTACAATTTGGAGAAAAATTCTACTGCGGTGTCGGGATTAAGTTGATTGTCACAATTCTTCTTTTGTCGCAGTTTGTTAATAAGGTCCCAGTATTGTTTTGGGTCGCTAGATTCCAAATCATCCAATTGTTTGTACAACGCACAAAAAAATTGTTTCTTTTTAAACTTTGTTTCCTTTTTGTATGCCTTCCGTATTGTAAAATACTTGATTCGTAAACCATCATTGGATGGATCATGCCGCATTTCATTTATAACTTTGTTTAAATCATTTTTCAAAGTTTTGCATCTATCATCAAACCACCGCCGTTTACGCATTGTGTTACCCTTACGGACCGGTAATCTCATGCACGCAGAATTGTTGATTGATTTCAAGATTGACATGAAATCTTGCACAGCTTCAGATATACCCTTACAATCAATGCTGTAATCATTTCTTAGGAATTTGTTATGTTCAAGTTTAACCTTACTGTTATTAAGACGTTGTATAGCTTTCTCGTTGCTATCCGATGTCCATTTCAGTTTAGTTTGTTTTGAATATTTATATTTGTATTTTCCCTCCGTTGACAGGTTGCATTTAACATCATATTTGAAGTGAGTAACAAGCTGACAATGATCGGAAAATTCAGAGGGCAATTTTACGCAAAAATAATCGACATCACAGAAAAACATTTCCGATATAATAACGTAGTCAACAACACTGGCTCCATTATATTGATAGCTCGTGAAATGACCTAGTGTGTCTCCCACTTTTCTCCCATTAACTATCCGCAAACCCACATTTCTACACATTGCCAAAAGTTGATTACCGAATACATTAACATGTCGATCCATGTTTGCTCTTAGTTTCTCAGTGTCCAAAATGTAATGATCGGGAAGGGGGAGGTGTTTGTCATTATCGCCTGCAACGTGATCCGGTTTCTCTCCAATTCTGGCATTAAAATCACCAGCAAGTACAACCATATCATGAACTTGATATTCAAGTAAATGCGTTTGAATTTTTTCAAAGAGTTTCATTTTCATTTCTCTTCTTGTATTCCAGTAACTTGAATTGCTTGGGGGAACGTATGCAGATATAAAAACAATCTTGTTGTCCAAACCAAACATCTTTCCTTCAAATTCAACGCACAATGCAATTTCATCTATCATTTTTGTGTTTTCAAAAAATGGTTTGAAACATGTTTTTTAATAAAAGACAATACCTCCTCTGTCTCCATTTTGCCTAGGAAGTTCGACTTGCTCATACCCAGGTAAATGAACGTCGCTCTCCTGGTTTTGCCAGGTTTCAACTAATGTAATGAAATCATATTTAGTAATACACTTTAAAAAATCTGGATCTTGGAGTTTGACTCCCTGGACATTCCAAGCTGTGAAAGTCGCCTTTTTCGGCGTAATAGTTCTCTGATTATTCAATTCAATCATTATTGAAGCTAGGTACTATTGAAGTCGGAGCATAATGCGATGTTGGGACTAACATTCATATGAAATTAATAATCGTTATGAAACAAACGATGTAATAGTGATCGATATGGCTACACTTATGGGTATTTATGGCAAAGACAAGAATACTTGAATTCCAGTACTTGTATAGAATACGCACTCAAACCGGAATAAGACGTTCGATTAATAATTTGTATACATTTAGATTGGATAAAACTGCACCTCATACGTCGTATTATAAATACGGCGTATAAGTTCAATGTCATCAAATCAAAATGTAACTGCTTTTAACTGGAATGCGTTAGCATATAGAATATTGTTACAGAGCCAAAAAAAGTGCAATCAACATATTGGTTATGAATGTTCTGCTGCTCAAATATAAGACATTCTGTATACAGTATATACCTATATATACGGTATATCAGAATGAAGTGTGAACAAATATCTATCACAGAATATCATTCCTGTGACACTACAGGTACTACATTTGATAAAACTGCACGTAATTCAGAGATATCCCTCTGCACTGAAAACATCATTTTGTGTACATCAACTGCCATCTCCCTTCCTGGTATCGCTGAACAATCTATGTATGAATTATATTTCTGAAAGTTACCAACAAATGATTCACGTCCTCCCTGTGTCACAAATCTATTGTTATACAAACACTCTTGATCTTTTGGGGTACCATACATTATTTCTCTTCCAAGAACTTCGAGACCCTGGTCACTCGGATGCCAATTATCATAAAAGTTTGACCGACTGACAAACCCGCCGCGACTTGAAAAGCTTGGCGCGTGATCAATAAATATACAATGCATTTTGTCACAAACACTGCGATAACATTCATTTGTCTCAAATATAACCCTATTCGCCCCAGCACGACATGGAGTTGGTAGCACTGACGAAACTCTGATTGATGCATCGGGATATATTCCTCGAATCAATGCAAGCACACCTGTTAATTCCCTGACATCCGTCCGAATTCCGTGCCGACAAGAATTAATGCCTACGTGAATTGTAATTTTATGCACATTTTCAATAGGATCTGTTGACTCAAACCAATCACGGAGGCCTTCTAATCTGAGACCTCCAATCCAAACTTTCCTAACAAATTCACCATCAACTGCCAATCGACGAGCATTCAGATAGTGCAAAACAGAATCCCCAACGACAAGATGTACTTTTTTCACCAATCCATGTCGCTCATTTCGTTGAAACTCAGATGCGATACGCGACGATCGTTTCTTCTCATCACGTGTACATGGCAGATCATTTTCACCGACTGAATTTTCTAAAATGTCAAATCTGTTGGATGTTTCAACATTGGAAATAATATTTTCAGCTACGAATGACTCACTATAGTTTGGGCATACCTGTGAAGCACCGTTGTTCTGACTGACATTACGATCGAGTGGATTGTGCTTGAAACTATGAGACTGCGTAATTTTTTTCTTTTTAGAGGAACTAACATTATTCTTCGTTTTACATTGAAGTTCACTTCTTAAAATTTGCTGTGAATTTAAATTGTTCATTTTAAGTTCAACATTTTCTTTCTTCAACTCTTCAACTTCAACCTCCAAATTGCGTATACGTTGATTGAATACATCCTCCATTTTTAACTGCTCCATTCTGATATCTTCAATGTGAGACTGGAGCTCCGTTATTGTCATACTCATCCTGAAGGAAGATGATGCTGCACTATAGTTGAGCCTTTTTCGCGACTTCTGAGTTTCTCTGACAGTTGGTGTGACGAAACTAGCATTGTGTTTATTGTGTTTATTACCTGTACTATGATAAATAGAAGATGGAGTTTTTAATGTTTGTAATGAGGTGTTCTCGTTGTTTGGGGAATCGTACCCTGCAGTGCTGTGTGAAAACTCTGACAACGAATTTGATGTTGAAATTTCAAGTCCAGTTATATCACCATTATATTTCTCGTTGAATCCTAGTTGATGTACAATTGGGAGTTCTGATTCAAGCCACCAGTCTATACTTGTTCTCGTACCTTGTATCATTATTTTATTGTTAGTTCTGTAAATGTGAATAGTCGCCTTCCTCTTCGGCTTTCTTTTGGAAATAACAATAACATCCCCGACGACAACTCCTTTTTGGTCAGAAATTATTTTCCATACTGCACCATTTTTCTCAGTTTTCTTTGCCGCGTTCCAGTATCGAGACACAAATCCGCCATTGTATTTCTCAAAACGATTACTATCAAACTTGATGGTGACACATTTTTCTCGATCTTTAGTTTCTGAACACTCAGTGTCGTTAACATCGTTCTTTTTTCTCAAAACCCTGTTAACGTTCAGTTCATATGGGAAAACATCCAAGGACACGGATCCTTTCGGCAAACCTTTAACAGCCAATTCCGGGGTGGACATTATAAAGAATTAATTCCTGATGATCACATTTATCAGACACAACAATAAAGCTTGCAGATCACTTACAAATATCGACTACATAGTCCCATCACCGCTCACTTCCGTCTTCAATAGTTACAAATAACTCTATACCATTACAATAAATAATATCGGAGCAGGAGCAATTTCTGTTGCGGCCATATCGCACGACGTCATGACGTCCTTTTCCGAGAATGTCCGAGAGGGTTGATTTCCCCGAGAATACATATTAATCTCGGTAGCCGAATTTCTCAAGTCAGGGGTCACTACCGACGTCAGTTAGGTAATAATGGGGTCACGGTTTTCATACATTCCCGATATCCGTTCAAAATACACAGCCACTGTGCCATTCCCGACCATTAGCCCGGCATTGTATGAGAGGGCTGATATCCCTGAGAGAGAATATGAACCTCGGTAGCTGGAATTCTCATGTCAGGGGTGACTACGACCGTCAATTTGGAGATAAGGGTGTCAGGGTTTTGATACATTCCCAAAATCCGGCGGAAATTCACAGCCACTGTGCCTATCCAAACCTTTAGCCCGACAATGTCTGCCAGGGTTGATATGCCCGAGAATGAATATCAACCTCGGTAGCCGAAATTCTCAAGTCAGGAGTCTCTACCGGCGTCAGTTAGGTGATAATGGGGTCACGGTTTTGATACATTCCCGATATTCGTCCAAAATACACAGCCACTGTGCCAAACCCGACCGTCAGGCCGACGTTGTATGACAGGGCTGATATCACTGAGACAGAATATTAACCTCGGTAGCTGAAATTCTTATGTCAGGGGTGAGTACAGCCCTCAATTTGGTGAAAATGGGGTCACGGTTTTGATACTTTCCCGAAATCCGTCCAAAATACACAGCCACTGTGCCAAACCCGACCGTTAGGCCGACGTTGTCCGACAGGTCTGATATCCCTGAGATAGAATATGAACTTCGGTAGCTGAAATGACTACAGCCGTCAGTTTGGCGATAATTGGGGTCACTGTTTTGATACATTCCCCATATCCGTTCAAAATACACAGCCACTGTGCCATGCCCGACCGTTAGGCCGACATTGTATGACAAGGCTGATATCCCTGAGCTGGAATATGAACCTCGGTAGCTGAAATTCTTTTGTCACGGGTGACTACACCTGTCAATTTGGTGATAAGGGGGTCACGGTTTTGATACATTCCCAAAATCCGGCGGAAACACACCGCCACTGTGCCATTCCAGACCTTTTGCTCGACAATGTCTGACTGGGCTGATATTCCCGAGAATGAATAATAACCTCGGTAGCCGAAATTCTCAAGGCAGTGGTCATTAGCGACGTCAGTTAGGTGATAATTGGGTCATGGTTTTGATACAATCCCGATATCCGTTCAAAATACACAGCTACTGTGCCATTCCCGACCGTTATCCCGACATTGTATGAGATGGCTGATATCCCTAAAATGGAATATGAACCTCCGTATTCTTATGTCAGGGGTGACTACGACCGTCAGTTTCGTGATGAGGGGGTCACGGTTTTGATACATTCCCAAAATCCGACGGAAACACACAGCCACTGAGCCATTCCAAACCTTCAGCCCGACAATGTCTGACAGGGCTGATATTCCTGAGAAGGAATATCGACCTCCGGAGCCGAAATTCTAATGTCAGGGGTGACTATGGGCGTCAGTTATGTGATGAAGAGTCACAATACAATTTTGATACATTTTCAATATCCGGTGAAAGTACACAACACAGTGCCATTCTATATCTTTAGGCCGACAATGTCTGACAGGGCTGATATCCCCGAGAAGGAATATCAACCTCAGTAGCTTAAAATCTGATGTCAAGGGTGACTACGGCCATCAGTTACATGTAGGTTATAAGGGCGTGACGGTTCTGACATATTCCCAATATCCGTTTGAACTGCACAGCCTCTGTGCCATTCTCGACCTTTAGCCGGGCATTGTCTGACAGGTCTGATATCCCCGACAGGGAATATCAACATCGCTAGCTGCAATTTTCATGTCAGTGGTGACTACGGGGTCATTGGGGTAATAAGAGACAACGCCTTTGATACATTCCTGATACCCGGTTAAAATACACTGCCACTGTGCCATCCCCGTAAATTAGCCTGACATTGTCTGGTAGGGCGGATATCTGAGAGAGGGAATATCAACCCGGGTAGCTGATATTCTCATGTCAAGGGTGACTACGACCGTGATTTTGGTGATAAGGGGGCACGGTTTTGGTACACTCTCAAAATCCAGCGGAAACAAACAGCCGCTGTGCCATTCCAGACCTTTAGCACGGGAATGTTTGGCAGGGCTGATATTCCCGAGAAGGAATTTCAACCTCGGTAGCCGAAATTCTAATATCAGGGGTGACTACGGGCGTCAATTAGGTGATAAGGGGTCACGATTTTGATACATTTTCAATATCCAGTGAAAATATACAGCCACTGTACTTTTGCCGAGCTTCAGCTCGATATTTCCTAACCCAGCTGATATCACCGAGAGGGCACATCGACCTCGGTAGCTGAAATTCTTATGTCGAGGGTGACTACGATCGTCAATTTGGTGATAAGGGGATCGCGGTTTTAGTACATTCCCCAAATCCGGCGGAAACACACAGCCACTGTGCCATTCCAGACCTTTTGACCAACAATGCCTGACAGGGCTGATATTCTCGAGAATGAATATCAACCTCGGTAGCCGAAATTCTAATGTCAGGGGTGACTACGGACGTCAATTAGGTGATATGGGGTCACGATTTTGATACATTTTCAATATACGGTGCAAATACACAGCCACTGTACTTTTTCCGAGCTTCAATCCGATATTTACTAAGCCAGCTGATATCCCCGAGAGGGATCATCAACCTCGGTAGCTCTAATTCTCCTGTCAGGGGTGACTACGGCCGTCAATTTGGTGATAAGGGGGTCACGGTTTTGACACATTTCCGAAATCCGGCGGAAACACGCAGTGACTGTGCCATTCCAGACCTTTAGCCCGATAATTTCTGACACGGCTGATATTTCCGAGAAGGAATATTAGTCTCGGTAGCCGAAATTCTAATGTCAGGGGTGGCTACGGGCGTCAATTATGTGATAAGGTGTCACGATGTTCATACATTTTCAATATCCGGTGAAAATACACAGCCACTGTACTTTCTCCGTGCATCAGCCCGTTATTAACTGACCCAGCTGATATCCCCGAGAGGAAATATCATCCTCGGTAGCTGAAATTTTCATGTCAGTGATGACTTCGGGATCAGTGGGGTGAGAAGAGGCAACGCGCTTTTGATAAATTCCTGATATCCGGTTAAAATACACAGCCACTGTGCCGTTCCCGACCCCTATCCCGACATTGAGTGATAGGGCTGATATCCATGAAAGGGAATATCAATCTCGGTAGCTGGAATTCTCATGTCAGGGGTGACTACGGCCGTCAATTTGGTGGTAAGGGAGTCACGGTATTGATAAATTACCAAAATCCGGCGGAAAAACACAGCCACTATGCCATTCCAGACCTTTAGCCCGACAATGTCTGACAGGGCTGATATTCCCGATAAGGAATTTCAACCTCGGGAGCCGAAATTCTAATGTCAGGGGTGACTACGGGCGTCAATTAGGTGATAAGGGGTCACGATTTTGATACATTTTCAATATCCGGTGAAAATATACAGCCACTGACTTTTCCCTAGCTTCAGCTCAATATTTCCTAACCCAGCTGATATCCCCGAGAGGGAACATCGACCTCGGTAGCTGAAATTCTCATGTCAGGGGTGACTACGATCGTCAATTTGGTGATAAGGGGGTCGCGGTTTTAGTACAATCCCAAAATCCGGCGGAAACACTCAGCCACTGTGCCCATCCAGACCTTTAGCCCGACAATGTCTGACAGGGCTGATATTCCCGAGAATGAATATCAACCTCGGCAGCCGAAATTCTAATGTCAGGGGTGACTACTGGGCGTCAATTAGGTGATATAGGGTCACGATTTTGATACATTTTCAATATCCGGTGAAAATACACAGCCTTTGTACTTTTTCTGAGCTTGAATCCGATATTTACTAAGCCAGCTGATATCCCCGAGAGGGGTCATAAACCTCGGTAGCTGTAATTCTCCTGTCAGGGGTAACTACGGCCGTCAATTTGGTGATAAGGGGGTCACGGTTTTGATACATTTCCGAAATCCGGCGGAAACACGCAGTGACTGTGCCATTCCAGACCTTTAGCCCGATAATTTCTGACACGGCTGATATTTCCTTGAAGGAATATTAGTCTCGGTAGCCGAAATTCTAATGTCAGGGGTGGCTACGGGCGTCAATTAGGTGATAAGGTGTCACGATGTTGATAAATTTTTAATATCCGGTGAAAATACACAGCCACTGTACTTTCTCCGAGCATCAGGCCGTTATTAACTGACCCAGCTGATATCCCCGAGAGGGAATATCATCCTCGGTAGCTGAAATTTTCATGTCAGTGGTGACTACGGGGTCATTGGGGTGAGAAGAGGCAAGGTGCTTTTGATACATTCCTGATATCCGGTTAAAATACACAGCCACTATGCCATTCCCGACCCCTATCCCGACATTGTGTGATAGGGTTGATATCCATGAGAAGGAATATCAACCTCGGTAGCTGGAATTCTCATGTCAGGGGTCACTGCTACCGTCAATTTGGTGATTAGGGGGTCACGGTATTGATACATTCCCAAAATCCGGCGGAAACACACATCCTCTGTGCCATTCCAGACCTTTAGCCCGACAATGTCTGACAGGTCTCATATTCCCGAGAAGGAATATCAACCTTGGTAGCCGAAATTCTAATGTCAGGGGTGACTACGGGCGTCATTTAGGTGACATGGGGCCACGATTTTGATACATTTTCAATATCCGGTGAAAATACACAGCCACTGTACTTTTAGCGAGCTTCGGCCGATATTTCCTAACCCACCTAATATCCCCGAGAGGGAACATCATCCTCGGTAGCTGAAATTAATTCTCATGTCAGGGGTGACTACGGCCGTAGATTTGGTGATAATTGGGTAACAGTTTTCATACATTCCCAAAATCCGGCGTAAACACGCAGCCACTGTGCCATTCCAGACCTTTAGACCGACAATGTCTAACAGGGCTGATATCCCCGAGAAGGAATACGAAGCTCAGTAGCTTAAATTCTCATGTCAGGGGTGTCAGCGGCCGTCAGTTAGGTTATAAGGGTGTCATGGTTCTTATACATTCTTAATATCCGTTCAAAATACACAGACACTGCGCCATACCCGACCGTTAGGCCGATATTGTATGACAGGGTTGATATCCCTGAGGTTGAATATGAACCTCGGTACCTGAAATTCTTAAGTCAGGGGTGACTACAGCTTTCAATTTGGTGATACTGGGGTCACAGTTTTGATACATTCCCAAAATCCGGAGAAAAGACACAGCCACTGTGCCATTCGAGGCCTTTAGCCCGAGAATGTCTGACGTGGCTGATATTCCTGAGAATGCATATTGACCTCGGTAGCCGAAATTCTCAAGTCAGGGTCACTACCGACGTCGGTTAGGTAATAATGGGGTTACGGTTTTGATACAATCCCGATATCCGTTCAAAATACACAGCCACTGTGCCATTCCCGACCGTTAGCCCGGCATTATATCAGAGGGCTGATATCCCTGAGAGGGAATATGAACCTCGCTAGCTGGAATTCTTATGTCAGGGGTGACTACGACCGTCAATTTGGTGATAAGGGGGTGACAGTTTCGATACATTCCCAAAATCCGGCGGAAATTCACAGCCACTGTGCCATTCCAGACCTTTAGCCCGACAATGTCTGACAGGGCTGATATTCCCGAGAATGAATATCAACCTCGGTAGCCGAAATTCTAATGTCAGGGATGACTACGGGCGTCAATTAGGTGATAAGGGGTCACGATTTTGATACATTTTCAATATCCGGTGAAAATATACAGCTACTGTACTTTTCCCAAACTTCAGCTCGATATTTCCTAACCCAGCTGATATCCCCGAGAGGGAACATCGACCTCGGTAGCTGAAATTCTCATGTCAGGGGTGACTACGATTGTCAATTTGGTGATAAGGGGGTCGCGGTTTTAGTACATTCCCAAAATCCGGCGGAAACACACAGCCACTGTGCCATTCCAGACCTTTAGCCCGACAATGTCTGACAGGGCTGATATTCCCGAGAATGAATATCAACCTCGGTAGCCGAAATTTTAATGTCAGGGGTGACTACGGGCGTCAATTAGGTGATATGGGGTCACGATTTTGATACATTTTCAATATCCGGTGAAAATACACAGCCACTGTACTTTTTCCGAGCTTCAATCCGATATTTCCTAACCCAGCTGATATCTCCTAGAGGGATCATCAACCGCGGTAGCTGTAATTCTCATGTCAGGGGTGACTACGGCCGTCAATTTGGTGATAAGGGGGTCACGGTTTTGATACATTTCCGAAATCCGGCGGAAACACGCAGTGACTGTGCCATTCCAGACCTTTAGCCCGACAATGTCTGGCTGGGCTGATATTCCCGAGAATGAATATTAACCTCGGTAGCCGAAATTCTCAAGTCAGTGGTCACTATCGACGTCAGTTAGGTGATAATTGGGACACGGTTTTGATACATTCCGGATATCCGTTCAAAATACACAGCTACTGTGCCATTCCCGACCGTTAGCCCGACATTCTATAAGAGGGCTGACATTCTATAAGAGGGCTGATATCCCTAAAATGGAATATGAACCTCGGTATTCTTATGTCAGGGGTGACTTCGACCGTCAATTTCGTGATAAGGGGGGGGGGGGGATATCCCGAGAAGGAATATCAACCTCGTTAGCCGAAATTCTAATGTCAGGAGTGACTATGGCCGTCAATTAGGTTAGGTGATGGAGAGTCACAATACAATTTTGATACATTTTCATTATCCGGTGAAAGTACGCAACCACTGTACCACTCTATATTTTTAGGCCGAAAATGTCTGTCAGGGCTGATATTCCCGAGAAGGAATATCAGCCTCAGTAGCTTAAAATCTCATGCCAGGGGTGACTACGGCCATCAGTTACATGTATGTTATAAGGGCGTCACGGTTCTGACATATTCCCAATATCCGTTTGAAATACACAGCCTCTGTGCCATTCTCGACCTTTAGCCGGGCATTGTCTGACAGGTCTGATAACCCCGAGAGGGAATATCAACCTCGGTAGCTGAATTTTTCATGTCAGTGGTGACTACGGGGTCATTGGGGTGATAAGAGGCAATGCCTTTGATACATTCATTATATCCGGTTTATAATACACTGACACTGTGCCATCCCCGAAAATTAGCCCGACATTGTCTGATAGGGCTGATATCTGAGAGAGGGAATATCAACCCGGGTAGCTGAAATTCTCATGTCAAGGGTGACTACGACCGTCAATTTGGTGATGAGGGGTCACGGTTTTGGTACACTCCCAAAATCCAGCGGAAAGACACAGCCACTATGCCATTCCAGACCTTTAGCCCGGGAATGTTTGACAGGGCTGATATTCCCGAGAAGGAATTTCAACCTCGGTAGCCGAAATTCTAATGTCAGGGGTGACTACGGGCGTCAATTAGGTGATAAGGGGTCACGATTTTGATACATTTTCAATATCCGGTGAAAATATACAGCTACTGTACTTTTCCCAAACTTCAGCTCGATATTTCCTAACCCAGCTGATATCCCCGAGAGGGAACATCGACCTCGGTAGCTGAAATTCTCATGTCAGGGGTGACTACGATTGTCAATTTGGTGATAAGGGGGTCGCGGTTTTAGTACATTCCCAAAATCCGGCGGAAACACACAGCCACTGTGCCATTCCAGACCTTTAGCCCGACAATGTCTGACAGGGCTGATATTCCCGAGAATGAATATCAACCTCGGTAGCCGAAATTCTAATGTCAGGGGTGACTACGGGCGTCAATTAGGTGATATGGGGTCACGATTTTGATACATTTTCAATATCCGGTGAAAATACACAGCCACTGTACTTTTTCCGAGCTTCAATCCGATATTTCCTAACCCAGCTGATATCTCCTAGAGGGATCATCAACCTCGGTAGCTGTAATTCTCATGTCAGGGGTGACTACGGCCGTCAATTTGGTGATAAGGGGGTCACGGTTTTGATACATTTCCGAAATCCGGCGGAAACACGCAGTGACTGTGCCATTCCAGACCTTTAGCCCGATAATTTCTGACACGGCTGATATTTCCGAGAAGGAATATTAGTCTCGGTAGCCGAAATTCTAATGTCAGGGGTGGCTACGGGCGTCAATTAGGTGATAAGGTGTCACGATGTTGATACATTTTCAATATCCGGTGAAAATACACAGCCACTGTACTTTTTTCCGAGCATCAGCCCGATATTAACTGACCCAGCTGATATCCCCGAGAGGGAATATCATCCTCGGTAGCTGAAATTTTCTTGTCAGTGGTGACTACGGGGTCATTGGGGTGATAAGAGGCAACGCGCTTTTGATACATTCCTGATATCCGGTTAAAATACACAGCCACTGTGCCATTCCCGACCCCTATCCCGACATTGTGTGATAGGGCTGATATCCACGAGAGGGAATATCAACCTCGGTTGCTGGAATTCTCATGTCAGTGGTCACTACTGCCCTCAATTTGGTGATAAGGGGGCCACGGTATTGATACATTCCTCAAATCCGGCGGAAACACACATCCTCTGTGCCATTCCAGACCTTTAGCCCGACAATGTCTGACAGGACTGATATTCCCGAGAAGGAATATCAACCTTGGTAGCCGAAATTCTAATGTCAGGGGTGACTACGGGCGTCATTTGGGTGATATGGGGCCACGATTTTGATACATTTTCAATATCCGGAGAAAATACACAGCCACTGTACTTTTCCCGAGCTTCGGCCCGATATTTCCTAACCCACCTGATATCCCCGAAAGGGAACATCATCCTCGGTAGCTGAAATTCTCATGTCAGGGGTGACTACGGCCGTAGATTTGGTGATAATGGGGTAACAGTTTTCATACATTCCCAAAATCCGACGGAAACACGCAGCCACTGTGCCTTTCCAGACCTTTAGCCCGACAATGTCTGACAGGGCTGATATCCCCGAGAAGGAATATGAAGCTAAGTAGCTTAAATTCTCATGCCAGGGGTGTCTACGGCCGTCAGTTAGGTTATAAGGGTGTCACGGTTCTGATACATTTTTAATATCCGTTTGAAATATACAGCCGCTGTGCCATTCTCGGCCTTTAGCCGGACATTGTCTGACAGGTCTGTTATCCCCAAGAGGGAATATCAACCTCGGTAGCTGGAATTTTCATGTCAGTGGTGACTACGGGGTCATTGATGTTATAAGCTGCTAGGCTTTTGATACATTCCTGATATCCGTTCAAAATACACAGCCGCATTGCCATTCCCGTCCCTTAACCCGACATTGTCTGACAGGGCTGATATCCCCGAAAGGGAATATCAACCTCGATAGATGTAATTTTCACGTCAGTGGTGGTTGCGGGTGCCATTTGGTTGATATGGGGGTCACGGTTTTGATACCCTCCGAATATCCGGTGGAAATACGCAGCCATTGTGCCCTTTCCAAGGTTTAGCCCGATATTTCCTAACCGACGTGATATCTTCGAAATGGAAGATTGACCTCGTTAGCTTAGATGCCCCTGTCATTGATGACTACGTGCGTCAGTCAGGTGATAAGGTGGTCACGATTTTGATGAATATCCGCTATCCGGCTGAAATACACAGCCACTGTGCAATTTCTTACCTTCAGCCCGACACCTCCTAAAAGGGCTGAGATCCCCGAGAGGGAATATTAACCTCGGTAGCTGAGATTCTCCTGTTGGGGCGGCTATGGGCGTCAGTTAGATGATCCCGGGTTCACGACTTACATTACATTCCCAATATCCGACGGAAATACACAACCTCTGTGCCATCCCAAGCCTTCAGCCCAACATTGCTTGCCAGGGCTGATATTCCCGAAAGGGAATATTAACCTCAGTAGCTAAGATTCTCTTGTATGGGGTGACTAAGGGCGTCAGTTAGGTGATAAAGGGGTCATGATTTTGATACATTCCCGATAACCGGGGTAAAAACACATCTTCTGTGCCATTCCCTACCTTAAGTCCGATATTTTCTAACAGGGCTGATATTCCCGAGAGGGAATATCAACCTCGGTAGCTGAGATTCTCCTGTCAGGGGTGACCACGGGAGACAGTTAGGTGATAATGGGGTAACGATTTTGATGCATTCCCAATACCCGGTGGAAATACACGGTTCCTGTACCATTCCCGAGCTTCAGACTGATATTTCCTAGCAGGGGTAAAATCCCCGAGAGGGAATATTAACCTCGGTAGCTGAGATTCTCCTGCCAGGGGTGACTACGACTGTCAATTTGGTGATAAGGGGGTCACGGCTTTGATACATCCCCAAAATCCGAAGGAAATTCAGAGCCACTGTGCAATTCCAGATCTTTATCCCGACATTGAAAGACAGGGCTGATATCCCTAAGAAGGAATATCAACTTCGGTAGCTTAAATTCTCGTATAAGAGGTGATTGCAGGCGTCAGTCAGGTGAGAAGGGGGTCTCGACTTTGATATAGTCCCAATATCCGGCGGAAATACACAGCCACTTTGCCATTCTGGACCTTTAGCCCAACATTGTCTGACAGGGCTAATATCCTCGAGAGGGTATACCTCGGTAGCGGAAATTCTCATGTCAGGGGTGACTACGTGCGTCATTTGGGTGATATGGGGTTCACAGTTTTGATACCTTCCCTATATCCGGTGGAAATACACAGGCATTGAGCCATTCTCGACTTTTTGTCCTGACTTATCTGACAGGGCTGATATCCCTGAGAAGGAATGTAAACCTCGGTAGCTGAAAGTCTAATGTCAATGGTGACTGCGCGCGTCAGTTAGGTGATAAGACGGTCACGGCTTAGATACCTTTCTAATAACCGTTGCAAATAAACAGCCTGTGTGCCGTTCCCGACCTTTAGCCCAGTATTGTCTGACAGGGCTGAACTTCGGGAAAGGTATATCCTCCTCGGTGGCTGAAGTTCTCACGTCAGTGGTGACTACAGGCGTCAATTACGTGATAAGGGGGCCACGGTTTTAATATATTCACAATATCCGGTGGAAATACACAGGCATTGTGCCATTCTCGACCTTTAGCCCAACATTGTCTGACAGGGCAAATATCCCCGAGAGGGAATATCAACCTCGGTAGCTGAAATTTTCATGTCAGGGGTGACTACAGGGTCATTGAGGTGATAAAGGGGCCACGCTCCTGATACATTCCTGATATCCGTTCAAAATTCACAGCCAAATTGCCATTCCCGACCCTTAGCCAGAAATTGTTCGACAGGGCTGATATCCCCGAAAGGGAATATCAACCTCGGTAGCTAAAATTCTCACGTTAGTGATGACTGCGGGCGTCATTTGGGTGATATGGGGCTCACGGTTTTGATACCTTCCCAATACCCTGTGGAAATACACAGCCACTATGTCCTTTCCGATCTTTAGCCCGATATTTCCTAAACGACCTGATATCCTCGAGAGGGACGATTAACCTCGGCAGCTGAGATGCTCCTGTCAAGGATGACTACGTGCGTTAGTTAGGTGATAAGGGTGTCACGCTTTTGATGCATTTCCGATATCCGGGGGAAATACGCAGCCATTGTGCAATTTCTTGCCTTCAGCCCGCCCGACATCTCCTGAAAAGGCTGAGATCCCCGAGAGGGAATATTAACCTCGGTAGCTGAGATTCTCCTATTAGGGGTGACTATAGGCGTCAGTTAGGTGATAGTGGGTTCACGACTTTGATACATTCCCAATATCCGCTGGAAATACACAGCCACTGTGCCATTCCAAGCCTTCAGCCCAACATTTCCCGACAGGGCTGATATCCCCGAGAGGGAATATTAACTTCGGCAGCTAAGATTCCCCTACTGGGGGTGACTACAGGCGTCACTTACGTGATGAGGGGTCACTATTTTGATACATTCCTGATAATAGGGGGAAAGACACATCCACTGTGACATTCGTTGCCTTCAGCCCGATATTTCCTAACAGGGCTGGTATTCCCGAGAGGGAATATCAACCTCGATAGCTGAGATTCTCCTGTACGGGGTGACCACGGGAGTCAGTTAGGTGATAATGGGGTAACGATTTTGATACATTCCCAATATCCGGTGGAAATGCACAGCCACTGAGCCATTCTTGACCTTAGCCCAACATTGTCTGACAGGGCTAATATCCCCGTGAGGGAATATCAACCTCGGTAGCTGAAATTTTCATGTCAGGGGTGAACACGGGGTCATTGAGGTGATAAAAGGGGACGCGCTTTTGATACATTCCTGATATCCGTTCAAAATACACAGCAACATTGCCATTCCCGACCCTTAGCCCGACATTGTCTGACAGGACTGATATCCCCGAAAGAGAATATCAAACTCGGTAGCTGAGATTCCCTTGTCAATGATGACTACGCACGTAAGTTATGTGATTTGTGGATCACATTTTGATTCATGCCAAATATCCCAAGGAAATACACAACCACTGTCCGATACTTGACCTTTAGCCAAACATTGTCTAATAGGGCTGATATCCCGAGTTGGAATATCAACACCGGCAGCCGAGATTCTCATTTCAGGGGTGAATATGGACGTCATTTATGTGATGGGGGGGGGGGGGGGGGGGGGGGGTCACGCTTTTGACACAAGCCCAATATCCGATGGAAATACATCTCCTTGTGCGATACACGACCTTCAGCCCGACATTGTCTGACAGAGCTGATATTCCAAAGAGGAAATATCAACACCAGCATCCGAGATTCTCATTTCAGGGGTGACTACGGACGTCCGTTATCTGGTATAGTGGGGGGGGGGGGGGAGGATCACGATTTTGATACTTGCCAAATATCCAATGGAAATGCACTGCTACTGTGCGATAGCTGACCTTTAGCACAATATTGTCTCACGGGGCTGATATATGCAAGATGGAATATCAACGCCCGCAGTCACTATTCTCATGTCAGAGGTGACTACGGACGTCAGTTATGTGACGTATATGTTATGTTCAATATCCGATGGAAATACACCACCATTGTGCAATAAACGATCTTTATCCCGAGACTGTCTGGCATATCTGATATCTCCTAGAGGGAATGTCATGTCCGACAGCCACGATTCTCATGGCAGGAGTGACAACGGGCGTAGGTTGTGTGATAGCGGAGAGGGGGTGGGGGTGGGGGGATCGATTTTGATAAATGACCAATATCCGATGGAAATATACCGCCACTGTGCGATAGCCGCCCTTGATCCAGACATTGTCTGACTGGGCTGCTATCCGCAAGAGTGATTATCAACACCCGCAGCCGAGATTTACATGTTAGGGGTTACTATGGAAGTAGGTTATGTGATAAGAGGTCACAATTTTGATACATGCCCAATACACCTCCACTGTGCGATAGCCGACCTTTAGCCCGACAATTTTTGACAGGGCGGATATCCCGTGGGGGGAGGGTGGGAATATCCAGAAATATCAACACCGGCCGCTGAGACTGTCATGTCAGGTGTAACGTCAGTAAAGTGATAAAGGGGTCACGATTTTGGTACATGCCCGATATCCGAGGAAAATACACAACCCCTCTGCGATACTCGACCTGCAGCCCGACAATTTCGGACAGGGCTGATATCCCCGAGAGAGAATATCAACATCGGCAGCCATGATTTTGCTGGCGAGTGTGACTACGGACGTCAGTTACGTAACGTGTGTGGGGGGGGGGGGGGGGGAGGGGGGGGGTCATATGTTTGATACATGCCTACTATCCGAAGGGAATACACAGCCCCTGTGCGATACCCCAACATCGTGTTACAGGGCAGAACTGTGTTTTGTAATACTAATGGGCCGAAGTATATATGATCTCTAAGTTTAGAGTGAGGATTCAGTAAAGTAACGGTCATGAATCTCTACCACGCGCAGTGTGGTGTTAGAAGTGCAAAGATACCAGCGATGTGAAGTTAATTACTTATTCCTAATTTGACATTTTAACAATTTTTATTCCATCAAAACACGAAAAATGGCCTCTGCTGTAGGGTGGCACAAATGAAGACGAGTTCATTGACATGTTGCCCGTCCCCATATGACCCCATTTTATGGGGCAACCAAGGCCATAAAAGTGACAACCTCCCAGAGAACCTACTAAATGGGCAAATCTGAACAAATAAAAGGTGCTGTAGGGTGGCACAAGTGAAGACGAGTTGATTGACATGTTGCCCGTCCCCGTATGGCCCCTCTTTATGGGGCAACCAAGGCCCTAAAAGTGACTACCTCCCAGAAAACCTTCTAGATGGGCAAATCTGATTAAATAAAAGGTGCTGCAGGGTGACACAAATGAAGCCGGGTTGATTGACATGGTGCCCGTTCCCATTTGACCCCCTCTTTATGGGGCAACCAAGGCCCGAAAAGTGACAACCTCCAAGAAAACCTTACGATGGGCAACTCTGGTCAAATAAAAGGTGCTTGCTTTGGGGTGTCACAAATGAAGACGAGTTGATTGACATGTTGCCCGTCCCATATGACCCCTCTTTATGGGGCAACGAAGGCCCTAAATGTGACAACCTCCCAGAAAACCTTCTAGATGGGCAAATCTAATCAAATAAAAGGTACTGTAGGGTGCCACAAATGAAGACCAGTTCACTGACATGTTGCCCGTCCCCATCTGACCCCTTTTTATGTGGCAACCAAGGCCCTAGAAGTGACAACCTCCCAGAAAACCTTCTAGATGGGCAAATCTGATCAAATGGCACAAATGAGGGCGAGTTGATTGACATATTGCCCGTATTGACATCGCGGATAAACTTGCGTTTACCTAGCAGATATAGTTTCCGCGAGTATATCTCCGAGTTTAACACGCGATTAACGCGGGTTAATCCGAGATGTCAATGCGTGTTTATCCGTGCGGTTAACGCCAGTTTATCCGGGAGGTAATCCTCGAGGTTAACGTGAGTTTGTCTCTAAGGTTAACGTGAGTTTCTCCGCGAATTGATCAGCAAGGTTAGCACTACTTTAATCCGAGTTTATCCGTGAGTTTATCCACGAGTTTAACGCTTGTTTAATGCGCGTTGTGTTTAACGCACGCCAATCCTCGTGGTTAACTCCAGTTTATCCGTGAGATTAATACGAGTTTAACGGGAGTCTGTTCGCGAGTTTAACGGCAGTCTACCCGTGAGGTTAACGCCAGTTTGACGCCAGTTTAGTCGAGTTGAACGCGAGTTTATCCGCGATGTTAACGCGAGTATATGTGCGGGGTTAATGCGAGATTAATGCGCGTTCGTCCGCGGTTTGGGCACTAGTCTATCCGTTTGGTTAACGCGAGTTTATCCGCACGTTTAGTATGAGTTTAACGCGAGTTTATCGGCGACGTTATCGCGAGGTTATCACGAGTTTATCTGCGAGGATAACGCGCGTTTGGCGCGAGTTTATACGCGAAGTTAACACGAGGTTATCCGCGCGGCTATCTCGAGTTTAACGCGAGTTTATCGACGATGTTAACGTGAGGTTATGCGCGAGGTAATTGCGAGTTTAACCACGTTCTTAGCGCGAGTACAACGCGATGTTAACTCGAGTTTAACGCGAATTTGTCCTCGAGGTTATGCGCGTTGTTAGCGAGAGTTAACCCGTGAGGATAGCGCGCGCTGAACGCGAGTTTATCCGGGATATTAATGCGAGTTTATGCGCAAGGATATTGCGAGTTTATCCGCGATATTATTTAGTGCGAGTTTATCCGGGAGGTTAACGCGAGTTTATCCTGGAGGTTAACTCAAGTTTAACACGCGTTTATCGGCGATGTTTACGCGAGGTTAACACGAGTCCATCCACGAGATTAACGCGTCTTTGGCGCGAGTTTATCGGCGAGGTTATCGCGAATTTATCCGCGTTCTTAGCGCGAGTTAAACGAGATGTTACGCGAGTATGAGACGAGTTTATCCGCGAGGTCATTGCTAGATTGGCGCGTGAGCATCCTCAACGTTAACGGGGGTTTAACGCGAGTTAATCCGCCAGGTTAACGCGAATGTACTCGCGAGGTTAACTCGAATTTAACGTGCGTTTATACGCGAGATTAACGCGATTTTGACGGGTGCTCATCCCCGAGGTTAACGCGAGTTTTACGCGAGTTTGACACGAGTTTATCCGCGTCGTTAGGCGAGTGTGACACGACATTAACGCTGGTTTATCTGTGAGGTTAACGCGTGTTTAAGGCGAGTATATCCACAAGGCTAAGGTGAGTTTAACACGAGTTTATCCCCTAAGTTAACGCAAGTATATCGCGAGGTTAACGCGAGTTTTGGCGAGTTTATCCGCGGAGTTAACACGAGATTATCTGCGAGTTAATCCGCGAGGTTAAAGCGTGTTTGTCCGTGAGTTTAACTCTAGTTTATCCCCGTGGGTAAAGCGAGATTAACGCGAGTTAGTCCTTGAGGTTAACGCATGTTTATCCGCATCGTTAGTGCGCGTTTGGCGCGAGAATATCCGCGAGTTGATCCGGGAGGTTAACGCGTGTTTATCCGTGAGGTTAATGCGAGTTCGTCCGCTAGTTTAACGCAAGTTTAACTCAAATTTAACGCAAATTAATTCACGATGTGAACGTGTGTCTACCCGTGAATTTAACGCGAATTTATCCCCGAGGTGATGACGAGTTTAACGCGAGTTTAACGATATTATTCCGCCCGGTTAACACACGCTTATCCCCAAGGTTAATGCAAGATTAACGCGAGTTAATCAGCGAGGTTAACGCGTGTTTATACACGGGATGAGCGCGATTGTATGGGCGACGCTAATGCGAGATTATCTAACTGACGGTGTAGTCACCCCTGACATGAGGATTTCAGCTACTGAGGTTCATATTCCTTCTCGGGGATATCAGCCCTGTCAGACATTGTCCGGCTAAAGGTCTGGAATGGCACAGTGTCTGTGTGTTTCCGCCAGACTTTTGGGAATGTATCAAAACCGTGATCCCGTTATCATTACATTTACGGTCGTAGTCACCTCTGACATGAGAATTTCAGCTAGCGAGGTTAATGTTCCCTCTCGAGGATATCAGCTAGTTTACGAAATATCGGGCTGAAGCTCTGGAAAAGTACAGTAGCTGTGTATTTCACCGGATATTAAAAATGTATCAAGATCGTGACCACTTATCACCTAATTGACGCCCGTAGTCACCCCTGACATTAGAATTTCGGCTACCGAGGTTGATATTCCTTCTCGGGTTTATCAGCCCTGTCAGACATTGTCGGGCTAAAGGCCTGGATTGGCACAGCGGCTGTGTGTTTCCGCTGGATTTTGGGAATTTCAAAACCGTGATCCCCCTTATCACCTAATTGACGGTCGTAGTCAATCCTAACATGAGAAGTTCATCCACCGAGGTTGATATTCCCTCTCAGGGATATCAGCCCTGTCAGACAATGTCGGGCTAGGGGTCGGGAATGGCACAGGGGCTGTGTATTTTGACCGGATATAAGGAATGAATCAAAATCCTGGCCTCTTGTCACCTCAATGACCCCGTAGTCACCAATGACATGAACATTTCAGCTACCTAGGTCGATATTCCCTCTCGGGGATATCAGACCTGTCAGACAATGTCCGGCTAAAGGTCGAGAATGGCACAGTGGCTGTGTATTTCAAACGGATATTGGGAATGTATCAGAACCGTCACTCCCTTATAACCTAACTGACGGCCGTAGTCACCCCTGACATGAGAATTTAAGCTACTGATGTTCATATTCCTTCTCGGGGATATCAGCCCTGTCAGACATTGTCGGGCTAAAGGTCTGGAATGGCAGAGTGGCTGTGTGTTTCCGCCTGACGTTGGGAATGTATCAAATCCGTGTCCCCTTTATCACCAAATTGACGGTCGTAGTCACTCCTGACACGAGAATTTCAGCTACCGAGGATGATTTTCCTTCTCGGGAATATCAGCCCTGTCAGACATTGTCGGGGTAAAGGTCTGGAATCGCACAGGGGCTGTGTGTTTCAAAGAGATATTGGGAATGTATCAGAATCGTGACCCCCCTTATAACCTAACTGACGGCCGTAGTCACCCCTGACAAGAGAATTTAAGCTACTCAGGTTGATATTCCTTCTCGGCGATTTCAGTCCTGTCAGACATTGTCGGGTTGAAGGTCTGGAATGGCGCCGTGACTGCGTGTTTCAGCCTGAATTTGGGAATGCATCAAAACCGTGACCCCCCTTATCACCATATTGGCGGTTGTAGTCACCCATAACATCAAAATGTCACCTACTGAAGTTAATATTCTCCCTCGGAAATATCAGACCTGTCAGACAATGTCCGGATAAAGGTCGAGAATGGCACAGTGGCTGTGTATTTCAAACGGATATTGGGAACGTATCTGAACCGTGGCCCACTTTTAACCTAACTGACGGCCGTATTCACCACTGACATGAGAATATAAGCTACTGAGGTTGACGTTCCTTCTCGGGGATATCAGCCCTGTCAGACATTGCCGGGCGGAAGGTCTGGAATGGCACAGTGGCTGTGTGCTTCAGCCGGATTTTGGGAATGTATCAAAACCGTGACCCCCATATCACCAAACTGACGGTCGTAGTCATCCCTAACATGAGAATTTCAGCTACCGAGGTTGATATTCCCTCTCAGGGATATCAGCCCTATCAGGCACTGTCGGGCTAGGGGTCGGGAATGGCACAGTGGCTGTGTATTTTGACCGGATATCAGGAACGTATCAAAAGCCTGGCCTCTTATCACCTAAATGACCCCGTAGTCACCACTGACATGAAAATTTCAGCTGCCGAGGTTGTATTCCCTCTCGGAGATATCAGACCTGTCAGACAATGTCCGGCTAAAAGTCGAGAATGGCACAGTGGCTGTGTATTTCAACGGATATTGGGGATGTATCAGAACCGTGACTCCCGTATAACCTAACTGACCGCCGTAGTCTTCCCTGACGTGTGAATTCAAGCTATTGAGGTTCATATTCCTTCTCGGGGGTATCGGACCTGTCAGACATAGTCGGGATAAACGTCTGGAATGGCGCAGTGGCTGTTTGTTTCCGCCGGATTTTGGGAATGTTTCAAAACCGTAACCCCCTTATCACCAAATTGACGCTCGTAATCACCACTGACATGACAATTTCAGCTACCGAGGTTGATATTCCTTCTCTGAATTATTAGCCCTATCAGACAATGTCGGGCTAGGGGTCGGGAATGGCACAGTGGCTGTGTATTTTGACCGTATATCAGCAATGTATCAAAATCCTGGCCTCTTATCATCTCAATGACCCCGTAGTCACCACTGACATGGAGATTTCAGCTACCGAGGTTGATATTCCCTCTCGGGGATATCAGACCTGTCAGACAATGTCCGGATAAAGGTCGAGAATGGCACAGTGGCTGTGTATTTCAAACGGGTATTGGGAACGTATCTGAACAGTGGTCCCCTGATAACCTAACTGATAGTCAACCCTGATAAGAGAATTTAAGCTACTGAGGTTGATATTCTTTCTCGGAGATATCAGCCCTGTCAGAGATTGTCGGGCTGAAGGTCTGGAATGGCACAGTGGCTGTGTGTTTCAGCAGAATTTTGGGAATGTATCCAAACCGTGACTCCTTATCTCCAAATTGACGATCGTAGTCACACCTAACATAAGAATTTCAGCTACCGAGGTTGATATTTCCCCTCAGGGATGTCAGCCCTATCAGACAATGTCAGGCTAGGGGTCGGGAATGGCACAGTGGCTGTCTATTTTGACCGGATATCAGGAATGTATCAAAAGCCTGGCCTCTTATCACCTAAATGACCCCGTAGTCACCACTGACATGAAAATTTCAGTTACCGAGGTTGATATTCCCTCTCGGAGATATCAGACCTGTCAGACAATGTCCGGCTAAAAGACGAGAATGGCACAGTGGCTGTGTATTTCAACGGATATTGGGAATGTATCAGAACCGTGACTCCCGTATAACCTAACTGACCGCCGTAGTCTTCCCTGATGTGAGAATTCAAGCTACTAAGGTTCATATTCCTTCTCGGGGATATCGGCCCTGTCAGACATAGTCGGGATAAATGTCTGGAATGGCACAGTGGCTGTTTGTTTCCGCCGGATTTTGGGAATGTTTCAAAACCGTAACCCCCTTATCACCAAATTGACGCTCGTAATCACCACTGACATGACAATTTCAGCTACCGAGGTTGATATTCCTTCTCTGAATTATTAGCCCTATCAGACAATGTCGGGCTAGGGGTCGGGAATGGCACAGTGGCTGTGTATTTTGACCGTATATCAGCAATGTATCAAAAGCCTGGCCTGTTATCATCTCAATGACCCCGTAGTCACCACTGACATGAAAATTTCAGCCACAGAGGTTGATATTCCCTCTCAGAGATATCAGACCTGTCAGACAACGTCCGACTTAAAATCGAGAATGGCACAGTGGCTGTGTATTTCAACGGATATTGGGAATGTATCAGAACCGTGGCTCCCGTATAACCTAACTGACCGCCGTAGTCCTCCCTGACGTGAGAATTCAAGCTACTGAGGTTCATATTCCTTCTCGGGGATATCGGCCCTGTCACACATAGTCGGGATAAAAGTCTGGAATGGCACAGTGGCTGTTTGTTTCCACCGGATTTTGGGAATGTTTCAAAACCGTAATCCCTTTATCGCCAAATTGACGATCGTAGTCACCCCTGACATGAGTATTTCAGCTACTGAGGTTGATTTTCCTTCTCAGGAATATCAGCCCTGTCTGGTATTTTCGGGCTAAAGGTCTGGAATCGCACAGGGGCTGTGTATTTTGACAGGATATCAGGAATGTATCAAAAGCCTGGCCTATTATCACCTCAATGGCCCCCTAGTCACCACTGACATGAGAATTTCAGCTACCGAGGTTGATATTCTCTCTCGGGGATATCAGACGTGTCAGACAATGTCCGGATAAAGGTCGAGAATGGCACAGTGGCTGTCTATTTCAAACGGATAGTGTGAATGTGTCTGAAAAGTGACCCCCTTATAACCTAACTGGCGGCCGTAGTCACCCCTGACATGAGAATTTAAGTTACTGAGGTTGATATTCATTCTCAGGGATATCAGCCCTGTCAAACATTGTCGGGCTGGGGGTCTGGAATGGCACAGTGGCTGCGTGTTTCAGCCGGATTTTGGGAATATATCAAAACCGTGACCCCCTTATCACCAAATTGACGGTCGTAGTCACCCCTAACACGAGAATTTCAGCTACCGAGGTTGATATTCCCTCTCAAGGATATCAGCCCTATAAGACAAGGTCGGGCTAAAGGTCTGGAATTGCACAGTAGCTGTGTATTTTCGCCGGATGTTTGGGAATGTATCAAAACCTTGACCCCCTTATCACGAAATTGACGCTCGTAGTCACTACTGATATGAGAGATATTCCTTCTCTGGATTATCAGCCCTGTCAGATATTGTCGGGATAAAGGTCTGGAATGGCACAGTGGCTGTGTATTTCCGCCGGATTTGGGGAATGTATCAACACCGTGACCCACTTGTCACCAGATTGACGGTCGTAGTCCCCCCTGACTTTAGAATTTCAGCTACCGAGGTTGATTTTCCTTCTCAGGGATATCAGACCTATCAGACAATGTCGGGCTAAAGGTCTGGAATCGCATAGTGGCTGTGTGTTTCAAACGCATTTTGGGAATGTATCAAAACCGTGACATCCTTACCACCAAATTGACGCTCGTAGTCACCAGTCACATGAGAATGTCAGCTACCGAGGTTGATATTCCTTCTCGGGAATATCAGCCCTGTCAGACATTGTGGGGCTAAAGGTCTGGAATCGCAAAGTGGCTGTGTGTTTGAAACGGATATTGGGAATGTATCAGAACCGCGACCCCCATATAACCTAATTGGCGGACGTAGTCACCCCTGACAGGAGAATTTAAGCTACTGAGGTTGATATTCCTTCTCGGGGATATCAGCCCTGTCAAACATTGTCGGCCTAAAGATTTAAAATGGCACAGTGGTTGTGTATTTTCACCGGATATTGGAAACGTATCAAAATCGTGACCCCTTATCATCTAATTGACGCCCGTAGTCACACCTGACATTAGAATTTCGGCTACCGAGGTTGATATTCCTTCTCGGGAATATCAGCCATGTCAGACATTGTCGGGCTGAAGGTCTGGAATGGCATACTGGCTGTCTGTTTCAGCCTGATTTTGGGAACGTATCAAAACCTTGAACCCCTTATCACCAAATTGACGGTCGTAGTCACGCCTAACATCAAAATTTCATATACCGAGGTTGATATTCCCTCTCGGGGATATCTGGCCTGTCCGACAATGCCCGGATAAAGGTCGAGAATGGCACAGTGGCTGTGTATTTCAAACGGATATTGGGAACGTATCTGAACCGTGACCCCTTATAACCTAACTGACGACCGTAGTCACTACTGACATGAGAATTTAAGCTCCTGAGGTTAATATTCCTTCTCGGAGATATCAGCCCTGTCAGCCATTGTCGGGATAAAGGTTTGGAATGGCACAGTGGCTGTGTGTTTCCGACTGATTTTGGAAATGTATCAAAACCGTGACCCCCTAATCACCACAATGACGCTCGTAATCACCCCTTTATGAGAATTTCAGCTACCGAGGTTGATGTTCCCACTCGGGGATACCAGCCGGGTTAAGAAATATCGGGCTAAAGCTCGGGAACAATACAGTGGCTGTGTATTTTCACCGGATTTAAAAATGTATTAAAATCGTGACCCCTTATCACCTAATTGAAGCCCGTAGTCACCCCTGACATTAGAATTTCGGCTACCGAGGTTGATATTTCTTCTCGGGAATATCAGCCCTGTCACAAAATGTCGGGCTAAAGGTCAGGAATGGCACAGAGGCTGTGTATTTTTAACGGATATCGGGAATGTATCAAAACCGAGACCCCTTATCACCTGACTGACGCCCGCAGTCACCCGTTACATGAGAATTTAAGGTACTGAAGTTGATATTCCTTCTCAGGGATATCAACCCTATCAGACAATGTCAGGCTAATTTTCGGGAATGGCACAGTGGCTGTGTATTCTGAACGGATATCGAGAATGTATCAAAACTGTGACCCCCTAGTCACCGGACTGACTCTCGTAGGCAGCCCTTACATGAAAATTTAAGCTACCGATGCTTATATTCCTTCTCTGGGATATCAGCCCTGTCAGATAAGTCCGGGATAAAGCTTGGAAAGGGCACAGTGAATGTGTATTTCAACCGGATATTGGGAAGGTATCAAAACCATGACCCCCATATCACCCAATTGACGCCTGCGATCACCACTGACGTGAGAATTTCAGCTACCGAGGTTCATATTCCCTTTTCGGGGATATCAGCCCTGTCGGACAATGTCGGTCTAAGGGTCGGGAATGGCAATGTGGCTGTGTATTTTGAAAGGACGTCAGGAATGCATCAGCGAAGCCTCTTTATCACCTCAATGACACCGCAGTCGCCCCTGACATGAAAATTTCAGCTACCGAGGTTGATATTCCCTCTCGGGGATATTAACCCTGTGAGATAAAGGTCGAGAATGGCACTATGCCTGTGTATTTTCAGCGGATATTGGGAAGGTTTCAAAACCGTGACCCCCATATCACCCAATTGACGCGCGTAGTCACCCCTGACATGAGAAGTTTTGCTACCGAGGTTGATATTCCTTCACGGGAATATCAGCCCTGTCAGACAATGTCGGGCTAAAGGAATGGCACAGTGGTTGTGTGTTTCCGCCGGATTTTGGGAATGTATCAAAACCGTGACCCCCTTATAAACCAAATTGACGGTCGTAGTCACCCCTGACATGAGAATTTCAACTACCGAGGTTGATGTTCTCTCTCGTGGATATCGGCTAGGTTATGAAATATCGGACGGGAAAAGTACGGTGCCGTGTATTTGCACCAGATATTGTGAATGTATCAAAGTCGTGATCGGCCTTATCACCTGTTTGACGCCCGTAGTCACCCCGACCGGATAATCTAAGCTACCGTGGTTGATACTCTCTCCCGGAGATGTCAGCCCTGTCTGGAAGTGCCGGGCTGAAGGTCGGGAATGGCACAGTGGCTGTGTATTTCCACCGGATATTAGGAATATATCAAAATCGTTACCCCTTTTATCACCTAACTGACGCCCGTAGTCACCCCCGACAGGAGAATCTCAGCTACCGAGGTTAATATTCCCTCTCAGGGATATCCGCCCTGTTAGGTAATATCGGCCTGAAGGTCTGGAATGATACAGTTGCTGTATATTTCCACCAGATATTGTGAATGTATCAAATCGTGACCCATTTATTAACCTAACTCACCCCCGTAGTCACACCTGACAGGAGAATCTCAGCCACCGAGGTTGATAATCTCTCTCGACGGTATCAGCCCTGTCTAGAAGTGTCGGACTGAAGATCGGGAATAGCACAGCGGCTGTGTATTTCCATCGGATATTGTGAATATATCAAAATCGTTACCCCCTTTTCACCTAACTGACGCCCGTAGTCACCCCTGACAGGAGAATCTCACCTACCGAGGGTGATATATCCTCTCGAGGATATCCGCCCTGTTAGAAAATATCGGCCTGAAGCTCAGGAATGATCGAGTGGCTGTGTATTTCCACCAGATATTGTGAATGTATCAAAATCGTGATCCCCTTATCACCTAACGCACGCCCGTAATCACCAAGACAGGAGAATCTCAGCTACCGAAGTTGATATTCTCTCTCGGTGATATCAGCCCTGACTGGAAATGTCGGGCTGAAGGTCATGAATGGCACAGTGGATGTGTCTTTTCACCGGATATCGGGAATGTATCAAAACCGTGACCCGTTATCACCTACGGATATTGGGAATGTATCAAAATCGGGACCCCCTTATCACCTAACTAGTCACCCCCCCCCCCCTGACAGGAGAATCTCAGCAATTGGACATGTAAATATATTACCCTCATCGCCAACCTGACGTCGTAGTCACCGCAGTCATTAGAAACACAGCTCAGGGGCTAATATTCCCTGGCAGAGATATCAGTCCTGTCAGACATTATCGGGCTGAAGGGCAGGTCTCGAAAAATGGCTGTGTATTGCACAAGCTTGTCCCGTGTCACCTAACATGCGTTTTTTCCCAAGACATGGGAATCTCGGCCGACGGGTCTGGTTTTTCGCAGCAGAGTAATCCACCCTGTCAAATATTGTTATACTGGATGTCTGGCCTTGCACAGTGGCAAACGTCATGCCAGTTCTATGTTAGGAAACTTCGATATTGTTCTACACTGCGCTATAACCTCAGATACAAATTTCGCCAGAATCGGTCGGGAATTGGAGATTTTGAAAGCTCAAGGGTGCTCAATCAAAGTCATGGTCACGACCAAAATCAGATTCAGTCCAAGAGAAATGTTCCTCAGACCGAGTAAATATTATAGGTGCAAAATTTCGTTTCGAATCCTGTAGAATACTTCTATTCATACAGAAATGTCCAAAATATGTATAGACTGGCTCGCCTGCCCGACTTCCACAAGGCTTCATTGACACGAACAGTAAATTTTGCGAACCACATGGCCTTGTTTCAAGATTAAGGTCTTGTCACAGACCCAAAGCGACTACATATTGTTGTTAGCTATGCCGTAAAAAACACTAGATCCCATATTCCGCTGAAATCAGAAGAGAAAAGACGACTAGAGGTCAAGGTTGAATATCAAGGTCAGGGTTATGTCCTCGGTCGGATTCGACTCTGCAGCATAACTCTCCTGGTCAAAGTAATATACATGGCGGCAAGTTTCGTCCCTGCACATAGACAGATCACCTAACAACAGTTAAATGTTCGCGGTTATAACACTGGTAGCGGGATTTGTTATTCGAACATTACAAGCAAATTGGTGAACGTTCGATCAGTATCGAGGTTCTCGCTCTAGCAATACATATAGTACCAGCTGGGGCCCCGACTTCGTCCGGCCTGGATTGAAATGGGCAGCTGGATTGAGTTGAGCATGGTGAATCACCCCAGATACAATTTTTTTTTTATTGAAATTGATCCAAAAACGGCTATTTTAGAGATGAAGGTCACAATTTCAAGGTCAATGTCACGCCGCATGCGTAATAGGTCCCGAACACTACCCGACGGAACGTTATATACATACCACTTTTCGTCCAGGTTTGCCGAGTAATTTCAGAGATCCTTAATGCGCATGTGCCAAGACGGGCCCCTTCGATGTACGATGGTGGCAAATGACTTCACGATGGTCCTTACACACACATCTCAGCTTTCGTCCCGAACGGCCAAGTAGTTTCTAAGATTGTTACTGCGCATACGCGAAGTCGGGACCCCGCTTCATATCGGTAGTGGTAAACATCCCTGGGACCAAACTACATATGCATGCCAACTTTCGTCCCCATTGGCCTAGGGGTTTCGGAGGCTATGCGTTACAAACAAACACAGTTACTGAAATAGATGATAGACTGGGGGGGGGGGGGGTGCCCGATTTCGTCCGGGCTAAAAGGTCAAGATCAGGACGCATGCCCAGTTTGATTGGCACAAAACACTACCCGATCGAAGTTATATATACCAACCACGTTTCGTCCCGATTGGCCCAGCAGTTTCAGAGATCGTTAATGCGCATGTGCGAAGTCTGGCCCTGATATTCCTTCAATTCAAATTATATATACACAAAATGTACATCAAAATGAAGGCTGGGGTGTATAGAACACGAAACACATATGTAATCAACTAGTAGAGCTGACACCAGGCACCACTGGTTCCTGGAAGTCTGCTGTCGTATTCGCACCAGAACTGATAATTTATTAATATTTCGCAAGAACTCGTGGCCGAATGTGCTTCAGATATTCAATAACAAAGCTAGGCATTCATAACACTTTGGAGTGCAGCGACAGGACTGCATTTTGGAAAATGACAACACTGTCTTTTTTATTGAAGATGGTTCCCATGTTCGACAGACATGCGCAAATCACTCGATACCACGAATTTCCATCGAAAAACAAAATCGCAATTCTTAGAAATTTCAACAGGTATCATGATACCTTGCATTGAATATGGCAACTCTGCAATCTCTATCTAATAACAGTATACTGTACGAAGGCGATCTTTTTCATTATTTAATTTTAGACGGCGCTGTTTTTACATGCTTCTTCCGTCCGATGACGTCGACCAGAAATCGAAAGTATACTCATACGTAAACAAAAGCATAGGCTTTGGAATTTTTCCCCATGCAGCTCTGTCGCCGTGTCTTGAAGAATTTTGATCCCCTAGCTTTGTTCTTGGATATGTAAAGCACATTTGGCCACAAGTTGTTTTCGTGAAATATTATTAAATTATCAGTTCTGGTGCGAATACGGCAGCAGTCTTCCAGGAACCAGTGGTGCTTGCAGTCGACTCTATGAGTTGATTACACATGTGTTTCGTGTTCTATACATCCCAACCTTCATTTTGATGTACATGTTGTGTATATTTAATTTGAATTGAAGGAATATCAGAGGTGAGAATTTTCAAAATAAACAAAATTTCATTACTTACATAGGCCCTTGAGAGGTCTAAACTATTGTCTGGGCATCTCGGCATCATTATTAATCTCGGTCATCGTTGAAAAGATTACTGAATCCACTAAATAAACACTAACATTTTATTGATAACTTCTGGACTATAAATATAGGAATAGATGTCTGCTCTTTACAGGCATATAACTTAGATCATAACGTCAGCTGATGATACATTATTGCCGAATATGGATATTGAACGTTTTGTATGATCTATACTAAATTTACATGTTTTGATGACAGCTGTAAGACACATTCCATTGTGATGTTAAGAGATCTACACCATTTTCAAGGCATCTAGGCACCATTAATAATCTCGGTCGTCGTTGAAAAGATTACTGAGCCAATAAATAAACACTAGCATATACTAAATTTACATGTTTTCGTGACAGCTGTAAGACACATTTCGTTATGCTCTTAAGAGGTCTACACCATTGTCAAGGCATCTTGGCATCATTAATAATCTCGGTCGTCGTTGAAAAGATTACTGAAGCCAATAAATAAACACTAGCATTTTATTGAAAACCTCTGGATTATAAACATGGGAATAGATGTCTGTTCTACACAGGCATGTAACTTGGATCATAACATCAGCTGTTGATACATTATTGTTGCGGGTTTTGACGACAGCTGTAGCACCCTGTCATAGTTACAGTCGCTACGGAAATACGTGATAAAAATGAGGTACTGCAATTACATTATGTCATCAGCAATGCCACTGGTACCCACACAATGACACTCTCTATGAACAGGCTCTAGGATATATGTGGGGCACAAATTTGAGAGGAACTGATATTCCCGATAATGCCGCTGGTACCCAAGCTATAGCACCTGTTGTGAACATACTCAGGGGCTGTGTTTACAAATTGCATGATCCATGTGGGGCAAAAATGTGATATTTACTAAAGTACTTTCAGCACCATTTGTACTTCATGTATAACATGCGCACAAATCATACTCCAAACGTGAACACCTCCTTATCAAGTGTAGATTTACATATCTGTGGAAATATCTAGTTCTTTCCTAGTTTGGGCTAAAATGGAAAATATTCGTGTGTTTCTTACCATATATGTCCAGACATGTGTGACACATGTTGCGTGCATACTCAGTGGTAGGTACGCGGCCCGTGACACCCATGTGTAACATGTACAAGATTAATAGTAAGTTTAATATTTGGATGACAGCTATACATACCCACTGGTATGCATGTGAGTAGGTATAAATGGCCGATTCCAGACCACTTTTCCAAAAAAGTGTACACGTAATCGTACATGTACGTGTACCGCCATAGGGATTCAGTGTTAAATCGTGTACAGAGTGCAAAAAATGTCGTTTTTTCATGGTGGTCCAGAATCGGCAATTGTTTTGAGGCTCACAGATCGCACTTTTAACCGTTCAAACACCCGTTGGCGAACGTGTAGATTCGACACATCGCTCAAAAGTGAAAAAATGTACGAAATTTGAAGAAAATGTAAATTTAAAAATTTTTCTCGACGTTCCCATCGCGGATCAGACCATCGATCTATCGTTGGTGAACGCGAGCAAAGTACGTTTTGCCGGTTCCAGATCAGCATCAAAAAAGCGGTTTGCAGATTCCGGACCACCTACGCTCGCCAACGGCTGTTTGAACGGTCGAGGGTGCGATCCGATCGGCGAAACCCATTTGCCGATTCTAGACCAGGAAAAATCGACCTCAAAACGTTTTCTCGACGTTCGCCAACGGTGAAAAGTGAGCGTAAAGCGCAGTTACTTATCGAGGATTTTTCGGCCTCCGGTACATCGAAAAAATGCGGTTTGCCGGTTCTGGACCACCACCACGTTCGCGATCGCATTTCGGACGGTCTAGGGTGCGAGCCGATCGGTGAAAAACGATTTGTCGATTCACCTCGCGAGTTTTGTGAGGTGAATCGTGATAGAATCGGTTTTGAGGAGTTTTTCAACTTTGTACTCGGTGTAAATAAAATAGCTTTTTTCATTCAATAGAGTCGACTATAAATTCAGCCCCACTTTAGATGGGTTTTAAGCAAGAAAAATTTGTGTTTAACTAACATTATGAAATCTTCTTTGCAAAAATCCTTTCATTTTTCGTTCTTGTATAAATGAAAGGTTTTCGTTCAATGAATGACAATGAAAACTTGAGTTTTGGAAAATTAGAACCGATGGAAATCGTCCGTTCACGTTTTGTCATAGCTAGTTTTGTGAGATAAATCTTAATAAAACAGTTCGTAGAATTGTTTCATTCAAATAAAAATTCTACTATAGAGCGTTTTCACTTGGATGAATTTTAAGAGATTAAATTGTATTGTAAATTGACACTCATGTTTTGTTCCGGTGAGAATGAAAGGTATTCGTTCAATAGATGACATTGAAAACTCGAGTTTCGGAAAATTAGAACCGATGGAAATCGTCCGTTAACGTTTTGTCATAACGAATTTTGTTAGATAAATCTTAATAAAACAGTTCGTAGAATTGTTTCATTCAAATAAAATTCCACTATAAAGCATTTTTCACTTGGATGAATTTTAACAGATAAGATTGTATTGTAAATTGACACTCATGTTTTGTTCCGGTGTGAATGAAAGGTATTCGTTCAATGGATGACACTGAAAACTCGAGTTTCGGAAAATTAGAACCGATGGAAATCGTCCGTTCACTTTTTGTCATAGCGAATTTTGTTAGATAAATCTTAATAAAACAGTTCGTAGAATTGTTTCATTCAAATAAAAATTCCACTATAAAGCGTTTTTCACTTAGATGAATTTTAAGAGATAAATTCTATTATAATAGACACTCATGTTTTGTTCCAGTGTGAATGGAAGGTATTTCGTTTTAATAATAGACAATAAAAGCGCGTTTTCCACTAAATCGGGTTTTAAGAGGTAATTGAATTTTAATCTACTTGTGATAATGTTCGGAGATATGAATGAACCCTTTTAACGGATATAATTATTCTCAAATGCGTTAAATCAGAAACCGGTTTCTTATGCGCTAAAACTTTCAAACTTTTTCAAAGTTCTCCTGTTCGTCACGGAGTGAATAACCAGTGATGTGATCTTTAACACGTTCGAGGGCAAAACGCATTTATAGAGGTTTTAATTTGTAAAATGTTTTTCCTCAATTGGTTTTAGTTATTATATTAAAGACAGAAGATTTTTATTTACTTAAAACATAAAACATAAAAATAATTATACATTTGATTTTGAAAATAATAAAATAACTCACGTTAGCATACTCCAAAGGAAATATTAATAATTTAAAAACGAAAAAATGTTTTTACACATCACAGATTCCAAGCATAGAGATCAACTTTTAAATGAATATGAACGTGCTAAGAAGAGTATTCAATCAGCTGACAGAAGCAGACGACTTGGAGAAATGGAATTAAGACGCGAAACCACAAAATTATTTAAACCCGTGACGGAGGTTCAGGAACGAAGTAAAAAGGAGATCGTTGACGAATTGAGACCCTTAAAAGAAAGTTCTTTGAGAATGGGTTCGTTGCCCGGCAGTTTTACAAAACAGTATTCCTTTCAATCTACACCGGATTACGCTCCCATGGGAATCGAAACCGATGTGAGTGAGAGCGGTGATACAGCTTCGACTATTACCACTGATAGCGTCGCGTCGTCGGACGGTGGTAAGAGAGATCTGTTGTATGGAGTTCTCGAGGATTCGGACAGTAGAACTTTCATGGTGACACCAAAGTGTCGATGGATGATGAGTGTTTATACGTCGGTCCGAATAGGTACAAAAAACTGAGGGACTGCGTGAATTGCTTTGGTTTGACAAGCCTAGAGGTTACACGGAAGAGGATTACGACAATTACGGCGACATTCTGGTTCAGACACACGCCATGAAGAGAAATAATGACGCCGGAGAAACGAGACCCAAAGCCAATAGAGGTTACAAGTGGACGAAGGTGGTGAAACCCATATGGGATATGAATAAGAAGTTCGTCGAGTTGGTGACTGGCAAAGGGGTGAAAACCACTTTTCTTCTGAGCGATTCTGACGCTCTGTCTCAGAGATTGAGTTTGTTGATGGCAAGTGGACGCGCTGGTAACACTGGATTAGATAATGAGATAGTGAGCATATGCGACGAATTGTTGAGGCAGAAGGTTTTGAATAAACGCGACTATAAAAGACTGATGAACGAATTGAAGGATTGATATATAATAAGTAGAGAGAAACAAACAAACAAACAAAAATATATAAAATAAAAAGAGTAAATTTTACACTACAAAATAATAAAAGTAATTTAAACAACAAACGATTTACCAGTGAAAAACAAAATATATATTATAAAATAAAAATATGTTGGTGATAAAGAACAGGGGATACGTCAGACCTTACGTTCAAGGCGATTCTGGCATCGTCGATTCTATAATGCGAGCATTCACAAGCGATGCAGGTAGAAAACTCGCATCGACCGCGTTTGAGGTCGGTAAGAAGAAGGCTTTAGATGCTGGTAAGAAAGCCGCTTCCAAAGCCAGTGGTAGGATAGCTTCTGTGGCTGGCAAGAGGGCAGCCGACGCGTTGATCGACAAGTTGATCAGTCCGCTGGCGAAGAAAGCTACGTTAGAGCGATCGCCGAAAAGTTGGAAAGATTTTAAGGATGCTGTGGTACCCATACAAGATTTAGCCAAAATGACGAGTGGATCTGGATTGAAGAAAACTCGCGACGGTGTAATATAAATAAATAATAATATGTATAAAACTGAGTTTGAAAAAACATAAAAATTGTGTTTGAAAAAATCTAAAATAACAAAAAATAAACAAAGATGAACATTAAAGATATATCTTGGAACGACGCCGCGACCAAGAGGTCGAATAACGAGTTCTTTCCCAAAAGCATAAGAGGCTTGATAGAGAGAAAATCGAATTGTGGAAAGACCAATCTGTTGATGAATCTGTTGTCGCAACCCGACTGGTTGGATTTCGACAGATTGTTCGTGTTTGGCAAGAGCTTGTTTCAACCCGAATACAGATTGCTTCGAGAGTGCATGGATCGTAGATTGCCCAAGGACGTCATAGCCAGAATCTTTGACAGTAGGGAGGAATTCGACAAAAGTGAAGCTTCTCTTTCGACCATTTTGCACGGTGCGGCGATGGAATTGATGAAGAGAAATGCATCTTCAAACGTCGAGTGTCGATTTTATGAGAACCTAGCGACGTTCCGGATCCTAGAGAATTGAAATCGGAAGATAAAAATCTCATGATTTTCGACGATCTGCTTTTGGAGAGACAGAACCGATGCGAATCGTATTACGTTAGGGGTCGTCACAGCAACGTGGACTGTTTCTACCTGTCGCAGAAAAATTTTCGATTGCCCAGACAGATGATAAGGGAGAACGTTAATTTACTGTGTCTCTTTCGCCAGGATCTCAAGAATCTCAATCACATCTACGGTGATCACGTCGCAAACGACATGAGCGTGGCGGAATTCAGGAGATTCTGCCAAAGGGTTTGGGATGGAGGACTTTACAATTTCGTCGTGATCGATTTGACTAGCGAATTTAATCGCGGAAAATATCGGTGCGGATTTGACAAGTTTTATGTTTCTGATGATAATAAGACAGAGAGCGAAAATAAAATTAGAAAATAATAAATCATCAAATAATTTAGTTTTGAAAAATAAAATAAGAATTAAAATATAATGTTCGAACAAGGAGAATTGTTAGAACGGATAGCCGAGAATACGGCTGCAAAACAATCCATTCAAATCGTGGTGAGTGGCGATTCGACTCGATTCGCGATGAAATTCGAACCTTCCATCGAATTGAATAGAGAGAAAAGATACGAGATGGCGTTGGTGAATCTGGAGACTTATTATTCCTTTCCCAACATCACCGAAAAGAATAACTCATTCAAGTATTCCGACGGAGTGGACTGGTTCGAGAATCGAATTCCCAACGGAAGTTACGACATAGACGATTTGAACAATTACATTCAGACGCGAATGAAGATGGATGGAAAGGGAAGCAACAAGATCAGACTCGCTCCCAACCCTAATACCTTACAGACGATGTTGGATTTGGAAGATAATTTTCGAGTGGATTTCAACATGGACGATTCTATAGGCAAGATGCTGGGATTCGATTGAAAGATGTATCGAGGCCACGCGGCATCTGAAAATACAGTCGACATTCTCACAGTCAATAGCATTCTGGTGAACGTGGATGTGATTGCTGGAAGCTACGTGAATGGTAGCGCTCAACCGACGATCTATTCCTTCTTTCCAAACGTGTCGCCGGGTTATAAGATCATGGAACGACCTCGAAATTTAGTTTATCTACCAGTGATTTTAGACACGTTGTATAGTCTCAAAACCACGTTGACGGATCAAAATGGTGAACTGTTAGATCTTCGCAGAGAGAGGGTGACGATACAATTTCACATAAGAGAAATATAAAAGCAAAAAAAAAATATTGCGTATATATATAAATAAGAAAATAAAATAAACGCAATATTAATTTACAAAAATTATTTAATATATATATAATTATCATTAAAACAAAAAAAACAATTGAACAAAATATATTTTAAAAAAAGAATTATGACACAATACGTGGTTAAAAACGTGAACATATCCACAGGACAGAGGAAGAAACTTAAGAGAGCGTTAACAACTCGAGGCGAGGCGGTGAGATTTAAATTCACTCACAAAGATCTGGAGAGTGGCGGTCAGGATTCGATTGCCTGGACCAGAAGTCAAATCAAAAGGATGGAGAAAGCGATTCGTGATGGAAGAGGGTTGATGGTGAGATTGAGTCCCGGTCAATTGAGATACAATTTGAGAATGAAAGGCGGTTTCCTACCGCTATTGGCAGGAATCGCCACAAAAGCATTACCCTTTGCCACAAAAGCATTACCCTTTCTCGGAAAGACTCTCGGCATGGGAGCTCTCTTGGGACTCACCAGTTCGGCAGTTGAGAAATTAATGGGAGGCAGCAGACTGTTTTTGAAGAAGGGAGGAGCCGTGTGTCGCATCCACGTAGACGACAGCGGTGAAGGATTTATCTAGAACCCATTAGAGGTGGCAACTCTTTGAGTGGAAATGGTCTCTATCTGAAGAGTGGACGGAACGTTGAGCGACTCGGTAAGGGTTTGTTGTTGGGTGAGCATTCGCCATTTAAGAATATACCGATTTTGAGTATGTTATTATAATGTAAAAATTATATAATTATATAAAATATAAATCATAGAAAATATAAAAATAATATAAAATGGATAAAAGGGTGGAAAAAACAATTAGACGATATGATGAATATTCAGAGATAGAGTGCGAAAAAGATGTGGAAAAACGATTAGACGCTAATGATGAATATTGCAGGATAGTGTGGGAAAAAGATGTGGAAAAACAATTAGACACTAATGATGGATATCTTAGGAAAGAACTGAAAAAAGAGCGGGATAGATGGTTGAAAATGAAAAGAATGAGACGCTTTCCACCGTCACCACTACCTTCTGAAGAGAATGGTAATGATGTGAGTGTTACCAAGAGATGCACCACATTCGTTCATAATTATGATTCGGATAAACAAATGTGTTCTTATAAAAACGTAATATATCACAAAAAAAGAAAAGAAGAATCGACGCCGAAACTGAGAAAAAAGGAAACGTTATTATAATATATATGAGCGATAGTGAAGAAGAAGGAGTAAAACAAAAACAAAAAAAAAACAAAAAAGTAATGAGAGCTAGAGATGATCAACCTCTCCAGATCTCATTACTTTTTTTTTCCTTCTTCTTCACTAAAAATCAGTCTCTCTATTGTTTATATTTCCATGTCTGTTGACGGTCGTGTCTTCTCCTTTTTCGAAAATGTGTTGAATGTTTATCTTTACTTTTTGAGTTTTTTTACATCGATGAACACGCTCTCACCACCCGATTTGTTCACGAGTTCGAGAGAGATTTTTGGATATATGTAACTTTCATAGGGCAACGACAAATTGTCCTTGTCAGATTCTCTATCTTTGGCGATGACGATTTTCTGTAGATCGCTTTGGTACTCGTAAAACAAATCGAGCGTGGCTTCGTCCAATTTCAAAGGCATGTCATATTTGTCATGTTTGTGCTCTAAGCCCTTCGTCTCGACCTTGTTCAATTCAATGGAGTCGTGTCATTGTAATCTATAGATTTTATAACCAAATTTCTTACACGTTTCGACTCGTTTCAATTTCAATTCACATCTTTTAGGTGTTGTTGTCATGATCGATTATTTGTTTTTTTTGTTTTATGAATTATTGCAAATTATATATATATTTTAAATTTTGTATTCAAATAATAATTTGTTAAAAAAGTTTGTTTTTTTTTTACTCTCTATATATATATATAAAAAAGTTTTTTTAATTTTTAATTTTCTTTAATGTGAAAAAAGTCTCGTATTAATTCAATTTTTTTCATGATAAGGAACATAAAAAAATTGATTAATTTCATTAAAAAAAATTTTTTTGAAGGAATTAAAACATATATAGAGAGAGTAAAAAAAAAACAAACTTTTAACAAATTATTATTTAAATACAAAATTCGAAAAAAAAATATTCTTACAAATGAAGCAAACAAATAATAAAATAGAAAATTTAAATGAGAAAACTGTACCTCAGTTAAACGAGATGTGTAGAGAATTAAAAATTCCACATTTCAGAAATCATAGAACCAAATCAAAAAAAATTGAAGTCATACAGGAATATCGTTTGCGAAACGATGGAAAGAAAAAAATCGAAAGATCGGAAGTGAATAAACTTAAACAGACTCGAATTGCGAAAAAAATAAGCCAATGACAGTAACGCCTGATGATAGAAAACGAAAAGTGGAGCATGATGAAATTAGAAAGATCATACGTGAGGAGATACGTAGTTTGCGCGATGAAAAGGCAAACAAAATGTCGATAGCAACGACATCAAAAAATGCTTCGGTTGTGAAAAATGAGAAGAAAAAGATATTTAAAGGAATCGAAATGCCGACATCAAAAAAAAACAAGAACGTTTCGGTTGTGAAAAATAAGAAGACGACTAAATGAAAAGCCATTGGAGAACTTCAAGTTTCATAAGAAAAAAAAAACGAAAACGAGTGATGCAGTTCAGAATCTGGACAAACGAGATATATCGAACAAAATTCGATGAGCAATCGACGAAGGGAAAGGAGAAGAATATGTAGCACGAATGGTCGCGGAAGCATTCCAATCGAATCCCTCGTTCAAGAAAGTCGATCCGAAATTGTTCATGGAACGGGTGAAGAAAAAAGTATTAGATTTGTTTCGCAAACACATGAACATGGGACAAAAAATTAAGATGATACTCCATTGCGTGATGAATAAAATTGACGTGAAGTGCGGCGAGAGCATCATGACAAATGTATTTTTCAGATCTAATGTCGAACCCATACTTCGAGGTTCAGATTTATCAGACGTTTTCGAAAAGATGAAAGACAAGATGTTGACGTCTCTCGTGAATTATCAACATGAAGGTAGTAATTGGACGTTTGATGAGGTGTTGAAACTCGAAATTCATATAACTGAAAACGATTCGTTGAAAGCATCTTCCTACATGGAGTTATCGTATTTCTTAGCTAAAAAAAATGCTGTGATCAACGTGAGAAATAAAGATGATCAGTGTTTTAAATGGGCAGTCACCTCCACTTTATACCCTGTCAAAATGCACTCCGATAGAGTTTCTCGTTACGAGGAGACTTCTAAAAATCTCGATTGGACCGGAGTGACTTTTTCAGTGGAGTTAAAACACATTAAACGTTTCGAGGCTCAAAATCCCACCGTAGTGGTGAACGTCTTGGGATACGATGATGAAAAACAAACGAGCTATCCTCTCAGACAGACTTAGTATCTCAAAAGAGAAAAGACGGTTATTTTATTATTGATTTCGAATGGTGACAGTTGTCATTATTGTTGGGTTAAACATCCGAGCCGATTACTATCGAGACAAAATAATAAGCATGAACATAAAATATGTTTATGTTGCAACTGCTTGAACGCGTTTCGCAGCGAAAAATCGTTAGCAAAACATCAGGAATATTGCAATGAAAATCAAGGTGTCACCGTCAAAATGCCCAAACCCAACACCATTGTGAACTTTGAAAATCGCAACAGGAGGTTAAAAGTACCATTCATTGTGTACGCCAATTTCGAATGCTTCACCGTGAAAATGAGTTCCTGCCAACCCGACGCTCTTCGAAGTTACATTGAAAGATATCAAAGACACATGCCTTCGGGCTATTGCATTTATGTGAAATGCACTTTTGACTCGCAACACGACATGGGTCCCTTCACCTACACGAAACAATGCGAAGACGACGACGTGGCTCAAAGGTGCGTGGAAGAGTTAGAATCCAAAATTCAAATTTTATACGACAAATTCAAAACTCCAGCAAAAATGATCATCACACGAGAGCAGCAGGAGGAAAATAACAGAGCCACCGAATGTCACATATGCAGACAATCGTTTGATGAGAATTCAGAGAAAAATAAGAAGGTCAGAGACCACGATCATTACATGGGTCTGTATCGCAGTCCAGCTCACAGCAAGTGTAATTTAAAATATCGAGATGCCATTTTCTATCCGGTGATATTCCACAATCTCTCAGGTTATGACAGTCATCTGTTTGTGAAAAATCTCGGCACCTCAGATGGAGAATTAAATTGCATCGCGAACAGTGAAGAAAGATACATTTCCTTTACGAAATGGAAGGTCATGGAGAAGAAAAGAGTAATCAACGGAGAGACATTGGAAGAAAAAACGAAATCCATTCGTAGAAGCATATGTTTCATCGACAGTTTTAAATTCATGTCGACTGCTCTGGAAAAATTAGTCAATAACATGAGCAAGGATAAATTTAAAATCACGAGCGAACATTTCGGAGAACAAGTAGACATCATGTTGAGGAAAGGAGTCTATCCTTTCATAATATCTAGTTAGTTACATATTCATATTAGATGTAATGTACTTATTGTAAAGCCCGTGAGCACGTTCAGTGGAAACTCGGCTTAAAACCATATTATTATTATTATTATCCTTACGATTACATGAACGATCTAAAGAAATTCGATGACACCGCACTACCTTCGAAAGAAGATTTTTATTTGAAATTATACGAATCCGACATTTTCGATGAGAATTACGAACACACCAAAAACGTGTGGAAATCATTCAATATGAAAACCATGAGAGGTTATCACGATCTCTGTCTGAAGCCCAACGTTCTGCTCTTGGCAGACGTGTTCGAAAATTTTCGAGACGTCTGTCGTCGAAATTATGATCTGGATCTGGCTTGGTATTTCACCACACCCGGTCTGGCATGGGATGCTCTGTTGAAGACCACCGAAGTCCAGTTGGAATTAATATCCAACGTGGACATGTTGCTCATGTTCGAAAGGGCTGTGAGAGTTGGCATCTCGATGATCTCCCACAGATATTCTGAAGCTAACAATCCCTACATGAAAGAAGGTTTCAATTCAAAATGATACATACAGTATTGGGACGCTAATAATCTGTACAGTTGGGCTATGAGTCATCCTTTACCGATTGGAAATTTCGAATGGGTGACGGAACTGGAAGAGATGCAAAAATGGAGAGACTATCCTTGCATTTTAGAAGTCGATTTGAACTATCCGGAAGAATTACACGAGCTACACAGCGATTATCTGCTAGCTCCCGAACGAATGGAACCAATCGAAGGAGACGAGGAAAAACTCATTCCCAATTTATTTAACAAACGTAAGTATGTCGTCTACAGCGAGAATTTGAAACAATACATCGATTACGGGATGAAATTAGTCGACATACATCGCATCATTTGATTCGACAAAGAGCCTTGGATGAAAAAATACATCGATCTCAACACGAATCTCAGAATTCGAGCCGAAAAAGATTTCTTCAAACTCATGAACAACTGTGTGTATGGTAAATCGATGGAAAACATCAGGAAGAGAACTGACATTCGACTCGTCATGTCTGAGAAAAAAGCTAAAAAATTAGTGGCAAAACCCAATTACAGACACCGACGAAAATCTAGTGGCCGTTCACATGCAAAAGACGCGCCTGAAGTTCGACAAACCATATTATCTCGGACTGATCATCTTAGATATCAGCAAGCGATTGATGTACGAGTTTCACTATGATTACGTCAAACGAAAATTTGGTGATAAAGCCAAACTACTGTTCACCGACACAGACAGTTTAGTTTACGAGATAGAGATGAAAGATGTCTACCGAGCTATATCTCCGGATGTGGCCGCGTGGTTTGACACGAGCAATTATCCCGTCGATCACCCATCCAACATTCAATCGATTGACAACAAGAAGGTGTTTGGTAAATTTAAGAACGAGAGCGGCGGTAAACAAATCGTCGAATTCGTGGGCTTGAGACCCAAACTGTATGCTTATCGTCTAGAAGATGAGGAGATCAAGAAGTGCAAAGGGGTTAAAGCGTGTGTGGTGAAGAAAAACAACTCTTTCCAAGAGTATAAAGATTGTCTGTTAGGAAGTGGTCCAGTATATAAGACTATGAAATTGATTCGAAGTGAAAATCATGACTTGTATACCAAAATAGTCAACAAGATTTCACTGACGGCCGACGACGATAAGAGATTTGTGTTAGACGATAAAATAAGCACTTTGGCACTCGGACATTGGACTTTGGATATAATTTTGGATGATAGGATTTCAGATATGATTAAGGATGATAAGATTCCAGAAAATCAAGAGGAATTAGACGGATTCAAGATTATGGAATTCAATAGAGATATCGAGAGAGTTAGTTTAAAAAGAAAAAGAAAAATATAAAAAATAACGTCATTTTAGTGAATTGTAATAAAATAAATAAATTTAAAAAAAAAATATACACATTTATGAATAAGAAAATAGAGATATCCATAGAAGGTGTTGTCTTACCTAATGAACCCCTATCCAACATCAATCTGTCGAATGCGGTGAAGGATTTGAAAATAAAAGATTTTCTAGGTGTGTTTTCCAGAGATGCTTTGCCGAAGAGAAGACCTCGACAATCGGAATGCAGAATTTTAAATCTAGACGATTTATCGGGTGAAGGCACTCACTGGGTGGCGTGGTTCAAGAACGGGAAGAAAAATAATTATTATTTCGACAGCTACGGAATCTCGCCGCCGAAAGAAATAAACAACTATTTCAACAAATCGATGGTTCGTTACAACACGGAACGAGTGCAATCGCCAGATCAAGTGTTTTGCGGTCACCTGTGTCTCTACGTTCTCAAGAGATGGTCTGAAGGAGACCGGTTTCAAGACATTCTCAGTGATTTACATTAGAGAGAGATTTTTTTATAGTATATATAAAGGTAAAAAATTATTTTAAAAAATTTAATCAAATAAAAACGAAAAATAAAAATAAGTGAAATAATTCATTTTTAATAAACTGCATTTGAAATATATTTTAAAACAAAAACCTCAAAACAACATGCCAGTCGATAAATTTGGTAGAAGTGACGATGAAAGTCGACCCAAAAAGAAGAGAAAGATGCTCGAAGTCGGTGATGGTTACGACGTTGCCAACTTGGACGAACGTTACATTCGGAGATATGAACCTCGAGAGGAACCTTTGAACATGAATGATAAGAAGCTCTACACTCTTCCCGAGCCAATAGATCTCGCAGATGCTGCAACTAAAGAATACGTCGACAGGGGGAACGCGGATTTCGAATGAATCATGCTAGATAATTACATGGATAATGCCATGACCGACGATCTCGATCTGAAATCTAAACGTTTGGTGAACGTCACGAATCCCATAGATTCCACCGGTGCCGCGACCAAGAAATATGCGGACGACTCTTACACGCGATTCAGCGAACATCTGAGAAGTAGATACGTTCAGAAAACGATGCACTTGGAATTGAACGCCAATTCTAACAAGATAAGGAACGTGGCCACTCCCACGAATCCCAAGGACGTGGCGACCAAACACTACGTAGATCTGGAACAGAGAAAGTCTGACAGATGAGAAATGAACTCAGATCTGAATGCGGGATTCAACAAGATATTGAATCTGTCAAAGGTCGACGATGCGGATGCAGACTCAGCCACGGTCAACAAGGGCTACGTAGATTCTGCCGTGATACGATCACAAGAATACATAGAATTGCAAGTGGATGATATCTACCTGAACAAACAATCTGGCGGAACCATGGAGGGTGGTATCAACATGAATGGTCACAATTTTGTCGGTCTCGATCTCGATCCCGAATTCGATTCCAGCACAGTCAGCAGGAAGTACGTGGACGACAACTCAGTCTGGAGAAAGGGCGACATCATGAAAGGTAAACTAGACATGGGCGGACACGCGCTCACGAATCTACTGGATCCCGTGAACATGACGGATGCTGCACCCTGATTTCAGTGGTGGGAAAAGTCAAATACGCTAGACAATTGATCACCATGTGGGCCGAGGAGGCCAGCATGTTAGAGGAGGGAAAAACCGAGTGGTCTTTCGGAAACGGAGGTAGCGGATCGCAACATGGTCGGGTGGGATATCCCATGCTGTTAGGAGGTGAAATCATATGAATGGGTCTGGCTTCCACGGATTTGAATAACAAAGTGGTCATCAATCTCGCGGTGAATGGAGTAGAGAGTGATAAGAGATACAGCGTTGAAAAGACTGAGAATCAACACGAGAATGTTATCATGTCTGGCACACCTCTCACAGTGAACGCCGGAGACAGGATTAATTTCATTACAAAAACCAATAATCCCAAAGCCGCCACTTCGTGGTGAGCCTACTGATCGAACTAGATCCTTTGAACAAACAGTGAACGCGTGAAAATAATTAATTAAAAAAATAATGAGTGATTATTAAAAACAAAAAAAAGTAATGACATTTAAAAAGATGTTCAGTCTCTCTAGATCTCATTACTTTTATTTTTTTGTTTTTTTTTGTTTTTTTAATAATTACTCATTACTTTTTTATTTTGTTTTTAATTTTTTTTCACACACGTCTCTCATCGGATGATCGACATCTTATTTCCATCCGATTCGAATTGTAATTCTCTGTCCGACAGGACCAGGGTGAAGGCTTCGGTTTTTCTCGACACGTTCCTATAGAATTGCATCTTGATCTGACTGTCTAAGACGCTACTCTTGAGTCGTTCACTCTGCTTACTGACGTCGAATACGAACATGGGATACATCGACTTGTATTCGCCGGGAGATATGTTAGGGTTGCTCATCAATTCGTCTAGACCGTGATACTTCTTTCTAAAATCAGTGGCGTCGCCGTACAGTCTGCAGAAATAGTTCTTGTCGAACGACGCATTGTAATCGATTGCTGGATATCTCGTGGCATTCAGAAACACTTGCATGTTTCTCAAATTGCAGTGATCGAACAGCGATGCATTCTTTTCCTGAGACCCGTCCCTATCAGTCTGAAACGCAACCACGATGAAACGCGGTCTCTCAGAAGCAGATTTCACCGTCAATCTCCAATCGAAGTGATTCGTGGAGAGTGGAATGCTAGCCGTGTCGCACTGTCTCATTCTAAATCCCACGGGTAATTTACTCTTGGATTCTATGATCTTGTAGAGATGTGTTTTTTTCCACGATCGAAGGCTCCACGTGCGGAACGAACCACGATATCTTGTGTAGAGTTATCTTACCCACATCGGTCGCAGTGAGTCTCACTATTGCATCGTCGTTTCCTTTTCGAATCAACGTCAGTTTGTGTTTGAATCCGTACATGATCTTGTTGTAATCGTCTGCGAATCCGAAGATGTGTTTCAAAGGTATCCTGAATGGAAACGTTCCTTTAGGTCTGGGCGTCTTGACGACGTAGTCGAATATCGCGACGGTGCCGGCACTAGCAGGGCCGATGGTCTCTTTCATCCACAACTGATTAAGTCTTCTGGATTTCGAAAAATCATCCAGATACGTCAAGAGTCCGAACATCGTGGTGGCCTGACCGGGATGAAACACAGATTCTATCTCTTGTCCGGATAGCAAGTATTTTATATTACTGAATAGATGCATGATGCCATTATTGGCTAGAGTAACCGTGTCGTCGTCGGCGTAGTCGGTCCCATCTTCCTTGGTGAGACGTCCCTGCACCACTATGTAACTCTCGCTAGGATGGACGAATAGATCTTGGGTTTCGACATTGATTCTTATCTCTCCCGCATTGTTCAAACTCATTCCGGTTATTGGTTCATATTCGTGAACCTCATATTCTTGAATACTTTCATCTTTCACTATGCTTTGTGCGATATCTAGTATATTTGGCATTTTTGAAGGGTTTTTGTTTTTTGTTTATTAATTAGCTTGCTTTTTTTATCTAAAAATAGTTTTAATTATTTTTTATTATTATTTTTCTCCCCTATATATATATGTAAACAAGAAAATGTTAAAGAGAGTAAATAAAAAAAATTTTGTTTTCTTATTAAAACTTCGTCTTCTGCAATTGTTGTTCATAAAACTTTCCGATGATCTCTTCTCCATCCAAAACTTTGATTTCATAAGTCACCGGATCAGTGTGAAATATTTTGATTATCACGAAGATTTCCGAGGTCCATCGAGGAGTATAACCCTTTTTGAAGTGCTTCTTATAAGCGTAGATTCTCACTCGATCGCCGACCGCAAATTTCGGCGTTCTAGACTTCTTCCTGACCTTAGATCTCTCAGGATATAGATTCACGTAGACCAGTTTTTCGTTTCGAGGATCGCTAGCTTCCGCGGGAGTTATCTTATCTTGATCGATCGGTGTCGCGTGTTGTTGTAATCTTTGACCAGACCGTTCAGAGCGTATATGTATTTCTTAGTCGAATTCGTCGTGAAGTATCTGTGCATCTTTTCCTTTATCGTTCGATTCCAACGTTCCACCACGCTGGCTTTCTCTTCATTTTCAATCGAGTAGAGGTCGACTAATTGACGAACGTGCTTGTTGTAGAATTCCTTTCCCTTATCCACCCACAATTTATTCGGTTTTCGAGAAGACGAGTCGAACACGCTCTTCAGAGCCTCAGCGACGCAAGGTCCCGATTTATTCTTCAAAGCTCTGATCCAACCGCATTTGGAAAAAACGTTGATGACCATCAATAGATATTTGACGCCCTCGTTCCACCTCGAAAACGATCTTATGTCGACCAAGTCGGCAGACCAAATGTCATCCAAACCCTTCACAAACACCTTGGTAATTTGTATCTAACAGATTCAAATTGGATAATTATCCACTGGGCCCGCCTTAGTCTGCCTTATTATATTTTCGACCTTTTCATTGGATATTCCTCTGATGTCACATTATTCAGAGTTATTTCCCTTGTACTGTTATTCTTGAAATTTTTTTGATCTGACGTGTCGTACTGAACTTTGTTGATCTTGAAATAATTGAAATTTGACATGTTAACATTTTTGATTTTTGAACTCAGGAAAAGTGGTCTTCTGATGAAATTAAGTTCTCCAAATCTTTCCTGTTAAAAAACCTTACCTTGAAATTTTTTTAATAATTTAAAGTCTCTGACATTGCTTTGTTGGCAAGGACGCTCTCAGCTACAACAATGGCGGATCGACCGAAAAGAGATACACAAAGGCCTAATTATAGACAAATGCATGAAGGCATTGATATTGAAAATGATACTCAGGAATCGGAGGCTGTGCCACAGGCTTCAACCTCTGCTAATTTAGTTGAAAACTTAGATGAACAGTTTGATATTGATAGGCATTTGAATAATGAATCGATGGACGATTTAATAAAATCTCTCGAGAAAGCCGAGAAAGAAAAGAAATACCAGGAAGAGTTATTAGAGAAGAAAAAAAATTATAAGAAAATCCAGGATACAAAAAAAAAAACAAATAGAACATATCAAAGGTACAGAACCTCATCGTAAACTGATTAATCCCACTGCTACTTCCCAATTCCAAGGACGAGATGAAATTTACAAAGGTGTGAAACAAGATTTTAGTAGAACTGATTTGGACTCTCTTCAGAAGCTTGACTATTTAAATCGAAAAGTGGACTCCACAATGAAGGGTTTTGCACTTTTATCAGATTCCGAATTGTCAAATAACAATCACTCACTCAAGTCTAAAACAAAATCATTCCCGACAAAGATTAAAACAGGTGACCATGAATCAGATTCTGATTCAGATTCAGATTCAGATTATGACAAAACAAAAATTTCTGCCTGTAAACATAAGCCAAAGCATAGTAATAAACTGAAATCAGGTATTGAAGCAAAAGCTAGTGATCAGGTGTTGTTTCCACAGACATTTCCACATGCTTCACTTCAATTTGAGTATGTTGGGTAAAATCTGAATTTTAAAGATTTGACCTTTCAGCAATTTGTTGCAGGGGAGCTGGAAATAATTACTGATTCTAAAACAAAAAATGATGAAAAAACTGGTCGGCTTTTTCTACTCAAAAAAATAGTCTATTATCAAACCATTTATGATTGGAGAGCTCTCCTTAATTTCTATAGTGATTGGTTAAGGAGAATTGAACTGGGACAAAACACTTGGTTAGATGACCCCTCTCAGATTGAAACTCCAATCTTAGCCAAATTTATTAGGAGCAAATCTTTCGGCCAAACAAATTATAAAAACATACAGACAACAGACAAATTAGCTGGTTACACATATGTTTGGTTTTGTTCTGCATATCAGAGAAACAAGTGCCAACTTTCTTCTCCTCACAGGGCAGTAATTAAAGGGCAAACTAAATCAGTCGAGCATGTATGTGCAACTTGTTGGACAAAAAAGAGGGAAAAATTGACCCACCCAGAAAGTTCTTCTGCATGTCCATTCCAAAAATGACTAGGACATGGTATTCTAGATCACAAGTTAAATCCTCTAGCAGAAGTCTTTTATCCCGATTATTTAAAATCCAGCTTTGCGAGGTCAAGAAGTAATGATAATAACAAAGAAAAATCTAGTTTTCAATCTGAACATTCTTTGATGGCAGAACAAAGTCAAACTGACCTTTCAGACAATATTTCTTTGGGTGTTGCCACAGATCTTTGGGAACGTCCAGCAATTCATAATAGTGTTGAACTGATTCCATATGAAGTAGATTATTGTGTACCTATAGATATGAATAATTGTCTAGATGATAATTCTCTGGATGTTTCCATGGATCTTGGGGAACATGCAGCAATTCACAATATTGAACATATTCCATTTGAACAAGATTATTGTGTATCAGTTGATAGCAAAGTTTCAGATCTTTCGGCAGCTCATCAAATATCAAACCTTTCTCTCATTTCCACTGAATGTTCAAAACATATGGTACATTCAGACATCAATTATCATGATCACTCGCATGATAGTGTAATTAAAAAGAAATTTCAAAACACTTTAGAGTCCCATTCTAGAATAAATTCATCGGGTGTACATAATATTTTCAAAGTTGTAAAATTCCAGTGGACAGTCAATTGAATGTTGCTTTTTTAAGGATAATTTGTTGAATTATCATGATTTTGCTGTGTGTGAATTGCTTGAATTTGGTTTTCCGATAAATTTTCAGGGATTTTGTTGTTCAAATGGAATACCATTAAATCATAAAGGTGCTCGAGATTTTCCAAATGATATTGATAAATATCTATTGAAAGAACTGGAGCACTCAGCTGTAATAGGACCCTTTGATCAGAATCCCTTTTGCTCGTCAGTCAAAATCAGTCCTTTAAACTCAGTTCCCAAAAGAGATTCCTTAGAACGTCGAATCATTTTAGACTTAAGTTTTCCTCCCGGTTCTTCTATAAATGATGGCATCTCTAAAAATGAGTACTTAGAAGAATCAATTTTATTGAAATATCCTTCCGTTGATAGTCTTGTAAATTTAATCAAACAATTTGGCAAAGGTTGTCATATATTTAAAAAAGATTTGAAGAGAGCTTATAGACAAATTCCGATAGACCCTGGTGACATTCACTTAGTTGGATTTTCTTGGAACAATTATCTTTATTTTGATAAGGTTTTATCCATGGGTCTCCGGTCCGCTGCTTATATTTGTCAGAGGGTTACAAATGCAGTGGCTTATATTTGTAATAATTTTGAAGTGAATGTAGTTAACTACTTGGATGATTTTGCCGGTGCTGAAATACCTGATAAAGCAAATCATGCCTACAATATGTTAGGTTTTATTTTGGATAGTTGTGGTTTACAAGAATCAGTGGATAAAGCTTGTATCCCTTCCAAGAAAATGATTTTTTTAGGTGTTTTATTTGACACGCAAGAGTTAACTTTAAGCATTACAGTTGATAGAATTCAAGAAATTTCAAATTTAGTTTTATATTGGTTGCAAAAAGACAAAGCCAACATTCGGGAGGTTCAATCTCTTTTAGGGAAATTAAATTTTGTTTCCTCATGTGTTAGACCTGATCGACTTTTTGTCTCTAGAGTTTTGGTGTGGCTTTTGGATCAAATATTCATAAGCTTTACATCATTCCAAAATTTGTCAAACTTGACTTATAGTGGTGGAGCAAATTTCTACCTCTCTACAATGGTATATCATTGATGGTCTTAGAGTCCTGGTCTTCTCCAGATAATATCATTTCTTCTGATACTTGCAAATTGAGCTGTGGAGGCATCTTTGGGCATCATTATTTTCATACAGGAAAAAAGATTGCACATCAATGAATTAGAACTTTTATCCATTGTAGTATGTTTGAAACTATGGGGATCTTCCTTAAAAGGGCTCAGGATCCTTATAAACTGTGATAATTCCACCTCAGTGTCTGCTATTAACAAAGGAGCCTCTAGGAATCTATTTTTGTCATCTTGTTTAAGAGAAATTTGCTATTTTGCTGCTGTTTTTCAATTTGAAATAAAAGCTCTTCACATTCAATGTGTTGATAATAGACCAGCAGATCTTCTGTCAAGGTGGACAGAAAATGATAGGAATAGAAGTCTATTTCTTGATCAGTTTAGTGAAACTTCTTTGATTGAAGATGTTGGTTCGGACGAATTGTTCACTTTTATTCATGATTGGTAGGTGTTTTATTTTGCAGGAATGGAACTTAAAGCTCTTAGGAAGGATGCTAGTCTTACTGTTTCCAAAGCCTTTGCTACAGGAACTCAAAAAAATCTTCAGATTCAATGGAGAGCATATTTTTTTATTTTGTTTGTATTTTCATTTATCTCCCTTTCCTGCTACTCTGAATTGTTTAAGATTATTTGTGCAATTTTTGAGTCGCTCATTTAAATCTGTTGATTCCATAAGAAATTATGTGAGTGGAGTAAAAATTGTACATTTATTCTTGAATTTACCTTCTACTGTTTTTGATTCATATGAACTCAGACTTATGTATCGTGGTTTGGCTAGGATCAAGCAACATCAAGTTAAACAGGCTTTGCCAATTACTCCAGCAATTTTATATGAAATGTATCCACATATAATTCAAAATAACCCTATTTATGTTTCATTTTGGTGTTTATTTCTTCTGGCCTTTTTTCTAATGCTAAGGAAATCTAACCTTGTCCCTTCTACACTACGATCCTTTGATCCTAATTTTCAGTTAACCCGTGCAGATGTCGTTTATGATGATCAGTTTTTATCAGTTTTTATTAAATGGTCTAAAACTATTCAATTTGGTCAAAGAACTTTGAAAATACCTGTTTTGGCAATCCCTGGCTCTCCCCTATGCCCTGTACAAGCCTTTAAAATATGGTAACATTAATTCCTGGACGTTCTTCTGATCCACTTTTTATGCATTATGAAGGCAAACTGGTTAAGCCTTTAACTTATCCCAAGCTTCTTAATTTTATCAAACATATTATTAAATTAACCGGCCGAGACCCAAACCTTTACTCTTCACATAGCTTTAGAAGAGCTGGGGCTTCTTGGGCTTTTCAATCAGGTGTTCCCTCTGACCTAATTCAGTTGACTGGGGACTGGTCAAGTGATTGTTATAAGCGATACCTACATTTCACAATGAAAGATAAATTCGTGGTTGCCAAAAAAATGAGAGATTTAATCTTAACTGCAGACTGTGGTTAGGACTAAATCTTGTCTTTCCTCTTTATTTTCAGCTAAGAGAAATAAGAAAGTACTACTGATATCAGATTCCATCTGCAAATACATCTCTGGTATTTTTGATACAGATATCAAGCCTTTTCCAGGATATACAATTTCAAGCATCACTTATAAATTAAATGCGAAACATCTTGACATTTCTAAGTACTCTCATGTCATTTTTCATGTGGGTACAAATGATATTATCAAAAAATCGACCGATCAAATGTTGTCAGCCTTCAACAATCTCATCACACTTTCTAAAAGCCTTTCGAATTCTGACATCATCATTTCTTCCATTTTACCTCGGCCTGTAGATCATTCCAAGTATGGGAATAAAGTAAAGGAAATTAATTTTAGGTTAAAAGTTCTCTGCAGTGAAAGGAGTTTTTTGTTTGTCAAATCATACAGACCATTCTTTAAATCAGGTAAACCTAGATGTGAACTTTTTGCTGAAAGAGATGGCCTACACTTGAATATGGAAGGAACGAGACAATTGCGTTCCTTTTTCATTCATGTGGTAAACCATTTAAGATAAATGAAGCTCATGATGTACTGTATTAGTATGCCTTCTTTGAGGGTGTGTTTGTTTAAATGACTCATTTCTTCTTGTAGATCCCATCACTACCTTCACAGCTGGCATTTAAGCTGTGGGTACCATTTCTGAGAGATAGAGAGACAACAGTTGTCTCCAACTCAAGATTTTGTTGGTGTCTCGTTGAAGAAGTGAGTATGTGTCTGCAAACTTGTTTGGAGCCTTTGGCTTGGCGGTCCTGTGAATCAAGTCTGATTCAAGGTCAGCCTTGTTTCCCAGGCTCGGGAAGTCATTGTTTATGTAAGTACTAATTTAGTGTCTATTTGGCTTACCAAATTCTATTCATTCCATCATTAACTGTATAACAGTATTTTATTCAACTTTGGTATGTTGTAGATGTCCTTTCTGGTTTGCAGTTACTTTTGTTCAGAAGCATGTGTTTTCCCAATTGCTGAACATTAACAAACTTATCTTCAAGCTGATTAGAAACCTCCAATAGCTTATGCATGGCCTGCTTTACATTATCCTTTTGAAATGTATGTGAATATGCTTGTTTTCCTTTATCTTATGTTAGCATGAATGTAATTAAGTTTCAATGTGCATGTTCATTGAATTCTTTGTGTGTGTGCTGTTATGTACATGTATCAATTTGTGAGAATCATACACATCAGATCAAAGGATTTTCAGCGTCAAAATAAATTTAATTATTCTAATATAGAATCCATTACTTCTTTTCATTTATCTTGATGATACAGTGAATAATTCTTCTCTTTTGAAATTTACGCACGATGGGTTTCTGTAACTCCTCGGCCAATTTGCTCGTCAATAATCTTTTCTTCTTCTTTTCCGATGTACTTTTTTTTTTGAACGCCCCATCCGAATCGACGTTTCGCACCGATCAGATTACCAACCAGCGAACGTTCTATCTTCTCTCTCCTGGTCGGATTCGATATACCTCTCAATTTCGCCAACATGAGTCTTGGTGTCGGAATGTCCGGCGTAGCACAGATCGTGATCATACGTGGCCGCGTCCACCCTATTCACGGGTTTGCTCCAAGATTTAGGAGTCAGATCGGCATTGAGTCTCTTGTTCAATTTTGTTCCAGGTCCCGTGAAACTGTGACCCGGCGGATGCATTTCGAAAGGTAGATTATTGATCATTTTATTCACGATGCCTTTACCTTTGCTCGTGTTCTTTTTTTTGACGAATCGAGTCTTGATCGAACCACACACGCCGCAAATTCCACGAAGCATCTGTCTGTCATTTTTAGTTCGTACTTCTCGAGAATTACTCGTCTTGGTAACTCTCTTACACTTTACGCAATACATTTTTTGAGAGTTATTTAAATTAATTTCGTTTTTATTTTATATATAAATTTAATACTTCTTTTTTAAAAATTCTGTTCTTATTATATACATATTTTTTTTTTCCAATCGCTGCTCTTGAGTTCTATCAACTTACCGAATTCCTCCCTGGCCTCTTTCCTCCCCCTTTCCACGAGAGAATCCTTCATCTCTTCCTTGATGATCTGACGAGTCTCGATTCTCACGGCTTCTTTCATAGCATCGTATTTTGTTTTCTCGCCCAATATCGTGAAGTATTCTCCATCCGATATCCTACCGTCTTTCAACGCCATCGAGATCATTTCGGATATTGTGTCGATCTTACCAACCAGCGAACGTTCTATCTTCTCTCTCCTGGTCGGATTCGATATACCTCTCAATTTCGCCAACATGTTTTTATCGCAGACGTCGTTGCGAGTCTTGGTGTCGGGATGTCCGGCATAGCACAGATCGTAATCATACGCGGCCGCGTCCACCCTATTCACGGGTTTGCTCCAAGATTTAGGAGTCAGATCGGCATTGAGTCGCTTGTTCAATTTCGTTCCAGGTCCTGTGAAACTGTGACCCGGCAGATGCATTTCGAAAGGTAGATTATTGACCATTTTATTCACGATGCCTTTACCTTTGCTCGTGTTCTTTTTTTTTGACGAATCGAGTCTTGATCGAACCACACACGCCGCAAATTCTGCGAAGCATCTGTCTGTCATTTTTAGTTCGTACTTCTCGAGAATTACTCGTCTTGGCAAACTCTCTTACACTTTACGCAATACATTTTTTGAGAGTTATTTAAATTAATTTCGTTTTTATTTTGTATATAAATTTAATACTTCTTTGTTAAAAATTCTGTTCTTATTATATATATATTTTTTTTCCAATCGCTGCTCTTGAGTTCTATCAAATTACCGAATTCCTCCCTGGCTCTTTCCTCCCCCTTTCCACGAGAAAATCCTTCATCTCTTCCTTGATGATCTGACGAGTCTCGATTCTCACGGCTTCTTTCATGGCATCGTATTTCGTTTTCTCGCCCAATATCGTGAAGTATTCTCCATCCGATATCCTACCGTCTTTCAACGCCACCGAGATCATTTCGGATATCGTGTCGATCTTGGAGTCGGCCAAGACGCGAATCTTTTCGTGTTTCCTAGCTTTCAGATATAATTTCCTACTCAAAAAGTTTCCTAGCGTGCTAAACAATCCGGCGGCGAGAGCCACTCCTTCTATGGTCAACACGATCGGAATGCCGACCGCGGTCGACAACAATCCGATGCCGGCCGCGTGTAAACCCATGGAAATCGTGATGAGTGTCGTGTCGACCGCGTTGACGAATTTCAGGAAACGCGAATACTTCTTCTTGAGAGAATGGCGAGAATCTCTCTCTCGAGTCAGATACAATTGGATTCTACTGATTTGATCGATGCGATACCTCTCTCCTCTTTCTTTTTCTTGTAGCGACGGTGCCGTCGGCAAAACGCCGTTCGGCATCTCATCCTCGTCGTCATCTAACGTCGGATACAATTTCTTTCTGGTTCTCATTTTTGTGTTTTTTTTTCTTTCTAATATTAGATAAAAATTTATGTGTGTATTTATTTTTATTTTCTATTCTCCCTTATTTATATCAACAAGAAAACTTAGACGTATGCTTCCTTCAGAAATAATTTCATGATGCATCCCTTGTCTTCTAAAGTCAGACTTCTATGCGCCAATTTCAGTTCTTCTGAAACTGTGGGCTTGTCTCGATCCTTACAGAAGACTAATCTCCTCCAAAGCGTGATCACTTCGTCGATTCGAACGCATTCGAACGCTGGTTCGAAATACTTGATGACCATATCTTCCCTTTCCATCGTCAGACACGAATGATCCTCGTGACCGAAGTCTAGATGATCCCGACATCCGACGCATCGTTCTAACAAGAGGCGACGTAGTTCTTCGTTCACACAGATTGCGTATGCTCTCATCAGCATGTTTAAAAGAAACCTTGCTCTAATATCACCGATCGGATCGCACCCTAGACCGTCCGAAACGCGATCACGAACGTGGTGGTGGTCCAGAACCGGCAAACCGCATTTTTTCGATGTACCGGAGGCCGAAATCTGTTTTTAAAAAAATCCTCGATGAGTAACTGCGCTTTACGCTCACTTTTCACCGTTGGCGAACGTCGAGAAAACGTTTTGAGGTCGATTTTTCCTGGTCTAGAATTGGCAAATGGGTTTCGCCGATCGGATCGCACCCTCGACCGTTCAAACAGCCGTTGGCGAAAGTAGGTGGTCCAGAATCGGCAAACCGCTTTTTTGCTGCTGGTCTGGAACCGGCAAAACGTTTTTTGCTCGTTTTTTGCTCGCGTTCACCAACGATAGATCGATGGTCTGATCCGCGATGGGAACGCCGAGAAAAATTTTTAAATTTACATTTCCTTCAAATTTCGTACATTTTTTCACTTTTGAGCGATGTGTCGAATCTGCACGTTCGCCAACGGGTGTTTGAACGGTTAAAAGTGTGATCTGTGAGCCTCAAAACAATTGCCGATTCTGGACCACCATGAAAAAAACGACATTTTTGCACTCTGTACACGATTTAACACTGAATCCCTACGGCGGTACACGTACATGTACGTGTACGTGTACACTTTTTTGGAAAAGTGGTCTGGAATCGGCCACTTATACCTACTCACGTGGCACACACATCGGACGCCCGTATGATGTATGCTAAGTTTATATGTAAAATATTAAATTCACATGTCTTAATGATAGCTGTAAGTTACATCCTGGATGGCCTATGGCACACGCCTGTGACCCTTGTATAATCCATACGAAATTAGCATGTTTGACGACAGCTGTCGCAGTCATAGTAGCTACGGAAATATCAATACTACTCCCATTCGAATAACCCCAACTTGTAGGCTGTAAACACTCTTTCAGCAGAATTAATATAAAAACAGAGGTGATGCGGTGAAAAATGCAAAAAATTCTGGTTTCAAACCGAGAATACAGATTCAGTTGTTGGTCCCTCCCAGTCAGTAATTTTATTTGCTTGAATGAGCACGGTCACGTTGGAATGTTGCTTTTCCATCTCCACACACTTTAACTGTCATCTCACACGGTCATGTTTTGCTTCTTCTGGAAATCTGTGTCACACAGAGGTCGGACAACGTCCTCAATAGGTGGAGTGCGCTTTTAAGTTTGTTATGAGAATTTGTTGACCTGGATTTGTCTTGTTACAGTCAATTGACCCTCCAAATTACTAAGCAGGACGCGTTCTTGTCAATGGATTTTTTCAACAAATCAAGATGTTAACAGTGCCAGATTATGTTTGTTGTTGGAATTTGTTCATCTGAATTTGTTTTGTCACAGTCAATTGACTCACCTGATAGCTTGGCAGGACAAAGTCCAATGAACGAATTTTTTCAACGAATCTTGTTATCATCGATTTTTTTCAACGAATCGTGTTGTTCACAATTTTAATCTATGTCACGTGCACCTGTATTAAAATGGCCTAGAGACCAGGAAACAAAAAGCCCACAAAAAGAATTTGTTTTAAATCATTTGAGTCATTTGCATAAAAATGCGGGCATCTCGTACTTAATTCTTGGTATGTTTACAGTTATGATTTTCAGTCTGTATGAGACTCTAATAATAATTGTTTAAGGAGCTCAAGCTCAAAATCCATTATACTCTGCGCATTACAACTGTATCTACCCCCACCCCACCCCCCTTCCAGGCAATAATATCTTTATAGAGTAAAGCGGTATTTATTTTTATTATTTTTCAAATTTCGTTTTCTATATGAATCCTCACTATCCTCATCATCACCAGCATGATAATTTAAATAGTACAAAATTGAATGTTCCTCTCAGACAACTATTTAAATGTTCCGAGATACGAGGGACTAATATGTATCTGAATACTTTACTTTACATACACTGAAATTTTTTGTTGGCTCATGGAGCGAGTGGGTGGGATCATGGTATGTTGTGTCTAGATAGTCGGGAAGTTCCTTCAGACTGGACACAGCATACTCGAAACACACTGGAAGAAAATGGCGGCTATATCCTATCGACGCCTGCCTTTAGCCACAGCGTAGATAACTTAAAGACTATTGTATTTAGGCCAGGCCATCTAACTTAGCCTTTTTTTTGTTGTTGTAGTTGTTTTATTTTTAATCCAGTCGACTGAACTGAAATATTTAAACAGTTTACATGAGCACTGCGGTTGTGCTCCCACCTGTTCATTTTCTTCATTTTGTAATTTTTTTAGTATCATTGTTGGCTGACTCGCCCAATCGACACTGTAATGGGAGCCCGTTCTTGATTTTCTTCATTGCTAGTCTTAGAATGGTCTATTTCCAAACCATTGCCCTCTGGAATATATTGCATACCTATTCGGCTGGAGATTATGGTGGATGTTAATGATTGATGGCGGGTAGTATTACACCCGACGAGGTACAGATGAACGAAGAGTATGATTTTGTGCGGCTTTACAACAATAAAGTCTGTTCTTTGCCCTATAATGACGAATCTCCATTTAAAAATCATGTAAATGACTGCAGCTACTTCTCCCCCAATGACTTCCGATTATCCAATTATCAATAAAATGAGACCCGAGAATGATAATGGTCGAGAAGTAGGTCTGTATGTAAAAGAAGGAATATCTTACAAAGTTAGAAGTGATATCTCTGTATTTATTCCTCATGTTCTCGGATCTCTGTTTATTGAAGTTAAAGATAAAGATAATTCCAAGTTTATCGGTGTCATTTATAGGCCCAACACACCACCAAAAGCTGATATTAATCTTTTTCTATCAAAACTAAATGAAATAACTGATTTCTGAATGCCGAAAATAAAAAAGTCTATATCATGGGTGATCTTAATCTAGACCTTCTGAAAGCTGGCACACACCCCAAGACGGAAGAATATGTCGATCTCATGTTCAGTCAGGGATTCTTACCTTACATCACAAAGCCACCTAGAGTAACCAGACATTCAGCCACCCTGATAGACCATATCTTTGCTAATAGCCTTTCAGAAACAGCCTTTTCCGAATAATTATATCTGATGTCTCAGATCGCATTGGCGTCTTTTATATGGAAGAAGCACCTAAGTTAAGTAATCCGCCAAGCTCTGTTTTGAAAAGAACCATAAATGCAGAGAGTATTGCGGAATTTAAAATGCTGCTATCACAAAGTGATTTCTCCCAAGTATTGCAAGCAAATTGTCCTAACACATCATATGAAACCTTCCTGACCATTTACCGTGAACCCTATGAAAAAACATTCCCCTTCAAACGTGTCCGACAGAACAAAAAATTCGTCAAAAAACAACCTTGGATGACCAGGGGTCTTGTCATATCTTCTAACAATAAACAAAAATTCTACCACAAACAAGTAGAATGTTACTAATGTAACACATGCCCCCTCCTTGTGACCTTCACCTTGCAGATGCGGCGGAAATTATTATACGCGACACACGTTCTGACTGTCCTTAACATTTGTAAAAACTTTAACAATTGTACTATGATTCGTTTCTGAGTTATGGCTGAGACACGAATATTGACTGATTTTTATTGTGACCTTGACCTTGAAGGTACGAACCCGGCTATGATGTGTGACACATCCTCCCATGGTCCTTTATAACTGTGTGAAGTTTGCTGACTGTGGCCCTGACAATTTCTGAGTTATTGGCGCGCGCGCTCGCACGCACGCACGCACGCGTGCGCGCGCGCACGCACGCACGCACGCACGCACGCACACTTCAATCACTATATGCCACCCGACCTAAGTCGGGGGGGGGGGGAGCATAAAAACTGAAAGCGCCCACTGAACAGAGTATTCAAAACTATAAAAACTCCTGTAGGATTTTCAATAAGGTAAAAAAACAATGCAAAGCAATCTATTACAGGGATCTCCTGAACGAAAACAAAACTAACACGCGAAAAACTTGCCAAATTTTAAACGAAACCATCAATAAGGGAAAACGCGAATCTAAATTACCCTCCTTTTTCCCTCACGACGATAAAGATATAAACGGAGCCAGCGACATAGCAAAAGAATTAAGTAATTTCGTTGTGAACATTGGAAAAACAATATCCGAAAATATTCCGAAGTCGAATAACTCTTACCTGCACTATATGAATAGTGACTTTCCAAATAATTTTTATATCACCCCCAGTAATCCAATAGAAGTTCACCATGTGATAAATAAAATGAAGCCAAAATTGTCGAAAGATTGTAACGATATAACCACACGTCTTCTGAAAAAAACAGTAAATGAAGTAGTCCACCCTCTCGCACATATTATTAACAATTCATTCATTACTGGCATAGTACCGGACGGGATGAAAACTGCGAAGGTGATGCCCATTTTTAAAACAGATGACGAGCATAGTTTTGCTGATTACAGACCGATTAGTATACTTCCTGTATTCTCAAAAATAATGGAAAAGCTCATAGAGATGAGGCTTATAAACTTCCTAAACAGGTTTAATATTTTATATCCTCACCAATACGGATTCCAAAAGCAATATAGTACAATCCACCCAGTTCTCCAGCTTCTAAAAAGCATCGGAATAGAAAATAATAAACAGGAAAAGAACAGTACCTTAGCCTTATACTTGGACCTATCTAAAGCATTTGACACGATAAATCATGAGATACTATTAGGAAAACTGGAAAAGTATGGCATGCGTGGTCTCACCAATAGATGGTTTAGAAGCTACCTGTCTAACAGATCGCAGTATGTTATGTATGGGGAATGTAAATTGCCAATCAGTGCTGTGGTGTTCCTCAGGGTTCAATTCTAGGACCGATCCTCTTCCTTCCATATATCAACGATATTAGTAACCCAACCTCACTTAATATTATCATTTGCCGATGACACTACTGCACACTGTTCAATCTCACATCATAATCCCATAACAGCGTATTTTAATGATGTAATTAAAAAACTATATGAATGGTGCTCTGCTTACCAGCTTATGTTGAATGCGAAAAAACAACGTGCATTGTATTCAACCCAACTGAAAGTAATAGTAATGTTTGCCAAGAGCTAAAAATAAACAACCAAATAATAAACAAGGTTGGGGCTACAGATGCCGTAAAATCCCTAGAGTTTCTTGGAATAAACATTGACGAACATTTTACTTGCAACGCTCATATATCTCGATTATGTACCAAAATAGCACTCGCGAACTATAGTCTTAACAAAGTCAAGAGGATTCTCTCCCATGGGGTCATGAAGACACTATACTACATCTTAATACACAGCCAATTGTTATACGGAGTCCAGATATGGGGTAGTTCCAGGGCCACTAAGAAAGTCATGAACATGCAAAAGCGATCACTACGAATAATTAATAACAGAAAATACAAAGCCCATGCAGACCCCCCTATTCAAGAAAGATAGAATACTCAGTTTCATGACTTGTTTAAATTGCATGCTTTGCTAGTAGTATGTAATGTGGTTTTGAGTCCTCATTGGCAGGACCTCGGTGCAGGACCTCGGAAGTGACGTCATGTCACGTGACGTAGTGGCGCCATGTTGTGTTGTCATGGTAACCCGCATGAGCGGCCATGTTGTGACGTCATCCCCATAGTGATACGTGGTGTGAGTGCGCATGCGCAGCGCGTGTTGTTAGGGTGATACGTGTTTCCGTAGTCCATTTTGTATACTGAAGGCCGCCATCTTGGTTTCTATGGTAGCACGTGATTGCTATGTTACCCAATTTTTCTGCAATAAGACGGGGTATGTTCAGAGGGTATGTTCAATTGATTCGGAGTAAATCTAATTACCACAAACAACCCGACAATCCCTCCAAATCACCAAAATCCACTCCAACTTTTACTATTTCGAATTCTTTCAGAATTCTCTGCTTCTATCTATATATGCAATAGTTTTCGTCTATCTGGCCATGTTCCTTTGTTCTGAAGTATACTCCAGTAGCGTAGAAGAGCCTATTAGTTGGAACAGTTTATCTTATTACTACTATATTTAGCTTTTCTGGTCTATTCTTGTTAGTTCTGACCCTATTCCAAGTACTCTTGTTGTTTCATTTATCTAAATCATTTATAACCAATCAGATTGCTTGCTTTCCCATAATCTGTATGCAGAGTTATCTCTCCTGTGTATAATAAACGCCTATATTCAATGGCCACATCCCATGAAATCCCATTTTTGGGAAACACCCGTGGCTATGGAATCCCTTTTTTGTCGTATGAGGCCATGAGGGCTATGTAAAAGCCCTCAATGAGTCCTCATTTATTATCCCTCATACCCTCATTGAAATTTGAGGTTATGAGGACCTTGAAAAATCCCTCAATGGGGTATAATTTACTACGACTCTTAGCCTCATTTCGGTATTTAATAGGTATATCCTATGGAATCCCATTTTGGAAAACGCCTGTGACTGTGGAATCCCTTTTTTGTCGTATGAGGCCATGAGGGCTATGTAAAAGCCTTCAATGAGTCCTCATTTATTATCCCTCATAGCTTCATTGAATTTTGAGGTTATGAGGACCATTAAAAATCCCTCAATGAGGCATAATTTACTACGACTCTTAGCCTCATTTCAGTATTTAATAGGTATATCCTATGGAATCCCATTTTGGAAAACGCTTGTGACTGTGGAATACCTTTTTTTGTCGTATGAGGCCATGAGGGCTATGTAAAAGCCCTCAATAAGTCCTCATTTATTATCCCTCATAGTCTCATTGAATTTTGAGGTTATGAGGACCATTAAAACTCCCTCAATGAGGTATAATTTACTACGACTCTTAGCCTCATTTCAGTATTTAATAGGTATATCCTATGGAATCCCATTTTGGAAAACGCCTGTGACTGTGGAATCCCTTTTTTGTCGTATGAGGCCATGAGGGCTATGTAAAAGCCCTCAATAAGTCCTCATTTATTATCCCTCATAGTCTCATTGAATTTTGAGGTTATGAGGACCATTAAAAATCCCTCAATGAGGTATAATTTACTACGACTCTTAGCCTCATCTCGGTATTTGAGGATACCCATGGCCTGGTATTGTATTATTCGAGGATACCTATCGAGGATACCTTTTGGAGAATCCCTTTTTGGTCGTATGAGGCCATGAGGGTATGTAAATTATGCCTCAATGAGTCCTCTTTTATTATCCCTCATAGACTCATTGAATTTTGAGGTTATGAGGACAATTAAAAGTCCATCAATGAGGCATAATTTACTACGACTCTTAGCCTCATCTCGGTATTCGAGAATACCTGACATTATATTATTTGAGGATACTAGTTGGAATTTACATCCGGGTACTTCATGCTACATCCGGGTACTTCTGTTGGGTAGTTGATAACAAAAACCGCAATATATAATATTTCTTATTTTTTTAAAAAATGACTCACGTGGGTGGCCCTCTGACTTACTGGCTGGGGACAGGTTAAGTGTGTTTGCTATTTGTCAAGAAGATAAACATCAAATAACTTAAGCGTCATTACCACCTTTTTTTCTTGTTTCTTCATTTTATACTTTTTTCTTCTTTTTTTCTTTTTTTTTTTTAAAAAAACATCTATTTATAACATGTATTTACATCTTCAATTAGAATCCAATTGTAACAGGTTTACTCTTCGCCATTTCAACCACTAAATCCATAATACAACGTCTCTGTTCATTTGTGAGAGGTTTCTCGAACATATCTTCATACTCTTTCTGTACTGGTGGTGGATTCATTCCAGAAGTATTATGGTGCCACAGTAGATGGACATAATTCTTGTTAACTCTTTCAAGTGCTTCACTAAAACAGGCAATGATTCTTTCAGTAGCTGTCACTAGAAGACCGTTATGTGTTTTACCACTCTCGTCCACATGAACACCATAACCTCTCTCTCTGGCGATAGTTCCAATATTCTCTTCGACATAATGAGCATATGCCAAGCAAAGTTCATGTTGCAAGCGAACTTGCCTGAGTTCACTATCAATTTCATCAACGATCAATGGTCGTGGTTGGGTTATTCTCACTGTGATCTTCTTTTTCTTCTTCAAAGGTGGTTCTTGAATTGGTTTTTTGAAGTCTTCATGGTTAGTAGGTTTAGTGTCTTCAGGAACTTCAGTTAAAGTTGTTTGTTGGGTTTTGATGGCTGCATCTACTTCTTCTGTTTGGGATTTCAAGGCATTCCATTCTTCTAAAGATAGAGCAATACCAGTCTTGATTGGATAAAGCTTTTTGTCTTTTCCTTCAAAGTATCTTCTAAGATGTATCTTCAGTTCACCCTGGTACGGGGTGACCTTAGCATAAGTCTGCTTGGTGCCAAGTCGGAACATTTTCTTTGGTCAATGGTTCGATCGTGAATGATGCCAAGTCCATGCTTTGCCTAATCTTATATATCTTTGACGGACGTGATTGAAAACATCACCCCAGTTCAACCAATTTTGAATGAGGTTTTGATTCGTGGTTGGGGTTTGTGTTTGTTTCCTATAGGATTATAGGTTAAAGTTGGAAAATTTAGAAAATGAGTATAGAAAGTGATGGAAAAGAAACACAATGAGAATACACTAATCTCATTGGTTTAGTAACTTCGATCTGATTGGTCAGTTTGGCGATCAAACCGCAGTCTTGATCCTTAAATTGTAGGGAGTCATTTTTTTAAAAAATAAGAAATATTATATATTGCGGGTTTTGTTATCAACTACCCAACAGAAGTACCCGGATGTAGCATGAAGTACCCGGATGTAAATTCCAACTAGTATCCTCAAATAATATAATGTCAGGTATTCTCGAATACCGAGATGGGGCTAAGAGTCGTAGTAAATTATGCCTCATTGAGGGATTGTTAATGGTCCTCATAACCTCAAAATTCAATGAGGCTATGAGGGATAATAAATGAGGACTCATTGAGACATAATTTACATACCCCCCATGGCCTCATACGACCAAAAGGGATTCTCCAAAAGGTATCCTCAATAGGTATCCTCGAATAATACAATACCAGGCTATGGGTATCCTCAAATACCGAGATGAGGTTAAGAGTCGTAGTAAATTACACCTCTTTGAGGGATTTTTAATGGTCCTCATAACCTCAGAATTCAATGAGGCTATGAGGGATAATAAATGAGGACTCATTGAGGGCTTTTACATAGCCCTCATGGCCTCATACGACAAAAAAGAGATTCCACAGTCACAGGCGTTTCCCAAAATGGGATTCCATAGGATATACCTGTTAAATACTGAAATGAGGCTAAGAGTCGTAGTAAATTATGCCTCGTTGAGGGATTTTTAATGGTCCTCATAACCTCAAAATTCAATGAAGCTATGAGGGATAATAAATGAGGACTCATTGAGGGCTTTTACATAGCCCTCGTGGCCTCATACGACAAAAAAAGGTATTCCACAGTCACAAGCGTTTTCCAAAATGGGATTCCATAGGATATACCTATTAAATACTGAAATGAGGCTAAGAGTCGTAGTAAATTATGCCTCATTGAGGGATTTTTAATGGTCCTCATAACCTCAAAATTCAATGAGGCTATGAGGGATAATAAATGAGGACTCATTGAGGGCTTTTACATAGCTCTCATGGCCTCATACGACAAAAAAGGGATTCCACAGTCACAGGCGTTTTCCAAAATGGGATTCCATAGGATATACCTATTAAATACTGAAATGAGGCTAAGAGTCGTAGTAAATTATACCTCATTGAGGGATTTTTCAAGGTCCTCATAACCTCAAATTTCAATGAGGTTATGAGGGATAATAAATGAGGACTCATTGAGGGCTTTTACATAGCCCTCATGGCCTCATACGACAAAAAAGGGATTCCATAGCCACGGGTGTTTCCCAAAAATGGGATTCCATGGGATGTGGCCATTGGATATAGGCGTTTATTATACACAGGGGAGATAAGTCTGCATACAGATTATGGGAAAGCAAGCAATCTGATTGGTTATAAATGATCTAGATAAATGAAACAACAAGAGTACTTGGAATAGGGTCAGAACGAACAAGAATAGACCAGAAAAGCTAAATATAGTAGTAATAAGATAAACTGTTCCAACTAATAGGCTCTTCTACGCTACTGGAGTATACTCCAGAACAAAGGAACATGGCCAGATAGACAAAAACTATTGCATATATAGATAGAAGCAGAGAATTCTGAAAGAATTCGAAATAGTAAAAGTTGGGGTGGATTTTGGTGATTTGGAGGGATTGTCGGGTTGTTTGTGGTATTTAGATTTACTCCGATTCAATCGAACATACCCACTGAACATACCCCCGTCTTATTGCAGAAAAATTGGGTAACATAGCAATCACGTGCTACCATAGAAACCAAACCAAACCAATTTGGCGGCCTCCAGTATACACAATGGACGACGGAAACACGTATCACCCTAACAACACGCGCTGCGCATGCGCGCTCACACCACGTATCACTATGGGGATGATGTCACAACATGGCCGCTCACGCGGGTTACCATGACAACACAACATGTCACCACTACATCATGTGACATGACGTCACTTCCGAGGTCCTGCACCGAGGTCCTGCCAATGAGGACTCAAAACCACATTACATACTACTTTTGCTGTTCGTCTTTGGCTGGAAAAATGGTAGATTACCGGGCTCCTTTAATGATATATTTAGTGTAGTAGACAATCAACCTGGTAGGACTACCAGACAATTTGGCTTCAAACAAAAAGAGAACATTCGCACCTAATCTCTTGATAAACTCCCTCTATACACCTTTCCGAACCTCTGGAACGCTCTCGACGACGCAACTCGTAATATCATTCACAGAAACGAGTTTAAGAAAAAGTTGACATCCAAATTTCTTTCATGTTTTCCCACTTTTGTCAATTGTGACAATCCATACTGCCCTGACTGTACTTAGTAAACTTAGTGAACTTGTAATCAACAATAACTCTAACAGGTGTATACACAATGCAGTCGACGCACTCTCCGCTTTTATCTAATACCCTCGTCCAAGTCAAACTTGCTGCTCATCACATCAAGTACACCATAAATACGTTCAACACCCCTATACGTCCATGGAGAGGAACAGAGTGCATCACCGCTGGTGCTCAGCTCAGTAAGCAGGTACATTTGTAGAGCACCTCAAATATGATGCCTCCGAATGCGATAGCTGACACTGACGTTCACATAGATTTATCCCTTTATCACTCTTCGAACGACATCGAGTACTTGGTGGGACTTGACACTGAGTAGAAGAGTGATCTCCAAGAGCGGCTAGTTTGTACCAATGTAACAATCCCTAACTACCGATCTCCCACTGGCTTTTGTGCCGGATATCATCCTGCAAATAAAACTTAGCAATGAAGAAACTCGAGCCCCAGTTCCAACTTAGTGTCACATACTTTTTCCCCCTTACCATTTGGTCACAGTCTGTCTGCAACTACACTTCCTTCCAGGGGGTGACAGGTAGACAGCCAATCTGGCTATGCCACCCCCTACAGTATACTATTTTCTAAACTTGTGAAATATATGTATTTGTAACCATTATTTATGTATACTGTGAATAAATTATCTGAATCTGGCAGTGATTTATGCAACCCTTGATATTTATGGTGACCTTTTATCGTCAATCGCTCCCATGGAGCAGTCAAGCCCGGTGGACTGGTTAATGTCCACATGCGGGCAGTTCATGTGACATGTCATTCATGATCGGCCCCGAAAGGTAAAAAAAAAACCGAAAAACATTTGACTCATATGATGCCATACGCTGCAACTCGGATTAGTACTGAGAGCAAGTCTGGTTCCCACAATCGAACCATGGGTGCAAAATCATTGAAGCTGACAAAGGAACATCCAATTACACGTACGAGTCGTTATGTGAGAGGACCTTAACTTGGTATATATCCAAAAGTCTCAATTCAGGAGTATCATAATCAAGATTTTCTCTCTTCCACTTTTATCGGATATTATAGTGATTCATAGCATTAAAATGAATGAAAAATAAAATTCGATATGTTATAAAATAATTACAAATCGGGTTGAAAACCACCATTCAATTCTGTGTGAAATGTAATACAATTATTACAAACCGCATTGAAAATAAACAATAGTCAACTCAACACGATGTGTAAAAAAAAATAGTACAAATCGAATTAAAAACCACCTGTCAACTCAATGCAACATGTAATAAAATTATTGCAAATCGAGTTGAAAAAACAAGTCTATAAAATTATTGCAAATCCAGTTGAAAACCACCATTCAACTCAACGCGAAATATAATACAATTATTACAACACGCGTTGAAAAAACAATAGTCAACTCAACGCGATAAGTAATAAAATTATTTGAAATCGCCTTTGAAGTGGACTTTCAACACAGCGCTAAAGGCAATAAAATTATTAGAAATTGCGGTGAAGACTGTGCAGGGGTGAATTAGATGGGGGTTCCCCCGGGAACGTGACAACCGTTACTTATTCCCGGTTCCTTATTCGACATTCGACACTGACCGATTTTCGCCAAATAAACTGCATTGTGGGGTGGCACAAATAGATTCATGAAGATTGCCACCAAAATTAGGCTCCTCACCCTCCCAAAATTGGGCACCCTAGGAGCCCAAAGTGCTGAGTTGCTCAAAATCGCATTTATCAACCGATTTTCGCCAAATAAACTGCATTGTGGGGTGGCACAAATAGATCCATGAAGATTGCCACCCAAATTAGGTACCTCACCCTCCGAAAATTGGGCACCCTAGGAGCCCAAAAGTGCTGAGTTGCTCAAAATCGTATTTATCAACCGATGTTCGCCAAATAAACTGCATTGTGGGGTGGCACAAATAGATTCATGAAGATTTCCACCAAAATTAGGCTCCTCAACCTCCCAAAATTGGGCACACTATGAGCCCAAAAGTGCTGAGTTGCTCAAAATCGTATTTATCAACCGATCTTCGCTAAATAAACTGCATTGTGGGGTGGCACAAATAGATTCATGAAGATTGCCACCAAAATTAAGGCCCCTCACCCTCCCAAAATTGGGCACCCTAGGAGCCCAAAAGTGCTGAGTTGCTCAAAGTCGTATTTATCAACAGATTTTCGACAAATAAACTGCATTGTGGGGTGGCACAAATAGATTCATCAAGATTGCCACCAAAATTAGGCTCCTCACCCTCCAAAAATTGGGCACCCTAGGAGCCCAGAAGTGCTGAGTTGCTCAAAATCGCATTTATCAACCGATTTTCGCCAAATAAACTGCATTGTGGGGTGGCACAAATAGATTCATGAAGATTGACACCAAAATTAGGCTCCTCACCCTCCCAAAATTGGGCACTCTAGGAGCCCAAAAGTGCTGAGTTACTCAAAATCGCATTTATCAACCGATTTTCGCCAAATAAACTGCATTGTGGGGTGGCACAAATAGATCCATGAAGATTGCCACCCAAATTAGGTACCTCACCCTCCGAAAATTGGGCACCCTAGGAGCCCAAAAGTGCTGAGTTGCTCAAAATCGTATTTATCAACCGATTTTCGCCAAATAAACTGCATTGTGGGGCGGCACAAATAGACTCATGAAGATTAACACCAAAATTAGGCTCCTCACCCTCCCAAAATTGGGCACCTCACCCTCCCAAAATTGGGCACCCTATGAGCCCAAAAGTGCTGAGTTGCTCAAAATCGTATTTATCAACCGATTTTCGCCAAATAAACTGCATTGTGGGGTGGCACAAATAGATTCATGAAGATTGTCACCAAAATTAGGCTCCTCACCCTCCCAAAATTGGGCACCCTAGGAGCCCAAAAGTGCTGAGTTGCTCAAAATCGCACTTATCAGCCGATTTCCGCCAAATAAACTGCATTGTGGGGTGGCACAAATAGATTCATGAAGATTGCCACCAAAATTAGGCTCCTCACCCTCCCAAAATTGGGCACCCTAGGAGCCCAAATGTGCTGAGTTGCTCAAAATTGCATTTATCAACCGATTTTCGCCAAATAAACTGTATTGTGGGGTGGCACAAATAGATTCATGAAGATTGCCACCCAAATTCGGTACCTCACCCTCCCAAAATTGGGCACCCTAGGAGCCCAAAAGTGCTGAGTTGCTCAAAATCGTATTTATCAACCGATTTTCGCCAAATAAACTGCATTGTGGGGTGGCACAAATAGATTCATGAAGACTGCCACCAAAATTAGGTTCCTCACCCTCCCAAAATTGGGCACCCTATGAGCCCAAAAGTGCTGAGTAGCTCAAAATCGAATTTATCAACCGATTTTCACCAAATAAACTGCATTGTGGGGTGGCACAAATAGATTCATGAAGATTGCCATCAAAATTAGGCTCCTCACCCTCCCAAAATTGGGCACCCTAGGAGCCCAAAAGTGCTGAGTTGCTCAAAATCGTATTTATCAACCGATTTTCGACAAATAAACTGCATTGTGGGGTGGCACAAATAGATTCATGAAGATTGCCACCAAAATTAGGCTCCTCACTCTCCCAAAATTGGGCATCCTAGGAGCCCAAAAGTGCTGAGTTGCTCAAAATCGCATTTATCAACCGATTTTCGCCAAATAAACTGCATTGTGGGGTGGCACGAATAGATTCATAAAGATTGCCACCAAAATTAGGCTCCTCACCCTCCCAAAATGGGGCACCCTAGGAGCCCAAAAGTGCTGAGTTGCTAAAACTCGCATTTATCAACCGATTTTCGCCAAATAAACTGCATTGTGGGGTGGCACAAATAGATCCATGAAGATTGCCACCCAAATTAGGTACCTCACCCTCCCAAAATTGGGCACCCTAGGAGCCCAAAAGTGCTGAGTTGCTCAAAATCGTATTTATCAACCGATTTTCGCCAAATAAACTGCATTGTGGGGTGGCACAAATAGATTCATGAAGATTGCCACCAAAATTAGGCTCCTCACCCTCCCAAAATTGGGCACCCTATGAGCCCGAAAGTGCTGAGTTGCTCAAAATCGTATTTATCAACCGATTTTCGCCAAATAAACTGCATTGTGGGGTGGCACAAATAGATTCATGAAGATTGCCACCAAAATTAGACTCCTCACCCTCCCAAAATTGGGCACCCTAGGAGCCCAAAAGTGCTGAGTTGCTCAAAATCGCACTTATCAACCGATTTTCGCCAAATAAACTGCATTGTGGGGTGGCACAAATAGATTCATGAAGATTGCCACCAAAATTAGGCTCCTCATTCTTCCAAAATTGGGCATCCTAGGAGCCCAAAAAGTGCTGAGTTGCTCAAAATCGCATTTATCAACCGATTTTCGCCAAATAAACTACATTGTGGGGTGGAACAAATAGATTCATGAAGATTGCCACCAAAATTAGGCTCCTCACCCTCCCAAAATTGGGCACCCTAGGAGCCCAAAAGTGCTGAGTTGCTCAAAATCGCATTTATCAACCCATTTTCGCCAAATAAACTGCATTGTGGGGTGGCACAAATAGATTTATGAAGATTGCCACCCAAATTAGGTACCTCACCCTTCCAAAATTGGGCACCCTAGGAGCCCAAAAGTGCTGAGTTGCTCAAAATCGTATTTATCAACGGATTTTCGCCAAATAAACTGCATTGTGGGGTGGCACAAATAGATTCATGAAGATTGCCACCAAAATGAGGCTCCTCACCCTCCCAAAATTGGGCACCCTAGGAGCCCAAATGTGCTGAGTTGCTCAAAATCGCATTTATCAACCGATTTTCGCCAAATAAACTGCATTGTGGGGTGGCACAAATAGATTCATGAAGATTGCCACCCAAATTAGGTACCTCACCCTCCCAAAATTGGGCACCCTAGGAGCCCAAAAGTGCTGAGTTGCTCAAAATCGTATTTATCAACCGATTTTCGCCAAATAAACTGCATTGTGGGGTGGCACAAATAGATTCATGAAGATTGCCACCAAAATGAGGCTGCTCACCCTCCCAAAATTGGGCACCCTAGGAGCCCAAATGTGCTGAGTTGCTCAAAATCGCATTTATCAACCGATTTTCGCCAAATAAACTGCATTGTGGGGTGGCACAAATAGATTCATGAAGATTGCCACCCAAATTAGGTACCTCACCCTCCCACAATTGGGCACCCTAGGAGCCCAAAAGTGCTGAGTTGCTCAAAATCGTATTTATCAACCGATTTTCGCCAAATAAACTGCATTGTGGGGTGGCACAAATAGATTCATGAAGATTGCCACCAAAATTAGGCTCCTCACCCTCCCAAAATTGGGCACCCTAGGAGCCCAAAAGTGCTGAGTTGCTCAAAATCGCATTTATCAACAGATTTTCGCCAAATAAACTGCATTGTGGGTTGGCACAAATAGATTCATGAAGATTGCCACCCAAATTAGGTACCTCACCCTCCCAAAATTGGGCGCCCTAGGAGCCCAAAAGTGCTGAGTTGCTCAAAATCGTATTTATCAACCGATTTTCGCCAAAGAAACTGCATTGTGGGGTGGCACAAATAGATTCATGAAGATTGCCACCAAAAGTAAGCTCTTTACCCTCCCAAAATTGAGCACCCTAGGAGCCCAAAAGTGCTGAGTTGCTCAAAATCGCATTTATCAACCGATTTTCGCCAAATAAACTACATTGTGGGGTGGCACAAGTAGATTCATGAATATTTCCACCAAAATTAGGCTCCTCACCCTCCCAAAATTGGTCACTCTAGGAGCCCAAAAGTGCTGAGTTACTCAAAATCGCATTTATCAACCGATTTTCGCCAAATAAACTGCATTGTGGGGTGGCACAAATAGATCCATGAAGATTGCCACCCAAATTAGGTACCTCACCCTCCCAAAATTGGGCACCCTAGGAGCCCAAAAGTGCTGAGTTGCTCAAAATCATATTTATCAACCGATTTTCGCCAAATAAACTGCATTGTGGGGTGGCAAAAATAGACTCATGAAGATTAACACCAAAATTAGGCTCCTCACCCTCCCAAAATTGGGCACCTCACCCTCCCAAAATTGGGCACCCTATGAGCCCAAATGTGCTGAGTTGCTCAAAATCGTATTTATCAACCGATTTTCGCCAAATAAACTGCATTGTGGGGTGGCACAAATAGATTCATGAAGATTGCCACCCAAATTAGGTACCTCACCCTCCCAAAATTGGGCGCCCTAGGAGCCCAAAAGTGCTGAGTTGCTCAAAATCGCATTTATCAACCGATTTTCGCCAAATAAACTGCATTGTGGGGTGGCACAAATAGATTTATGAAGATTGCCACCCAAATTAGGTACCTCACCCTTCCAAAATTGGGCACCCTAGGAGCCCAAAAGTGCTGAGTTGCTCAAAATCGTATTTATTAACGGATTTTCGCCAAATAAACTGCATTGTGGGGTGGCACAAATAGATTCATGAAGATTGCCACCAAAATGAGGCTCCTCACCCTCCCAAAATTGGGCACCCTAGGAGCCCAAATGTGCTGAGTTGCTCAAAATCGCATTTATCAACCGATTTTCGCCAAATAAACTGCATTGTGGGGTGGCACAAATAGATTCATGAAGATTGCCACCCAAATTAAGTACCTCACCCTCCCAAAATTGGGCACCCTAGGAGCCCAAAAGTGCTGAGTTGCTCAAAATCGTATTTATCAACCGATTTTCGCCAAATAAACTGCATTGTGGGGGTGGCAAAAATAGATTCATGAAGATTGCCACCAAAATGAGGCTGCTCACCCTCCCAAAATTGGGCACCCTAGGAGCCCAAAAGTGCTGAGTTGCTCAAAATCGCATTTATCAACCGATTTTCGCCAAATAAACTGCATTGTGGGGTGGCACAAATAGAGGCTCCTCACCCTCCCAAAATTGGGCACCCTAGGAGCCCAAATGTGCTGAGTTGCTCAAAATTGCATTTATCAACCGATTTTCGCCAAATAAACTGTATTGTGGGGTGGCACAAATAGATTCATGAAGATTGCCACCCAAATTCGGTACCTCACCCTCCCAAAATTGGGCACCCTAGGAGCCCAAAAGTGCTGAGTTGCTCAAAATCGTATTTATCAACCGATTTTCGACAAATAAACTGCATTGTGGGGTGGCACAAATAGATTCATGAAGATTGCCACCAAAATTAGGCTCCTCACTCTCCCAAAATTGGGCATCCTAGGAGCCCAAAAGTGCTGAGTTGCTCAAAATCGCATTTATCAACCGATTTTCGCCAAATAAACTGCATTGTGGGGTGGCACGAATAGATTCATGAAGATTGCCACCAAAATTAGGCTCCTCACCCTCCCAAAATTGGGCACCCTAGGAGCCCAAAAGTGCTGAGTTGCTCAAAATCGCATTTATCAACCGATTTTCGCCAAATAAACTGCATTGTGGGGTGGCACAAATAGATCCATGAAGATTGCCACCCAAATTAGGTACCTCACCCTCCCAAAATTGGGCACCCTAGGAGCCCAAAAGTGCTGAGTTGCTCAAAATCGTATTTATCAACCGATTTTCGCCAAATGAACTGCATTGTGGGGTGGCACAAATAGATTCATGAAGATTGCCACCAAAATTAGGCTCCTCACCCTCCCAAAATTGGGCACCCTATGAGCCCAAAAGTGCTGAGTTGCTCAAAATCGTATTCATCAACCGATTTTCGCCAAATAAACTGCATTGTGGGGTGGAACAAATAGATTCATGAAGATTGCCACCAAAATTAGGCTCCTCACCCTCCCAAAATTGGGCACCCTAGGAGCCCAAAAGTGCTGAGTTGCTCAAAATCGCACTTATCAACCGATTTTCGCCAAATAAACTGCATTGTGGTGTGGCACAAATAGACTCATGACGATTGCCACCAAAATTAGGCTCCTCACCCTCCCAGAATTTGGCACCCTAGGAACCCAAATGTGCTTAGTTGCTCAAAATTGCATTTATCAACCGATTTTCGCCAAATAAACTGCATTGTGGGGTGGCACAAATAGATTCATGAAGATTGCCACCCAAATTAGGTACCTCACCCTCCCAAAATTGGGCACCCTAGGAGCCCAAAAGTGCTGAGTTGCTCAAAATCGTATTTATCAACCGATTTTCGCCAAATAAACTGCATTGTGGGGTGGAACAAATAGATTCATGAAGATTGCCACCAAAATTAGGCTCCTCACCCTCCCAAAATTGGGCATCCTAGGAGCCCAAAAGTGCTGAGTTGCTCAAAATCGTATTTATCAACCGATTTTCGCCAAATAAACTGCATTGTGGGATGGCACAAATAGATTCATGAAGATTGCCACCAAAATTGTGGGGTGGCACAAATAGATTCATGAAGATTGCCACCAAAATGAGGCTCCTCACCCTCCCAAAATTGGGCACCCTAGGAGCCCAAAAGTGCTGAGTTGCTCAAAATCGCATTTATCAACCGATTTTCGCCAAATAAACTGCATTGTGGGGTGGCACAAATAGATTCATGAAGATTGCCACCCAAATTAGGTACCTCACCCTCCCAAAATTGGGCACCCTAGGAGCCCAAAAGTGCTGAGTTGCTCAAAATCGTATTTATCAACCGATTTTCGCCAAATAAACTGCATTGTGGGGTGGCACAAATAGATTCATGAAGATTGCCACCAAAATGAGGCTGCTCACCCTCCCAAAATTGGGCACCCTAGGAGCCCAAAAGTGCTGAGTTGCTCAAAATCGCATTTATCAACCGATTTTCGCCAAATAAACTGCATTGTGGGGTGGCACAAATAGATTCATGAAGATTGCCACCCAAATTAGGTACCTCACCCTCCCACAATTGTGCACCCTAGGAGCCCAAATGTGCTGAGTTGCTCAAAATCGTATTTATCAACCGATTTTCGCCAAATAAACTGCATTGTGGGGTGGCACAAATAGATTCATGAAGATTGCCACCAAAATTAGGCTCCTCACCCTCCCAAAATTGGGCACCCTAGGAGCCCAAAAGTGCTGAGTTGCTCAAAATCGCATTTATCAACCGATTTTCGCCAAATAAACTGCATTGTGGGTTGGCACAAATAGATTCATGAAGATTGCCACCCAAATTAGGTACCTCACCCTCCCAAAATTGGGCGCCCTAGGAGCCCAAAAGTGCTGAGTTGCTCAAAATCGTATTTATCAACCGATTTTCGCCAAATAAACTGCATTGTGGGGTGGCACAAATAGATTCATGAAGATTGCCACCAAAAGTAACCCCTTTACCCTCCCAAAATTGAGCACCCTAGGAGCCCAAAAGTGCTGAGTTGCTCAAAATCGTATTTATCAACCGATTTTCGCCAAATAAACTGCATTGTGGGGTGGCACAAATAGATTCATGAAGATTGCCACCAAAATGAGGCTGCTCACCCTCCCAAAATTGGGCACCCTAGGAGCCCAAAAGTGCTGAGTTGCTCAAAATCGCATTTATCAACCGATTTTCGCCAAATAAACTGCATTGTGGGGTGGCACAAATAGATTCATGAAGATTGCCACCCAAATTAGGTACCTCACCCTCCCACAATTGGGCACCCTAGGAGCCCAAAAGTGCTGAGTTGCTCAAAATCGTATTTATCAACCGATTTTCGCCAAATAAACTGCATTGTGGGGTGGCACAAATAGATTCATGAAGATTGCCACCAAAATTAGGCTCCTCACCCTCCCAAAATTGGGCACCCTAGGAGCCCAAAAGTGCTGAGTTGCTCAAAATCGCATTTATCACCCGATTTTCGCCAAATAAACTGCATTGTGGGTTGGCACAAATAGATTCATGAAGATTGCCACCCAAATTAGGTACCTCACCCTCCCAAAATTGGGCGCCCTAGGAGCCCAAAAGTGCTGAGTTGCTCAAAATCGTATTTATCAACCGATTTTCGCCAAATAAACTGCATTGTGGGGTGGCACAAATAGATTCATGAAGATTGCCACCAAAAGTAAGCTCTTTACCCTCCCAAAATTGAGCACCCTAGGAGCCCAAACGTGCTGAGTTGCTCAAAATCGCATTTATCAACCGATTTTCGCCAAATAAACTGCATTGTGGGGTGGCACAAATAGATTCATGAAGATTGCCACCCAAATTAGGTACCTCACCCTCCCACAATTGGGCACCCTAGGAGCCCAAAAGTGCTGAGTTGCTCAAAATCGTATTTATCAACCGATTTTCGCCAAATAAACTGCATTGTGGGGTGGCACAAATAGATTCATGAAGATTGCCACCAAAATGAGGCTGCTCACCCTCCCAAAATTGGGCACCCTAGGAGCCCAAAAGTGCTGAGTTGCTCAAAATCGCATTTATCAACCGATTTTCGCCAAATAAACTGCATTGTGGGGTGGCACAAATAGATTCATGAAGATTGCCACCCAAATTAGGTACCTCACCCTCCCACAATTGGGCACCCTAGGAGCCCAAAAGTGCTGAGTTGCTCAAAATCGTATTTATCAACGGATTTTCGCCAAATAAACTGCATTGTGGGGTGGCACAAATAGATTCATGAAGATTGCCACCAAAATTAGGCTCCTCACCCTCCCAAAATTGGGCACCCTGGGAGCCCAAAAGTGCTGAGTTGCTCAAAATCGCATTTATCACCCGATTTTCGCCAAATAAACTGCATTGTGGGTTGGCACAAATAGATTCATGAAGATTGCCACCCAAATTAGGTACCTCACCCTCCCAAAATTGGGCGCCCTAGGAGCCCAAAAGTGCTGAGTTGCTCAAAATCGTATTTATCAACCGATTTTCGCCAAATAAACTGCATTGTGGGGTGGCACAAATGGATTCATGAAGATTGCCACCAAAAGTAAGCTCTTTACCCTCCCAAAATTGAGCACCCTAGGAGCCCAAAAGTGCTGAGTTGCTCAAAATCGCATTTATCAACCGATTTTCGCCAAATAAACTACATTGTTGGTGGCACATACTCGATATTGATCCTATACCAGTTCACTCCATCGACTTTTTGGCATATTGGAAAATGTCCTCTTTTAACAATAATATCCATTTTTCATGGTTATCGTGTTCAAAAGCTGAAAAAATAATGTCAAACACAAACAAAATCTCAATTTCTGTACTTAAATCATTAAAGATGTAATTAAATAAAAAATATATGCACTTTTCGTTACAATATCTCAACTAAAACGTAAAACAGGTAATCAGATATACTTGGTGCTTAGTAAACTTTGAGTAGTATATATACCTTTTCTGGTTTCTTAAAAAAATTGTGCTGCTTCCTGTATGAATATCTGTAAATACTGTTAATGAAAATCAATTTCTGATTTGTTTAAAACTATTTTACTCCCAAAAATAAGCGTCCAAAAATTCTCTTTCTATATAGTTTTTTCCCTGATACTTTAACTCTTTTCACACAGACTTGAATTTACTGGGTGCAGTAAATTCTGCTTATCTAGTATAATATATTAATTTCTAAGTTTGAATTGTTGCCTGGACACTGACTTCCAGATTACAACAACAGCAAAACTATCGGTAAGCTAATATATTCAATATTGATGTTTTCGGGACTATTCGTAAACGATGGGCTCTGTCGTACAACTTTTCCACATTTTGCGAGAAGGGCTATATCTATCGCCAAATCCCACATCTCCCCGTCTGCTTCATTTCGAGCCAGACATTTAGGTTATGAACCACTAAAAAAATCCCATTGAACACAGTGCTAACCTTTGACTCTCTGTACAACTCACCAAGTTGTTTTGCAAAAAAAATATATATATATCCACAAAGTATATCATCTCTTGAAAAAAAAAACTGAAAAAAAATATATGTTGCCACACTGAATTTCAATTTACAATTCGAATTTTCACTACTACCCTATGGTCCTGCACTGAATGGCCTTGACACTTTTTTTTTTTCATGCCTCATGTTTTTGAGAGATTCTCACACATTCCGGCAAAAAATTGCAAACAAACTTTTTAAACCTTCCTAAAGAGGACAACATTTTTTTTTAATTAATGGTTTCAAATCCCACTGATATTGAACCAATCAGCCAATCGGGCCTATTTAATCCTACTCACAACTTTGGGTGTTAAATTTTCCATGTCACGTGTTCACCAATCTAGTGGTTCATAACCATAACTGCGTTGGATTGATTGTTGGATATCTGTTAAATTGGCGATTCTAATGCGACTGAAAATACTACTGAGGCCTAAGGATCTACAAGTAAACCGAAACGACTCATCTAAAATAGGATTCAGGTGGTCTGTCTGCGAAAAATAGTTCGAAAACATTCCATATTCGTTCGTTGATGCCCTGCAGAGCTGAATGGAATAGAGAACTGACCACTAAGGCACCATGACAGTTAAAGTACAACCCACGAAATTGGCGGAAACGGAGTCAGCCCATCCCTCTTTCATCTCATTTTATTAGTATCCTGCCCTATCCAATAAAGTTATTTTATGAAAAATAACTGCCTTAACCCAACTAGCCGTGTGAGCTCCCACATACAGAAACACAGTTCGCACGATCGCCACACGTTTTGTTTATGTCTTCAAAGTTAGGAATGAAGAACAGTTCGTGAAATTGCACCCTTCTCAGTTGAATTTTGTATAGGTTTCATTTGCGAAAGGAATTGATGCGTCGCAAAGATGGGCGATTGAGTGGGTGCGGGGAGGGGGGGGGGGTATTAGTTTTTCTGTGATCCTCGGGTCTCAACTGATCAAATACTGTATTTGCATCATCATTCGTGACACGTTTTGATGATGTATTTGAAATATTAGGCGGAACTAAAGATAAAGATTCCAGTGTTCTTTGACATTTATATTTAGATATTTAAAATACAGGACTGTAGCCGTGACGCGACGTCTTTATTTAATCTTAAAATTAACGCCTCTCTATGGCTGAGTGGCGCAAGTGTGGGATGATCTTCGAAGCGGCAACTTCGTGGCCTCGCCCTTCTCTAATACTACGAAGAGATCTTTAGCCTGCACGGAGATTGGCAGCCATTTTACGTCCCCGCCCGATGGACGGTACGCTGTGACAGCATCAACCCCACAGTTGATGCTTACCGAGAGGATTCGGGCACCTCGAGAACTTTCCCCAACCAGGGATCGATCCCAGGAACTCTGTCATGAGAGACCAGCGCACTTGTCCACTGGGCCACTCGTGATGTCTCCTTGAATGAGCCTCTACCGTACCGGCACTCCAAATTGATCATTTTGGATCCTAGTATATGCGGATCGTACCGGACTCCCGTTGTTGTTTGGTAACAAATAGCCACCTGTAACGGTACTTGGGTATGCGGTTCGGTTCTGCACCCGGATTGATCTTAGGTGGTCTGCCTTCTACTATGTCGTATGTCCAGTGTTCTATTTTTGACCAATAAGCGTATAGGGCATTTTAACGCTTTTCGAGTATATATTCGATAGTGAAGGGTTACTGCAAGTTTGTAGCAGATATCAAACATGTTTGATAAATTGCTAAGAAAATGAAAAATTCGGTAAGGCACTGTGGCTTTGTAACAAGCAGATATTATATCTCCTGGTTCTGACTTTGGGTGTAACAAAGTGCCATTTTGAAGGCTTCAGCTTTGCGGATAGCGCATTGTTGTTCCCAATGGAGCCGAACGTCATTCATATCAAATAACTAGGGTATGATTTTTTAATTTTGTTCTGCGGATATCCGAAAATAGTTCGAGCATAGATCGTCTTGTTTCTTTAATATTGGGCACACAATGGCGGCTATTAATGACGAGTTAACGTGAGATGAGAAGATTTTAGGGGCTACTTCTTTAATATTCCAACCGCTTCGGAAGCGGCTGGAATAGTAAAGAAGTAGCCTCAAAATTGGTCTGAGAGAGGTCATTTTTCAAACATTTTTTGTGGCAGGGCCGGATTTATAAATTGGCAGACTGGATGGAGAGCCCAGGGTACCACATTTGTCTCCCCCCCCCCCCCGCCCCACATTAAAGTTCGTCTTTCGAGGAACATAATATGACAAAATACCCTGCCAAATTGCCAAAGAATTTTTTTCATATTATGTTCCTCGAAAGACGAACTGCATGCACTGTCATTGTTTTCTCTCCCCCACATAATCGATGGCAACAATTCGAAAAACAGGGATTTTGGGTGTTATAGTCGGACCAATGTTTGGTTCATTCCGGCGCCCCTGAGATATATTCTATCACTACGTGCCTTAAATCGTAATGGGCAGGCATCTGTCGGGAGCGACTTGGATCTCAGATTGCGACGAGAGTGTTCCCGAAACCACTCTCCGGGTTAATTCATAGGTCATGTAGAAACGTATAGATCCCAAAACGGAGCGTTGTGTCCTGAACTAACGCCGTATTGCAATGCCACCGGGGTTTCCCGAACTAGAGACAAATTGCAATCTCCCTCTTAACCTCCCCGGACCTACTCAGACCGTTTTATACAAGTACTGCGGGGGCCGTCCGCTCCGCTCTGCTGTGCGATCCATGTGCGATCCATTCCTGGGCCGGTATTTTGCTGCCCGAACCGCAACACTACTTGCCCCCCCCACAACCCCCCCCCCCCCAATCCAAATCGGATACAACAGACCCCATTTGTATGTCTGAGTGTGTATGTGTGACACAAGTCAAAGAATGAAAATTAAATCTAGTCTGGTGACTCAGGCATGAAAGTGCCTGATTACAAGCAAAGCGAATCGATATCTAAGATTCATATTCATGCTGACTGAAAAACGACCCCCTCCCCTCCCAACACATGCCATATATATAGAATCCTCACTGAACTGAAGACAGGTTGTGTTAGAATCATAATTGTAAGCAGTAATGTGACCGGAGAGGGGAGAGTGTGGGTAGTAGGTGGGTCCACACCAATTCGAATCTGCATGGAACAGATTTTTTAATTGCAGGAGTCAGGCCTGTTGTTAAATGGTGGTCTAGTGAGCTGCAAGATGTTCACAGAGGGCGTCATGTGGTGTTGATATTGAAATAATAGCTGGACAGGCTTCAACTGTGCTTGGGGAGGGGGTTATTTCATCCGTGCCTTGCTATTCTAGGGCCCCGAACTTTGTTATGCCCCCTCCTCTCAGAGATACCGTTTCGAGATGACTCGATATCATATTGAAGACAGTTAGCTGAAAATTGGCACCATGGATTGTACCCCGTTGGTATCGATGCCATGAAGTTGTTTTTTACTGCCACTGAATAATGTATGGTGTGGTGTCTCTCGATGTAATTGGAGTATATTTTCCAGCACGGACTCTGCGTGCAGAATCCTTGTTTTTGTGTCACACTCAACCTACTCCCGTCTCTATTCTCTGCATTCCAAAGCCTGTTCTTCTAAAATGACACTGTTTGGTATCGCTTACGGGACAGCGTTTTTCTGAGTCCAGTGGCGGAGTCTGGATTTCAAATTGGGGGGGGGGGGGGGGAGGGCACAGCGATTTTTTTTTTTTGGGGGGGGGGGGGTGGAGGCAAATTTCAAAGTCTTTACACGATATGCTGAAGGCATATCTCGGAGGTTGAGCAGAATGAGGATATAGAAGGGGGTGTACCCATTCTATAGGCGAGAGTCTGGGTGTGTTTCCCTCGGAAAATTTTTAAGCATTGAGAGTGATTCTGAGACTATTTTGCTGCTTTTCTGCTGAAAAGATTTTTGAAGGAAATAAATAACCTGTGTTCTAGACGAACAATGCCAATTTGATAATTTTGTACAGAAGTCCAGTTAGTGGTAAATCCATATATTATCTCTGACGGCATTTATATTCTTGCCGCCACTCACCCTCCAGATGTGATTTAATCACTTGTTGGCAATTTAAAGTCTTATAGAATTAGGTATTTCATAGATGTATTGGAAAGAACTGGACACAAATATTTAGGTCCATGCATGCAATCGCCAACACAATCTTCCTGCAATTTTTAGAGGAAGTGGCACAGTAACATTGGGGAGGGGGAGGAGCTCCGCCACTGACTGAGTAGATAAAATCAGTTTGGCCTAAACGTAAAACGAGATCGATGTGAGTAGTATAGAATGTATGGGTCGTCCCTTATTGGCCGGCCCCGGAAGTGACGTCATGTCACGTGACCCAGTGGCACCATGTTGTGTTGTTATGGTAACCGGCGTGAGCGGCCATCTTGTGACGTCATCCCCACAGTGATGCATGGTGTTAGTGCGCAAGCGCGGTGGGTGTTGTTAGAGTGATACGTGTTTCCGTCGTCCATTTTGTAGACAGGAGGCCGCCATCTTGGTTTCTATAGTAGCACCTGGTTGGTAGGTGATCCAAAGGCTGACAAGACAGGGGTATGTTCGGGGGGTATGTTCCTTTGTACAAGAGTATTTTCCCCGATTCGTAGAATTACCCAAATAAACCCGACAAGTTTTACTCTTTTGAATTATCTGCTTCTATCTATATATGCAGTAGGTTTCGTCTCCGTGACCATGTTCCTTGGTCCTGGCGTATACTCCAGTAGAGTAGAAGAGCCTTTCAGTTGGAACAGTTTTAGCTTTTTGATACTATTTTTAGCTTTTCTGGTCTGTTCTTGTTAGTTCTGATCCTATTCCGTGTACTCTTGTTTCGTTTATCTAGATCACCCAAGCAGTTCACTTTACTGGCGTTAACTAACCAATCAGATTGCTTCATTTCCCATAATCTGTATGCAGAGTTATCTCCCTTGTGTATATCAAAAGCCTTTATCATTCCAAAACCCAGTAAGCTTCGAGTTGTTATTGAAGTCATGGCTCGAACGACTCGAAGCCCAGCGAGCAAATGAGCTTTAGAGTAATTGCTCGTTCAAGTGACTTGACATACTGCTCGTCGACTCATTTCGGTTTTTGAAGATACCTATGGCCTGGTATTGTATTATTATTTGAGAAGACCTTTTATAGGGTACTTACCTAAGGATACTGTTACTTGTTTGGCCCAGCCTTCTATGCCATCCCAGGACATACCTATCCCCAAATTCCCCTTACAAGGTAAAGAGCCAAGAGAGTAATTGCTCCATGAGCAATTGCTCAAACGACTCGAAACCCATCGAGCAAATGAGCCTTAGAGCAATTGCACAATCGAGTGACTCCACAAACTGCCTGAATGACTCGAAGTCCATCGAACAAATGAGCTAACCAGTACTTGCTCGTTCGAGTGACTTGGACATACGACTCTTCGAGTTCTGTCAGAAAAAGGGGTGCTTAAGTCCAGTCATTTTCAAAAAGGGAGGATTCCGTAAGTAGGATTTTTCCCAAATAAGCCAAAGGGCCAAGAGAGTAATTATTCCATGAGCAATTGCTCGAATGACTCGAAGCCCACCGAGCAAATGAGCTATAGAGTAATTGCTCGATCGAGTGACTCCACCTACTGCTCTTAGCCTCATCTGGGTATTTTAGAATTCCTATTGTATTGGGCTATTGGAGGACGCTTGCTGTAAAAACCTTTATTCTACATCTGGGTACTTTTGTTGGGAGAGTAGATAAAAAAGAAACAACAATATATACATAACATTTCATTCATTTTTATTCGAGTATACAATTCAATTTCTCAAGGTTTCAGTTTTACCTTGAGAAATTGAATTTGAGCTTATGCCATGGCCCGTGGTCCGTCTGTCCGTCAACAATTCAATGCGGCTCAGGTTAGAGGTATTTATGAACAGATCTTTACGAAACTTTTTGAGCGCCTTTGTTATCATCGTGGGATGAGAACAAGTGTTTATGGGTGCGGTCCGAAATTCAGGATTGCCACCAGCAGCCATTTTGTACTGTAGTTAGTGCAATCAGTTTTATGTACAGAACTTTTCTATGAAACTTCTGATTCGAATAAATTTTTGTGAATGTTCAGTAACATGGAATACATCACATATAATAAGGGTTTTTTTCTCATACATAAATTATGCAAATTAGATGAACTTTGAATATTTAAGCTCTACTTATATACTAGACTAGACTAGACTAGATTCTTTATTTACAGTATATTTACAAGAAAAAAATTACATTTATATAGTACAAGTAGTGTTGATGTGTATACTGAGGGAGATGTCATAGCCAGATTGGCTGTCTTCCTGTCACCCCCCTTGGAATTGCAGACAGACTGTGACCAAAAAATTATCTATATGTAACAGATTACATGCACTGATATAGGATGGACAGAGCACAGGTAAATTCATTGCTGGGGCCGTGCTATACAGGTTCCGTCCTGTGCCCACACCTATACCGGCTGGAGACTGGTGGTTGCAAATTGAAAGAGGGCAACCTGCTTATCGTGTCCATTCTCCATCACTCCGTGCAACTCCAAGTCCCAGTGAAAACTCTTTGCGAAACCGGCGTCGAGAGTACTATTGGTATGTTTTGTGCATAAAGTCCACGTCGGTCAACACACCCATTGAGCCCATATTTAAAAGTGCTCAGCATGTGTGCCGATCGACGAGTCTTGTATCACAGCAGGGAGTACATGTATGCGTTATGGTACATCTAAATGCGGGAGTATACGCCTGTTGGGTTTGCTTAGGTTCACAATTGCTGAATGTTGGTGGGGCTACGCGGAGCGAGCAGGCGCGGACACGAGCAGCAAGTTTAGATCAGACGAGGGTTCCAGATTTATGTGCAGAGTATGTCAGTTAACTGTAACTAGATCGAGAGCTGCCAAACACTATATAGTTGAATAATCCTAAAGAATTACAAATTTAAAATGTGCAGTCTGGACAATAGGGATTATTACAGCGGACATCGGTTGAATATGATGATAGAAATGTTGAAGTCAGTTTTCTCTTTAGTGTGTTTCTATCATTGATATGACGAGTTGTATTGTCTAGGGAGTTCCATATTTTAGGAAACGCATACAGAGGAAGTTTGTCTAGAGATTTGGTTCGCGTTTTTTCTATGTATAAGAGACCCGACTGTCTGGTGGCCCAACCAGACGAATTGTCCACGATGCTAAAGATATCGTTAAAAGATGGGGGTAGTCTTCCATTTTTCCAGTCAAAGACAAACAAGGAAGCATGAAGTTTAAACAGGTCGTCAACCTTTAGTATTTTATCTTTTTTGAATAAAGGGTCTGTATGGGCGTTATATCCTTTATTGTTGATTATACGTAAAGATCGCTTTTGCAAGATCACTAGTTTTTTTACTTCCTTAGCGTTACCCCAAGTCTGTATTCCGTACAGCAGATGGCTATGTATTAAGGCGTAGTAGAGTGTTTTCATGGACCCATGTGGAAGGATTTTCTTGATTTTGTTGAGACTGTAATTAGCTCGAGCTATTTTCGAACATAACTGGGATATGTGGGCTTTGTACGACAAATGTTCATCAATATTTATTCCCAGAAATTTTGCTGATTTGTCTGTTTCGGTTGCTCCAACTTTCTTTATTATTTGATTATTTATCGTTATCCCGTGGCCAATATTAGTGTTACTTATTTTGTTTGGGTTCAATACTATGTATGTGGTTTTTTTTGCGTTCAACAGCAATTGATTCGCGGAACACCATTCAAATACTTTATGAAGTTCCTCATTAAAATACGTTGTTAGTAAGTTATAGTTGGGGCCTGAACCGTGTGCTGTTGTATCATCAGCAAATGATAAAAGATTCAGTGAGGTTGAATTACCAATGTCATTGATATACAATAAAAAGAGGACTGGTCCTAATATGGAGCCCTGTGGAACACCACAGGTCTGTATTGCAGGGTCCGACGTATGATCCTGGTAAGTAACATACTGAGACCTGTTGGTCAAGTAGCTTCTGAACCAGTTATTGACAAGCCCTCTGATTCCATATTTCTCCATCTTACGTAATAATATATCGTGATTTATTGAATCAAATGCCTTGGATAAATCCAGGAACACAGCTAGAGTACTATCTTTCCCTTGTTTATTATTTTCTATTGCCGTGCTTTTTAGGAGCTGTAGAATAGGGTGGATTGTAGCATGTTGCTTTCTGAATCCATATTGGTTGGGAGAAAGAATATCAAATCTATTTAAGAAGCTCGTGAGTCTTTTCTCCATTAGCTTCTCCATAACTTTTGAAAACACCGGGAGTATACTAATAGGTCTATAGTTGGTGAAACTGTGTTCATCACCTGCTTTGAAGATGGGTATTACCTTAGCAACTTTCATCTTATCTGGCACTATGCCGCTGGTGAAGGAGTTACTAATGATATGTGCAACAGGATCTATAACTTCATTAATCGTTTGTTTAAGAAGACGTGTAGATATATTATCGGAATCATTTGATGTTTTGGGCTTCATTTTGTTTACTACGTAGCCGACTTCTAGAGGATTGGTGGGAGTTAAGTAAAAGTTATTCGTAACGTTACTGTTCATGTAATCTAAATAGGACTTGTTGGTGTGCTGAATCTGTTCGGACGTTATCTTCCCAATATTGACAAAGAAGTTATTGAATTCTTTAGCTATGTCTTGCCCTTCGTTTATTTCTTTATTGTCCTGGATAAAAAACGAGGGTAGTTTTGATTCTCGTTTATCTTTTTGAATTGCTTGGTTCAAAATTTGCCATGTTCGGCGCATATTATTCTTATTTTCATTAAGGATATCTCTATAATAAATTGCCTTGCATTGTTTTTTAACCTTGTCAAAGATTCTGCAATAGTTTTTGTAGTTTAGTTTATTCTGTTCATTCGGTAGTTTAAGCTTTTTATTATAGAATTTTTGTTTGTTATTAGAAGATATGATCAGTCCCATGGTCATCCACGGCTGTTTTTTGATAAATTTGTTGTTCTGGCGCATGTTTTTAAGTGGAAATGCTTTTTCATAGGCTTCCTTATAAATGTCTAAAAAGGTTTCATATGAGGAGTTTGGACAATTGGACTGCATTACTGTTGAAAAGTCACTTCGGGAGAGGAGTATTTTGAATTTGGCTATACTTTCGGCATTTATAGTTCTCTTCGTGGTGAATCGTGGTGTGTTATTTGTCCTTGGCGCTGATTCAATATAGAAGACACCAAAGTGGTCTGAAACATCCGAAATAATTGTTCCGGACAGGGTATTTCTTGACAGATTATTAGTGAATATATGATCCATTAGACTGGCAGAGTGACTCGTTACTCTTGTCGGTCTTGTAATGTAGGGTAAGAATCCTTGACTGAACATGAGGTCAATATATTCCCCTGTCTTTGAGTGCGTGGTTGCTTTTAGCAGATCTAGGTTAAAGTCGCCCATAATATAAACCTTTTTACTTTCGGCACTCAGAAGATCAGTTAATTCATTTAATTTGGATAAGAACAGATTAATATCGGCTTTTGGTGGTGTATTTGGTCTATAAATGACACCAATAATTTTGGAATTTGGTTTTTCAGTGATCTCAATAAAAAGCGATTCGAAAACATGGGGAATAAAGACCGAGAGATCACTTCGCACTTTGTATTGAATTTCTTCTTTTATGTAAAATCCCACTCCCCCTCGGCCGTCATCATTCTCGGGTCTCATGTTTTTAATAATTGGGGCATAACCCTCCAGAGTGTACGAGCTATTTGATGGGATTTGAAATATTTCCGTTAGTCCGATTATGTCAAAGATATTTTCTTTCGTTTGCATGTTGCACAACAAGTGTTGAAGAGAATTCCAGTGAGCTTTTAAACTTTGGCAGTTGATATGGAATAAAGAAAATCCGATATCTAATGTATTTACTGTGCATCGAATGTCGCTCGGCGAGAAATACTTACACTCATTTGCATTTTGTTTGAATGGTGAATCGTCATTTTCAGGTAAAGAACACACTTTATCATTATAGAGCTCTATAAAGTCGTACTCTGCATTAGTCTGCACCTCGTCGAGTGAAATGCTACCCGCCATTTAATACCACAGTACCAACATGATCTCCAACCGGATATTTGTGTAAAACCGAGCGTAGGATACTCGAAAGGTAGTTCCCCCCAGGACAATAGAAATCGCTCAACTTGCGAAAACCGTTACGATTTTGATCTTCGGTCACAGTCTGTTGCAATAACAACATGAAAAGAAGTAAAAATAAACTAGATTTTGAAATCAAAAGCATCAATGGGCTATTAGAGGCAATGGCACGGCAAGCAGGCGGTGGGTCTAGAAAATGGTGGGAAAGTAAATAAATAAAGATAAGGTAAGGTTAAGTTTAGTCTGTCACAATCTGCCGGAGAGTTCCAACTGGAAATAGCTATTATTATAAACATCTGTCACATAGGAACTCTCCAACAGATTGTAACAAACAACTACTGTTATATACCTCTCTAACATGAAGTGAACAGTAGGAGTATTTCACACTGGAGTAACAGTAATATAGTAGTAGTAATACTAGTAGTAGTATGTCACTCTGGAATAGCCTAAAGTAGTCTGTTACAATTTGTTGGAAAGTCCCAACAGGAACGATCCAACAAATTGCAACAAACAGCTATTGTTGTATACATCTCTCACATTACTTGAGTGAATGGTAGTAGTGTGACACCCTGGAGTAGCGTAAAGTAGTCTGTTACAATTTGTTTTCTATAGCACCAAAGGAACTCTCCAACAAAATGCAACAAACAGCTATTGTTGTAAACATCTCTCACATAAAGTGAAGAGTAGTAGTGTGTCCAAACAGGAACTCTCCAACAAGTTGTAACAAATGGCTATTGTTATGAGCAACTCTCACATGAAGTGAATAGTAATAGTATGTCGCTCTGGAGTGAGCTGGGGTAATCTGTCACAAATTTGCCGGAAAGTCCCAACAGAAACTCCCCAACAAACTGTAACAAACTGCTCGCTATTGTTGTCAACATCTCTCACAGGAAGTGAATAGTAGTGATGTGGTACTCTGGAGTAGCCTGGAAATATATGTCACAATTTGTTGGAAAGTCCCAACAGGAACTCTCCAACAAACTGTAACAAATAGCATTATTGTAAACATCTCTCACGTGAAGTGAGTAGTAGTAATATGTCATCCTGGAGTAGCCTGGAGTAGTCTGTCACAATTTGTTGTAATGTCCCAAGAGGAACTCTCCAACAAATTGTAACAAACACCCATTGTTGTAAACATCTCTCACATGAAGTGAGAAGCAGTAGTGTGTCCCAACAGGAACTCTCCAACAAACTGTAACAAATAGCATTATTGTAAACATCTCTCACGTGAAGTGAGTAGTAGTAATATGTCATCCTGGAGTAGCCTAGAGTAGTCTGTCACAATTCGTTGGAAAGTCCCAAAAGGAACTCCCCAACAAATTGTAACAGACAGTTATTGTTGTAAACATCTCTCACGTGACGTGAATAGTAATAGTATGTTACTCTGGAGTGGCCTGGAGATGTCTGTCACAATTTGTTGTAAAGTCCCAACAGGAACTCTCCAACAAATTGTAACAAACACCCATTGTTGTAAACATCTCTCACATGAAGTGAGTAGCAGTAGTGTGTCCCATCAGGAACTCTCCAACAGATTATATAAACCAGCTATTGTTATAAACCACATGAAGTGAATAGTAGTAGTATGTTGTTCTGGAGTGGCCTGGAGTAGCCTAGAGTAGTCTGTCACAATTCGTTGGAAAGTCCCAACAGGAACTCTCCATCAAATTGTAACAGACAGCTATTGTTGTAAACATCTTTCACATGAAATGAATAGTATTAGTATGTCACTTTGGAGTGGCCTGGAGAATTCCGTCACGATTTGTTGGAAAGTCCCAACAGGAACTCTCCAACAAATCGTAACAAACAGCTATTGTTGTAAACATCTCTCACATGAAATGAATTCTATTAGTATGTCACTCTGGAGTGGCCTGGAGATGTCCGTCACAATTTGTTGGAAAGTCCCAACAGGAACTCTCCATCAAACTGTAACAGACAGCTATTGTTGTAAACATCTCTCACGTGAAGTGAATAGTATTAGTATGTCATGTTACTCTGGAGTGTCCGTCACAATTCGTTGGAAAGTCCCAACAGGAACTCTCCAACAAATTGTAACAAACACCCATTGTTGTAAACATCTCTCACATGTAGTGAGTATAAACATCTCTCACATGAAGTGAGTAGCTGTAGTGTGTCCCAACAGGAACTCTCCAACAGATTGTATAAACCAGCTATTGTTATAAACATCGCTCACATGAAGTGAATAGTAGTAGTATGTTGTTCTGGCGTGGCCTGGAGTAGCCTAGTGTAGTCTGTCACAATTCGTTGGAAAGTCCCAACAGGAACTCCCCAACAAATTGTAACAGACAGCTATTGTTGTAAACATCTCTCACATGAAGTGAATAGTATTAGTATGTCATGTCACTCTGGAGTAGCTGGAGATGTCCGTCACAATTCGTTGGAAAGTCCCAACAGGAACTCTCCAACAAATTGTAACACTTTGCTATTGTTGTAAACATCTCTCACATGAAATGAATTCTATTAGTATGTCACTCTGGAGTGGCCTGGAGATGTCCGTCACAATTTGTTGGAAAGTCCCAACAGGAACTCTCCATCAAATTGTAACAGACAGCTATTGTTGTAAACATCTCTCACGTGAAGTGAATAGTATTAGTATGTCATGTTACTCTGGAGTGTCCGTCACAATTTGTTGGAAAGCCCCAACAGGAACTCTCCAACAAATTGTAACAAACACCCATTGTTGTAGACATCTCTCACATGTAGTGAGTATAAACATCTCTCACATGAAGTGAGTAGCCGTAGTGTGTCCCAGCAGGAACTCTCCAACAGACTGCATAAACCAGCTATTGTTATAAACATCGCTCACATGAAGTGAATAGTGGTAGTATGTTGTTCTGGCGTAGCCTGGAGTAGCCTAGAGTAGTCCGTCACAATTCGTTGGAAAGTCCCAACAGGAACTCTCCAACAAATTGTAACAGACAGCTATTGTTGTAAACATCTCTCACATGAAGTGAATAGTATTAGTATGTCATGTCACTCTGGAGTAGCTGGAGATGTCCGTGACGATTCGTTGGAAAGTCACAACAGGAACTCTCCAACAAATTGTAACAGACAGCTATTGTTGTAAACATCTCTCACATGAAGTGAGTAGTATTAGTATTTCATGTCACTCTGGAGTGGCTGGAGAAGTCCGTCACAATTCGTTGGAAAGTCCCAACAGGAACTCTCCAACAAATTGTAACAGACAGCTATTGTTGTAAACATCTCTCACATGAAATGAATAGTATTAGTATGTCATGTCGCTCTGGAGTGGCTGGAGATGTCTGTCACAATTTGTTGGAAAGTCCCCACAGGAACTCTCCAACAAATTGTAACAGACAGCTATTGTTGTAAACATCTCTCACATGAAGTGAATAGTATTAATATGTCATGTCACTCTGGAGTGGCTGAAGATGTCTGTCACAACTCGCTGGAAAGTCCCCACAGGAACTCTCCAACAAATTGTAAAAGACAGCTATTGTTGTAAACATCTCTCGCATGAAGTGAATAGTATTAGTATGCCATGTCACTCTGGAGTGGCTGGAGATGTCTGTCACAATTCGTTGTAAAGTCCCCACAGGAACTCTCCAACGAATTGTAACAGACAGCTATTGTTGTAAACATCTCTCACGTGAACTGAATAGTATTAGTATGTCATGTCACTCTGGAGTGGCCTGGAGATGTCTGTCACAATTTGTTGGAAAGTCCCCACAGGAACTCTCCAACAAATTGTAACAGACAGCTATTGTTGCAAACTCCAACAAATTGTAACAGACAGCTATTGTTGTAAACATCTCTCACATGAAGTGAATAGTATTAGTATGTCATGTCACTCTGGAGTAGCTGGAGATGTCCGTCACAATTCGTTGAAAAGTCCCAACAGGAACTCTCCAACAAATTGTAACACTTTGCTATTGTTGTAAACATCTCTCACATGAAATGAATTCTATTAGTATGTCACTCTGGAGTGGCCTGGAGATGTCCGTCACAATCTGTTGGAAAGTCCCAACAGGAACTCTCCATCAAATTGTAACAGACAGCTATTGTTGTAAACATCTCTCACGTGAAGTGAATAGTATTAGTTTGTCATGTCGCTCTGGAGTGGCTGGAGATGTCTGTCACAATTTGTTGGAAAGTCCCCACAGGAACTCTCCAACAAATTGTAACAGACAGCTATTGTTGTAAACATCTCTCACATGAAGTGAATAGTATTAATATGTCATGTCACTCTGGAGTGGCTGAAGATGTCTGTCACAACTCGTTGGAAAGTCCCCACAGGAACTCTCCAACAGATTGTAAAAGACAGCTATTGTTGTAAACATCACTCGCATGAAGTGAATGGTATTAGTATGCCATGTCACTCTGGAGTGGCTGGAGATGTCTGTCACATCTCGTTGGAAAATCCCCACAGGAACTCTCCAACGAATTGTAACAGACAGCTATTGTTGTAAACATCTCTCACGTGAAGTGAATAGTATTAGTATGTCATGTCACTCTGGAGTGGCCTGGAGCTGACTGTCACAATTTGTTGGAAAGTCCCCACAGGAACTCTCCAACAAATTGTAACAGACAGCTATTGTTGCAAACTCCAAGAAATTGTAACAGACAGCTATTGTTGTAAACATCTCTCACATGAAGTGAATAGTATTAGTATGTCATGTCACTCAGGAGTAGCTGGAGATGTCCGTCACAATTCGTTGGAAAGTCCCAACAGGAACTCTCCAACAAATTGTAACACTTTGCTATTGTTGTAAACATCTTTCACATGAAATGAATTCTATTAGTATGTCACTCTGGAGTGGCCTGGAGATGTCCGTCACAATCTGTTGGAAAGTCCCAACAGGAACTCTCCATCAAATTGTAACAGACAGCTTTTGTTGTAAACATCTCTCACGTGAAGTGAATAGTATTAGTATGTCATGTTACTCTGGAGTGTCCGTCACAATTTGTTGGAAAGTCCCAACAGGAACTCTCCAACAAATTGTAACAAACACCCATTGTTGTAAACATCTCTCACATGTAGTGAGTATAAACATCTCTCACATGAAGTGAGTAGCCGTAGTGTGTCCCAGCAGGAACTCTCCAACAGATTGTATAAACCAGCTATTGTTATAAACATCGCTCACATGAAGTGAATAGTAGTAGTATGTTGTTCTGGCGTGGCCTGGAGTAGCCTAGAGTAGTCTGTCACAATTCGTTGGAAAGTCCCAACAGGAACTCTCCAACAAATTGTAACAGACAGCTATTGTTGTAAACATCTCTCACATGAAGTGAATAGTATTAGTATGTCATGTCACTCTGGAGTAGCTGGAGATGTCCGTGACAATTCGTTGGAAAGTCCCAACAGGAACTCTCCAACAAATTGTAACAGACAGCTATTGTTGTAAACATCTCTCACATGAAGTGAATAGTATTAGTATTTCATGTCACTCTGGAGTGGCTGGAGAAGTCCGTCACAATTCGTTGGAAAGTCCCAACAGGAACTCTCCAACAAATTGTAACAGACAGCTATTGTTGTAAACATCTCTCACATGAAATGAATAGTATTAGTATGTCATGTCGCTCTGGAGTGGCTGGAGATGTCTGTCACAATTTGTTGGAAAGTCCCCACAGGAACTCTCCAACAAATTGTAACAGACAGCTATTGTTGTAAACATCTCTCACATGAAGTGAGTAGTATTAATATGTCATGTCACTCTGGAGTGGCTGAAGATGTCTGTCACAACTCGTTGGAAAGTCCCCACAGGAACTCTCCAACAGATTGTAAAAGACAGCTATTGTTGTAAACATCACTCGCATGAAGTGAATAGTATTAGTATGCCATGTCACTCTGGAGTGGCTGGAGATGTCTGTCACAACTCGTTGGAAAGTCCCCACAGGAACTCTCCAACGAATTGTAACAGACAGCTATTGTTGTAAACATCTCTCACGTGAAGTGAATAGTATTAGTATGTCATGTCACTCTGGAGTGACCTGGAGCTGTCTGTCACAATTTGTTGGAAAGTCCCCACAGGAACTCTCCAACAAATTGTAACAGACAGCTATTGTTGCAAACATCTCTCACATGAAGTGAATAGTATTAGTATGTCATGTCACTCTGGAGTGGCTGGAGATGTCCGTCACAACCTGCCGGAAAGTTCCAACAGGAATTCTCCAACAAATTGTAACAGACAGCTATTGTTGTAAACATCTCTCACATGAAGTGAATAGTATTAGTATGTCGTGTTACTCTGGGGTGGCTGGAGATGTCTGTCACAATTTGTTGGAAAGTCCCCACAGGAACTCTCCAATAAACTGTAACAGACAGCTATTGTTGTAAACATCTCTCACATGAAGTGAATAGTATTAGTATGTCATGTCACTCTGGAGTGGCTGGAGATGTCTGTCACAATTTGTTGGAAAGTCCCCACAGGAACTCTCCAACAAATTGTAACAGACAGCTTTTGTTGAAAACATCTCTCACATGAAATAAATAGTATTAGTATGTCATGTCACTCTGGTGTGGCTGGAGATGTCTGTCACAATCTGTTGGGAAGTCCCCACAGGAACTCTCCAACAAACTGTAACAGACAGCTTTTGTTGTAAGCATCTCTCACATGAAGTGAATAGTATTAGTATGTCATGTCACTCTGGAGTGGCTGGAGATGTCTGTCACAATTTGTTGGAAAGTCCCCACAGGAACTCTCCAACAAACCGTAACAGACAGCTTTTGTTGTAAACATCTCTCACATGAAGTGAATAGTATTAGTATGTCATGTCACTATGGAGTGGCTGGAGATGTCTGTCACAATTTGTTGGAATGTCCCCGCAGGAACTCTCCAACAAATTGTAACAGACAGGTATTGTTGTAAACATCTCTCACTTCAAGTGAATAGTATTAGTATGTCATGTCACTCTGGAGTGGCTGGAGATGTCTGTCACAATTCGTTGGAAAGTCCCCACAGGAACTCTCCAACAAATTGTAACAGATAGCTATTATTGAAAACATCTCTCACATGAAGTGAATAGTATTAATATGTCATGCCATTCTGGAGTGGCTGGAGATGGCTGGAGATGTCTGTCACAATTTGTTGGAAAGTCCCCACATGAACTCTCCAACAAATTGTAACAGACAGCTATTGTTGTAAACATCTCTCACATGAAATGAATAGTATTAGTATGTCATGTCGCTCTGGAGTGGCTGGAGATGTCTGTCACAATTTGTTGGAAAGTCCCCACAGGAACTCTCCAACAAATTGTAACAGACAGCTATTGTTGTAAACATCTCTCACATGAAGTGAATAGTATTAATATGTCATGTCACTCTGGAGTGGCTGAAGATGTCTGTCACAACTCGTTGGAAAGTCCCCACAGGAACTCTCCAACAGATTGTAAAAGACAGCTATTGTTGTAAACCTCACTCGCATGAAGTGAATAGTATTAGTATGCCATGTCACTCTGGAGTGTCTGGAGATGTCTGTCACAACTCGTTGGAAAGTCCCCACAGGAACTCTCCAACGAATTGTAACAGACAGCTATTGTTGTAAACATCTCTCACGTGAAGTGAATAGTATTAGTATGTCATGTCACTCTGGAGTGGCCTGGAGCTGTCTGTCACAATTTGTTGGAAAGTCCCCACAGGAACTCTCCAACAAACCGTAACAGACAGCTTTTGTTGTAAACATCTCTCACATGAAGTGAATAGTATTAGTATGTCATGTCACTATGGAGTGGCTGGAGATGTCTGTCACAATTTGTTGGAAAGTCCCCGCAGGAACTCTCCAACAAATTGTAACAGACAGGTATTGCTGTAAACATCTCTCACATCAAGTGAATAGTATTAGTATGTCATGTCACTCTGGAGTGGCTGGAGATGTCTGTCACAATTCGTTGGAAAGTCCCCATAGGAACTCTCCAACAAATTGTAACAGATAGCTATTATTGAAAACATCTCTCACATGAAGTGAATAGTATTAATATGTCATGCCACTCTGGAGTGGCTGGAGATGGCTGGAGATGTCTGTCACAATTTGTTGGAAAGTCCCCACAGGAACTCTCCAACAAATTGTAACAGACAGGTATTGTTGTAAACATCTCTCACATGAAGTGAATAGTATTAGTATGTCATGTCACTCTGGAGTGGCTGGAGATGTCTGTCACAATTCGTTGGAAAGTCCCCACAGGAACTCTCCAACAAATTGTAACAGATAGCTATTATTGAAAACATCTCTCACATGAAGTGAATAGTATTAATATGTCATGCCACTCTGGAGTGGCTGGAGATGGCTGGAGATGTCTGTCACAATTTGTTGGAAAGTCCCCACAGGAACTCTCCAACAAATTGTAACAGACAGCTATTGTTGTAAACATCTCTCACATGAATTGAATAGTATTAGTATGTCATGTCACTCTGGAGTGGCTGGAGATGTCTGTCACAATTCGTTGGAAAGTCCCCACAGGAACTCTCCAACAAATTGTAACAGACAGCTTTTGTTGAAAACATCTCTCACATGAAGTGATTAGTATTAGTATATCATGTCACTCTGGAGTGGCTGGAGATGTCTGTCACAACTTGTTGGAAAGTCCCAACAGGAACTCTCCAACAAATTGTAACAATAAATAATTTATTTTCCTGGAGTGGTTTGCTTTTCTTTTGCGTTAAATTATGAGAAGGAAGTGTGTAATTTCTGTGTGCGGTCGAATCTTGGCTGCTGTGAGACAGCCAAGACCAAGTCAGTTTGTAGTCTTTTACCCTTCCAGTTGGATATACTGTAAGTGCACATGTCAATACAGCTACGGCTGGAGGCTGTAGTTATGAACCGATCTCCACGATATCTCTTAGATACCTTTGTTATCACCTTGGGAAGAGAACGAGTGTTTTGGGGTGCGGTCTGAAATTCAAGATGGCTGCCGGCGGCCATTTTGTACCAAAGTTCCGTACAATCAGTTTTTGGTACAGAACTTCTATATGAAGGTTCTGATTTGAATAAATTTTTGAATGAACGTTTAGTAACATGGAATACATCACATATAATACGGGTTTTTTTCTCGTGCAGAAATTATGCAAATCAGATGAACTTTGATTTATTCAGTGCTACTTATACACAGTAAGTGCACATGTCAATATGGCTCGGGCTAGAGGCTGTATTTTTGAACCGATCTTCATGAAACGCCTTGGGTACCTTTGTTACTACCTTGGGACGAGAACGAGTGTTCCTGGGTGCCGTTGAAAATTCAAGATGGCTGCCAGTGGTCATTTTGTACCGATATTAGGTCCAATCAGTTTTTTGTACACAGCTTCTATACGACTCAGGCTATAGGCTGTATTTATGAACCGATCTCCACGAAACTTATTGGGTACCTTTGTTATCACCCTGGGACAGAAACGAGTGTTTGGGTACCTTTGTTATCACTGTGCTATTAGAACAAATATTTTGGGGTTCAGCCAGTCCCACTCTGGGACTCAAAATTTCTTTTCTAGTTTAGCATCTGACTGTCGCCCACCTTTACAATACTTTACCTATGCGTTTGTTACAGTCTACGGTCAGCGTTTATGTACAGACCGTTACAATACTTTATATGCATCTTTGTTATCAAGTCATTACCTAGATGTTTGCCATTGCTGTATCACATACTATACATGTACATGTCTTACACAAGTTGAGCTACAGAGTCATTGACACTTTCATTGTCTTTGTACTTCTTCTCGCATGGGCTAGCCATTTCATCTTCTTGTGAGTTCGAGCTTCTTCCCAGTGCCTGGCTAGGTTCTTGATAAAACACGTTCTCGCATTGATATCTGGTAATCTGGCTTTGTTGGTTGCTTTAATGTCCTGTCTGGCATCTTTGGGTTCCTCTTTCTTGTCTTTTAGCTATTTCATAGTGGCAACCTCAGTCTTCTGAACATCAGTCTTCGTTTCAGTAGTAACTTCATTTGTGGGTTGAGAGGAAACAGCGTTCTTGTTTGTATTGGAAGCATCGTTCTTGTTTTGGTTCCACTTTAAATCTTCTTTATGTTGATTCGTGATTTGAGTGGAAACATCGTTCTTGGTTTGGTTCCTCTTTAAATCTTCATTCGTAATTCGAGTAGAAACTTCAGACTGATTCGTTACTTCGTTCTTAGTGAAAACATCTTTCTTTGTTTCAGTAGAAACTTAAGACTGATTCGTAGTGGTAACTTCATTCCTGTTTGTATTGGAAGCATCAGTCAGTTCTTCTGTCTTTCTTCGCTTGGTTGCAGTGGCAACTTCGGTTGTTAATGATCGGCCAGTATCCATACATCTTTGTTTCTTTCCACCAGCACCCATGTCTAGATTTTTTCTCTTGGCTGCATTTACCACACGATTCACTTGAGCCAGTTCTCGGAAGTCAGCTTCAATCCAGCATCATTCTTGAAGATCTGTATATGTAAGTCATTTTTGAGTCTGAGCACTGTTGTTGACACACTCTTAGACGTTCAAAACGGAAATGAGTTTATTTTTATACTAACACTCCTTTTATACTTTTTTTTCTCTCTCTCAGTCTCTCTAATCTTCTTCTTCTTCGTCATCATCTTCTACTCTGAATGAGTAGTTTGTCATAAGGTTGTCGAACAGAAATCTTCGTTTTTCCAAGGCATATTTCTGGGATTCTTCAAAGTCTTCAAAGTCAAAATCCTCTTCTTCACGAAGACGCTTAGCAGTTTCTTGAATTGTCTTGTGAATTGAGTCGTTGGAAAAAATTCTAATGTACACAAGGGCATCAATGTATTTTTCAGTAATGGCTTCTCTGACACTCTTTTGAAGTTCTCTATTTGCTGTTTCAGCTGCATCTTCTCTATCCATTCCATCCTCGAAATATTTGTTCACGACGTTGTCAAAATCGTCTTGGTGTTTGTCATCGGCACTTTGAACGATAGTTCCAATCACAGAAACGTCTTCTTCTTCTTCGTCTTCTTCTTCATATTCCATATCTTCTGCGAGTTCCGACGACTCATCGGTGTCCAAATCTCTTGACCATTTTTTGGTGCACAACTGGATTGCATTGTGTCCGCTCTCTTCGAAAATCAGATTACAAATAACAAGATTCTTACGAGCACGACCTTTTATACGCTGCAAAAATATAGGTTTTCTTTCGAACCAAAACTGGTTCTAATCTTGTCCCTGAGATGGAACCAGTTTAGTTTAAACAGTATTTATTTCAAATTAAATAAATTTACCAAGATTAGCATTCAATTTTAACAGAATAATACATGAACTGAAGTAGATTCAGCAGTAAACTTGGAGTCTATTCAACGCAGTCGCCAAACATTTTGAAACAAAGCGAATATAAATACCTGGCATATTGGTTCTTTACAGAACCAAAACTGGTTCGATATGCCAACTGTTCATATCTGCTTTGGTTAATAATGATTTGAGACAACCTCGTATAAGCTCTAAACTTACGGCTGAAACCCCCTAAATTTATGTTTAGTTTTGTTAATATTTAATGTTAATCTTTATAAATTTATTTGATTTGAAATAAATACTCTTTAAACAGAACTGGTTCCATCTCAGGGACAAGATTAGATCCAGTTTTGGTTCTAAAGAGAACCTATATTTTTTGCAGTGTAGGATATAGGACAGAACATTGAGTTTGATTAACTTTCCTAAAAATCCTCCTTTCTGTATGATCCGTCTTCTTTTCATATAAAAGAGTTGGTAAGGCAATTCTCCTGATCTGGTGTTTGTATGGAATCAGCTTAGCTTTCTCAGATTTGGTTATAGGTACTGCCCCCTTCAAGATATTCGAGGCACAATCACATGTACATTGTATCGAATCATCACTGTCGGTCTTGAGCATAGTCTTGGCTTCATATCGATCCGCATCAGATAGGATTCACAGTGTATCTGAATTTCTGTCTAGTCTTGTAGTCTTGCTCGAAATTTCCTTTTGTCGGTTTGGGCAAACCTCTTCTTTGTGCCTCTTCATGTTAAACTTTCGAGAAAATGTTTTTTCACAGTACTCGCAGTTATGAATCGCCATGTCTTCACTCTTTTGTGGTCGTAGAACAAATGAGCATTTGGTGTTAGTACAGCCCTTTATACCTTTTCAGAGCTAGGACTGGGTTGATAAGCACCGAGAGAAAGCAACTCTTTCGTAATATACTTCTTTTTTGTATCGGTAGAAATTCCATCATCGGTTAGCAGCTTCAATACATCAAATTCAGCCAAATTCAGTGGTATCTCATCTTCGAGGATGTTGGTAGTACGTTTATATAAACAGGTTATTTATTTTATTTTATTTTATTGGTGTTTAAGGTCACATACTTATGCACAATGGCTAATCGTGACCGTGACAGTTTTACGGGTGGAGGAAGCCGGAGTACCCGGAGAGAACCACCGAGCAACGACGAGCAGCTGTCAGCTCTCCAACATCGTAACTCTGAACTCTGCACCGCAGCACAGGCAGGGTTAGATTGGTTGAAGACATGCGCACCATCGACGTGCAGTACGCCTCAGTACACAGCGTCATCGTGCCCCCATGTAGGCAATCGGGGTGAAGTGTCTTGCCCAAGGACACAACGCGGTTGCCGCAGGTGGGATTCGAACCGAGGACCTCTCGGCTTGCAGCCTGCACCTCTACCAACTGAGCCACCGCGCCCCCATATAAACAGGTAATCGAATCTTCATTAGCAGTGCGGAGAACGGCATCGATTTTGTCCTTGAAGCATCCCGTAAAAATTCTAAAAGTATTTTATTCTGGTCAGTCATTAAATCTCCAGTATCTCTCTGCTCTTCAGTTCTTCTTGGACAATGATATTCTTCATGCCTCTTCCTATTGTGTGGTTGGGTGTACAACTTAGTACAATATACAATATCAATAGTGGAGCCAACGATGGTCCTTTTCGTGTCTTCTAGCATTATCCGATCTCGAAAATGTCTTGGAACAGTATCTGCAGCGAATCGGTAACATGTCTCCACTCGACGACGGTCAGGACACAAATCAGTTTATTTTCATACCAACACCCTTTTTATAACTTTCCCAACAAAAGTACCCGGACGTAGCATGAAGTACCCGGATGTAAGGTTTCTACAACAACTGTCCTCCAACAGTCCAGTAAAATGGGTATCCTAAAATACCCAAACAAGGCTAAGAGCAGTAGGTGGAGTCACTCAATCGAGCAATTACTCTATAGCTCATTTGCTTGACGGGCTTCGAGTCGTTCGAGCAATTGCTCATGGAGTAATTACTCTCTTGGCTCTTTGGCTTATTGGGGAAAAATCCTACTTACGGAATCCCCTTTTTTGAAAATGACTGGACTTAAACAACCCTTTTTCTGACATGAGCCAAAGAGTTGTATGTTTGAATCTTTCGAACGAGCAAGTACTCGTTAGCTCATTTGCTCGATTTTCTTTGAGTCGTTCGAGCTGTATGTGGAGTCACTCGATTGAGCAATTGCTCTAAGGCTCATTTGCTCGATGGGTTCCAAGTCGTTCGAGCAATTGCTCAAGGAGCAATTACTCTTTTGGTTCTTTAGCTTGTAAGCTTGGGGATAGGTATGTCCTGGGATAGCCTAGAAGGTTGTGCCAAACAAGGATTGGTATCCTTAGGTAAGTATCCGACAAAAGGTATCCTCATAAAATAATACAATACCAGGCCATAGGTATCCTCAAGAACCGAAATGAGTCGATGAGCAGTATGTCTAAAGCTCATTTGCTCGATGGGCTTCGAGTCGTTTGAGCAATGACTTCAGTAACAACTCGATAGCTTATTGGGTTTGGGAATGATTTTGGCTTTTCATATACACAAGGGAGATAATTCTGCATACAGATTATGGAAAATCAAGCAATCTGGTTGGTTAGTTGGCGCCAGTAAAGTGAACTGCTTGGATGATTCAGATAAATGAAACAATAAGAGTACAAGTAATAGGGTCAGAACTAACAAGAACACACCAGAAAAGCTTAAAATAGTACCAAAAGGCTAAAACTGTTCCAACTGAAAGGCTCTTCTATTCTACTGGAGTATACTCCAAAACAAAAGAACATTGTCAGGTAGACGAAAGCTATTGCATATATAGAAGCAGAGAATTCTGAAAGAATTCGATATAGTAAAACTTGTCGGATTTATTTGGGTAATTTTTCGAATCGCGAAATTACTCCTGTACAAAGGAGCATACCATCTGGACACACCCCTGTCTTATTGTGAGCCTTTGGATCATCTAGCAACCACATTCTACCATAGAAACCAAGATGGCGTCCTCCAGTATACAAAATGGACGATGGAAATACGTATCACCCCAACAACACCCGCTACGCATGCGCACTAACACCACGCGGTGCTGTGGGAATGACATCACAAGATGGCCGCGCACGCGGGTTACCAGGACCATGGCTACACAGCATGGTGCCACTGGATCACGTGACATGACGTCACTTCCGGGGTCCGGGCCGGGGTCCGGGCGGGCCGGGGTCCGGCCAGTAAGGGACGATCCACACATCCCCTACTACTGATGTGAACGCGACAAGAGGTTGATCGGTTTCCAAATAAATGTATTGTTTTACGACACAAAGTAGCTTTGTTAACGCATACATCTTCTGATAGTATCTGCAATTGGTGTTATCATATAGAGACACTGTTGCTGTGGTGACGTATTTTTATATCATAAAATCATTTCCATGGTAGGAATTTTCCTATCGGATAAACATTGAAGGTATATTATTTCAAGTAATTTTAAACTAAAACAGGGCATATCCTTTCAAATTTGCTCCGAAAGGCAACAAAGTTGAATGTCATTACATTTTATATGCGCTCTTGTTGCAGTTACTATTTTCTCGGCTTCCAGTGAGCGATTGCGCCCAGTTTAATGACTTTGTCTACCTCTTGCAACTTCCTCCCTACTATACCTATCTGCTGCTGGCTATGTATACTGGCCCGACCTCTAATCCCAACCAAGTCATAGTACATTCAGTGTGAATCAGTCAGACGGCTTCATTTACTCTAGTTCGCATCTGTCTAAACTGTCCTTGCTTAATTGGAGACGAGACATCTCTGAGATGTTCATGTATGCAAGTGTTCAACATGTCCACGACACATACGGCGCATGCAGGATATGCCGTCGTCGTGTGCTTGCGTTCATGTCGCAAAGTGCGCATAACACGCCCAGCACATGGACACACGTGTCCCTTTACAACAAAAGGTTAATCGCGTTATCCAGATTTTCAACCATGTGTCTGTGTTGTAATACATGATGTGGGTAATGTTTGGCAATTGTCTTGCTTCAGGTAATTCAGTTTATCGATACTCAGTATTCTTCTGAACAATCGAGCATACCACCTAATACAACCCTTCACTGACGCGGGAATTTCAGTTTCATAGCAACCACGTATTGCCATAGGAACCATGATGGTGGTCCCCGTCATACAAAATGTACGACGAAAACACGTGCCACCATCGATTAACCATATTATTGACGTCAAAACATGGCCACTTACGCTTGATGCCATGAAAATGAACAATACGCCATTTCTGAGGTGAACGATGTCGTCATAATTCGGTAAACATTGAAGAATTAAACTTTCATCACATACTATGAAATTGGGAAACAAAACGGTTATGTTGATAGATTGCCAATACGACCAGAAGTGCTTTCTTGGTTTTGTGGAAGCTATTTGTGAAACGGTAGCTACTTCAGTGTCATTTGTAGACAGTTTATACCAGAAACACATTTCCCGTTCGGTCTGCGTGGAATACGTTACCTTCGACACATGGCCACTGATCAGAGAGAACGTGTCAATACAGGATACGAGAAAAATCCTAAGTTGCACAGAGTTCATGTCATTAAAATCAGTTCTGTTCGCAAGGGTGGAAGGAGCAAGGAGTCACTAAGGCAGATAAATACTAGATAGTATAAAACTTATCACTGGAATCTGGTGTTATCTACTTGAAGTGATTGACGATGTTGGTCACCAGGGGAAGGAGAACAATCTTTTGTTGGCAAAACGGCTTTTTCTGGCCTGTACGGAGAGAGAAAAATTGTGCAAAGTCAAACACTGGGAGATGAACTCGACAGAAGACCCTAACCCCACCTGATGTCGAACTCATTCTTCTTGAAACTAGTAGATAAGTGGAGTTTGAGTCTGTGGATAGTCTCAGCCTGGAGAAGTCAGCTGGTCGGTATTCATTCTGGGGAGCACAGGGCGTTTTAAATGATACATAGGGAGAGTTACTTATAACCACGCTGTTTTACCGCAAGTAAGGCTCTATATGAGAATGCTATTGTATTTTACAGTTTTCCCAGTTGGCTTCATTGATCGATGTTGGAAGAGCGTGTTAAAAAATGAATTCTGTAAAATTTAGTGTGGTTGTAATTAGATTTGAATCTTCAAGAAATTTCTAGCCAGTTTTTTTAGTTTAAACAATATTTATTGAAATATCTGTATACATCCATACATCACTTTATACAAAAGAAAAATAAAACGACATAATTGTTGATACATAGAACATGGTAGGCAGTATACAGAGAATATGATAAACCCTATAGTGAAGGGGTTCGACAGAAAGCGAAGTGCTTATATTAGTCGTCTCCCTTATGTCTCCAAATTACAAGGGAAAGATGCAGTTACTGTTATTAAACGAATACTATATATTGCTCAAAACTGTATGTTGAGAGAAATAAGGCATATAGAAAGGAAGTAGAAAAAAAAAGAAAAAAAGAAGTAAAAGAGGAAATAGAATAATAATATAGATAAGAAACATGGGAAGGACAAGGGAAGAAGAAGAGAAGAAGTGGAAAGAAGAGAAGAGAGGCCAACTTGGAGACAAACGCAGCTATATACCTAAATTGTAGAAGTACTGAGCGCGGATCACAGTCAATTACAACAAGAGTCAAAACAAGTCAGAGAGCAACCACAACATACCAAGCATCCCGTAGAACCACTAGGAACCGACTTCACCTTCTTGAAAGCGCTTCGCGAGAGCCTTCCCGAAAATAATGTCAGGCAGAGGAATTTTTTATCCGAGATGGCGTTCAAGTTTGCCACCGAAGATGATTTAATGAGGTAAGCTGAAAATATCATATAGTAGGAATGCAATTTAGATTCGAGAGATTATTATTTCCATCAACACTGGTCAAGGAGGTACTCAGTGGTCACGAGAATGGAATTTACGACCGAATCACACATGGATCACCGCCGAAGTTGCCGAATTCAGCAAAAATACTAGATCTCAACGAAAAATTTGCGACACATGCCCTACAGACAACAGAAACTAAGAAAAACAATGAGTGAGGCACAATAATCCTGGCCACGAAATACCATGATCAGACAGGGGATTGTTAGAAATAGAATGGTCGAATTTGAAGCCCTAATTGACAAATAAGGATGGTACATATGCACAAAATGTAGAAAACACCCTTAGAATTTCCATCGGATGTCGTTTGCACATCAGACGCCCTCTTCCCTTATATCAACGGGAACACTTTCTGAATTCCTGCAGCCCTCACCCCAACAATCCCCACAAGCAATGACACATTTGAGTTTGTTCTTCCCACCGAAAGATACGTTCCACATGAATTTCTGCATGATAGCTTGCAAAAACAATAGACGGTTTTTATCACCACATCCGGTGCTGGCTCAGCCGTTCTCTGCCCGTTATAGAAACAAGCTGACCATTTTGAACTCCTCACCCCCGTTGTGTGAAATCAAAGCTTCTGTATTCAATATTTTCTATAAAACTGCTTAGAGGCGAGCTCTCAGGCTATGGTTATGGTAAAGTCCAGAGCAGTCTGTTGGGGTTCGTTTCTCGGGGAAAGGAGCGTTCTACACGGTCTACTTGTTGCGTTGATCTCCATGAACGTAACATGCCGCAATCCTCGATGCACTTGTCTTCAACCAATGCTAACACTGCTTTGTTGAGTTAGTACGTTGTGGAGTCTGACATTTGCACGCCCCTGGTAGGTGGTTCTCTCTCGATACTACAGTGTCCTCAATCGCGTTAAATCGTCCGCCACGAGGTGACCCTGACTGTTAAAAGTGTCGTTAAACCCCAATAAAAAGTTTAATTTTTCCTTTTTCCTGGATAGATCCTACTGCTGCATTGTCTTCAGCATACTACTCTTTCGCCGTGTGTATCAACAAGCTACATTGCGGTAAAAAAAAAATCCCATATAATGTTAAGTCGCGACAACCATCGGAGCATACTAAAAGATCTAATTTCTCTGATTTGTGGCAAATGTGTTTGGCGGTTGTCGAATGGGGGTGGGGGGTAGATGGTCACTTGTTGGAAATCATAAATCATCGTTATGTTTCTTGGTATTTGATGGTTGAAAGCCGGGAAGACAGACCTGCGTGAAGAAGTGGGGACTAGTCTTGGAGATACCTCTGTTGGCGGACTAGGGTGCCCAATTTTGGGAGAGTGAGGTACCTAATTTGGGTGGCAATTTTCATGAATCTATTTGTGCCACCCCACAATGCAGTTTATTTGGAGTAAATCGGTTGATAAATGCGATTTTGAGCAACTCAGCACTTTTGGGCTCCTAGGGTGCCCAATTTCGGGAGGGTGAAGAGCCTAATTTTGGTGGCAATCTTCATGAATCTATTTGTGCCACCCGACAATGCAGTTTATTTGGCGAAAATCGGTTGATAAATGCGATTTTGAGCAACTCAGCACTATTGGGCTCCTAGGGTGCCCAATTTTGGAAGGGTGAGGAGCCTAATTTTGGTGGCAATCTTCATGAATCTATTTGTGCCACCCCAAAATGCAGTTTATTTGGCGAAAATCGGTTGATAAATACGATTTTGAGCAACTCAGCACTTTTGGGCTCCTAGGGTGCCCAATTTTGGGAGGGTGAGGAGCCTAATTTTGGTGGCAATCTTCATGAATCTATTTGTGCCACCCCACAATGCAGTTTATTTGGCGAAAATCGGTTGATAAATACGATTTTGAGCAACTCAGCACTTTTGGGCTCCTAGGGTGCCCAATTTTGGGAGGGTGAGGTACCTAATTTGGGTGGCAATCTTCATGAATCTATTTGTACAACCCCACAATGCAGTTTATTTGGCGAAAATCGGTTGATAAATACGATTTTGAGCAACTCAGCACACTTGGGCTCCTAGGGTGCCCAATTTTGGGAGGGTGAGGAGCCTAATTTTGGTGTCAATCTTCATGAATCTATTTGTGCCACCCCACAATGCAGTTTATTTGGCGAAAATCGGTTGATAAATGCGATTTTGAGCAACTCAGCACCTTTGGGCTCCTAGGGTGCCCAATTTTGGGAGGGTGAGGAGCCTAATTTTGGTGGCAATCTTCATGAATCTATTTGTGCCACCCCACAATGCAGTTTATTTGGCGAAAATCGGTTGATAAATACGATTTTGAGCAACTAAGCACTTTTGGGCTCATAGGGTGCCCAATTTTGGGAGGGTGAGGTACCTAATTTGGGTGGCAATCTTCATGAATCTATTTGTGCCACCCCACAATGCAGTTTATTTGGCGAAAATCGGTAGATAAATACGATTTTGAGCAACTCAGCACTTTTGGGCTCCTAGGGTGCCCAATTTTGGGAGGGTGAGGTACCTAATTTGAGTGGCAATCTTCATGAATCTATTTGTGCCACCCCACAATGCAGTTTATTTGGCGAAAATTGGTTGATAAATGCGATTTTGAGCAACTCAGCACTTTTGGGCGCCTAGGGTGCCCAATTTTGGGAGGTGAGGAGCCTAATTTTGGTGGCAATCTTCATGAACCTATTTGTGCCACCCCACAATGCAGTTTATTTGGCGAAAATCGGTTGATAAATACGATTTTGAGTAGAGATGGGCGGTATTGGAATTTTGAGTTCGGTATCGTTTTCGGTATTTTTGTGTGGGCATACCGCGGTATCGGTTCGGTATTCGGTATGTGACTTCAGATTCACTGATAGTACCAAAGGGGAATCCATGTCAGAAAAATACAGAATAAGTTGTTCTTGTATCATTCTATCACAGTGCTACACATGCCATTGTTGATGGGCTCAACATTGTCATTCTTTTGTCAACACAGATCATATCTACAGTAATTTGGTGACTTGTTCTAAATACGCCTTAACTTTTCAAGCTCCACTTAAGGCGTCTGTAATCATAGAATGTGTGTCCTGAAGATGTCATCTTTACGTGGACCTGATGACAGTAGTAAAATTATCTGGTCAGTGATTTCTAGCCAAGTCTTGGCTGCCTGTTAAGGCAGCCAAGACTTGGCTAGAAATCACTGCTAAGCAACTGGACATGTACAGGTCGTAGACTATTGATAATTTAGTACAACTGCCCTGGTCCTTAAGGTTTAACAAAACTGAAAAATAAAATCAGTCACTTCCTTCTTGAAAATGAACACTTCAACTGCTATCAATCCTCATCAAGGCCTTATAAATAGCGAATGCACAGGGAAAATTGAAAATACCGTTGGTTTCGGTATTCAAAGATTGGGTCGGTTCGGTTTTTCGGTGTCCCCATGATATCGGTATCGGTTCGGTTTTTCGGTATATTGCCCATCTCTAATTTTGAGCAACTCAGCACTTTTGGGCTCCTAGGTTGCCCAATTTTGGGAGGGTGAGGTACCTAATTTGGGTGGCAATTTTCATGAATCTATTTGTGCCACCCCACAATGCAGTTTATTTGGCGAAAATCGGTTGATAAATGCGATTTTGAGCAACTCAGCACTTTTGGGCTACTAGGGTGCCCAATTTTGTGAGGGTGAGGAGCCTAATTTTGGTGGCAATCTTCATGAATCTATTTGTGCCACCCCACAATGCAGTTTATTTGGCGAAAATCGGTTGATAAATACGATTTTGAGCAACTCAGCACTTTTGGGCTCCTAGGGTGCCCAATTTTGGGAGGGTGAGGTACCTAATTTGGGTGGCAATCTTCATAAATCTATTTGTTCCACCCCACAATGCAGTTTATTTGGCGAAAATCGGTTGATAAATGCTATTTTGAGCAACTCAGCACTTTTGGGCTCCTAGGGTGCCCAATTTTGGGAGGGTGAGGTGCCTAATTTTGGTGGCAATCTTCATGAATCTATTTGTGCCACCCCACAATGCAGTTTATTTGGCGAAAATCGGTTGATAAATACGATTTTGAGCAACTCAGCACTTTTGGGCTCCTAGGGTGTCCAATTTTGGGAGGGTGAGGTACTTAATTTGGGTGGCAATCTTCATGAATCTATTTGTGCCACCCCACAATGCAGTTTATTTGGCAAAAATCGGTTGATAAATGCGATTTTGAGCAACTCAGCACTTTTGGGCTCCTAGGGTGCCCAATTTTGGGAGGGTGAGGAGCCTAAATTGGGTGGCAATCTTCATGAGTCTATTTGTGCCACCCCACAATGCAGTTTATTTGGCGAAAATCGGTTGATAAATGCGATTTTGAGCAACTCAGCACTTTTGGGCTCCTAAGGTGCCCAATTTTGGGAGGGTGAGGAGCCTAATTTTGGTGGCAATCTTCATGAATCTATTTGTGCCACCCCACAATGCAGTTTATTTGGCGAAAATCGGTTAGTGTCGAATGTCGAATAAGGAACCGGGAATAAGTAACGGTTGTCACGTTCGTGGTTCCCCCAAGCGTGCCTTTTCCAACACTTTCACTTAACTTGACCCATGCTTGACGTTGGTCCTGTGTCGATGCCTCGTACACGACACAGGACCAACGTCAAGCATGGGTCAAAAACGCAAAAAACATTGCCAAACCCTGCGAATATTGATAGATTGATAGAAACTTTATTTGCAGAATGCACAAACACATAAATGATTTTCAACAATTATGATATGAATCACATGATACACTGCGGGGCGGTGATAGGTCATGCCACGGTAAATGAAAAAAAAACCGGTAATAACAAACTAGTCATAATACTTAAAATATGAAAAGAAAATAAAGTTTATACTTAACCCAGGAACCCTAGCGGCCGATTTTCCGGCCAGGGACATGATACGTCATAACGTCATTAAATAGGATGGCTGTTCAGTAAATGTGTGGTGTAGACCAATCAATATTTTCTACGTGCAGCCCCGGGGGTGTACGTTGAAGATATTGATGGGTCTACCCCAAATAATGAATATAGACTCTTCGAAGTGCTCTCGTTGAACTGGCATGGCAGATACCACTTGAGTTCAAGGGGTTAAAATATTCTGTGAGTGCAATCAATGAGAGTTTTTTACTTTTCTTGTTTGGGCCATGGTGGCTCGGTGGTTACAGCATTGGACTTCAAACCTAAACATCCACGGTTCAATCCATTTATTTATTTATTTATTTATTTATTTATTTATTTATTTATTTATTTATTTATTTATTTATTTTTTGGGGCTTAACGACACTTTCGACAACCAGGGTCTCCTCGTGTCGAACAGTTTTACGGGTGGAGGAAGCCGGAGTGCCCGGAGATAACCACCGAGTAACGGCGAGCAACTATCAGGCTCCACAACAGACTAATTCCACACAAGCAGGGTTAGCGCATTGGTTGAAGACAAGTGTACCATCGACGTCCGGTACACCTTAGTACACAACGCCACCGCGCCCCCACGTGGGCAATGGGGGTGAAGTGTCTTGCCCAAGGACACAACGCGGTTGCAGCAGGTAGGATTCTAACTCTAACCGATGGCCACTCGTCTTTCAGTCTGCAGCTCGACCAACTGAGCAACCGCACCCCCCCCCCCCCCATCCCACTCTCCACAATTCCATCGAGCAACGACGAGCAGCTGTCAGCTTTCCAACATCGTAACTCGGCACTGCAGCACAGGCAGGGTTAGACTGGTTGAAGACATGGGTACCGTTGACGTGAAGTACGCCTTAGAACACGGCATCATCGTGCCCCCATGTGGACAATCAGGGTTAAGTGCCTTGCACAGGGACACAACGCGGAAGTCCGAAGTGATCGCTCAGACGGTCACCCATCCAATGATTAATCGGGCTCGACGTTGCTTAAGTTCGGTGATCTGACGGGAACCGGTTACCGCAACGACACCGCCCCCCCCCCCCCCCCCGCCAGATAAAATTACGACGGTAATATGAACACACAATCTCCGTGTTTACAAAATATTGTTAATGGTGGTAAAAAATCAGTTTCGAACCTTACATCCTGAAGAATTTCAAATTAAAGCACCAAACGGCCCCAGATTCACTCTCCGGGCATTCAATTTTCAAAATTTACTCGGGGGAGTCTCCCCTCCCCCCCCCCCCCACCGCGAAGCCCCTCCAAGGGGAAATGGGAGGGGTATACCCCCTCTCATACCCACACCACCTCAGGCCTACGGCCTTTGGATATGCCTGCGGCCTGTCGACCTGCCAGTCCCCCCCCCCCCCCCCCTAAAAAAAAATATTATGCACCCCACACTCATTAGGGAATCCTAGCTACGTCTCTTCCAGATACTAGCCAGTATCATTAATAGAGGAAACATGTAGATTCCTTTTACCTCGACGCACTGATTGGTATCAACGTATGCACCACTGTCAATGGGAAATAGGCAAGTTTTTCGTTATATTCGTAGGTATTGTAGCATAATTAGCTTTATGACATGTGACTAGTTGGTGAAAAGTAGTATAGAGAAATGTTATTATCTTAAGGATTATACCCCAAAAATTACTACAGAATGATAGAATTATTATTTGTTTTGAAATATAATTTATAACCAGTGGCGTAGCTAAGCGGGAGGGGGGGGGGGTGGGGTTGCCACCCCAGGAGTTTCGCTGCCTCCGACCACCCTCAAACAAAAACATTGGCACATGGAGTCCAAAAATAGTTTCCAAGACAGGGGCAACACACGCCACAACTCAGATTCGCTCTCAGAACACTAAAGTTTGAAAAATTGTCTCGGGGTGAGGGATAGTCCTAACTAGGACACTCCGGACGTTTCCCCTCCTCCCAGGGAAGAGGGGGAGGGATGTTTAAGAGAGGCACCGAAACCCCACACAACGGCCTTTCAAATATCATTGTTGCCCCGCCCCGCCCCAATCCCCCATAAAAAATTGGCTGGGGCATCCCCTATCACAGAATCCTGGCTGCGCTCCTGTTTCTAACAATTATATTCTAATGACAATGGCTTCACAGACATAAAAAGTGAATTCCATACATTGTAGACCAACTAACATTACCGTGCACAGAATCGTTCAAATAAAAGAATCAACAGTTACCTCGCGCATTGCTCGAGTACAACTGTAGAGCTGAATTTTCATCAAGGTTTTGAAGTAGAACTTAAAATTACAAAATGCATGTTCGCACACAATATTCTTGTTTACATTTTAAATACGAGAAAAAAGCACATACTGCCACCAGCTGGTCACTTCCATGGGGTTGTTTTGGTAAATGAATGACAGAAGGTGACGTCAGTGATTAGTATGTGAACATTTTCTTTTCAGTATCATTGATGCGTAGCTGGTGTGGACTGCAATGTGAGTTGATCGGTGATTTTCCAATCCAAAGTTGAAACAATCACACTTTGGCCGGCTGCTGATTTGTCGCAGATATTGGTAATAAGACCTTGATTCACCCTTGCTCCCAAAAATGCCTCCCTATCTCAATGCCTGTTCTCTCCTCCCAACACCCAGAAACACACTGCTTGACGACTTCCCGTATTCTATTCTTCCTGGTCTCTCCGATAAGCATACAAACCCTCTCTGTGTCGCCCATCAACCCAGAGGAGACGGAAGCGCGAAAAAGTGGAGGGGGCACAAATTTTCGAGACTACCAAGTTTCAGCCAAATGGGAGGAAAAGTTACAATCGTATATCGGTAAATTTTGCGTGACACACTACAGTGTCTTGTTTCGATGAGCATGCCGCAGAGTGGTCACTGTCCTGTCCTTTTCTTCAACTTTGGTCATCTTCCAACCCGAAGGCTGCCCTTCGGGTTGGAAGATGATCGAAGTAGAAGAAACGGATTGAAGCGACCGAAGCGACCGAAGGTGGGATTCATTGGCCAAATGTTGTTTGGACTTGTAAATAATATATTTCAGGAATGCCTGCATATTGGCACATTTACATGCGCCCATTTTCAACTCAGTGTGTAACCACGCAACTGTGAAAAAAAAGTGGAGGGGTACGTGTCCTCTGTGCCCCCTGTTTCCACCGCCTCTGTATCAACCACATATTCTTCATGCCCTCACCCCACTTCCTCAGTATACTATTAGTGAATCTTATTATGCTAGGTTGGTAGTTTGGACTTTCAAATAGAATCTGCCTCTTACACCAGATGTCCTTCTCCACTAAACTAAATTGTCCTTTCTCCTCCAAATATATGCCTCACGACCCAAACACATATAATGACCAGAGGTATTGGGACCCACTCGCTTCTGCTCTCCTCCCAAACCAAGCCAAATGGATAATATAGATACTTACAGAATGCGAGTGGGCCAATTCGCTGGTATAGCCAAAAGTGATGTACATCGTAAAAAGCAACTCAATCCTCACACAATTCTCCTTATATTCTTATATGTGCGATATAATGTGACCGGTCTCAGCCTCATGCTATCCGTAACTTTATTCACCAATTTGGAACATTAGAGTAAATGCTTGTTAATGAGACTTGCTAATGTACACAACGAAATCCTCACAGTACACTGTTCACAAACATTGTCAGGGGAAGCTGAAGCACGAACAGATACCATCCCTACCAAGTATTCTGAGATACAACCAAGACCACATGTGTATCTGCTAATCTTCAAAGTCCTCTGTCTCGTGATGACTGGCAAGCCGCCAAGGCTGCTAATCTTACACCTTATTGCTGGTGATATTGAGACACATCCAGGTCCCGTAAGTGTATCACCTTCATCAACAGCTGACACAACTGACACATCCTCGGTAACGTCGAGCTCAACACGTGGCATCTCATTCTACCATCTCAATATCCAAAGCTTAAAATCAAAAACTGACTCACTTAGCTGTGAGATGCAGGCACGACGTGTGTGCTTTCATTGAAACTTGGCTGGATGTAAGTGGTGATAATTCTGAGATAGAACTACCAAACGTTCACCCTCCACTAAGAAATGATCGCGAAGTCAGGGGCGGAGGTGTAGGTGTATCCCCTACAAACAGCGTCACGACCTAAATATCAATGCCCTCGAAAGTCTATGGGTCCAGCTTTTCTCTGACCAAGGGTCTGGAGTTTTCTATCGCCCACCCAACTCACCCAACGAAACATGGATTTTATTTTCAATTGCATTCGAGAAAGCACAAGACAGAAATATTCGGAAGGTTATTATAACCGGTGACTTTAATGACAACCAACTTGGGGCACAGCGTGAAGCACTCCAGCACCTCCTTGCAGAGTATAATCTCACTGAAACTGTAAGTGAACCAACGCACTTGACAGAAACATCCAGTTCTCTTATCGACGTTTTCTTAATTAATGATCAACTACATCCATATATCTCTAAAACAGACGTTATTGATCCATTCTCCCCAGAGCTTATACGATACCACTGCCCAATAATTTTGGTCCTGAAAATCCCCAAACAAAAACTTAAAGTCCTTAAGCGCCATATCTGGTCCTACGATAGAGGTGACTACGTCGGCCTTAACAATGAATTGATAATATGGACTGGGAAGATGCAGTACTTAATATTTACATTCCAATACAGCTGATAAGCTCACAAGTATAGTACTTACCAATGCGGCTAAATACAATCCAAATATGATGATCTCGTGCAGAGCCCAACAACCTCCATGGATGCACAACAACATTAGAAAACTGATACGTCAACGTCAGCGCCTTTATCGCAGCGCTAAAAAACACAACACTTCACAGACATGGGAGAAATACCGCCAGAAACGAAACCAGACTATTTCCGACATTCGTAAAGCGAAAGCGAACTATTATTCTAAAATGGACACCAAATTGAACTCCGCCAACGCCCGTTACTCCAACTGGTGGAAAACATTTAATCGCCTAATCTGGACCAAAGGAACAGCCATTACAGTGTTGGATGTAGATAATAAAATAATTACCTCCGACTTAGAAAAAACAAAAGCTTCTAATAACTACTTCTGCAGCATATCCTAGGTTGAAGATTCAAATCAATTTATTAAGTTGTAATTACAATTTATTAAGTTGTAGTTACAATTTATTAAGTTGTAATTACAATTTAGCTATATTGTATAATTACAATTTAAGCTAAGTTGTAATTACAATTTAAGCTATATTGTACTTACAATTTAAGCTAAGTTATAATTACAATTTATCAAGTTGTGATTACAATTTATTAAGTTGTAATTACAATTTAGATAAGTTGTAATTACAATATAAATAAGTTGTAATTACAATTTAAGCTATATTGTAATTACTTTTAAGCTAAGTTGTAATTACAATTTATTAAGTTGTAATTACAATGGAGCTAAATTGTAATTACAATTTAACATAAGTAACGCAAAAAAACGAAATGGCGCTAATACTCTGCCGTATATATATCGAATTCACTCTGCATATATTTTGGACAGTTGGTTATGATTTCATTTTGCACAGAACGTGACACCGTTACTTATTCCCGGTTCCTTATTCGAATTTCGCTATCAACCGAATTTCGCCAAATAAACTGCATTGTGGGGTGGCACAAATAAATTGATGAATATTGCCACCAAAAATTGGGTACCAGACCTTTTCCAAAATTGGGCACCCTAGGAGCCAAAAAGGGCACAGTTGCTCCAAATCGCATTTATCACCCCATTTTCGCCAAATGAACTTCATTCGGGGGTGGAACAAATACATTCATGAATATTGCCACCAAAATTGAGGACCAGACCCACCCAGAATTGGCCATCCTAGGAGCCAAAAATGTTGAGTTGCTCCAAATCGCATTTATCAATCGATTCTCGCCAAATAAACTGCATTGCTGGGTGGCACAAATAGATTCATGAAGATTGCCACCAATATTGGGTGCATGACCCTCCCAAAATTGGGCACCCAGGAGCCTGATAGTGCTGAAGTGCTCCAAATCGCATTTATCAGACGATGTTCGCCAAATAGACTGCATTGTGAGGTAGCACAAAAAGATTCATGAAGATTGCCACAAAAACTGGGTACCAGACCCTCCCAAAATTGGCGATTTTCGCCAAATAAACTGCATTGTGAGGGTGGAACAAATATATTCATGAAGATTTCCACCAAAATTGAGTGCCTGACCCTGCCGAAATTAGGCACCCTAGAGGCCCAAAACGCCAGAATTGTTCCAAATCGCATTTATCAACTGATTTTCGCCAAATAAACTGCATTCTGGGGTGGCACAGATACATTCATGAAGATTGCCGCAATAATTGGGTACCAGACCTTCCTAAAATTGGGCACCCTAGGAGCCCAAAATTGCTAAGAGGCTCCAAATCGCATTTATCAACCGATTTTCGCCAAATAATCTACCTTGTGAGGGTGGCACAAATAAATTCATGAAGATTTCCACCAAAATTGAGTGCCTGACCCTTCCAAAATTGGGCACCCTAGAGGCCCAAAACGGCAGAGTTGCTCCAAATCGCATTTATCAACCGATTTTCGCCAAATAAACTGCATTGTGGGGTGGCACAAATAGATTCACGAAGATTGCGCACCCTAGGAGCCCAAAATTGCTAAGAGGCTCCAAATCCCATTTATCAACCCATTTTCGCCAAATAAACTGCATTGTGAGGGTGGCACAAATAGATTCATGGAGATTTCCACAAAATTGGGTGCCTGACCCTTCCAAAATTAGGCACCCTAGAGGCCTAAAAGGGCAGAGTTGCTCCAAATCGCTTTTATCAACCGATTTTCGCCAAATAAACTGCATTCTGGCGTGGCGCAAATAAATGCATGAATATTGCCACCAAAAGTGGGTACCAGACTCTCCCAAATTTGGGCACCCTAAGAGCCCAAAATTGCTGAGATTTATGAAGATTTCCACCAAAATTGGGTCCCTGACCTTTCCAAAGTTGGGCACCCTAGGAACCAAAAAGTGCACAGTTGCTTCAAATTACATTTATCAACCGATTTCCGCCAAATAAACTGCATTCGGGGGTGGAACAAATACATTCATGAAAATTGACACCACAATTGAGGACCAGACCTTCCCAAAATTGGCCATCCTAGGAGCCCAAAATTCTGAGTTGCTCCAAATCGCATTTATCAATCGATTCTCGCCAAATAAACTGCATTGCTGGGTGGCACAAATAGATTCATGAAGATTGCCACCAATATTGGGTGCCTGACCCTTCCGAAATTGGGCACCCTAGAGGCCCAAAACGCCAGAGTTGCTCCAAATCGCATTTATCAACCGACTTTCGCCAAATAAGCTGCATCTTGGGGTGGCACAAATACATTCATGAAGATTGTCACCAAAAGAGGGCAACAGACCCTCCCAAAAGTGGGCATCCTAAGACCCAACATCGTGTTTCTCCAAATCGCATTTATCAACCGATTTTCGCCAAATAAACTGCATTGTGGGGTGGCACAAATAGATTCTGACCCTTACAAAATTGGGCACCCTAGGAGCCCAAAAGTGATGAGTTGCTCTAAATCGCATTTATCAGTCGATTCTCGCCAAATAAACTGCATTGTGGGGTGGCACAAATAGATTCATGAAGAATGTGACCAAAATTGGGTACATGACCTCCGAAAAGTGGGCACCCAGGAGCCCAAAAGTCCTGAGTTGCCCCTAGATCGCATTTATCAATCGATTTTCGCAAAATAAACTGCATTGTGAGGTAGCACAAACAGATTCACGAAGATTGCCGTCAAAATTGGGTACCAGACCTCCCAAAATTGAGCACCCCAGGAGCACAAAATTGCTGAGTTGCTCCAAATCGCATTTATCAACAGATTTTCGCCAAATAAACTGTATTATGGGGTGGAACAAACAGATTTATGAAGAATGTCACCAAAATTGGGTATCAGACCCTCCCAAAATTTGGCACCCTAGGAGCCCAAAATTTGTGAGTTGCTCCAAATCGCATTTATCAACCGATTTTCGCCAGATGGACTGCACTGTGGTGTGGCACAAATAGATTCATGATGATTCCCACTAAAATTGGTTCCAGACCCTCTCAAAATTGGCCATCCTAGGTTCTCAAAATTTCCGTGTTTCTCCAAATCGCATTTTTCAACCAAATTTCGCCAAATAAACTGCATTGTGTGGTGGTATAAATAGATTCATGAGGTTTGCCACCAAAATTGGGTGCGTGACTCTCCCAAAACTGGGTACCCTTGGAGCCCATAAGTGCTGAGCTGCTCCAAATCGCATTTATCAACCGATTTCCGCCAAATAAACTGCACTGTGGTATGGCAAAAACAGATTCCTTGCCACAAAAAATGGAATACCTGACCCTCCGAAAAGCGAGCACCCTAGGAGTCCAAAAGTGCTGAGATGCTCCAGATCGCATTTATCAACCGATTTTTGCCAAATAAACTGCCTTGTGAGGTAGCACAAACAGATTTACGAAGATTACCGTCAAAATTGGGTACCACACCTTCCCAAAATTGGGCACCCTAGGAGCGCAAAATTGCTGAGTTTCTCCAAATCACATTTATCAACCGATTTTCGCCAAACAACCTGCATTGTGTGGGGGAGGGTGGTGGTGCACAAATAGATTTACTCAGATTGCCATCAAAATTGAGTGCCTGACTCTCCCACAATTGGACACCCTAGGAGCACAAAAGTGCTGAGCTGCTCCAAATCGCATTCATCAACCGATTTTCGCCAAATATACAGTATTATGGGGTGGTACAATCATATTCATGAAGAATGCCACCAAAAATGGGTACCAGACCCTCCCAAAATTGTTCACCATAGGAGCCCAAAATTTATGAGTTGCTCCAAATCGCATTTATCAACCGATTTTCACCAATGAACTGCACAGTGGAGTTGCACAAATAGATTAATGAAGATTTCCACCAAAATGTGTTGCCTACCCTTCCAAAATTGGGTACCCTAGGAGCCCAAGAGTGCAGAGTTTCTTCAAATCGCAGTTATCAACCGATTTTCGCCAAATAAACTGCATTCGGGTGTGGCATAAATACATTCATGAACATTGCCACCAAAATTGGGTACCAGACCCTCCCAAAATTGGCCATCCTAGGAACCCAAAAATATCCATGTTTCTCCAAATCACGTTTATCAACCGCCGATCGCCAAATAAACTACATTGTGGGTTGGCACAAATAGATTCAGGAAGATTGCCACCAAAATTGGGTGCCTGATCCTTCCGAAATTCGGCACCCTAGGTGCCCAAAACTGCTGAGTTGCTCCAAATCGCATTTATCAATCGATTTTCGCCAAATAAACTGCATTGTGAGGTAGCACAAACAGATTCATGAAGATTGCCGTCAAAACTGGGTACCAGACCTCCCAAAAGTGAGCACCCGAGGTGCACAACATTGCTGAGTTGCTCCAAATCGCATTTATCAACAGATTTTTGCCAAATAAACTGTATTATGGGGTGGCACAAACAGATTCATGAAGAATGTCACCACAATTGGGTACCAGACCCTCCCAAAATTGGGCATCCTAGGTTTCCAATATTTCCATGTTTCTCCAAATCGCATTTATCAACCGATTTTCGCCAAATGGACTGCACTGTGGTGTGGCACAAATAGATTCATGATGATTTCCACCAAAATTGGTTCCAGACCCTCCCAAAATTGGCCATACTATGTTCTCAAAATTTCCGTGTTTCTCCAAATCGCATTTTTCAACCAATTTTCGCCAAATAAACTGCATTGTGTGGTGGCATAAATAGATTCATGAGGATTGCCACCAAAATTGGGTGCGTGACTCTCCCAAAATTGGGTACCCTTGGAGCCCATAAGTGCTGAGCTACTCCAAATCGCATTTATCAACCGATTTCCGCCAAATAAGCTGCACAGTGGTATGGCACAAATATATTCCTGAAGATTGCCACAAAAATGGAATACCTGACCCTCCGAAAAGTGGGAACCCTAGGAGTCCAAATGTGCTGAGATGCTCCAGATCGCATTTATCAACCGATTTTCGCCAAATAAACTGCATTGTGAGGTAGCACAAAGAGATTTACCAAGATTGCCACCAAAATTGTGTGTCTGACCCTTCCAAAATTGGACACCCTAGGAGCCCAAATGTGCCGAGTTGCTCCAAATCGCATTTATCAACCGATTTTCGCCAAATAAACTGCATTCTGGAGTGGCACAAATACTTTCATGAAGATTGCCACCAAAATTGGGTACCAGACCCTCCCAAAATTGGGCATCCTAGGTTTCCAATATTTCCGTGTTTCTCCAAATCGTATTTATCAACCGATTTTCGCCAAATAAGCTGCATTGTGGGGTGGCTCAAATAGATTCATGAAGATTGCCAACGAAAGTGGGTGCCTGACCCTTACAAATTGGGCATACTTGGAGCCCAAAAGTGCTGAATTGTTCCAAATTGCATTTATCAACCGATTTTCGCCAAATAAACTGCACTGTGGTTTGGCACGAGAAGATTCCTGAATATTGCCACCAAAATTGGGTACCAGTCCCTCCCAAAATTGGGCACCCTAGGAGCCCAAAATTTGTGAGTTGCTCCAAATCGCATTTATCAACCGCTTTTCGCCAAATAAACTGCATTGTGGGGTGGCACAAATAGATTTATGAAGATTGCCATCAAAACTGGGTGCCTGACTCTCCCAAAATTGGGCACCATAGGAGCCCAAAAGAGCTGAGTTGCTCCAAATCGCATTTTATCAACCGATTTTCGCGAAATAAACTGCACTGTGGTGTGGCACGAATAGATTCCTGAAGATTGACACCCAAATGGGGTACCTGACCCTCAGAAAAGTGGGCACCCTAGGAGCTCAAATGTGCTGAGTTGCTCAAAATCGCATTTATCAATCGATTTTTGCCAAATAAACTGCATTGTGGGGTAGCACAAATAGATTCATGAAGATTGCCACCAAAATTGGGTACCAGACCCTCCCACAATTGGGCACCATAGGAGTCCAAAATTACTGAGTTGCTCCAAATCGCATTTATCACCCAATTTTCGCCAAATAAACTGCATTGTGAGGGCTGCACAAGCAAATTCAAGGAGATTCCACCAAAACAGAATGCCTGACCCTTCCAAAATTGGGCATCCTAGGAGTCCAAATGTGTTGAGTTGCTCCAAATCGCATTTATCAACGATTTTGGCCGAATAAACTGCATTGTGGGTGGCATAAATAGACTTATGAAGACTGCCACCAAAACTGAGTACCTGACCCTCCCAAAATTGGACACCCCGGGATCCCAAAAGTTCTGAATTGCTCTGAATCGCATTTATCAACCACTTTTCACCAAATAAACTGCATTGTGGTGTTGCACAAATAGATTAATGAAGATTGCTACCAAAAGTGGGTACCTGACCCTCCTAAAATTGGGCATCCCAGGAGCCCAAAAGATCTCAGTTGCTCCAAATTGCATTTATGAACCGATTTTTGCCAAATAAACTGCATTGTAGGGTGGCACAAATAGATTCATGAAGATTGCCACCAAAATTGGGTACCTGACCCTCTCAAATTGGGCACCCTAGGAGCCCAAAAGCGCTGAGTTGCTCCACATCGCTTTCACCAACTGCTTTTCACAAAATGAACTGCATTCTGGGGTGGTACAATCAGATTCATGAAGTTTGCCACCCAAATTGGGCACATGACACTCCCGAAATTGGTCACCATAGGAGCCCAAATGTAATGAGTTCGTCCAAATTGAATTTATCAACCGATTTTCGCCAAATAAACTGCATTGTATGGTGGCACAAATAGATTCATGAAGATTGCCACCAAAATTGGGTATCTGACTCTCCCAAAATTGGGCACCCCAGGAGCCAAAAAGTGCTAAGTTGCTCCAAATCGCATTTATCAACAGATTTTTACCTAATAAACTGCATTGTTAGGCGGAACAAATAGATTCATGATGACTGCCTACAAAATTGCGTACCTGGCCCTCTCAAGATTGGGCACCCTAGGAGCCCAAAAGTGCTCTGAGTTACCCCAAATTACATATATCAACTCATTTTCGCCAAAGACACTGCATTGTAGGGTGGCACAGAGATAGATTCATTAAGATTACCACCATAATTGGGCTCCTCTCTCTCCTTAAATTATGCACCTTAGGAGCCCATAATTGCTGAGATGCTACAAATCGCATTCATTAACCGATTTTCGCAAAATAAATTGCATTGTAGGGTGGCACAAATAGATTCATGAAGATTGCCAGCAAAACTGGGCACATGCCACTTCCAAAATTGGGCACCCTAAGAGCCCAAAAGTAATGAGTTGGTCCAAATTGCATTTATCAACCAATTTGGGCCAAATAAACTGCATTATTGTGTGGCACAAATAGATTCATGAAGATTGCCACCACAATTGTGCACCTGACCGTCGCAGAATTCAGCACCCTAGAAGTCCAAAAGTGCTGAGTTGCTCCAAGTCGCATTTATCTAACACTTTTCGCCAAATAAACTGCATTGTAGGGTGGCACAAATCTGTTCGTGAAGATTTCCACCAAAATTGAGTGCCTGACCCTTCCAAAATTGGGCACCCTAGAGGCCCAAAACGGCAGAGTTGCACCAAATAGCATTTATCAACCGATTTTCGCCAAATAAACTGCATTCTGAGGTGGCACAAGTACATTCATGAAGTTTGTCACCAAAATAGGGCAGCAGACTCTTCCAAAATTGGGCATACTAAGACCCAAAATTTTCGTGTTTCTCCAGATCGCATTTATTAACCGATTTTCGCCAAATAAACTGCATTGTGGGGTGGCACAAATAGATTCATGAAGATTGCCACCAAACTTGGGTGCCTGACCCTTACAAAATTGGACACCCTACGAGGCCAAAAGTGCCGAGTTGCTCTGAATCGCATTTATCAATCGATTCTCGGCAAATAAACTGCATTGTGGGGTGGCACAAATAGATTCATGAAGAATGACGCCAAAATTGGGTACCTGACCCTCCGAAAAGTGGGCACCCTAGGAGCCGAAATGTGCTGAGTTGCTCAAAATCGCATTTATCAACCGGTTTGTGCCAAATAAACTGCATTGTGGTGTAGCACAAATAGATTCACGAAGATTGCCAACAAAATTGGGTACCAGACCCTCCCACAATTGGGCACCATAGGAGCCCAAATGTGCTGAGTTGCTCCAAATCTCATTTATCAACCGATTTTCGGGAAATAAACTGCATTATGGGGTGGCACAAACATATTTATGAAGAATGCCATCAAAACTGGGTACCAGACTCTCCCAATATTGTTCACCCTAGGAGCCCAAAATTTGTGAGTTGCTCCAAATCCCATTTGTCAACCGATTTTCGCCAAATGAACTGCACTGTGGTGTGGCACAAATAGATTAATGAAGATTTCCACCAAAATTTGTTTCCTGACTCTTCCAAAATTGGCTACCCTAAGAGCCCAAGAGTGCAGAGTTTCTCCAAATCGCATTTATCAACCGATTTTCGCCAAATAAACTGCATTTGGGTTTGGGTTTGGCATAAATACACTCATGAACACTGCCACCAAAATTGGGTACCAGACCCTCCCAAAATTGACCATCCTATGAGCGCAAAATGTCCATGTTTCTCCAAATCGCGTTTATCAACCGCTGTTCGCCAAATAAACTGCATTGTGGGGTGGCATAAATAGCGTCATGAAGACTGCCACCAAAATTGGGTACCAGACCCTCCCGAAATTGGGCACCCTCGGAGCACAAAATTGCTGAGTTGCTCCAAATCGCATTTATCAACCAATTTTCGCCCAATAAACTACATTGTGGGGGTGGCACGAATAGATTCGCGAAGATTCCACCAGAATTGTGTGTCTGACCCTTCCAAAATTGGACACCCTAGGAGCCCAAAAGTGCAGAGTTGCTCCAAATCGCATTTATCAACCAATTTTCAATTGGGCACCCTAGGAGCCCAAAATTTGTGAGTTGCTCCAAATCGCATTTATCAACCGATTTTTGCCAAATAAACTGCATTGTGGTGTGACTAGATGTCCAAAAGTGCTGAACTGCTCCAAATCACATTTATCAACCGCTTTTCGCCAAATAAACTGCACTGTGGTGTGGCACGAATAGATTCCTGAATATTGCCACCAAAATTGGGTACCAGCCCCTCCCAAAATTGGGCACCCTAGGAGCCCAAAATTTGTGAGTTGCTCCAAATCGCATTTATCAACCGACTTTTGCCAAATAAACTGCATTGTGGTGTGACACAAATAGATTTATGAAGATTTCCACCAAAATTGGAAGCTTGACTCTCCCAAAATTGGGCACCATAGGAGCCCAAAAGTGCTGAGTTGCTCCAAATCGCATTTATCAACCGACTTTCGCCAAATAAACTGCACTGTGGTGTGGCATGAATAGATTTCTGAATATTGCCACCAAAATTGTGTACCACACCCTCCCAAAAATGGGCATCCTAGGTTCCCAATATTTCCGTGTTTCTCCAAATCGCATTGATCAACCGATTTTCGCCAAATAAACAGCATTGTGGGGTGGCACAAATAGATTCATGAAGATTGCCACCGAAAGTGGGTGCCTGACTCCTACAAAATCGGGCAGACTAGATGTCCAAAAGTGCAGAATTGCACCAAATTGCATTTATCAACCGATTTTCGCCAAATAAACTGCACTGTGGCGTGGACCGAATCGATTCCTACAGATAGCCACCCAAATGGGGTACCAGACCCTCCGAAAAGTGGGCACCCTAGGAGCCCAAATGTGCTGAGTTGCTCAAAATCGCATTTATCAACAGATTTTCGCCAAATAAACTGCATTGTGGGGTAGCATAAACAGATTCATGAAGATTACCACCAAAATTGGGTACCAGACCTTCCACAATTGGGCACCCTGGGAACCCAAAATTGCTGAGTTGTTCCAAATCGCATTTATCAATCCATTTTCGCAAAATAAACTGCATTCTGGGGTGTCATAATCAGATTCATGAAGACTGCCACCCAAATTGGGCCCATGACACTCCCAAAATTGGGCTCCAAAATTGAGTACCAAATACTTCCAAAATTGGACACCCTAGGAGCCCAAAATTGCTGAGTTGCTCCAGGTCGCATTTATCAACCAATTTTAGCCAAATAAACTGCTTTGTGAGGGCGGCACAAATAGATTCAAGAATATTCCACCAAAATTGAGTTCCTGACCCTTCCAAAATTGGGCACCCTAGGAGTCCAAATGTGTTGGGTTGCTCCAAATCGCATTTATCAACGATTTTGGCCGAAAAAAACTACATTGTGGGGTGGCATAAATAGCCTTATGAAGATTGCCACCAAGATTGGGTACCTGTCCCTCCCAAAATTGGACACCCCAGGATCCCAAAAGTGCTGAATTGCTCTAAATCGCATTTATCAACCACTTTTCGCCAAATAAACTGCATTGTGGTGTAGCACAAATAGATTAGTGAAGATTGCCATCAAAATTGGGAACCTGACCCTCCTAAAATTGGGCATCCTAGGAACCCAAAACTGCTGACTTGCTCCAAATTGCATTTATCAACCAATTTTCGCCAAATAAACTGCATTGTTGGGTGGTACAAATAGATTCATGAAGATTGCCACCAAAATTGGGTACCTGGCCCTCTCAAAATTGGGCACTCTAGGAGCCCAAAAGTGCTGAGGTGCTCCAAATCACATTCATCAACCGGTTTTTGCAAAAGGAACTGCATTCTGGGTGGCACAATCAGATTCATGAAGTTTGCCACCCAAATTTGGCACATGACACTCCCGAAATTGGGCACCATATGAGCCCAAATGTAATGAGTTGGCCCAAATTGTATTTATCAACTGATTTTCGCCAAATAAACTTCTTTGTGGGGTGGCACGGATAGATTCATGAAGATTGCCGCCAAAATTGGGTACCCGACATTCCCAAAATTGGGCACCCTTGGAGCCCAAAGTGCTGAGTTGCTTCATATCGGATTTATCAACCGGTTTTTGCCGAATAAACTGCATTGTAGGACGGCACAAATAGATTCATGAAGATTGCCACCAAAATTGGGTATCTGACTCTCCCAAACCGCTCCAAATCGGATTTATCAACTGATTTTTTTTCCAAATAAACTGCATTGTAAGGTGGCACAAATAGATTCATGAAGACTGCCTCCAAAATTGCGTACCTGGTCCTCTCAAGATTGGGCACCCTAGGAGCCCAAAAGTGCTCTGAGTTGCCCCACATCACATATACCAACCCATTTTCGCCAAAGACACTGCATTGTAGGGTGGCACAGATAGATTCATTAAGAATCTATAACTGGGCTCCTCTCCTTCCTTAAATTATGCACCCTGGGAGCCCAAAATTGCTGAGATGCTCCAAATTGCATTTCTTAACCGATTTTCGCAAGATAAACTGCATTGTAGGGTGGCACAAATAGATTCATGTAGATTGACAGCAAAATTGGGCAAATGCCACTACCAAAATTGGGCACCCTAAAAGCCCAAAAGTAATGAGTTGGTCTAAATTGCATTTATCAACCAATTTGCGCCAAATAAACTGCATTATTGTGTGGCACAAATAGATTCGTAAAGATTGCCATCACAATTGTGCATCTGACCGTCGATGAATTCTGCACCCTGGAAGTCCAAAAGCGCTGAGTTGCTCCAAATCGCATTTATCAAACAATTTTCGCCAAATAAACTGCACTGTAGGGTGGCACCTATCTATTCATGAAGACTGCCACCAAAATTAGGCACCTCAACCTGCATTGTAGGGTGTCACAAATCTATTCATTAGGATAACCACCAAAATTGGGCACTCTACCCTCCCACAATTAGGCATCCTAAGAGCCCAAATGTGCCGGGTTGCTCCAAATCGCATTTATCAACCAATTTTTGCCAAATAATCTGCATTATGGCGTGGCAATAATGGTGCTGAGTTGCTCAAATCCCCATTTATTAGCCAATGTTCCCCATTTCAACGCTTCTTGGAAAGCAGTGACTATTCCAGTGTCATTTGTAGACAGTTTATCCCAGAATAAATTTCGCATTCGCTTTGAGTGGTTTATTTCACCCTGGATGCATGAGCCAGAGAGAACTGTGGGTTCGGAATAGAGAACATGAGAAAGTTTCTAGGTTGTCCAGAGTTGCTCACATCATTAAAAGCAGTTCTATTCCCACAAGCGGAAGAAACAGGAAATCGCTAGAGGAAGAGATAGATTCGAGAGTTATAAAAATTAACACTGGAATCTTGTGATCTCTATTTGACCTATTTTCTGAATGAAAAATATACAACACCCTGAATATGACGTACAAACTGGATCACAAGTCCTTGAATCAAGCATGATGCTTAAATAATTAGGCATGATGCTAAATAATATAGCATGATGCTAAAATAATATAGCATGTTGCCTAAATAATACAGCATGATGCTTTGTTAATTAAGCATCATACTTAATTATTTAGGTATCGTGCTTAATTATTTATCTAGCATTCATGAAATCATACCAAACAATATAGCATTCATAAAGTAGTGAAAAATAATATAGCATGATGCTTAAATAATTAAGGAACATGCTGAATTGAAATGCATGATCCTCTCGTAATTCAGCATGATGCTTATTTATTTCGGCATCATGCTAAATTAATTCAGCATCATGCTCAAATAATTAAGCATGATGTTAAATTAATTCAGCATCATGCTAAAATCCTGTCAATCAGCACATTCCTCTCACCAATCAGTGGCGCTGATACATACACGCTGGTTGTCTAGTCGGATCGGAACAATGGAGCATGGCTGAGAAACAAAAAAATGTTGATGCAAACATCAAGCTGCAGAGTTAGTATCTTGCACAAGAAATCTTGTGTATGCATATCACGAAATCGTTTCATTGGATTCTCTTTTAATGATACACAATAAACTAAAAATTGAACACCGAGAATTTGAGCAGTTAAATTATGACTCGTTAATTATAGTCTGGGGTGTGTGCTCTAAAGTGAGCATGAAAGGTAAGAATGGTTTGATAAACTTGACATTGCACTTGTGTGGTGACAATGATATAGCCACAGAGACTTAAAGCAGCTTTAAGAACCAATGAATAATCGTAAATCTGAAAATGCACAATCAGAAAGCACGCAGTCCCCCAGTCCATAGTATCAATGACCGAGTTTTTCCATAGCCTCTCAATCACCATTTTAAACAGTTGAGAGTTTTGGTCTCCCGAAAAGGTGAAAGACTATCTTACACAACCGTAGTACAGCACGTATGAATCGGGTCCAGTTACTCGAAACTTTTCCAGAGCAACTAGTGTTAAATTCCCATGAGAACCGGAGCTTTTGCGGGAGCAACGCTTTCCAGTGCAAAACTTCCGCCTCTTGCATGTTGTTCGGCCTCATGCAGAGCCATGTGTGTACACTCAGGGCTATGGGAACATAGTAAGAGTATGTGATGGAATATCGATGGGGAAAGTGAGTTTTCTTGATAGATTCCCCTACCAAACGGTTGGCGTTGCTACTGACGTTGTGACGTCATAATGCGCGCGCGACGTCATAGAAACGTTGACTGCTAGTGTTGTCCACTGTACAATCTGAAATAACGTTCTTCGAGTCTGGGGTGTGTCGAGCTTTTCGAACTGATCTGATATGATAATAGCGATATATACTCATGCAGATCCCCTATTAGTCCTTGGTACAGCTGATCGATCGAACGCTTTGTACTATCTTGTTGCTGGCATAGGTAGTATGTAATGTTAGCCCAGGCAGTATTATGGGGCGGGTGGAGATAATTCATGGCCGTCTAGTGCGACATCGTGAGGTAGTCTTTCGTTGTTCAGAACGGTAGTATACTATTGACACTACACACCCCTATAGGTCCACTTTCAGTCCTTGGTACTACTAATCGACCTAATGCTTCATTTTTTTCTGTATGTAATGCTAGCCTATATTGTGGCCGGGGGAGGGGGTGTATCGGTAGTACGTTATGCTAGGTCAAGCAGTATTGGGGCGTATTGGTGGGGGTAATACAGGCTTGTCTAGTATGCACGATATGCACCTTTGTTGGTCTGTTGTTATCTCTTTATACTACTATCCATCTAAGGATTTATATTATCATATAACTGGGATATATAGTACACAATGCTTGATGAAGCGGGGAGTGGGGGGTGAGGAGGAGATAATGCATGGTTGGCTAGTGTGGTAGTATGGGGTGTAAGGTATGTACTCGCGCTGGTTCAGTTGTGGTCCATAGTATTATAGAACCACCTAAGCGTTATACCGTTCTTAGTAGCTACGGATTGTACGTAATGTTAAGTCACGTAGTGTTATACTTGTCTGTATGATTGTGTAGTATAGGAGAAACTCTGTGTATTCCATAGGTCTGCTGTTATCCTATAGCAATGACTCTTCAGTAACTTCTCGATCGCTTATTATGGGAAATTGGAATAAGTATGAAAAGGTTGTTCGAGCAAGCAGTAGTGGACTGAGAGTGATATGAACTGCGACCCGCAGCAATGTAATGATATGCACTATGAGCTGTAGTAGTGCCATAATTTAGTAATGGTTGAAACACAGGGAAGAATAGTAGTTGCCGACTGTAATAATACGATGCAGTAATGCTCCCCCCTCTCCCTCTCTCCCCCTCTCTCTCCCTCTCCCTCTCTGTCTCTCTGCACTGAAGCTCGTAAGTTTTTAAGGCAGGAAGACAAAGGGGCACTGGGTTGGGGCCACCATACGTGGCATGGGTGGGAGGAGCTGCGATTAACAAGATGGTTTGGGAATTTTTTTTTAAATTTGGGGGTGTAATAAGCAAGGTTAACCCCCTCATGCGATTTCTACGCCACCGGCTGTGGAGTGCATTTCACACCCAACATATACTAACATTTATCAGTAAAAGCTAAGGCACCGCTGGCAATCTTTTAAATTCCACTAGCACTCCATTAAACTTGAAAATAATTGCCGGGTGGAAAACTCCCTTCCGCGGTGGTTTAGTGGTAATCTAATTCTCCTGTAATTATATGAACTCCAACAGGTGAATTTCAGTAACACGCATCGGCACGAACCAGTGACACGAATGTTCTTCACGTTAGCACAACGATTGTCTGGGCCGAACTTAATAAGGATGATTTGTCCTCCAATTAAAAAGCACACGATGAGCAGCGACCTTGTTACGAATCTAAAAGGCTGTGTTTTGACTATGAATATAGTTTAAAACTGTCTTATGTAACAATGTCATAGCGAATAAATGGAATAATTAAAACTCATTCTACCGTGTTTACTGTTGTTTTATCTTGTTATTCAGCTCCAGTGAATGAAAGCGAACAGGATATCTAAATACCACAAACTGAGGTCCTTAGAGTAAGGGAGTCTGAAAACCTTGGTTATGAAATTTAAGCCTTTATTCGTAGATATTTAAATCGATAGTCGGTAGGGTGGGGATGAGAATATCATAGACCGGGACTCACACCTTTATTCAGTGGTAAATGACACTTCACATAACACATTGTGAAAAAGGCAGGGAACTTGCACGTTTTGAGATAATCATATAGCAGGCCAGGGAGGGGGTACACAGGCGGCACGCATCCCCTCCCCCCCCCCCCCACACACACTTATTTCACCAATTATAGGTACACAAACGGCATTTTCTGACATAACATACATAACCCCTATAGACACAACACATTTCTTTCTCATCAATTCTCATTCGATTCATATCTACTGTATTTCTTTTCTCGTTCACATTTACCCTGTGATTTTGCTAAATTTGTATTCAAAGGCGAAGAACAAGTTTAATTCAATTCAATCCAAAGTATACGAATTGGGTGGACGCAATAAAGGTTGTAGTGTGTACCAAAAGGTGGGATATATAAAGACGAATGTTACTCTTAAATAAAAAAAACGAATAAAATAAATCCACTATCACTACCCTAATCTGTGGTAACACCCGAAGACAGCCGATGTAATACAAAGACAGCTGATAGCAAACGATTCACTCTTTACCGGTCACTATCCAGTATCGCAAAATAATGACAATAACGTTGAGGTTAGGTTGAGGTCGCTGAGGTTAGAGTCTTAAATAGGGTGTGAATAAGAGTGAGGGGTAGCATATATAAATTTATTTTGCATGAATAAACCGCCCCACAACTATTGCCCCCGCCCCTCCCCCCGCCCCGAAGAAAAATTATTTTCCAACCTACATCCTAGTGGTACCCATAAAGGTGTGACACCCGCTTTTTGGTGTGACTCCCCACTTATTTGGAGCTTCCGCCGCCTCTGTAGCAGGCATATTTTACAGAGTTCAAAACAATATGTACTAACACGTGAGCTCATCTCGATACGATAATTATACAGTTTCTTATATGAAAGGTACCCTAGCTTGCACTAGGTCAAGCCATTGTATAGACTAATACAGGCTTAGATGAATGGAGTGATCTGATTGAGCCTATATTTGGTCAAAGGCAGATGTCTAGAAAGAATGGGGGGGGGGGGGGGTAGCCACTAAGCTTGTAGTAGTGCCACAAGTAAATAGCAATTGTATGAGGTAGTAATAGCCAAAGACTGCAAGGGTGATAGAAGACTATAGTATTGGGTAAATACAATAGTATTGGATCACACGACAGATGGTGGTGACCATGGACAAGTAGAGGCCTTGGGGCTTGAAAAGAGGTGGGTGGTACAGAAGGCCGGATCAAACAGGTTCTAGAAACCATACCTATCATCAGATAGATATCCTGCAAAAGGTATCCTATAACGGGTGTCGTCAACAGGTATCTTCAAAAAAGTATCTTCAAAAGGTATCCTCAAATAGTACAATACTATCTGTCCTCAAATACCGGGATGAGCCGTAGAGCAGTAAGTAGAGTCACTCGTTGCTCTATAGTTCATTTGCTCGATGAGATTCGAGTCACTCGAGCGATCTGATGTAACTATCACGTCTTTCATATTTTTCAATAGGCGCGGCAGAAAACTATGTGCCAGGTAAATAACGTCGATCATAGGACAGATCACGGTGACTTTTGGTAAGTTAGCAGCAGTGATCTTAGAGATGTAAAGGTCTAGAGTTCAAGCTTTACCCACAACCCCAACAATACCTCTTGCCCTAGCATTAATAAACTACTTGCACCAACTGTGGGCCAGCACTAGAACACCTAAGATAGATATTAGTACTAAGGGCTAACAATAAATATATGGGGTATACTATATACCACTCTACCAAGCCACACAACCAAGCATAACACTGCGTGACTCAGCATTACGTAGTACCCATACTTACTTAGGACAGTATAGCGAGTAGGTGGATCAGTAGTACTATGGGCTACCAGTGAACCCGCGGCAATACAGACCTTACATCATATACTACTACTTTATACAACCATGCATTACCGCCCCCCCCCCCCCCCCAAGACTGCTTGACCCTGCATTAGGTACTAACCCTACCAGTCATAGGATAACATAAAGCCTTAGATGGATAACGGTATTAAGGGCTAACAGTAGATCAACAGTGATACAGACCTTACATCATATACCATCACACTAGACAACCCTGCATTGCCCACCCCACGTCACAATACCGCTTGGCCTTGCTTAACGTACTACCAATACAATCTGTGGGTCTGGACACCACCCTAGATAGATAGTGGAAAGAAAGGCTATACTTCTACACTGGACAACCATGCATTACCCCCACCACAATACTGTCCAGGCTCGCATTACGTACTACCAATTCCAGAAATATATGAAGCATTATATGAAGCATTAGACATATACGGCTACTATCATATCAGGCCGGTTCGAGAAACCCGACACCACTAACTCGAAGAACAATAGCGGCCAACGTTTCTATGAAGTCGCGTGCGCATCGCAACGTCAATAGCAACATCAACCGTTTCACGGGGAAAACTCACCTTCCCCCATCGATTTTCCATCACATAGTCATACTATATACCCACTGACACGTGTGTACATGTATCACTATACATACCTTAGCATGCTATATATGCAGAGCGTACACCAGTTGCCGAAGTTTTGCACAGGAAAGAGTTGCTCCGACAAAAGCTCCGTTTCCTACGGGAATTTAATTCTATCTGTTCTGACAAAGCTCCGGGTGGCCGAGCATGATTCACACGTGCTGTACTGCTGGTTGTGTAAGGTGGTCCTTCATCCTTCCGGATAATAAAACTCACAACTGGCTAAGATAGCGATTGAGGGTGCTATACAAAAAATCAGTCTTTGACGATGGTTTCTGATACCTGTGGATTTTAAGATTTACACTATTTGTGTTTTGGTTTATAAAGCTGCTTTCAGCCTCTGTGACTATATCATGGTAACAACACAGGTGCAATGTCATGTTTATCAAACAATTCTTACCTTTCATTCCCACTTTAGAGTACACACTCCCCAGACTTTAATTAACAAGACTTAGTCATATTTCAACAGTAAAACAGAACTTGTTTACAAACGTAAACAAGCACTGCTCAAATTCTCGGTGTTTAATTTCTAATTTATTATGTATCATTAAAAGAGAATCCAGTGAAACGATTGGTAACATATTATTGTTTTTTGGTCATGCTCCATTATTCCGATCCGACTAGACACCCAGGGCGTGTGTATCGGCACCACTGATTGGTTAGCGGAATGTGTTGATTGACAGGATTTCAGCATGATGCTGAATTAATTTAGCATGATGCTTAATTATTTTAGCACGATGTTGAATTAATTTAATACGATGCTTAATTATTTGAGCATGATGCTGAATTAATTTAGCATGATGCTTAATTAATTAAGCATCATTCTAAATTATTTTGCACGATTTCTCGAATGCTGCACAAATACACAATGATGCCGGATTGATTAAGCATGATTCTGAATTACGAGGGGTTCATGCATTGTAACTCAACATGATGCTCAATTATTTCAGCATCATGCTATGTTATTTTTCACTATTTTATGAATACTGCAAAAATAATATAGCATGATGCTGAATTAATTTAGCATCATGCTGATTTACGGGAGGATCGGGCATATTAAGTTAGCATGATGCTAAATTATTTAAGCATCGTGCTATTTTATTTTGCGCGATTTAACGAATGCTGCATACATAATATAGCATGATGCTGAATTAATTTAGCATGATGCTAAATTACGAGAGGATCATGCACTTTAATTGAGCATGATGCCAAATTATTTAAGCATCATGCTATATTATTTTGCGCAATTTAATGAATGCTGCATAAATAATATAGCATGATCCTGAATTAATTTTGCATGATGCTGAATTGCGGGAGGATCATGCACTTTAATTGAGCATGATGACTAATTTTTTAAGCACGATGCTGTACTATTTGGTATGATTTCACGAATGCTGCATAAATAACATAGCATGATGCTGAAATCAAGTCCGCATACTGGAGGGTCATAAATTATGTTTTAGCATGATGCTCTAATAACTAAGCATGATGCTATATTGTTTGGTATGGTTTCATGAATGCTAGCTAAATAACTAAGCATAACGCCTGAATAATTGAGCACGATGCTTAAATAATTAAGCATCATGCTATATTATTTAGGCATCATGCTATATTATTTGAGCATCATGCTATATTATTTAGCATCATGCCTAATTCATGGATTTATGAGCCTGTCAGTACGTCAAACCCGTGTTACAAGAATCACTCCACCAACTAGCATTGGTATTGTTTGTTTATTTACTGTATATAAAACATTACAATTGTAATATATTTCTATTCACAGTGATACATGAATATGTACCGCATGGAAATAACATAGCCAGATTGGCTGTCTACCTGTTATCTCCCGTTTCAAAACTATTTCTTCGCTGCAACCGACTGTAAATGTACATCTAGAGATTTTAGTGGGTTTTTTTTCACGTGAAGTAACAATGGTGGGGTTGGTGGTGGGGAGGTTGTTGTGTTTGGTGGATATCGGTACTTTCGTGCGTCTGCAGACTTGGCAGTAAGCCTTCATGAATCTATCTGTGCCACCCTACAATGCAGTTTATTTGACGAAAATCGGTTAATAAATGCGATTTTGGAGGAACTCGGCACTTTTGGGCTCCTAGGGTGCCAAATTGTGGGTATGTCAGGTGCCCACTTTTCATGGCAATCTTCATGAATGTATTTGGGTCACTTCAGAATGCAGTTTATTTGGCAAAAATTTGTTAATGAATGCGATTTGGATCAAGTCAGGACTTCTGGGCTCACAGGGTGCCCAGTTTTAGGAATCTCAATGACGGAATGCCTTATATGTATACAGGGAAAATCTGATTCAACCTTGATCAATTATAGTCGAGACTGAGATAGGTATAGCTAGGAAGTAGTGATACAAGTCAATATTAATTGATGGTAGTTTAGTCAATAGTACTGGTACAAGGCCGCAAAGGAACAAGACTGTTGTAGAAGCTAATGATAGGATAGATAGACCATAGCCCTGTAGTGGCCTTAGAGCTTTGGCGACAAGATTGAAACGGAATCCAGGTTTCTACAACAGGTATCCTCCAACAATACCAGGCCATAGGTATCCTCAATTTTGTATCCTCAACTGATACGTAGCCATGTCATAGGTTCCTCAAATACTGAAATGAGTCGTCGAGTCGTTCGAGGAGTCACTCGATCGAGCAATTGCTCGTTGGCTCATTTGCTCAATGGGATTCGAGTCGTTCGAGCAATAGTTGTGCGTCCCTCCACATAAGATGGAATCCCACTTATGGAATCCCTTTTTGGAATCCCATTTGTGGAGTCCCTTTTTCGAAAACGCCTGTGGCTACGGAATCCCTTTTTTGTGAAATGAGTCGTCGAGTCGTTCGAGGAGTCACTCGATCGAGCAATTGCTCGATAGCTCATTTGCTCGATGGGATTCGAGTCATTCGAGCAATAGTTGCGAGTCACTCGACATAAGACGGAATCCCACTTTTGGAATCCCATTTGTGGAATCCCTTTTTCGAAAACGCCTGTGGCTATGGAATCCCTTTTTTCTGAAATAAGTCGTCGAGTCGTTCGAGGAGTCACTCGATCGAGCAATTGCTCGTTGGCTCATTTGCTCGATGGGACTCGAGTCGTTCGAGCAATATGCCGAGTCACTCGATCGAGCAATTACTCTAAAGCTCATTTGCTCGATGGGATTCGAGTCATTCGAGCAATGGTTTATCAGTAACTGCTCGATTGCTTATTAGGTTTGGGAATGCTTTTGATATACATAAGGGAGATAACTGCCTTATGGGACAGCAAGCACTGGTAATTATAAGACTTGGACGAGAGAACCAGAGATAGTTTGGACTGGATAGACTGTTAGTGATAGAGAAACATATGCAACAGGCATTAAAAATGGGATTATGGGAAAATCAGGCCTTGTACTCCGATTCAATAGAACATACCCCCTGTACCCCTTGGTACTATAGCATAACGTGTTATTTTTATATGCCCAAAATGGGGCTTCACATGTCCGTTTGCGTGATTTGGGATAGATTTTGGTGGTCTGTAAGAGTGGTCGGGTCTATTTGGGTAATGCTGCGAGAATTCTGGGAGAATTGTAAGTCAGAAAAATACTCTAGATTAATCGAACACACCCCCAGGGGACCCCTCGGTACTATAGCACTACGTGCTAAGCCAATAAAATGGGAAATCCGTATCAAATAAAGTCTATTTCGGTGATTTGGGATAGAATTTGGTGATTTGGAGGGATTGTCGGGTTGTTTGTGGTAATTAGATTTACTCTTCTATAATCGAACATACCCTTCGAACATACCCCGCCCCATTGCAGAAAAATTACGTAACATAGCAACCACGTGCTACCATAGATACCAAGATGGCGGCCTCCAGTATACAAAAATGGACGCCGGAAATACGTATCACCCTAACAACACGCGCTGCGCATGCGCAACACGTATCACTATGGAGATGACGTCACAACATGGCCGCTCACGCGGGTTACCATGACAACCAAACATGGCAGCACTAGGTCACGTGACATGACGTCACTTCCGAGGTCATCCACCGAGGTCATCCAACCTAGGGGCGAAAACCACATTACATACTACTTTTGTGGTAACTGACTGATCCCTCCTGCTTTATTTTGGGTGAGATATTGACTGACTAATTGGGGTAACTGGCTGTGACCCCTCCTGTTTTATTTTGGGTGAGAACTACTGACTGATTATTGGTGGTAACTGACGTCGATCTCTCTCGTTTCATTCTGTGTAGGATTTGCTGTCTGATAATTTGGCTGACTGCGATCCCTCCTGTTTCATTCTGGTTCGGGTCTATTGGCCCAGTACTAATGGGATCTGACTCGCATCCCCCCCCCCCACCACTGATTATTCTAGGTGGGGTCTGTCATTCTAGCTGATTATTTGCTGTAACTGACGGCGATCCATCCTGTTTTATTTTGGATGGGATATACTACTTTGGTTAGGAAACTGACTTCGTTCCCTCCCGTTTTATTTTGGGCGGGATCTACTGACTAATTTTTTGTGGCAACTGACTGCGCGACCCACCCCAACCCCCCCCCCCCCCTCGTATTTTATTCTGGTTCAGATGTATTGACCGATTATTTGTGGTAACTTACTGCGATCTCTCATGTTTTATTCAGGGTCGGATCTACTCGATTACTACTAATGGCAACTGATTCTGATCCTTCCTGTTTTATTTTGGGTGGGATCTACTGACTGTGGTCAATGACTGCAATCCCTACTGCGTTCTTCCGGGTGAGATGTACTGACTGATTACTTCAAGTAACTGACTGTAATCCCTACTGCGTTGCTCCGGGTTGGATCTACTGACTGAGTACGTGTGGAAAATGACTACAATCCCTCCTGTTTTGTTCCACATAGGATCTACTGATTGATTTATTCTGGTAACTGACTGTGATAACGCTTTTCCTGAGTAGGATTTACGGGGGTGCGGTGGCGTTGCGGTAGCCGGTTCTAGTCAGATCACCGAAGTTAAGCAACGTCGAGCCCGGTTAGTCCTCGGATGGGTGACCGTATGAGCGATCGATTCGGACTCCCGCGCTGTGTCCTTGGGCAAGGCACTTAACCCTCCATTGTCCACATTGGGGTACGATGACACCGTGTACTAATGCGTACTGCACGTCGATGGTGCACTGCGGAGTTACGATGTTGGGGAGCTGGCAGCTGCTCGTCGTTGCTCAGTGGTTCCCTCTGGTAGTCCGGCTTCCTCCACCCGTAAAACTGTCACGGTCATCATAGCCACTGTGCACAAGTTTGTGACCTTAAACACCAATAAATAAATATAAATAAATGAGTAGGATTTACTGACTGATTAATAATGGTAACTGACTGCGACCAGTTTCTGCTTACGTGTGGGGCATTGGCAAATTATTGGCGGAAACTGACTGTGCTCCCTCCCATTTCAATCTGGATAGGATATACTGTCTGATTATTTGTGCTAACCCACTCCCTTCAATTGTATTTTTCTGGGTAGAATCAACTGACTGATTATTTGCAGTAGCTGACTGTGATCCTTCCTGTGTTATTCTGGGTTGGATCTACTGACTGAAAATTTCTTGTAACTGACTGTAATCCTTCCTGTGTTATTCTAAGTGGGATCTACTGGCTGATTATTTATGGTAACTGACTGTGATCCTTCCTGTGTTATTCTAAGTGGGATCTACTGGTTGATTATTTGTGGTAACTGAATGTGATCCTTCTTGTTTTATTCTGGGTGAGCTCGACTGACTGATTATTTGTGATAACTGACTGTGATCCTTCCTGTGTTATTCTAGGTGGGACCTACTGGCTGATTATTTGTCGCAACTGACTGTGATTCTCCTTGTTTTATTCTGGGTGGGGTCTACTGACTGATTATTTGCGGCAACTCACTGTGATTCTACCTGTTTTACTCCAGGTGAGATCTACTGACTGATTATTTGTGGTAACTGACTGTGATTCTTCCTGATTTATTCTGGGCTCGATCTACTGACTGTTCAGTTGTGGTAATTGACTTTGATCCTTCTTGTTTTTTTCTAGGTGGGATCTACTGACTGATTATTTGTTGTAACTGACTGTGATCCTTCCAGTGTTATTCTAGGAGGGATCTACTGGCTGATTATTTGTCGTAACTGACTGTCATCCTTCCTGTTTTATTCTGGGTGGGATCTACTGACTGATTATTTGTGGTAACTAACTGTGATTCTACCTGTTTTATTCTGGGTGAGCTCTACTGACTGATTATTTGTGGTAACTGACTGTGATTCTTCCTGGTTTATTCTGGGTTGGATCTACTGACCCCTTATTTATGGTAACTGACTGTTGTCATTCCTGGATTATTCTGTATGGGATCTACTGACTGATTATTTGTGGTAACTGATTGTGATCCTTCCTGTTTTATTCTGTGTGAGCTCTACTGATTGATTATTTGTGATAACTGAGTGTGAACCTTCCTGTTCTATTCTGGGTGGGATCTACTGACTGATTATTTGAGGTAACTGACTGTGATCCTTCCTGTTTTATTCTGTGTGGGCTCTACTGACTGATTATTTGTGATAACTGAGTGTGAATCACCTTCCTGTTCTATTATGGGTGGGATCTACTGGCTGATTGTTTGTGATAAGTGACTGTGATTCTTCCTGTTTTATTCTGGGTTGGATCTACTTACTGCTTATTTATGGCAACTGACTGTGATCCTCCCAGTGTTATTCTGGGTGAGATCTACTGACTTATTATGTGTGGTAACTGACTGTGATCCTTCCTGCTTTACTCTGTGTGAGCTCTACTGACTGATTATTTGTGATAACTTAGTGTGAACCTTCCTGTTCTATTCTGGGTGGGATATACTGACTGATTATTTGTGGTAACTGGCTGTGATCCTTCCTGTTTTATTCTTGGTAGGATCTTCTGACTGATTATTTGTGGTATCTGACTGTGCTCCTTCCTGTTTTATACTAGGTGAGCTCTACTGACTGATTATTTGTGGTAACTCACTGTGATCCTTCCTATTTTATTCCAGGTGAGATCTACTGATTGATTATTTGTGGTAACTGACTCTGATCATTCCTGTTTTATTCTAGGTGAGATCTACTGACTGATTATTTGTGGTATCTGACTGTGCTCCTTCCTGTTGTATTCTAGGTGAGCTCTACTGACTGATTATTTGTGGTAACTGACTCTGATCCTTCCAGTTTCATTCTTAATGAGATCTACTGACTGATTATTTGTGGTAACTGACTGTGATCCTTCCTGATTTGGTAATTGACTTTGATCCTTCTTGTTTTTTTCTAGGTGGGATCTACTGACTGATTATTTGTTGTAACTGACTGTGATCCTTCCAGTGTTATTCTAGGAGGGATCTACTGGCTGATTATTTGTCGTAACTGACTGTCATCCTTCCTGTTTTATTCTAGGTGAGATCTACTGACTGATTATTTGTGGTAACGGACTGTTCTTTCTGCTTTATTCTGGGTGGAATCTACTGACGGATTATTTGTGGAAACTGACTGCGATTCTTGCGGTTTTATTGTGGATGTGATATACTGACTGATTATTTCTGGTAACTGACACTTATCCTTCCTGTTTTATTCTGGGTCGGATCTACTGACTGATTGTTTGTCGTAACTGACTGTGGTTCTACCTGTTTTATTCTGGGTCACCTCTACTGACTGATTATTTGTGGTAACTGACTGCGATTCTACCTGTTTTATTATGTGTGAGCTCTACTGACTGATTATTCGTGGTAGCTGACTGACTCTTCCTGGTTTATTCTGGGTTTGATCTACTGACTGCTCATTTGTGGTAACTCACTGTGATCCTTCTTGTTTTATTCTAGGAGGGATCTACAGACTGATTATTTGTCGCAACTGACTGATTCTTCCTGTTTTATTCTGGGTGGGATCTACTGATTGATTATTTGTGGTAACTGACTGTGATTCTACCTGTTTTATTCTGGGTGAGCTCTACTGACTGATTATTTGTGGTAACTGATTGTGATTCTTCCTGGTTTATTCGGGGTTGGATCTACTGACTGCTTATTTGTGGCAACTGACTGTGACCCTTCATGGGTTATTCTGGGTGGGATCTACTGACTGATTATTTGTGGTAACTGACTGTGACCCTTCCTGTGTTATTCTGGGTGAGATCTACTGACTGATTATTTGTTGTAACTGACTGGTCCTTCTTGATTTATTATAGGTGAGATCTACTGACTGACTATCTGTTGTAACTGACTGTGATTCTTCTTGTTTTATTCTATGTGAGATCAACTGACTGACCATTTGTTGTAACTGACTGATCCTTCCAGTTTTATCCTATGTGAGATCAACTGACTGATTATTTGTGGTAACTGACTGTGATCCTTCCTGTGTATTTCTGGGTGGGATCTACTGACTGATCATTTGTGGTACCTGACTATGATGCTTCCTGTTTTATTCTAGGAGATCTACTGGTTGATTATATCTGGTAACTGACTCTGATCCTTCCTGTTTTATTCTAGGTGAAATCTACTGACTGATTATTTGTGGTGTCTGACTGTGCTCCTTCCTGTTTTATTCATGGTGATCTCTACTGACTGATTAATTTTGGTAACTGACTGTGATCTTTCCAGTTTTATTCTATGTGAGATCAACTGACTGATTATTTGTGGTAACTGACAGTGATCCTTCCTGTGTTATTCTGGGTGGGATCTACTGATTCATTATTTGTTGTAACTGACAGTGATCCTTCCTGTGTTATTCTTGGTGGACTCGACTGACTGATTATTTGTGGTAACTGACTGTGATCCTTCCAGTTTTATGCTAGGTGAGATCTACTGATTGATTATATCTGGTAACTGACTCTGATCCTTCCTGCTTTATTCTAGGTGAGCTCGACTGATTGACTATTTGTGGTAACTGACTGTGATCCTTCCTGAGTTATTCTGGGTGACCTTTGCTGACTGATTATTTGTTGTAACTGACTGTGAACCGTCCTGTGTTATGCTGGGTGGGATCTACGACTGATTATTTGTTGTAACTGACTGTGATCCTTCCCGTTTTATTCTATGTGAGATCAACTAACTGATTATTTGTTATAACTGACTGTGATCCTTTCTGTTTTATTCCATGTGAGATCAACTGACTGATTATTTGTGGTAACTGACTGTGATCCTTCCTGTTTTATTCTATGTGAGATCAACTGACTGATTATTTGTGGTAACTGACGTTGATCCTTCCCGTGTTATTCGGGGTGGGATCTACTGATTGATAATTTGTTGTAACGGACTGTGATCCTTCCTTTTTTATTTTATGTGATATTAACTGACTGATTATTTGTTGTAACTGACTGTGATCCTTCCTGTTTGATTCCATGTGAGATCAAGTGACTGATTATTTGTTGTAACTGACTGTGATCCTTCCAGTTTTATTCTATGTGAGATGAACTGACTGATTATATGTTGTAACGGACTGTGGTCCTCCTGTGTTATTCTGGGTGGGATCTACTGACTGATTATTTGTTGTAACTGACTGCAATCCTTCCTGTTTTATTCTATGTGACATCAACTAACTGATTATTTGTTGTAACTGACTGTGATCCTTCCTGTTTTATTCTATGTGAGATCAACTGACTGATTATTTGTTGTAACTCACTGAGGTCCTTCCAGTTTTATTCTATGTGAGATCAACTGACTGATTATTTGTGTTAACTGACTGTGATCCTTCCTGTGTTATTCTGGGTGGGATCTACTGACTGAATATTTGTTGTAACTGACTGTGATCCTTCCTGTTTTATTCTAGGTGAGATCTACTGACTGATTATTTGTTGTAACTCACTGCGATTCTTCCTGTTTTATTCTGGGTGAGATATACTGACTGATTATTTGAGGTAACGGACTGATCCTTCCTGTTTTATTCTGGGTGGGATCTACTGATTATTTGTGGTAACTGACTGTGCTCCTTCCTGTCTTATTCTAGGTGAGATCTACTGACTGATTATTTGTGGTAACTGGCTGTGATCCTTCCTGTGTTATTCTAAGTGGGATCTACTGGCTGATTATTTGTGGTAACTGACTGTGATTCTTCCTGTTTTATTCTGGGTTGGATCTACTGACTGCTTATTTCTGGTAACTGACTGTGATCCTTCTTGTTTTATTCTGGGTTGGATCTACTGACTGATTAGTTGTGGTAACTGACTGTGATCCTCCCTGTTTTATTCTGGGTGGGATCTGCTGACTGATTATTTGTGGTAACTGACTGTGATTCTTCCTGTTTTAGTCAGGGTTGGATCTACTGACTGCTTATTTGTGGTAACTGACTGTGGTCCTTCTTGTTTTATTCTGGGTTGGATCTACTGACTGATTATTTGTGGTAACTGACTGTGATCCTTCCTGTTTTATTCTAGATGAGATCTCCTGACTGATTGTTTGTGGTAACTGACTGTGATCTTTCCTGTTTTATTCTAGGTGGGATCTATTGACTGATTATTTGTGGTAATTGACTGTGATCCTTCCTGTTTTATTCAAGGTGAGCTCTACTGACTGATTATTTGTGGTATCTGACTGTGATCCTTCCTGTTGTTTTATTCTAGGTGAGTTCTTCTGACTGATTATTTGTGGTAACTGACTGTGCTCCTTCCTGTTTTACTCATGACGAGTTCTACTGACTGATTATTTGTGGTAACTGACTGTGCTCCTTCCTGTTTTATTCTTAGTGAGCTCTGCTGACTGATTTTTTGTGGTATCTGACTGTGCTCCTCCCTGTTTTATTCTAGGTGAGCTCTACTGACTGATTATTTGTGGTAACTGACTGTGATCCTTCCTGTGTTATTCTAAGTGGGATCTACTGGCTGATTATTTGTGGTAACTGACTGATTCTTCCTGTTTTATTCTGAGTTAGATCTACTGACTGCTTATTTGTGGTAACTGACTGTGATCCTTCTTGTTTTATTCTGGGTTGGATCTACTGACTGATTAGTTGTGGTAACTGACTGTGATCCTTCCTGTTTTATTCTGGGTAGGATCTGCTGACTGATTATTTGTGGAAACTGACTGTGATGTGTCCTGTTTTATTCTGTGTGGGATCTACTGACTGATTATTTGTGGTAATTGACTGTGTTCATTCCTGTTTTATTCAAGGTGAGCTCTACTGACTGATTAATTGTGGTATCTGACTGTGATCCTTCCTGTTGTTTTATTCTGGGTGAGCTCAACTGACTGATTATTTGTGGTAACTGACTGTGCTCGTTCCTATTTTATTCAAGGTGAAATCTACTGACTGATTATTTGTGGTAACTGGCTGTGATCCTTCCTGTTTTGTTAGATCACCTTCTTCTGAAAGAAGTGGTGAGTTATTGTCATGACCTCGGGCGTCAGCGTCGGCGTCCGGCGTGTCCAGTATTGTTAGATTTAATGTTAATGTTAATTTCTCAACGATCAGTGGGTTCAAGCCTTTGATATTGCATATGTAGGTTGTAAGTCAGCTTTTGTGCAGATTGTGCTGCTTTAACTTCTTATTACTGTTGATTTTCATATTTCAATAACAACTGTAGGTGTTAAGCTTACAGTATGCAGAAATTTAACGGAAATTTTCTTTTTTTTCAGTCAAAATTTTCATGTTTTTCTCGGACTTAGTAAATTTTAAGTTGTAAAACTTTGTAAACTTTATGTTTAGGTGAGTTGTGTTTCTATGTGTCTTTCCAGGCGATTAATATTCTACACTTGGGTTACTGAACTCCATTGCAGTAATATTTAACCCTCATTACATGCATATTTGAGGAATTTGAGGCTGATTTTCTGCCAAAACTTGTTGTAAGAATTAGCGTTTAGGTGTTGTAAGAATTTGCGTTAAAGTCAGCTACTTTAGGTATTAACCCTACTGTATGCAGAAATTTAACTGATTTCTTTTCTTTTTTCAGTCACAATGTTCACGTTTTTCTCTGACTTAGTCAATTTTAAGTTCTAAAAGTTTGTGTTAAGGTGAGTTCTGTTTCTATGTGTCTTTCCAGGCAATTGATATTGTACACATGGTTACTGAACTACATTGCGGTAACGTTGTGCCCTCATTACATGCATATTTGAGGAATTTGAGGGGGATTTTTGGAACTTATATTCACTTTTTTTAAAAAAAAATTTTGTAACTTTTTTTTTATTTAATAGTTTCTCATACTTGTTACTAGTAACATTAAGGCTTATTTTTTTAGTTGTTGATGTGATGTATTTTTGATGGGACGTATAGTCACCTTCTTGAACGAATGTTTTTCCGCAACACCTCTTTAACCAATGAATGTACTTCAATTACAATTTCAGTGATTCTTCATTACATACTGCCATTTTCCACCTCCTATTTTATTTTTTGATCTGATGTATTTGTATTAGCTCACCTACTTCTATTACAAGTGGTGAGCTTATATGATGACCTCGGGCGTCAGCGTCAGCGTCCGGCGTGTCCAATGTTGTAAGATTTAATGTTAAGGTTATTTGTTCAAAGATCACAGGCCTCAGGCCTTTCATATTGCATATGTACGTTGTAGGCGACTATCAGCACATTATTTAACCCTGATACTACGACTTTCTTTCAATTTCACCTACAATTTTCAGCCAAAACTTGTAAGAATTTGCGTTTAGGTGTTGTAAGAATTTGCGTTTAGGTGTTGTAAGAATTTGCGTTAAAGTCAGCTTTTGTGCAGATTGTGCTGCTTTAACTTCTCATTACTGTTGATTTTCATATTTCAATAACAACTGTACGTATTAACCCGACTGTATGCAGAAATTTAACTGCAATTTCTGCTTCTAAAATAAATTTATGAAAGCCTTTCCTAATTCTTATTCATGTTTTAATATCTGGCCTCACGATTCATATTCTTAATCATAAACATTTCTAGAAGAAAAAATGCTTTTATATCCAATGATTCTATGTCGAATTGATATATAATAAATACAGAAATATAGACTTTCCAAAGCCATCACATAAACCACATTAATCATTTGATGCCTAGTTATTAATGATTTATATTAACTAAATATTAGACATGTTACATTGGAACGGCATTATCAAGCGCAATTGTAGGAGGGCGTTGGGATGTAACATCCCTCTTGTTCTAGGTGAGCTCTGCTGACTGATTATTTGTGGTAACTGACTGTGATCCTTCCTGTTTTATTCTAGGTGGGATCTACTGACTGATTATTTGTGGTAACTGACTGTGATCCTTCCTGTGTTAGTCTAAGTGGGATCTACTGGCTGATTATTTGTGGTTACTGTCTGTGATTCTTCCTGTTTTATTCTGGGTTGGATCTACTGACTGATTATTTGTGGTAACTGACTCTGATCCTTCCGGTTTTATTCTTAATGAGATTTACTGACTGATTATTTGTGGTAACTGACTGTGATCCTTCCTATTTTGTTCTGGGTGACCTCTACTGATTGATTATTTGTGGAAACTGACTTTGATCCTTCCTGTTTTATTCTAGGTGAGATCTACTGACTGATTATTTGTGGTAACTGACTGTGATCCATCCTGTTTTATTCTGGGTGAGCTCTACTGATTGATTATTTGTGGTAACTGACTCTGATCCTTCCTGTTTAATTCTAGGTGATACCAACTGACTGATTATTTGTGTTATCTGACTGTGCTCCTTCCTGTTGTATTCTAGGTGAGCTCTACTGACTGATTATTTGTGGTAACTGACTCTGATCCTTCCGGTTTTATTCTTAATGAGATCTACTGACTGATTATTTGTGGTAACTGACTGTGATCCTTCCTGTTTTGTTCTGGGTGAGCTCTACTGATTGATTATTTGTGGTAACTGACTCTGATCCTTCCTGTTTTATTCTAGGTGGGATCTACCGACTGATTATTTGTGGTAACTGACTGTGATCCTTCCTGTTTTATTCTATGTGAGATCTACTGAATGATTATTTGTGGTATCTGACTGTGCGATGAGCAATAAAGTCTGCATCAGGTTCATCTGTTCGTGCGTTATGTCGATGTAACATTGGACTTCGCAACAATGCTGTCTGCTGGTCTGTGGTTGGTTGCATCATGTTCTAATGGCAGACGTGGTCTTCTGTTTCTGTTGAAGTTTTTTTCCCCTGTCTTTCAGGTCTTCTGGTAGTTTGTTGTGTCTTTAGGCAAGTATAGTCTGCCACTCACTGTTCGTATTGTAGGAGCCATCCATGAGGAGTGGTCTTCTTTTTCTGTTATGATGGTTATGATGTATATTGTGACTTCTTTGTATCGATTCCAGCATCTGAAATGAAAGAGAGAGAGATGCAATCATCAATGTCTTCAGCGTAATTTTTGACCTATTGTTTGTTCGATATCAGGCTGAGCTACATATAGGACAGAAAGATGAACTTTAGCTAGAGTACAGGTATTAAGTGCACAGCCTTCTCTAAAACTTTTATCATCACACATGGCTTTTCTGGAAGAACGGAAAAGGCTAGAAAAGTTATATACACCCAACCACTGGACCACATAATTATTTTATAATAATTTATTCATTAGATGAATAAAAGAATGCCATTATTTTATGCGGGTAAAATGAGAAGAGTTAATTCTGGATAAACCTACCTAACTAGTCTTTGTTGTTGGTATTGCTGAACTAAATACTTGATTTAGAATTACCTATCTTGAAATGTTGCACTCGGAAATGATGCAGTCTCTTAAAATAAACAGCCCTGGGAAATATATTGTTTCAATAAACGTTTGAAACATTCTATTGACATCTTGTATAATTGTTGAATATTTCTGATAAAAGGGGGGGTGATTTGATGACTTTTGGACCTAAAAAATACAATTTACTATTTCGTATTTTTGTTTTTCATTCCCTGAAAAATATGTGCACATCACTGGAACTTCCCTTCAGGTTAATTTTTCCCTCTTGTTTGTTGCATGACGCCACCCCCCCCCTCCCCCTTCCCCTCCACTGTTCTCAGGGCAGAAAAAGTTGTCTGAACGGCTATACTTGACGGGCTATACTTGACAAAGATATATCTCTCAGTATGACTCAGTATGACTCTTCCTGGAGAAAATGGCACACTGTCAAAATTTCAAAATATCACTTAAATATATTCACCTGATTTTCGCAGTTGATTGCTTCAAATATGGTCAAAATTGTCTCATTTGGGAGTTAAATTTCCAATTTTCAAAGTGCATCGGTGGTGATAGTACTATTATGCTATAGGAATTCTTTATTCTGCGTCTGAGGATTCTGCAACAAATAAACATTCTGAAAAAGAAAAAAAACATGTATTGGTTAAAAAAAATGCATGTTTTCAAGGTTTTGTTACCTATCATGTAGGTCTTCTGGTGGTTTGTTGAGTTTTCAGGCAAGTATAGTCTGCCACTTACTGTTCGTATTGCTGGAGCCATCGATGAGCAATAAAGTCTGCATCAGGTTAATCTGTTCGTGCGTTATGTCGATGTAACATTGGACTTTGCAACAATGCTGCCTAGTGGTCTGTGGTTGGTTGCATCATGTTCTAATGGCAGAAGTGGTCTTCCGTTTCTGTTGAAGTTTTTTTCTCCTGTCTTTCAAGTCTTCTGGTAGTTTGTTGTGTCTTCAGGCAAGTATAGTCTGCCACTTACTGTTCGTATTGTTGGAGCCATCCATGAGGAGTGGTCTTCTTTTTCTGTTATGATGGTTATGATGTATATTGTGACTTCTTTGTATCGATTGCAGCATCTGAAATGAAAGAGAGAGAGAGATGCAATCATCAGTGTCTTCAGCATAATTTTTGACCTATTGTTTGTTCGATATCAGGCTGAGCTACATATAGGACTGAAAGATGATCTTTAGCTAGAGTACAGGTATTAAGTGCACAGCCTTTCACTAAAAGTTTTATCATCAAGCCATGGCTTTTCTGGAAGAACGGAAAAGGCTAAAAAGTTATATACACCCAACCACTGGACCACATAATTATTTTTTAACAATTTATTCATTAGCTGAATAAAAAAATGCCATTATTTTATGCGGGTAAAATGAGAAGAGTTAATTCTGGATAAACCTAACTAATCATTGTTGTTGGTATCGCTGAACTAAATACTTGATTTAGAATTACCTATCTTGAAATGTTGCACTCGGAAATGATGCAATCTCTTAAAATAAACAGCCCTAGGAAAGTTAAAAAATTTATAGCATCTAAAACCAAAGAAATCATGTCCTGAATGGCCCTCCATACTTCGCCTCTACTGCGCATGCGCAGTGTCAAGGGCGTCCCGAAATTGGCGCCATTAATCATTCTTAAAATCAGTGCCTGGTAAGCGCTATGTACTCAGCGGGAAGGTATGAGTTCCCAACTCCTGGGAGGGCCATCCCCGTCTGGGTCATTGGTAAGTATAAAAAATATATAAATTACTATAAGTTTTTTAACATTTTTATACTGTACCAATGATCCAGACATAGCTGAATAGTAAAAAGGCTGGAGGGCCTAGGACATAGAGAAAAATCCAATAAGCTCAACTATATAAAATAGAGTCATCCCCTCGAGGAGAAAAGGAGTATTAGGCTTTACATGTATCTTTCTTATTTATGATAAATTAGAAAGACACAACACCTTCCATAATTGAGCATCATAACATCCATGTTCTCTATTAACATCCAGTATAATCCTTATACTAATTATTTTTAAAGTAAGCCAATAAATAAAGTTAGTCCAGAGAATTGAGACTCTTTATACTCTTTAAAAGTGTCCGAGGATTGTATATTAACGCCCGTTTGACACGTGACATATTCAAATGCTATACTTTAAAACTATGACATGAATGAATTTTTAAAACATAAACTTTTCACTTTAAAACCATCCCAGTAATAGCTCAGAATTACTGACTCCGGAGGAGGTATCCCCTTGTTTTCATAATAAAACAGGTGACCCAAGGGAACACCCCCCCCCCTTCCCCTTGCCCTGGGTCAAATAGCCCAGAGCGAAGAGGGCAGCAGGACGGAGTCACTGCCGGAACAGAAAGCCTACATAACTATAGTTGCAACTGTTAAGTGAACGACATTCTGAGCAGCAGATAATGGACCTAAACAATGCAGGCCTCCAGAAATGGACTCAATATTTCTGAGATAAAAATTCGTGAATGTGGATGGCTGACACCAATATGCAGCCTTCATTAAATCTATAATAGCAACACTATTTGCGTAAGCCCAAGATGTAGAAAGAGCTCTTACTTCATGAGCCGAAATCTTAAGCACAGACTGCTGAGTTAAAGATAGATTATCATAAGCAGTACCGATAGTTAATTGAATCCATTTAGCAATAGAATGGACCGTAATGTCCTTTCTATTAGGCATCAGAGACAGAAGAAGCTTTACGTCCTTACTGATAAACTGAGATCTGTTTATAAATACATAAAGCTCTAACCGGACAGAGTAAAGGCCTATGCCCGTTCGAAGACGGAAGGACCTTAATAACAATAGGTTCCGGATATTTATTAGAAGCCTGATTCTTAACCAAAAATCCAACATTAGTAGTAAAGGTAATAGTGTTTCCGATACTACGAAAGTGAGAATCGTCCACCGATAGTGCATGAAGCTCACTGACTCTTCGGCAGAAGAGAAGACTAAGAGAATTGCTGTCTAAGAAGGCCAGAATTTGAAATCTACTGTCTCAAGAGGCTCAAATGGTTACTTTAGTTTAATAAGAACCCAAACTAAATTCCGTATAGGAATTAATCTAAGGATTCAAGGTCTATTTATCGCAAAATTTCTAACTAACTTAGATAAAGAGACATTAGACTCAGTTGTAAACTATCATGGAGTGCATAGGTATCAGATAACATAGACCTATAACCTTTAAAAGTAACAGGCTGCAGTTGATCTCGTCAAACAAGTATACTAGAAAGTTTGCAATGTCTGGTATGGAGGGATCAAAAATATCAACATAATGATCTCTACACCAACTACGGAAGACCCTCCACTTTAGCCGCATAGTATAGCGAAGAGGAGGTCCTCCTACAGTTAGAAATCGCGTCCATTGCTCGTCCTGTACAAAGCTTGTCGTGCAAGAAGGACCGCACAACGGAATAAGTGAAGGTTGAGACCTTGCGGGTTGCGATGAAGTTGACACGATTTCCCCAGCGTAAGAAGATCCTCTCGTGGAGGAAGTTTTCGCGGTAAGTCCCACAGCAGACACCTGAGTAAATTTATCCACGGTCTCTGTGGAGACAGAGATGCTACCAACAGAATTGTATTGTGAATGTTTTATCTTAGCAATACTTGCTGAATCAACAGCGCTGGAGGATACGCATATCCTATCATTCCGTCCTACTAGATCGATAGAGCATTAACTACATATGCTCGGGGATCCGGACATGGTGACACATACGTCTGCAATTGATTGGTGAGTTGTGTCGCAAATAAAATTATCACTGGGCGCTCCCATTGGTAGCAAATCTGATTGAATACCTGTTTGTTGAGAGTCCATTCTGACGGCAACAAGCGACTCTTACGTGAAAGGGAGTCTGCTAATACAATCAGACGACCCGTAATATGACGGACCGAAACAGAACTTGGTGTTCTAGAACAAACAGAAGGATTCTTTCCGTGAAATTGAATAACAGAACCGAATGAGTGCCTCCCTGGTTCCGGATATACGCAACTACTGTCGTACTATCGGACAGGATTTGGACATGCGTTTCTGAATAATGTTATCCAATGACGTAGTGCAAGCCAAAATAACATCATTTCTTGGAAGTTAAGTGCTTGCCTAGAATCTGCGGAACCCAAAGACCCTGGCACTTCGAATCCGTTGGGATCAATATTGTACCCAAACCTGTTTGACTGGCATCCGTCATAATCGTAAAACTCGGATCCGGCAACTGCAGTGGAACTCTCTGAGTCAACCACCGAATGTTTGCCCAAGTCTGAATCTCTTGTTACACTTGATTGACAAGAGAACGTGTATATCGAGCAATTCATAGATTGCTGAAAGGTTGCCGTCGAAGAGAAGCTTCTCCGAGACCGAAGCGACTCCGAGAGAGTTCTTCACTTTACTATCCACGCGCGTGGATGTAGCTAGGGCTGCGTCACGTCTAACCTACTCCAGGTTGCCACTGAAGGGCGGAGTTATACGTGGAAAAACTACTGCCCTTGAAAGAAATCTCATTAAGGATCATATCCTGGAATTCTTTCTCTTGAAGACGTAATGATAACGCCTCAGTAAGGTGGTCTACGTATGATAAAGCGTCTAAGTTAATTCTATTAGACATCATTGTCGTTTCCAACGTCGTGGTTGGAATTGACATAGACGGCGAAAAAGACAATTCCCAGTCTTCAGCCTCGTCGTCTAGACGCAGAGGAACTCTCAGTATGCCCTGTCCTGCCATTTCAAATTTATTCCTAGAATTGATGAAAGGCAGATTTAGAGCATTTGCGGACAAGAAACTAGACTAGCGTGTTTTGGTAGCAAGCTTATATATAGCGTCGTTCAATAATTCGAATGTTCTAGTGACATTATTGGACTGTGTCGGCAACCCAGGGACGATGTCCCTAAACAGATCAAAAACTCTGTGTCCAATGACGCTATTAGTCTCTTATCCAGCATCGCAGCATTCTAGTCCGACGGAACAACCTCTGGAAGATAACGCCGAAAGAAATGTATGGCAGCTTCTGTTGTTCCGAAAGGGAAAGCTCGAAATCGTCCGAATCCCTTTCGCCATCCTGTCGGACCCTATGAAGTGTTCGATCGTCCGTACCTGATGCATCAGCGGAGCGAACCGGCCAAGCGTCGTCGGATTATTCCTGATCCGACAGAGATTCTGTCGTTTGCTGGGTTGCTGCGATAAGCTGTGCTATTTTGGATAGCACGTCCGTCACTGACGCCTGTGGAGAAGCGGTCTTACGATGCTTTGCCGCTGGAAGCTCCGTGTTCGTTACCCCGTGCATACTTCTATTATGCGAGCGACCGGAGTGTACAGGCCTCGTGTCCCTTGGCTACCGGATGGCGTGACCTGTACGCCGTGGAATCACTGAATGACGAAGCTGGCAGGATACTCGAGGTCACGTAGCCATGGTGCGGTCGTGTGCGCTGCCGTGAGGATGAGGAAGCATTATCGACAGTCTCTCGGACTGTCTATATAACGGAGCGTCCCGAGCGGCGGACATATGCTCCGAATGCGAAACGTTTGTACCACAACATCCGGTCCCAGATGTTGCTGTACGAGAGAGGGACCTCTCTCGCTCGCAGCCCGGACGGACCTGGACGAGCTAGGAACCGGACTAACAGGCTTCCTCCGATCTCTCCTCTAATCCGTCGTCACTGGGTGTGTACTATTGTCTATTATAGGGCTCGCATCACCCAAATCTCCTTCCTAGACCGCAACGGACGAACCCGGCTGCCGAACCATTCGATGAATGGACGCTACACCGGGTGAGCTAGCGAATGTCAACGCCGTCGAACCTACTAGGGACCTCTTAGGCGATTGACGTATTTCCATGAGCACTTATTGCCGCTAGCTCTTCATTTAACTATGACGACAGAGGCACACTTTTGAAAGACATCTCAGTAACTTTGCGAACAAGAAACCAGACTTACTTGTTAATAGCAAGCATATATATATAGAGCGTCGTTCAATAATTCGAAAGTTCCTGTGACATTATTGGACTGTGTCGGAACTGAGGGACGATGTCCCTGAACCGATCCAAAAATTCTTGTGTCCACCGACGCTATCAGTCTCTTATCCGGCATCGCAGCATTCTGGTCCGACGAAACAACCTCTAGAAGATAAAGCCGGATGACATATACAGCAGCTTATGTTGTTCCGAAAGGGAAAGCTCGAAATCCTCCGAATCCCTTTCGCCATCCTGTCGGACCCTATGAAGTTTTCGGACGTCCGTACCTGATGCTTCAGCGGAGCGTCCCGACCCAGCGTCGTCGGATATTACATGATGCGACAGAGATTTTGTCGTTGCTGGGTTGCTGCGATAAGTTGTGCTATTTGGGATAGCACGTCCGTCACTGAGGCCTGTGCAGTAGCGGTCTTACGATGCTTTGCCGCTGGAAGCTCCGTGTACATCAACTCCTGCATACTTTTCTTATGCGAACGTCCGGAGTCTACAGGCCTCGTGTCCCTGGCTACCGGATGGCGTGACCTGGTCGCCGTGGATTCTCTGATTGGCGACGTTGACTGGATATCCGAGGTCACGTAGCCAAGGTGCGGTCGTGTGCGCTGCCATGAGGATGAGGAAGCCTTATTGACAGTCTCTCCGGACTGTCTTTATAACGGAGCGTCCCGAGCGGCGGACGTATACTCCGAATGCGAAACATTTTGTACCACAATATCTGGGGCCAGATGTTGTTGTACGAGAGAGGGGCCTCTCTCGCTCGCAACCCGGATGGTCCTGGACGAGCTTGGAACCGGACTAATAGGCTTCCTCCGTTCTCTCCTCTAATCCGCCGTCACTGGGTGTGCACTTGGTTGATTTATAGTGCTCGCATCACCCAAAACTCCTTTCTGGACCGCAACGGACGAACCCGGCTGCCGAACCATTCGATGAATGGACGCTACACCGGGAGAGCTAGCGGACGTCAAAGGCCGTCGATCCTACTAGGGACCTCTTAGGCAATTGACGTATTTCCATGAGCACTTTTCCGCTAGCTCTTCATTAATTGTGACGACGGAGGCACACTTTTGGAAGACATCACGGATACATCACCCTGTTCTTGATCGTCTGAAATAGAGATTGATAAACTAGAGTGACCCTGCGGGGAAAGGACCGGCGTGGCCATTTCCCCGCTAACATACCGTGACACACGCTTCCCATATTGTCATCGAAATTAACACATACTGAACAGGAGTTAGTGCGAGTACACTGACTACATTTATACAATGATTATGAAAGTCAGAGGAAGATTTCCTTTTATTACAATTGAACAATATCCTTTCATTGTGAAAAGAATACAAAGTCCTAGTACTCGCACCAACCCCTGAAAATCAAAATACATAATAACATGATCCATTAACATAGAAAAAATAATTGAAATCAAAAAAATTTTTTGAAAAAATATTTTTTCAGAAAAGCCCAAGTTTCTGAAAAGTAACGTTGAGCCCCAATGGATCCCAAGCCTAAGTGTGGACAAAAATTTTAAAAATATTTTAAAAAATTAATGCAACACTTACGAATAATAATAATGTATCTTGTTATGATTAAACTAACACCAAGACAAGAAATCCCCCTCACACAGAGGCTGTTGTCAATGTAAACAAGAGGTGTAAAAACACCAGAAACATGACTTCAGGCACTGATAACCCTGGCCCGAAATCAGTTACTAATAATACACTATCTGATGCAAAACAGAGACTTCCAGGGAAGAAACTACAGAACATTAGATGGTAGATGCAGAACACTACGCCTAAACACCCATAGGTGAAGACGTAAACATGGGGAAAAGAACAGAATTCATTCTGTTATCCAGCTAAAACTCCCAAGAAATTTTAGTAATAATATTACAGAAAATATGCCAAAAGCATGGGAGAATAGCAAGGGGGGACTTAAAGGAAAGGGAGAGAGGAAAACACTGAACAAGCAGTGTAACTTATAGCAAGAATGACCACAACAGGCCCTTGCCTCGAAAATAGGTAACTTAACATAATTTCATTAAAAAATTTTAAGTTACAGACCTGATTATTTTCTGTCACTCATTTTTCCTCTCCTCCTTCTATTTCCTCCTTAGAACCGCCATTTCTCTAATATTTATGTGTCTGGCATCATTTAAACTGAGATTTACAAGGACAAAGATCAGTCAGATGTTAACTGATGAAGGGCAAAACAAAGAATGATTAATGGCGCCAATTTCGGGACGTCCTTGACACTGCGCATACGCAGTAGAGGCGAAGTATGGAGGGCCATTCAGGACATGATTTCTTTGGTTTTAGATGCAAATTTTGGGGATTGGGGGGCAAAATTTGCGTTTGGCCCTAGATTTTTAAGAGTTAGCACCAGTTATGTCTGGGTCATTGGTAGAGTATAAAAATATATATTGTTTCAATAAACGTTTGAAACATTCTATTGACATCTTGCATAATTGTTGAATATTCTTGATAAAAGATGGGGTGATTTGATGACTTTTGGACCTATAAAATATATTTACTATTTCGTATTTTTGTTGTTAATTCCCTGAAAAAAATATGTGCAAATCACTGGAACTTCCCTTCAGGTCAATTTATCTGTCTTGTTTATGCATGGCGCCCCCCCCCCCCTCCCCAATTCCCCCTCCTCTGTTTTCAGGGCAGAAAAAGTTGTCTGAAGGGCTATAGTTGACGGGCTATACTTGACAAAGATATAGCTCTCAGAATGACTCAGTATGACCCTTCCTGGAGAAAAACGGCACACCGTGAAAATTTCAAAATATCACTTAAATATATTCACCTGATTTTCACAGTTGATTGCTTCAAATATGATCAAAATTGTCTCATTTTGGAGTTAAATTTCCAATTTCCAAAGTGCATCGGTGGTGATAGTACTATGTTATAGGAATTCTTTATTCTCCGTCTGAGGATTCTGCAACAAATAAACATTCTGAAAAAGAAAAAAATGTTTGGTTAAAAAAATGTAGGTTTTTATGGTTTTGTTACCTGTCATGTAGGTCTTCTGGTGGCTTGTTGAGTTTTCAGGCAAGTATAGTCTGCCACTTACTGTTCGTATCGTTGGAGCCATCGATGAGCAGTAAAGTCTGCATCTGGTTCATCTGTTTATGCGTTATGTCGATGTAACATTGGACTTCGCAACAATGCTGTCTGCTGGTCTGTGGTTGGTTGCATCATGTTCTAATGGCAGATGTGGTCTTCCGTTTCTGTTGAAGTTTTTTTTCTCCTGTCATTCAGGTCTTCTCGTAGTTTGTTGTGTCTTCAGGCAAGTATAGTTTGCCACTTTCTGTTCGCATTGTTGGAGCCATCCATGAGGAGTGTTCTTCTTTTTCTGTTATGATGGTTGTGATGTATATTGTGACTTCTTTGTATCGACTGCAGCATCTGAAATGAAAGAGAGAGAGATGCAATCATCAATGTCTTCAGCATAATTTTTGACCTATTGTTTGTTCGATATCAGGCTGAGCTACATATAGGACTGAAAGATGAACTTTAGCTAGAGCACAGGTATTAAGTGCACAGCCTTCTCTAAAACTTTTATCATCACACATGGCTTTTCTGGAAGAACAGAAAAGGCTAGAAAAGTTATATACACCCAACCACTGGACCACATAATTATTTTATAACAATTTATTCATTAGCTGAATGAAAGAATGCCATTATTTTAAGCGGGTAAAATGAGAAGAGTTAATTCTGGATAAACCTAACTAGTCATTGTTGTTGGTATCGCAGAACTAAATACTTGATTTAGAATTACCTATCTTGAAATTTTGACTCGGAAATGATGCAATCTCTTAAAATAAACAGCCCTGGGAAAATATATTGTTTCAATAAACGTTTGAAACATTCTATTGACATCTTGCATAATTGTCGAAAATTCCTGATAAAGAATGGAGTGATTTGATGACTTTCTGACCAATAAAATATATTTACTATTTCGTATTTTTGTTGTTAATTCCCTGATAAATATGTGCACATCACTGGAACTTCCCTTCAGGTCAATATTTCTCTCTTGTTTGTTGCATGACGCCAACCTTCCCCCTCCTCTGTTTTCAGGACAGAAAAAGTTGTCTGAAGTCTATAGTTGACGGGCTATACTTGACAAAGATATAGCTCTCAGTATGACTCCCTATGACCCTTCCTGGAGAAAAACAGCACACCGTGAAAATTTCAAAATATCACTTAAATATATTCACCTGATTTTCACAGTTGATTGCTTCAAATATGATGAAAATTGTCTCATTTTGGAGTTAAATTTCCAATTTCCAAAGTGCATAGGTGGTGAGAGTACTATGTTATAGGAATTCTTTATTCTCCGTCTAAGGATTCTGCAACAAATAAACATTCTGAAAAAGAAAAAAAATGTTTGGTTAAAAAAATGTATGTTTTTAAGGTTTTGTTACATGTCGTGTAGGTCTTCTGTTGGTTTGTGGAGTTTTCAGGCAAGTATAGTCTGCCACTTATTGTTTGTATTGTTGGAGCCATCGATGAGCAGTAAAGTCTGCATCAGGTTCATCTGTTCGTGCGTTATGACGATGTAACATTGGACTTCGCAACAATGCTGTCTGCTGGTCTGTGGTTGGTTGCATCATGTTCTAATGGCAGATGTGGTCTTCCCTTTCTGTTAAAGTTTTTTTTCTCCTGTCTTTCAGGTCTCCTGGTAGTTTGTTGTGTCTTTAGGCAAGTATACTCTGCCACTTACTGTTCGCATTGTTGGAGCCATCCACGAGGAGTGGTCTTCTTTTCCTGTTATGATGGTTATGATGTATATTGTGACTTCTTTGTGTTGATTGCAGCATCTGAAATGAAAGAGGGAGAAAGATGCAAGAAGAATGGAAAAGGCTAGAGAAGTTATATACACCAAACCACTGGACCACATAATTATTTTATAACAATTTATTCATTAGCTGAATAAAAGAACTCCATTATTTAATGCGGGTAAAATGAGAAGAGTTAATTCTGGATAAACCTAACTAGTCATTGTTGTTGGTATCGCTGAACTAAATACCTGATTTAGAATTACCTATCTTGAAATGTTGCACTCGGAAATGATGCAATCTCTTAAAATAAACAGCCCTGGGAAAATATATTGTTTCAATAAATGTTTAAAACATTCTATTGACATCTTGCATAATTGTTGAATATTCCTGATAAAAGAGGGGGTGAATTGATGACTTTTGGACCTATAAAATACAATTTACTATTTCGTATTTTTGTTGTTAATTCCCTGAAAAAATATGTGCACATCACAGGAACTTCCCTTCAGGTCAATTCTTCTCTCTTGTTTGTTGCATGACGCCCCCCACCCCCTTCTGCTCCCCTGTTTTCAGGGCAGAAAAAGTTGTCTAAAGGGCAGTACTTGATGGGTTATACTTGAGAAAGATATAGCTCTCAGTATGACTCAGTATGACTCTTCCTGGAGAAAACGGCACACCGTCAAAATTTCAAAATATCACTTAAATATATTCACCTGATTTTCGCAGTTGATTGCTTCAAATATGGTCAAAATTGTCTCATTTTGGAGTTAAATTTCTAATTTCCAAGGTGCATCGGTGGTGATAGTACTATGTTATAGAAATTCTTTATTCTCCGTCTGAGGATTCTGCAACAAATGAACATTCTGAAAAAGAAAGAAAACATGTATTGGTTAAAAAATGTATGTTTTTAAAGTTTTGTTACCTGTCATGTAGGTCTTCTGGTGGTTTGTTGAGTTTTCAGGCAAGTATAGTATGCCACTTACTGTTCGCATTGTTGGAGCCATCCATGAGGAGTCATCCTCTTTTTCTGTTATGATGGTTATCATGTATATTGTGACTTCTTTGTATCGATTGCGGCATCTGAAATGAAAGAGAGAGAGAGATGCAATCATCAATGTCTTCAACATAATTTATGATCTATTGTTTGTTCGATATCAGGCTGAGCTACATATAGGACTGTGAGATGAACTTTAGATAGAGAACAGGTATTGAGTGCACAGCCGTTCTCTAAAAGTTTTATCATCACACCATGGCTTTTCTGGAAGAACGGAAAAGGCTAGAAAAGTTAAGTGCACCCAAACACCGGGCCACATAATTATTTTATAACAATGTATTCATTAGCTGAATAAAAGAATGCCATTATTTAAAGCTGGTAAAATGAGAAGAGTTAATTCTGGTTCAACCTAGCTAGTCGTTGTTGTTGGTATCGTTGAACAAAATACTTGATTTAGAATTACCTAACTTGAAATGTTGCCCTCGGAAATGATGCAATCTCTTAAAATAAACAGCCCTGGGAAAATATATTGTTTCAATAAATGTTTGAAACATTCTATTGACATCTTGCATAACTGTTGAATATTCCTGATAAAAGAGGGGGCGATTTGGTGACTTTTGGACCTAAAAAATACAATTTACTATTTGGTATTTTTGTTGTTAATTCCCTGAAAAATATGTGCACATCACTGGAATTTCCCTTCAGGTCAATTTTTTTCTCTTGTTTGTTGCATGACGCCCCCCACACCCTTCCCCTCCCCTCTCCCCTGTTTTCATCACCGAAAAAGTTGTCTGAAGGGCTATGCTTGAGAAAGATATAGCTGTCAGTACTGACTCAGTATGACCCTTACTGGATTAAACGGCACACCGTCAAAATTTCAAAATATCACTTAAATATATTCACCTGATTTTCGCAGTTGATTGCTTCAAATATGGTCAAAATTGTCTCATTTTGGAGTTAAATTTCCAATTTCCAAAGTGCATCAGTGGTGATAGTACTATGTTATAGAAATTCTTTATTCTCCATCTGAGGATTCTGCAACAAATAAACATTCTGAAAAAGAAAGAAAACATGTATTGGTTAAAAAAAATGTATGTTTTTAAGGTTTTGTTACCTGTCATGTATGTCTTCTGGTGGTTTGTTGATTTTTGAGGCATGTATTGTATGCCACTTACTGTTTGCATTGTTGGATGCCATTCATGAGGAGTCGTCTTCTTTTTCTGTTATGATGGTTTTGATGAATATTGAAATAAAAGGTGCTGTAGGATGGCACAAATGAGGAAGAGTTAATTGACATATTGCCCGTCCGCATAAGGCCTTTCTTTAGTGGTCAACCAAAGCTCTAAAAGTGACAACCTCCCAGAAAATCATCTAGATGGCCAAATCTGATCAAATAAAATGTGCTGTAGGGTGGCACAAATGAAGACGAGTTCATTGACATGTTGCTCGTCTGCATAAGGCCTTTCTTTATGCGGAAACCAGGGCCCTAAATGTGACACCCTCCCAGAGAACCTGCTACATGGGCAAATCTGATCAAATAAATGGTTCTGAAGGGTGGAACAAATGAAGACAAGTAGATTGACATATTGCCCGTCCACATACAGCCTTTCTTTATGGGGTAACCAATACCCTAAAAGTGGCTACTTCCCAGAAAACCTTCTAGATGGGCAAAACTGACCAAATAATAGGTTCTGTAGGGTGGCACAGATGAAGACGAGTTGATTGACAAGTTTCCCGTCTGCATAAGGCCTCTCTTTGTGGAGCAACCAAGGCTCTAAAAGTGACAACCTCCCAGACAACCTTCTAGATGGGCAAATCTGGTCAAATAAAAGTGCTGTAGGGTGGCACAAATAAAGAGGAGTTGATTGACATATTGCCCGTCCACATAAGGCCGTCCTTTATGGGGCAATCAAGGCCCTAAATGTGACAACATCCGAGAAAACCTTCTAGATGGGCAAATTTGATCAAATAAAATGTGCAGTAGGATGGCACAAATGAGGAAGAGATGATTGACATATTGCCCATCTGCATAAAGCCTTTCTTTAGTGGGCAACCAGGGCCCTAAAAGTAATAACAACCCAGAAAACCTTTTAGATCGGGAAATCTGATCAAATAAAATGTGCTGTACGGACACACAAATGCAGATGAGTTGATTGGCATGTTGCCTGTCGGCATAAGGCCTTTCTTTACAGGGCAACCAAGGCCTTAAAAGTGACAACCTCCCAGAAAATCTTCTAGATGGGCAAATCTGATCAAATAAAATGTGCTGTAGGGTGGCGCAAATGAAGACGAGTTCATTGACATGTTGCTCGTCCGCATAAGGCCTTTCTTTATGAGGCTACCAAGGCCCTAAAAGTGACAACCTCCTGGAAAACCTTCCAGATGGGCAAACCTGATCAAATAAAAGGTGCTGTAGGGTGGCACAAATGAAGACGAGTTGATTGACGTGCTACACGACCGCATAAGGCCTTTCTTTATGGGGGCAATCAAGGCCCTAAAAGTGACAACCTCAGAGAAAACCTTCTAGATGGGCAAATTTGATCAAATAAAATGTGCTGTAGGATGGCACAAATGAGAAAGAGTTGACTGACATATTTCCCGTCCGCATAAGGCCTTTCTTTAGTGGTCAACCAAGGCCCTAAAAGTGACAAAATCCCAGAAAACCTTCTAGATTGGCAAATCTGATCAAATAAAATGTGCTGTACGGTGGCACAAATGAAGACGAGGTGATTGACATGTTGCCCGTCCGCATAAGGCCTTTCTTTATGGGTAATTAATGCCCTAAACGTGACACCCTCCCAGAGAATCTGCTACATGGGCAAATCTGATCAATTAAAAAGTTCTGAAGGGTAGCACAAATGAAGACGAGTTGATTGACATGTTGCCCGCAGGCATAAGGTGTTTCTTTATAGGGCAACCAAGGCGTTAAATGTGACAACCTCCCATAAAACCTTCTAGATGGGCAAAGCTGATCAATTAGAAGGTGCTGTAGGGTGGCACAAATGAAGACGATTTAATTGACATGTTGTCTGTCCGCACAAGGCATTTCTTTATGCAGCAACAAAGGCCCTAAAAGTGACAACCTCTCAAAAAACCTTCTCGGTGGTCAAATCTGTTCGAATAAAAGGTGCTGTAGGATGGCAGAAATGAGGAAGAATTGATTGACATATTTCCCGTCCGCATAAGGCCTTTCTTTAGTGGGCAACCAAGGCCCTAAATATTACAGCATCCCGGAAAACCTTCTAGATGGGAAAAATCTGATCAAATAAAATATGCTGTAGGGTGGCACGAATGAAGACGAGTTGATTGACATGTTGCCCGACGGCATAAGGCCTTTCTTTATAGGCCAACCAAGGCCTTAAAAGTGACAACCTCTCAGAAAACCTTCTAGATGGGCAAATTTGACAAAATGGTGCTGTAGGGTGGCACAAATGACGAAGATTTGATTGACATGTTGCATGTCCGCATGAGGCCTTTCTTTATGGGGCAACCAAGGTCCTAAAAGTGACAACCTCCCAGAAAACCTTCTAGATGGGCAAATTTGATCAAATAAAATGTGCTGTTGGGTGGCACAATTGAAGACGAATTAATTGTCATGTTGCCCGTCCACATAAAGTATGTCTTTATGGGGCAACCAAGGCCCTAAATGTGACAAACTCCCAGAAAACCTTCTAGATGGACAAATTCGATCAAATAAAAGGTGCTGTAAGGTGGCACAAATGACGAAAAGTTGACTTCCATGTTGCCAGTCCGTATAAGGCCTCTCTCCTTATGGGGCAACCAATGGGGCAAGAATTCCTTGTAGGTGGGCAAATCTGATCAAATAAACGATGCTGTAGGGTGGCACAAATGAAGTCGAGTTGATTGACATGTTGCCCATCCGCATATGGCCTTTCTTTATGGAGCAACCATGGCTCTAAACTGACAACCTCCCAGAAAACTTTCTAGATGGGCAAATCTAATCAAATAAAAGGTGCTGTAGGGTGGCACAAATGAAGACGAGTTGATTGACGTGTTGCCCGTCCGCATAAGACCTTTCTTTATGAGACAACCAAGGCCCTAAAAGCGACAACGTCCCAGAAAACCTTCTAGGCGGGCAAATCTGATCAAATAAAAGGTGCTGTAGGGTGGCACAAATGAGGTTGAGTTGATTGACATGTTGCCCGTCAGCATAAGGCCTTTCTTTATGGGGCATCAAAGGCCCTAAAAGTGACAACCTCCCAGAAAAGCTTACATATGCGCAAATTTGGTCAAAAAAGGTGCTGTACGGTGGCACAAATCACGAAGAGTTGATTGACATGTTCCCCGTCCGCATAAGGCCTCTCTTTATGGGGCAACCAAGGCCCTGAACGTGACAACCGCCCAGACAACCTTCTAGATAAGCAAATCCGGTCAAATAAAAGATGCTGTAGGGTGGCACAAATGAAGACGAGTTGATTGACATATTGCCCGTCCAAATGTGGCCTTTCTTTATGGAGCAACCAAGGCCCTAAAAGTGACAACCTCCCTGAAAAACCTTCTAAATGGCCAAATCTAATCAAATAAAAGGTGCTGTAGGGTGGCACAAATAAAGTCAAGTTGATTGACAAGTGGCCCGTCCGCACATGGCCTTTCTTTATGGGGCAATCAAGGCCATAAATGTGACAACCTCCCAGAAAACCTTCTAGGTGGGCAAATCTGTTCAAATAATAGGTGGTGTAGGATTGCACAAATGAGGAAGAGTTGATTGACATATTGCCCGTCCATATAAGGCCTTTCTTTAGTGGGCAGCCAAGGCCCTAAAAGTGACAACATCCCAGAAAACCTTCTAGATGGGCAAATCTGATCAAATAAAATGTGCTGTAGGGTGGCACAAATGAAGACGAGTTGATTGACATATTTTGCCCATCGGCATAAGGCTTTTGTTTATAGGGAAACCAAAGCCTTAAAAGTGACAACCTCTCAGAAAACCTTCTGGGCAAATTTGATAAAAAAGGTGTTGTAGGGTGCCAGAAATGACGAGGAGTTGATTGACATGTTGCACGTCCGCATAAGGCCTCTCTTTATTGGGCAACCAAGGTCCTAAAAGTGACAGCCTCCCAGAAAACCTTCTTAATGGGCAAATCTAATCAAATAAAAGGTGTTGTAGGGTGGCACAAATGAAGACGAGTTGATTTACATGCTGCCCGTCCACATAAGGCATTTCTTTATGGGGCAATCAATGCCATAAATGTGACAACCTCCCAGAAAACCTTCTAGGTGGGAAAATCTGTTCAAATAAAAGGTGGTGTAGGATGGCACAAATGAGGAAGAGTTGATTGGCATATTACCCGTCCATAAAAGGCCTTTCTTTAGAGGGCAACCAAGGCCCTAAAAGTGACAACATCCCAGAAAACCTTCTAGATGGGCAAATCTAATCAAATAAAAGGTGCTGAAGGGTGGCACAAATGAAGTCGAGTTGATTGACATGTTGCCCATCCGCACAAGGCCTTTCTTTATGGGGCAATCTAGGCCCTAAATGTGACAACCTCCCACTCCCAGAAAACCTTCCAGATGGGCAAATCTGATCAAATAAAATGTGCTGTAGGGTGGCACAAATGAAGACGAGTTGATTGACAGGTTGCCCGTCGGCATAAGGCCTTTCTTTATATGGCAACCAAGGCCTTGAAAGTGACAACCTCCCAGAAAACATTCTAGATGGACAAACCTGATCAATTAAAAGGTGCTTAAAGGTAGCACAAATGAAGACGAGTCGAGTTAATTGACATGTTGCCCGTCCACATAAGGTCTTTCTTTATGGGACAACTAAAGCCCTAAAAGTGACAACCTTCCAGAAAACCTTCTAGGTGGGCAAATTTGATGAAATAAAATGTGCTGTAGGATGGCACAAATGAGGAAGAGTTGATCGACATATTGCCCGCCCGCATAAGGCCTATCTTTAGTGGGCAACCAAGACCCTAAAAGTGACAACATCCCAGAAAACCTTCTAGATGGGCAAATCTTATCAAATAAAATGTGCTGTAGGGTGGCACAAATGAAGACGAGTTGATTGACATGTTGCCCGTCGGCATAAGGCCTTTCTTTATAGGGCAACCAAGGTCTTAAATGTGACAACCTCCCAGAAAACCTTCCAGATGGGCAAAACTGATCAAATAATAGGTTCTGTAGGGTGGCACAAATGAAGACGAGTTCATTGACATGTTGCTCGTCCGCATAAGGCCTTTTTTATGGGGAAACCAGGGCCCTAAATGTGACACCCTCCCGGAGAACCTGCTACATGGGCAAATCTGATCAAATAAATGGTTCTGAAGGGTGGCACAAATGAAGACGAGTAGATTGACATGTTGCCCGTCCACATACAGCCTTTCTTTATGGGGTAACCAATGCCCTAAAAGTAACTACCTCCCAGAAAACCTTCTAGATGGGAAAAACTGATCAAATAATAGGTTCTGTAGGGTGGCACAGATGAAGACGTGTTGATTGACATGTTTCCCGTCCGCATAAGGCCTTTCTTTATGGGGCAAACAGGGCTCTAAAAGTGACAAACTCCCAGACAACCTTCTAGATGGGCAAATCTGATCAAATAAAAGCACTGTAGGGTGGCACAAATGAAGACGAGTTGATTGACATGTTGCCCGTCCGCAAAAGGCCTTCGTTTATGGGGCAATCAAGGCCCTAAATGTGACAACATCTGAGAAAACCTTCTAGATGGGCAAATTTGATCAAATAAAATGTACAGTAGGATGGCACAAATGAGGAAGAGTTGATTGACATATTGCCCGTCCGCATAAGGCCTTTCTTTAGAGGGCAACCAGGGCCCTAAAAGTAATAACAACCCAGAAAACCTTTTAGATTGGGAAATCTGATCAAATAAAATGTGCTATACGGTCACACAAATGAAGATGAGTTGATTGACATGTTGCCCGTCGGCATAAGGCCTTTCTTTTTAGGGCAACCAAGGCCTTAAAAGTGACAACCTTCCAGAAAATCTTCTAGATGGGCAAATCTGATCAAATAAAATGTGCTGTAGGGTGGCGCAAATGAAGTCGAGTTCATTGACATGTTGCTCGTCTGCATAAGGCCTTTCTTTATGAGGCTACAAAGGCCTTAAAAGTGACAACCTCCTGGAAAACCTTCTAGATGGGCAAACCTGATCAAATAAAAAGAGCTGTAGGGTGGCACAAATGAAGACGAGTAGATTGACATGTTGCCCGTCCACATACAGCCTTTCTTTATGGGGAAACCAATGCCTTAAAAGTGACTACCTCCCAGAAAACCTTCTAGATGGGCAAAACTAATCAAATAATAGGTTCTGTTGGGTGGCACAGATGAAGACGTGTTGATTGACATGTTTCCCGTCCGCATAAGGCCTTTCTTTATGGGACAAACAAGGCTCTAAAAGTGACAAGCTCCCAGAAAACCTTCTAGGTGGGCAAATTTGATGAAATAAAATGTGCTGTAGGATGGCAGAAATGAGGAAGAGTTGATTGACATATTGCCCGCCCGCATAAGGCCTATCATTAGTGGGCAACCCAGACCCTAAAAGTGACAACATCCCAGAAATCCTTCCAGATGGGCAAATCTGATCAAATAAAATGTGCTGTAGGGTGGCACAAATGAAGACGAGTTGATTGACATGTTGCCCGTCGGCATAAGGCCTTTCTTTATAGGGCAACCAAGGCCTTAAATGTGACAACCTCCCGGAAAACCTTCCAGATGGGCAAAATTGATCAAATAATAGGTTCTGTAGGGTGGCACAAATGAAAACGAGTTCATTGACATGTTGCTCGTCCGCATAAGGCCTTTTTTATGGGGAAACCAGGGCCCTAAATGTGACACCCTCCCAGAGAACCTGCTACATGGGCAAATCTGATCAAATAAATGGGTCTGAAGGGTGGCACAAATGAAGACGAGTAGGTTGACATGTTGCCCGTCCACATACAGCCTTTCTTTATGGGGTAACCAATGCCCTAAAAGTGACTACCTCGCAGAAAACATTCTAGATGGGCAAAACTGATCAAATAATAGGTTCTGTAGGATGGCACAGATGAAGACGTGTTGGTTGACATGTTTCCCGTCTGCATAAGGCCTTTCTTTAAGAGGCAAACAAGGCTCTAAAAGTAACAACCTTCAAGACAACCTTCTAGATGGGCAAATCTGGTCAAATAAAAGTGCTGTAGGGTGGCAAAAATGAAGACGAGTTGATTGACATGTTGCCCGTCCGCAAAAAGCCTTCCTTTATGGCGCAATCAAGGCCCAAAAAGTGACAACATCCGAGAAAACCTTCTAGATGGACAAATTTGATCAAATAAAATGTGCAGTAGCATGGCACAAATGAGGAAGAGTTGATTGACAGATTGCCCGTCCGCATAAGGCCTTTCTTTAGTGGGCAACCAGGGCCCTAAAAGTAATAACAACCCAGAAAACCTTTTAGATCGGGAAATCTGATCAAATAAAATGTGCTGTATGGTCACAAAAATGAAGATGAGTTGATTGACATGTTGCCCGTCGGCATAAGGCCTTTCGTTATAGGGCAACCAAGGCCTTAAAAGTGACAACCTCCCAGAAAATCTTCTAGATGGGCAAATCTGATCAAATAAAATGTGCTGTAGGGTGGCGCAAATGAAGTCGAGTTCATTGACATGTTGCTCGTCCGCATAAGGCCTTTCTTTATGAGGCTTCCAAGGCCTTAAAAGTGACAACCTCCTGGAAAACCTTCTAGATGGGCAAACCTGATCAAATAAAATGTGCTGTAGGGTGGCACAAATGAAGACGAGTTGATTGACGTGCTACCCGACCGCATAAGGCCTTTCTTTATGGGGGCAACCAAGGCCCTAAAAGTGACAACCTCCGAGAAAACCTTCTAGATGGGCAAATTTGATCAAATAAAATGTCCTGTAGGATGTCACAAATGAGGAAGGGTTGATTGACATATTTTCCGTCCGCATAAGGCCTTTCTTTAGTGTCAACCAAGGCCCTAAAAGCGACAATATCCCAGAAAACCTTCTAGATTGGCAAATCTGATCAAATAAAATGTGCTGTACGGTGGCACAAATGAAGACGAGTTGATTGACATGTTGCCCGTCCGCATAAGGCTTTTCTTTATGGGTAACTAATGCCCTAAAAGTGACACCCTCCCAGAGAACCTGCTGCATGGGCAAATCTGATCAAATAAAAGGTTCTGAAGGGTGGCACAAATGAAGACGAGTTGATTGACATGTTGCCCGTCGGCATAAGGTGTTTCTTTATAGGGCAACCCAGGCCTTAAATGTGACAACCTCCCAGAAAACCTTCTAGGTGGGCAAACCTGATCAATTAGAGGGTGCTGTAGGGTGGCACAAATGAAGACGAGTTATCTGACATGTTGCCCGTTCGCTCAAGGCATTTCTTTATGCAGCAACCAAGGCCCTAAAAGTGACAACCTCCCAGAAAACCTTCTCGGGTGTCAAATCTGTTCAGATAAAAGGTGCTGTAGGATGGCACAAATGAGGAAGAATTGAGTGACATATTTCCCGTCCGCATAAGGCCTTTCTTTACTGGGCAAACAAGGCCCTCAAAGTGACAACATCCCAGAAAACCTTCTAGATGGCCAAATCTGATCAAATTAAAGTGCTGTAGGGTGGTACAAATGAAGACGAGTTGATTGACATGTTGCCCGTCCGCAAAAGGCCTTCCTTTATGTGGCAATAAAGGCCCTAAATGTTTCAACATCCGAGAAAGCCTTCTAGATGGGCAAATTTGATCAAATAAAATGTGCAGTAGGATGGCACAAATGAGGAAGAGTTGATTGACATATTGCCCGTCCGGATAAGGCCTTTCCTTAGTGGGCAACCAGGGCCCTAAAAGTAATAACAACCCAGAAAACCTTTCAGATGGGCAAATCTGATCAAATAAATGGTTCTGAAGGGTGGCACAAATGAAGACGAGTAGATTGACATGTTGCCCGTCCACATACAGCCTTTCTTTATGGGGTAACCAATGCCCTGAAAGTGACTACCTTCCCGAAAACCTTCTAGATGGGCAAAACTGATCTAATAATAGGTTCTGTAGGGTGGCACAGATGAAGACGTGTTGATTGACATGTTTCCCGTCCGCATAAGGCCTTTCTTTATGGGGTAAACAAGGCTCTAAAAGTGACAACCTTCAAGACAACCTTCTAGATGGGCAAATCTGGTCAAATAAAAGTGCTGTAGGGTGGCACAAATGAAGACGAGTTGATTGACATGTTGCCCGTCCGCAAAAAGCCTTCATTTATGGGGCAATCAAGGCCCTAAAAGTGACAACATCCGAGAAAACCTTCTAGATGGGCAAATTTGATCAAATAAAATGTGCAGTAGCATGGCACAAATGAGGAAGAGTTGATTGACAGATTGCCCATCCGCATAAGGCCTTTCTTTAGTGGGCAACCAGGGCCCTAAAAGTAATAACAACCCAGAAAACCTTTTAGATCGGGAAATCTGATCAAATAAAATGTGCTGTATGGTCACAAAAATGAAGATGAGTTGATTGATATGTTGCCCGACGGCATAAGGCCTTTCGTTATAGGGCAACCAAGGCCTTAAAAGTGACAACCTCCCAGAAAATCTTCTAGATGGGCAAATCTGATCAAATAAAATGTGCTGTAGGGTGGCGCAAATGAAGTCGAGTTCATTGACATGTTGCTAGTCCGCATAAGGCTTTTCTTTATGAGGCTACCAAGGCCTTGAAAGTGACAACCTCCTGGAAAACCTTCTAGATGGGCAAACCTGATCAAATAAAATGTGCTGTAGGGTGGCACAAATGAAGACGAGTTGATTGACGTGCTACCCGACCGCATAAGGCCTTTCTTTATGGGGGCAACCAAGGCCCTAAAAGTGACAACCTCCGAGAAAACATTCTAGATGGGCAAATTTGATCAAATAAAATGTCCTGTAGGATGTCACAAATGAGGAAGGGTTGATTGACATATTTTCCGTCCGCATAAGGCCTTTCTTTAGTGTCAACCAAGGCCCTAAAAGCGGCAATATCCCAGAAAACCTTCTAGATTGGCAAATCTGATCAAATAAAATGTGCTGTACGGTGGCACAAATGAAGACGAGTTGACTGACATGTTGCCCGTCCGCAAAAGGCTTTTCTTTATCGGTAACTAATGCCCTAAAAGTGACACCCTCCCAGAGAACCTGCTACATGGGCAAATCTGATCAAATAAAAGGTTCTGAAGGGTGGCACAAATGAAGACGAGTTGATTGACATGTTGCCCGTCGGCATGAGGTCTGTCTTTATCGGGCAACCCAGGCCTTAAATGTGACAACCTACCAGAAAACCTTCTAGATGGGCAAACCTGATCAATTAGAGGGTGTTGTAGGGTGGCACAAATGAAGACGAGTTAACTGACATGTTGCCCGTTCGCTCAAGGAATTTCTTTATGCAGCAACCAAGGCCCTAAAAGTGACAACCTCCCAGAAAACCTTCTCGGGTGTCAAATCTGTTCAAATAAAAGGTGCTGTAGGATGGCACAAATGAGGAAGAATTGATTGACATATTTCCCGTCCGCATAAGGCCTTTCTTTACTGGGCAAACAAGGCCCTCAAAGTGACAACATCCCAGAAAACCTTCTAGATGGCCAAATCTGATCAAATAAAAGTGCTGTAGGGTGGTACAAATGAAGACGAGTTGATTGACATGTTGCCCGTCCGCAAAAGGCCTTCCTTTATGGGGCAATAAAGGCCCTAAATGTTTCAACATCCGAGAAAGCCTTCTAGATGGGCTAATTTGATCAAATAAAATGTGCAGTAGGATGGCACAAATGAGGAAGAGTTGATTGACATATTGCCCGTCCGGATAAGGCCTTTCCTTAGTGGGCAACAAGGGCCCCAAAAGTAATAACAACCCAGAAAACCTTTTAGATGGGCAAATCTGATCAAATAAATGGTTCTGAAGGGTGGCACAAATGAAGACGAGTAGATTGACATGTTGCCCGTCCACATACAGCCTTTCTTTATGGGGTAACCAATGCCCTAAAAGTGACTACCTCCCAGAAAACCTTCTAGATGGGCAAAACTGATCAAATAATAGGTTATGTAGGGTGGCACAGATGAAGACGTGTTGATTGACATGTTTCCCGTCCGCATAAGGCCTTTCTTTATGGGGCAAACAAGGCTCTAAAAGTGACAACCTCCCAGACAACCTTCTAGATGGGCAAATCTGATCAAATAAAAGTGCTGTAGGGTGGCACAAATGAAGACGAGTTGATTGACATGTTGCCCGTCCGCAAAAGGCCTTCGTTTATGGGGCAATCAAGGCCCTAAATGTGACAACATCCGAGAAAACCTTCTAGATGGGCAAATTTGATCAAATAAAATGTACAGTAGGATTGCACAAATGAGGAAGAGTTGATTGACATATTGCCCGTCCGTATAAGGCCTTTCTTTAGAGGGCAACCAGGGCCCTAAAAGTAATAACAACCCAGAAAACCTTTTAGATCGGGAAATCTGATCAAATAAAATGTGCTATACGGTCACACAAATGAAGATGAGTTGATTGACATGTTGCCCGTCGGCATAATGCCTTTCTTTATAGGGCAACCAAGGCCTTAAAAGTGACAACCTTCCAGAAAATCTTCTAGATGGGCAAATCTGATCAAATAAAATGTGCTGTAGGGTGGCGCAAATGAAGTCGAGTTCATTGACATGTTGCTCGTCCGCAGAAGGCCTTTCTTTATGAGGCTACCAAGGCCTTAAAAGTGACAACCTCCGAGAAAACCTTCTAGATGGGCAAATTTGATCAAATAAAATGTGCTGTAGGATGGCACAAATGAGGAAGAGTTGATTGACATATTTCCCGTCCGCATAAGGCCTTTCTTTAGTGGTCAACCAAGGCTCTAAAAGTGACAAAACCCCAGAAAACCTTCTAGATTGGCAAATCTGATCAAATAAAATGTGCTGTACGGTGGCACAAATGAAGACGAGTTGATTGACATGTTGCCCGTCCGCATAAGGCTTTTCTTTATGGGTAACTAATGCCCTGAAAGTGACACCCTCCCAGAGAACCTGCTACATGGGCAAATCTGATCAAATAAAAGTTTCTGAAGGGTGGCACAAATGAAGACGAGTTGATTGACATGTTGCCCGTCGGAATAAGGTGTTTCTTTATAAGTCAACCAAGGCCTTAAATGTGACAACCTCCCAGAAAACCTTCTAGATGGGCAAACCTGATCAATTAGAAGGTGTTGTAGGGTGGCACAAATGAAGACGAGTTAATTGACATGTTGCCCGTCCGCTCAAGACATTTCTTTATGCAGCAACCAAGGCCCTAAAAGTGACAACCTCCGAGAAAACCTTCTCGGTGGTCAAATCTGTTCAAATAAAAGGTGCTGTAGGATGGCACAAATGAGAAAGAATTGATTGACATATTTCCCGTCCGCATAAGGCCTTTCTTTAGAGGGCAAACAAGGCCCTCAAAGTGACAACATCCCAGAAAACCTTCTAGATGGGCAAATCTGATCAAACAAAATATGCTGTAGGGTGGCACGAATGAAGACGAGTTGATTGACATGTTGCCCGACGACATAAGGCCTTTCTTTATAGGCCAACCAAGGCCATAAAAGTGACAACCTCCCAGAAAACCTTCTAGATGGGCAAATTTGACAAAAAGGTGCTGTAGGGTGGCACAAATGACGAAGATTTGATTGACATGTTGCATGTCCGCATGAGGCCTTTATGGGGAAACCAAGGTCCTAAAAGTGACAACCTCCCAGAAAACCTTCTAGATGGGCAAATCTGATCAAATAAAAGGTGCTGTTGGGTGCACAACTGAAGACGAATTAATTGTCATGTTGCCCGTCCGCATAAAGTCTGTCTTTATGGGGCAACCAAGGCCATAAATGTGACAAACTCCCAGAAAACCTTCTAGATGGGCAAATTCGATCAAATAAAAGGTGCTGTAAGGTGGCACAAATGACGAAAAGTTGACTGCCATGTTGCCCGTCCGTTTAAGGCCTCTCTCCTTATGGGGCAACCAAGGCCCTAAAAGTGACAAGCTCCCAGAAAACCATCCAGATGGACAAATCTAATCAAATAAAAGGTGTTGTAGGGTGGCACAAATGAAACCGAGTTGATTGACATGTTGCCCGGCCACATAAGGCCTTTCTTTATCTGGCAACCAACGCTCTAAAAGTGACAACCTCCAAGAAAACCTTGTAGGTGGGCAAATCTGATCAAATAAACAGTGCTGTAGGGTGGCACAAATGAAGTGGAGTTGATTGACATGTTGCCCATCCGCATAAGGCCTTTCTTTATCGGGCAACCAAGGCTCTAAACTGACAACCTCCCAGAAAACTTTCTAGATGGGCAAATTTAATCAAATAAAAGGTGCTGTAGGGTGGCACAAATGAAGACGAGTTGATTGACATGTTTTGCCCGTCGTTAAAAGGCTTTTGTTTACAGGGCAACCAAAGCCTTAAAAGTGACAACCTCTCAGAAAACCTTCTGGGCAAATTTGATAAAAAAGGTGTTGTAGGGTGCCAGAAATGACGAAGAGTTGATTGACATGTTGCACGTCCGCATAAGGCCTCTCTTTATTGGGCAACCAAGGTCCTAAAAGTGACAACCTCCCAGAAAACCTTCTTAATGGGCAAATCTAATCAAACAAAAGGTGTTGTAGGGTGGCACAAATGAAGACGAGTTGATTTACATGTTGCCCGTCCGCATAAGGCCTTTCTCTATGGGACAATCAATGCCCTAAATGTGACAACCTCCCAGAAAACCTTCTAGGTGGGCAAATCTGTTCAAATAAAAGGAGGTGTAGGATGGCACAAATTAGGAAGAGTTGATTGGCATATTACCCGTCCATATAAGGCCTTTCTTTAGAGGGCAACCAATGCCCTAATAGTGACATCATCCCAGAAAACCTTCAAGATGGGCAAATCTAATCAAATAAAAGGTGCTGCAGGGTGGCACAAATGAAGTCGAGTTGATTGACATGTTGCCCGTCCGTACAAGGCCTTTCTTTATGGAGCAATCTAGGCCGTAAATGTGACAGCCTCCCAGAAAACCTTCTAGATGGGCAAATCTGATCAAATAAAATGTGCTGTAGGGTGGCACAAATGAGGAAGAGTTGATTGGCATATTACCCGTCCATATAAGGCCTTTCTTTAGAGGGAAACCAAGGTCCTAAATGTGACATCATCCCAGAAAACCTTCTAGATGGGCAAATCTAATCAAATAAAAGGTGCTGTAGGGTGGCACAGATGAAGTCGAGTTGATTGACATGTTGCCCTTCTGCACAAGGCCTTTCCTTATGGGGCAATCTAGGCCGTAAATGTGACATCCTCCCAGAAAATCTTCTAGATGGGCAAATCTAATCAAACAAAATGTGCTGTAGCGTGGCACAAATGAAGACGAGTTGATTGACATGTTGCCCGTCGGCATAAGGCCTTTCTTTTGTTCGGCAACCAAGGCCTTAAAAGTGACAACCTCTCAGAATACATTCTAGATGGACAAACCTGATCAATTAAAAGGTGCTTTAAGGTAGCACAAATGAAGACGAGTCGAGTTAATTGACATGTTGCCCGTCCACATAAGGCCTTTCTTTATGGGACAACTAAAGCCCTAAAAGTGACAACCTCCCAGAAAACCTAGTAGGTGGGAAAATTTGATGAAATAAAATGTGCTGTAGGATGGCACAAATGAGGAAGAGTTGAGTGACATATTGCCCGGCTGCATAAGGCCTATCTTTGGTGGGCAACCAAGACCCTAAAAGTGACAACATCCCAGAAAACCTTCTAGATGGGCAAATCTGATCAAACAAAATGTGCTGTAGGGTGGCACAAATGAAGACGAGTTGATTGACATGTTGCCCGTCGGCATAAGGCCTTTCTTTATATGGCAACCAATTCCTTAAATGTGACAACCTCCCAGAAATCCTTCTAGGTGGGCAAATCTGTTCAAATAAAAGGTGGTGTAGGATGGCACAAATGAGGAAGAGTTGATTGACATATTGCGCGTCCATATAAGGCCTTTCTTTAGTGGGCAACCAAGGCCCTAAAAGTGACAACATCCCAGAAAACCTTCTAGATGGGCAACTCTGATCAAATAAAATGTGCTTTAGGGTGGCACAAATGAACACGGGTTGATTGACATGTTTTGCCCGTCGGCATAAGGCTTTTGTTTATAGGGCAACCAAAGGCTTAAAAGAGACAACCTCTCAGAAAACCTTCTGTGCAAATTTGATAAAAAAGGTGCTGTAGGGTGCCAGAAATGACGAAGAGTTGATTGACATGTTGCACGTCCGCATAAGGCCTCTCTTTATTGGGCAACCAAGGTCCCAAAAGTGACAACCTCCCAGAAAACCTTCTTAATGGGCAAACCTAATCAAACAAAAGGTGCTGTAGGGTGGCACAAATGGAGACGAGTTGATTGACATGTTGCCCTCCGCATAAGGCCTTCCTTTATGGGGCAATCAATGCCCTAAATGTGACAATCTCCCAGAAAACCTTCTAGGTTGGCAAATCTGTTCAAATAAAAGGTGGTGTAGGATGGCGCAAATTAGGAAGAGTAGATTGACATATTACCCGTCCATATAAGGCCTTTCTTTAGTGAGCAACCAAGGCCCTAAAAGTGACAACATCCCAGAAAACCTTCTAGATGGGCAAATCTGATCGAATAAAATGTGCTGTAGGGTGGCACAAATGAAGTCGAGTTGATTGACTTGTTGCCCGTCCGCATACGGCCTTTCTTTATGGGGCAGCCAAGGCCCTAAAGTGACAAACTCCCAGAAAACCTTCTAGATAGGCAAATTTGATCAAATAATGCGTTCTGAAGGGTGCTGTAGGGTGGCACAAACGAAGACGAGTTCATTGACATGTTGACCATCCGCATACGGCCTTTCTTTATGGGACAACCAAGGCCCTAAAAGTGACAACGTCCCTGAAAACCTTCTACATGGGCAAATTTGATTTAAAAAAAGGTACTGTAAGGTGGCACAAATGACGGAGAGTTGATTGACATGTTGCCCGGCCGCATAAGGCCTTTATTTATGTGGCAACCAAGACCCTAAAAGTGACAACCTCCCAGAAAACCCTCTAGGTGGGCACATCTGATCAAATAAAAGGTGTTGTAGTGTGGCACAAATGAAGACGAGTTGATTGACATGTTCTCCATCCGCATAAGCCTTTCTTTATGGGGCAACCAAGGATCTAAAGGTGACAGCCTCCTAGAAAACCTTCTAGATGGGCAAATCTGATCAAATAAAAGGTGTTGCAGGCTGGCACATATGAAGACGAGTTGATTGACATGTTGGCCGTCTGTATAACGCCTCTCTTTATGGGGAAACAAAGGCCCTAAAAGTGAAATCCTCCCAGAAAACCTTCTAGATGGACAAATGTGATCAATTAAAAGGTGCTGAAGGGTGGCACAAATGAAGCTGAGTTAATTGACATTTTGCCCGTCCTCAAAAAGGCCTTTCTTTATTGGGCAACCAAGGCCCTAAACGTGACAACCTCCGAGAAAACCTTCTAGATGGGCAAATTTGATCAAATAAAATGTGCTGTAGGGTGGCACAAATGAAGAAGAATTGATTGACATGTTGCACGTCCTCATAAGGCCATTCTTTATGGGACAACTCTAAAAGTGACAACTTCCCAGAAAGCCTTCTAGATGGGCAAATCTGATCAAATCAAAGGTACTGTAGGGCGGCACAAATGACAAAGAGTTGATTGGCATGTTGCCCGTCCGCATAAGGCCTCTGTTCATGGGGCAACCAAGGCCCTAAAAGTGGCAACCTCCCAGAAAACCTTCTAGATGGGCAAATCTGATCAAATAAAGCGTTCTGAAGGGTGGCACAAATGAAGATGAGTTGATTGACATGTTGCCCGTCCGCATACGGCCTATCCTTATGGGGCAACCAAGGCCCTAAATGTGGCAAACTCCCAGAAAACTGTATAGATGGGCAAACCTGATCAAGTAAAAGGTGCAGTAGGGTGGCACAAATGAAGATGAGTTCATTGACATGTTGCCCATCCGCATAAGGCCTTTCTTTATGGGGCAACCAAAGTCCTAAAAGTGACAACCTCCTAGAAAACCTTCTAGATGGGAAAATCTGATCAAATAAAAAGCGCTGTAGGGTGGCACAAATGAAGGCGAGTTGACTGACATGTTGCCCACTGGCATAATGCCTTTCTTTATAGGGCATCCAAGGCCGTAAAAGTGACAACCTCACAGAAAACCTTCTAGATGGGCAAATTTGATAAAAAAGGTGCTGTAGGGTGGCACAAATGACGAAGAGTTGATTGACCTGTTGCACGTCCGCAAAAGGCCTCTTCTTATGGGGCAACCAAAGCCCTAAAAGTTACAATCTCCCTAGAAAACCTTCCTGATGGGCAAATCTGATCAAATAAAAGGTGCTGTAAGGTGGCACAAATGACGAAAAGTTGATTGCCATGTTGCCCGTCAGCATAAGGCCTCTCTTTATGGGGCGACCAAGGCCCTAAAAGTGACAAGCTCCCAGAAAACCTCCCAGATGGGAAAATCTGATCAAATAAAAGATGCTGTAAGGTAGCACAAATGACGAAAAGTTGATTGCCATGTTGCCCGTCCGCATGCTGCAGGGTGGCACAAATGACGTCGAGTTGACTGACATGTTGCCCGTCCGCACAAGGCCTTTCTTTATGGGGCAATCTAGGCCGTAAATGTGACAACCTCCCAGAAGTCGAGTTGATTGACATGTTGCCCGTCCACATGAGGCCTCTCTTTATGGGGCAACCAGGGCCCAAAAAGTGACAACATCCCAGAAAACCTTCTAGATGCGCAAATCTGATCAAATAAAATGTGCTGTAGGGTGGCACAAATGAAGACGAGTTGATTAGCATGTTGCCCGTCGGCATAAGGCCTTTCTTTATGGGGCAACCAAGGCCTCAAAGATGACAACCTCCAGAAAATCTTCTAGATGGGCAAACCTGATCAATTAAAAGGTGCTGCAGGGTGGCACAAATAAGGATGAGTTAATTGACATGTTCCCCATCCGCATAGTGCCTTTCTTTATAGGCAACCGAGGCCCTAAAGGAGACAACCTCCCAGAAAACCTTCTAGGTGGGCAAATCTGATCAAATAAAAAGTGTTGCACGGTGGCACAGATGAAGATGAGTTGATTGACATGTTGCTCGCCTGCATAAGGCCTCTGTTTATGGGGCGATCAAGGCCTTAAAATTGACAACCTCCCAGAAAACCTTCTAGATGGGCAAATCTGATCAATTAAAGGTGCTGTAGGGTGGCACAAATGAAGTCGAGATGATTGACACGTTGCCCGTCCGCATACGGCCTTTCTTTATGGGGTAACCAAGGCCCTAAAGTGAGAACCTCCCAGAAAACCTTCTAGATGGGCAAATTTGATGAAATAAAAGGTGCTATAGGGTGGCACAAACGAAGACGAGTTGATTACCACGTTGCCCGTCGGCATAAGGCCTTTCTTTATAGGCCAACCAAGGTCTTAAACGCGACAACCTCCAAGAAAACCTTCTAGATGGGCAAATTTGATAAAAAAAAATATGCTGTAGGGTGGCAAAAATGACGGTGAATTGATTGACATGTTGACCGGCCGCATAAGGCCTTTTATTATGCGGCAACCAAGGCCCTAAAAGTGACAGCTTCCCAGAAAACCATCTAGGTAGGTAAATCTGAACAAATAAAAAGTGTTGTAGTATGGCACAAATCAAGACGAATTGATTGACATGTTTTACGTACTGCATAAGCCATTCTTTATGGGGCAACCAAGGCCCTAGAAGTGACAACCTCCCAGAAAACCTTCTAGATTGGCAAATCTAATCAAATAAAAGGTACTGTAGGGTGGCGGAAATGAAGTCGAGTTGATTGACATGTTGCCCGTTCGCATACGACCTTTGTTTATGGGGCAACAAGGCCCTAAAGTGACAAACTCCCAGAAAACCTTCTAGATGGGCACATTTGATCAAATAAAAGGTGCTGCAGGGTGGCACAAATAAAGACGAGTTGAATGACATGTTGCCCATCCGCATGAGCCCTCTCTTTAAGGGGCAATCAAGGCCCTAAAAGTGACATCCTCCTAGAAAACCTTCTAGATGGGCAAACCTGATCAAATAAAATTGCTGTAGGGTGGCACAAATGAAGCCGAGTTCACTAACTTGTTGCTCGTCTGCATAATGCCTTTGTTTCTGGGGCAACCAAGGCCCTAAAAGTGACATCCTCACAGAAAACCTGCTACATGGACAAATCTGATCAAACAAAAGGTTCTGAAGGGTGGCACAAATGAAGACGAGTTGATTTCCATGCTGCCCGTCCGCATACGGCCTTTCTTTATGGGGCAACCAATGCCCTAAAAGTGATAACCACCCAGAATACCGTCTAGATGGGAAAACCTGGTCAAATAAAAGGTGCTGTAGGGTGGCACAAATGAAGACGAGTTGATTGACATGTTGCCTGTTTTCATAAGGCCTTTCTTTATGGGGCAACCAAGGGCCTAAAGGTGACAACCTCCTAGAAAACCTTCTAGATGGGCAAATCTGATCATATAAAAGGTGTTGCACGGTGGCACAAATGAAGACGAGTTGATTGACATGTTGCCCGCCTACATAAGGCCTCTGTTTATGTGGCAACTAAGGCCCTAAAAGTTACATCCTCCCAGAAAACCTTCTAGATTGGCAAATCTGATCAATTAAAAGGTGCTGTAAGGTGGCACAAATGAAGGCGAGTTAATTGACATGTTGCACGTCCGCATAAGGCCTTTCTTAATGGGGCATCCAAGGCCCTAAAAGTTACAACTTCCGAGAAAACCTTCTAGATGGGTAAATTTGATCAAATAAAATGTGCTGTAGGATGGCACAAATGAGGAAGAGTTGATGGACATATTGCCTGCCCGCATAAGGCCTTCCTTTAGTGGGCAACCAAGGCCCTAAAAGTGACAACATCCCAGAAAACTTTCTAGATGAGCAAATCTGATCAATGAAAATGTGCTGTAGGGTGGCATAAATGAAGACGAGTTGATTGACATGCTGTTCTTCATATGGCAACCAAGGCCTTAAAAGTGACAACCTCCCAGAAAACATTCTAGATGGACAAACCTGATCAATTAAAAGTTGCTTTAAGGTAGCCCAAATGAAGACGTGTCGAGTTAATTGACATGTTGCCCGTCCATATAAGGCCTTTCTTTATGGGACAACTAAAGCCCTAAAAGTGACAAGCTCCCAGAAAACCTACTAGGTGGGCAAATTTGATGAAATAAAATGTGCTGTAGGATGGCACAAATGAGGAAGAGTTGATTGACATATTGCACGCCCGAAAAAGGCCTTTCTTTAGTGGGCAACCAAGACCTAAAAGTGACAACATCCCAGAAAACCTTCTAGATGGGCAAATATTATGAAATAAAATGTGCTGTAGGGTGGCACAAATGAAGACAAGTTGATTGACATGTTGCCCGTCGGCATAAGGTCTTTCTTTATAGGGCAACTAAGGCCTTAAATGTGACAGCCTCCCAGAAAACCTTCTAGGTGAGCAAATCTGTTCAAATAAACGGTGCTGTAGGATGGCACAAATGAGGAAGAGTTGATTGACATGTTGACCGTCCGCATAGGGCCTTTCTTTTGTGGTCAACAAAAGCCCTAAAAGTGACAACCTCCCAGAAAATCTTCTAGATGGGCAAATCTGATCAAATAAAATGTGCTGTAGGGTGGCACAAATGAAGACGAGTTCATTGACATGTTGCTCGTCCGCATAAGGCCTTTCTTTATGGAGAAACCAGGGCCCTAAATGTGACACCCTCCCAGAGAACCTGCTATATGGGCAAATCTGATCAAATAAATGGTTCTGAGGGGTGGCACAAATGAAGACGAGTAGATTGATGTTGCCCGTCCACATACAGCCTTTCTTTATGGGGTAACCAATGCCCTAAAAGTGACTACCTCCCAGAAAACCTTCTAGATGGGCAAAACTGATCAAATAATAGGTTCTGTAGGGTGGCACAGATGAAGACGAGTTGATTGACATGCTTGCCGTCCGCATAAGGCCTTTCTTTATGGGGCAACGAAGGCTCTAAAAGTGACGACCTCCCAGACAACCTTCTAGATGGGCAAATCAGGTCAAATAAAAAGTGCTGTTGAGTGGCACAAATGAAGACGAGTTGACTGACATGTTGCCCGTCCGCATAAGGCCTTCCTTTATGGGGCAATCAAGGCCCTAAATGTGACAACATCCGAGAAGACCTTCTAGATGGGCAAATTTGATCAAATAAAATGTGCAGTAGGATGGCACAAATGAGGAAGATTTGATTGACATATTGCCCACCCGCATAAGGCCTTTCTTTAGTGGGCAACCAGGGCCCTAAAAGTGATAACAACCCAGAAAACCATTTAGATGGGGAAATCTGATCAAATAAAATGTGTTGTACGGTCACACAAATGAAGATTGACATGTTGCCCGTTGGCATAAGGCCATTCTTTATAGGGCAACCAAGGCCTTAAAAGTGACAACCTCCCAGAAAATCATCTAGATGGGCATATCTGATCAAATGAAATATGCTGTAGGGTGGCGCAAATGAAGACGAGTTCATTGACATGCTGCTCGTCCGCATAAGGCCTTTCTTTATGAGGCTACCAAGGCCCTAAAAGTGACAACCTCCTGGAATCCCTTCTAGATGGGCAAACCTGATCAAATAAAAGGTGCTGTAGGGTGGCACGAATGAAGACGAGTTGATTGACGTGCTACCCGACCGCATAAGGCCTTTCTTTATGGGGGCAACCAAGGCCCTAAAAGTGACAACCTCCGAGAAAACCTAGATGGGCAAATTTGATCAAATAAAATGTGCTGTAGGATGGCACAAATGAGGAAGAGTTGATTGACATATTTCCCGTCCGCATAAGGCCTTTCTTTAGTGGTCAACCAAGGCCCTAAAAGTGACAAAATCCCAGGAAACCTTCTAGATTGGCAAATCTGATCAAATAAAATGTGCTGTACGGTGGCACAAATGAAGATGAGTTGATTGACATGTTGCCCGTCCGCATACGGCTTTTCTTTATGGGTAACTAATGCCCTAAAAGTGACACCCTCCCAGAGAACCTGTTACATGGGCAAATCTGATCAAATAAAAGGTTCTGAAGGGTGGCACAAATGAAGACGAGTAGATTGACATGTTGCCCGTCGGCATGAGGTCTGTCTTTATAGGGCAACCAAGGCCTTAAATGTGACAACCTCCCAGAAAACCTTCTAGATGGGCAAACCTGATCAATTAGAGGGTGCTGTAGGGTGGCACAAATGAAGGCGAGTTAATTGACATGTTGCCCGTCCGCACAAGGCATTTCTTTATGCAGCAACCAAGGCCCTAAAAGTGACAACTTCCCAGAAAACCTTTTCGGTGGGCAAATCTGTTCAAATAAAAGGGGCTGTAGGATGGCACAAATGAGGAAGAATTGATTGACGTATTTCCCGTCCGCATAAGGACTTTCCTTAGTGGGCAACCAAGGCCCTAAAAGTGACAACATCCTAGAAAACCTTCTAGATGGGCAAATCTGATCAAATAAAACATGCTGTAGGGTGGCACGAATGAAGACGAGTTGATTGATATGTTGCCCGACGGCATAAGGCCTTTCTTTATAGGCCAACCAAGGCCTTAAAAGTGACAACCTCCCAGAAAACCTTCTAGATGGGCAAATTTGACAAAGGGGTGTTGTAGGGTGGCACAAATGACGAAGATCTGATTGACATGTTGCATGTCCGCATGAGGCCTTGCTTTATGGGGCAACCAAGGTCCTAAAAGTGACAACCTGCCATAAAACCTTCTAGATGGGCAAATCTGATCAAATAAAATATGCTGTAGGGTGGCGCAAATGAAGACGAGTTCATTGACATGTTACTCGTCCGCATAAGGCCTTTCTTTATGAGGCTACCAAGGCCCTAAAAGTGACAACCTCCTGGAAAACCTTCTAGATGGGCAAACCTGATCAAATAAAAGGTGCTGTAGGGTGGCACGAATGAAGACGAGTTGACTGACGTGCTACCCGACCGCATAAGGCCTTTCTTTATGGGGGCAACCAAGGCCCTAAAAGTGACAACCTCCGAGAAAACCTTCTAGGTGGGCAAATTTGATCAAATAAAATGTGCTGTAGGATGGCACAAATGAGGAAGAGTTGGTTGACATATTTCTCGTCCGCATAAGGCCTTTCTTTAGTGGTCAACCAAGGCCCTCAAAGTGACAAAATCCCAGGAAACCTTCTAGATTGGCAAATCTGATCAAATAAAATGTGCTGTACCGTGGCACAAATGAAGACGAGTTGATTGACATGTTGCCCGTCCGCATACGGCTTTTCTTTATGGGTAGCTAATGCCCTAAAAGTGACACCCTCCCAGAGAACCTGCTACATGGGCAAATCTGATCAAATAAAAGGTTCTGAAGGGTGGCACAAATGAAGACGAGTTGATTGACATGTTGCCCGTCGGCATGAGGTCTGCCTTTATAGGGCAGCCAAGGCCTTAAATGTGACAACCTCCCAGAAAACCTTCTAGATGGGCAAACCTGATCAATTAGAAGGTGCTGTAGGGTGGTACAAATGAAGGCGAGTTAATTGACATGTTGCCCGTCCGCACAAGGCATTTCTTTATGCAGCAACCAAGGCCCTAAAAGTGACAACCTCCCAGAAAACCTTCTCGGTGGGCAAATCTGTTCAAATAAAAGGGGCTGTATGATGGCACAAATGAGGAAGAATTGATTGACATATTCCCCGTCTGCATAAGGCCTTTCTTTAGTGGGCAACTAAGGCCCTGAAAGTGACAACATCCCAGAAAACCTTCTAGATTGGCAAATCTGATCAAATAAAATATGCTGTAGGGTGGCACGAATGAAGACGAGTTGATTGACATGTTGCCCGACGGCATAAGGCCTTTCTTTATAGGCCAACCAAGGCCTTAAAAGTGACAACCTCCCAGAAAACCTTCTAGATGGGCAAATTTGACAAAAAGGTGCTGCAGGGTGGCACAAATGACGAAGATTTGATTGACATGTTGCATGTCCGCATGAGGCCTTTCTTTATGGGGCAACCAAGGTCCTAAAAGTGACAACCTCCCAGAAAACATTCTAGATGGGCAAATCGGATCAAATAAACGTGCTGCTGGGTGGCACAATTGAAGACGAATTAATTGTCATGTTGCCCGTCCACATAAAGTCTGTCTTTATGGGGCAAACAAGGCCCTAAATGTGACAAACCCCTAGAAAACCTTCTCGATGGGCAAATTCGATCAAATAAAAGGTGCTGTAAGGTGGCACAAATGACGAAAAGTTGACTGCCATGTTGCCCGTCCGTATAAGGCCTCTCTCCTTATCTGGCAACCAAGGCCCTAAAAGTGACAAGCTCCCAGAAAACCATCCAGATGGACAAATCTAATCAAATAAAAGGTGTTGTAGGGTGGCACAAATGAAGCCGAGTTGATTGACATGTTGCCCGGCCACATAAGGCTTTCTTTATGTGGCAACCAACGCTCTAAAAGTGACAACCTCCCGGGAAACCTTGTAGGTGGGCAAATCTGATCAAATAAACGGTGCTGTAGGGTGGCACAAATGAAGTCGAGTTGATTGACATGTTGCCCATCCGCACACGGCCTTTTTTTATGGGCAACCAAGGCTCTAAACTGACAACCTCCCAGAAAACTTTCTGGATGGGCTAATTTAATCAAATAAAAGGCGCTGTAGGGTGGCACAAATGAAGGCGAGTTGATTGACATGCTGCCCGTCCACACGAGGCCTCTCTTTATGGGGCAACCAAGGCCCTAAAAGTGACAACCTCCCAGAAAATCTTCTAGATGGGGAAATCTAATCAAATAAAAGGTGATGTAGGGTGGCACAAATGAAGACGAGTTGATTGACGTGTTGCCCGTCCGCGTAAGACCTTTCTTTATGGGGCAACCAAGGCCCTAAAAGCGACAACGTCCCAGAAAACCTTCTAGGTGGGCAAATCTGATCAAATAAAAGGTGCTGTTGGGTGGCACAAATGAGGTTGAGTTGATTGACATGTTGCCCGTCAGCATTAGGCCTTTCTTTATGGGGCAACAAAGGCTCTAAAAGTGACAACCTCCCAGAAAAGCTTACAGATGCGCAAATTTGGTCAAAAAAGGTGCTGTACGGTGGCACAAATCACGAAGAGTTGATTGACATGTTGCCCGTCCGCATAAGGCCTCTCTTTATGGGGAAACCAAGGCCCTAAACGTGACAACCTCCCAGACAACCTTCTAGATGGGCAAATCCGGTCAAATAAAGGTTGCTGGATGGTGGCACAAATGAAGGCGAGTTGCTTGACATATTGCCCGTCCGCATGAGGACTTTCTTTATGGAGCAACCAAGGTCCTAAAAGTGACAACCTCCCTGAAAACCTTCTAAATGGGCAAATCTAATCAAATAAAAGGTGCTGTAGGGTAGCACAAATGAAGTCGAGTTGATTGACATGTTGCCCGTCCGCACAAGGCCTTTCTTTATGGGGCAATCAAGGCTCTAAATGTGACAACCTCCCAGAAAGCCTTCTAGGTGGGCAAATCTGTTCAAATAATAGGTGGTGTAGGATGGCACAAATGAGGAAGAGTTGATTGACATATTGCCCGTCCATATAAGGTCTTTCTTTAGTGGGCAACCAAGGCCCTATAAGTAACAACATCCCAGAAAACATTCTAGATGGGCAAATCTGATCAAATAAAATGTGCTGTAGGGTGGCACAAATGAAGACGAGTTGTTTGACATGTTTTGCCGGTCGGCATAAGGCTTTTGTTTATAGGGCAACCAAAGCCTTTAAAGTGACAACCTCTCAGAAAACCTTCTGGGCAAATTTGATAAAAAAGGTGTTGTAGGGTGCCAGAAATGACGAAGAGTTGATTGACATGCTGCACGTCCGCATAAGGCCTCTCTTTATTGGGCAACCAAGGTCCTAAAAGTGACAACCTCCAAGAAAACCTTCTTAATGGGCAAATCTGTTCAAATAAAATGTAATGTAGGGTGGCACAAATGAAGACGAGTTGATTGACATATTGATATTGCGGATAAACTTTATCTGTGATATTAATACGAATTTAATGGGAGTCTGTTCGCGAGGTTAACGCGGGTCTATCCGCAAAGTTAATGCCAGTTTGACGCCAGTTTAGGTTAATTAAACGCGAGTTTATCCGCGACGTTAACGCGAGTATATGTGGGAGGTTGACATGAGTTTAACACTAGTTTATCGGCGATGTTAACGCGAGTTTATCACGAGTTTGTCTGCAATGATAACGCGAGTTTGGCGCGAGTTCATACGCGAGGTTGTCATGAGGTTACCTCGCGTTTAACGCGCGTTTACCAGCGATGTTAACGCGAGGTTATGCGCCAGGTTATTACGAGTTTATCCACGTTGTTAGCGCGAGTAACACGCGAGGTTAACTCGAGTTTAACGCGAATTTAATGCGTGGTCGTTCGCGAGTTTGGCGGTAGTTTATACGTGAGGTTAACGCGATTTTATCCGCGAGGCTGACATGAGTTTAACGCGAGTTTATCGGCAATGTTAGCACGAGGTTATCACGAGTTTATCTGCGAAGATAACGCGAGTTTGGCGCGAGTTCATACGCGAGGTTATCACGAGTTTATCCGCGATGTTAACGAGTTTAACCACTAGGTGCGTGTTTAACTCGATTTTAACACGCGTTTATCCGCTAGGTTCACTCGAGTTTAATGCGAGTTTATCCACGGTGTTAGTGCGAGTTTAACGCGAGGGTAACGCGAGTTTATCCGTGAGGTTAGCACGTGTTTAATGCAAGCTTATCCGCAAGTTTAACGCGAGTTTAACACGAGTTTATCCACGTGGATAACGGAAATGTAACGCGAGGTTAATGCGAGGTTGTGCGCGAGGTTAACGCGAGTTTGTCCGCGAGGTTAACGCGAGTTAAACGTGAGTTTATCGGTGATGTTGACGCGAGTTTATGCGTGAGGTTATCGCGATTTTATCCGCGTTGCTAGCGCTAGTTGAACGCGAGCTTAGCGCGAATTTATCCCCGGGTTTATTGTGAGTTTATCCGCGAGTTAATCTGCAGCGAGGGTAACGCGAATTTAACGCGTGTTTGCCCGCGATTTTAACACTAGTTTATCCCCGAGGTTAAAGCGAGATTAATCTGAGGTAATCCGTGAAATTCGCTCGTGTTTATCCGTGTGGTTAGTCGGCGTTTTGCGTGAGAATATCCGCGAGTTAATCCGGGATGTTAACGCATGTCAACTGCTAGGTTAACGCGAGGTTATCCACGAGGTTAACGCGAGTATAATGCAAGTTTAACGCAAGTTAATCCAGGATGTTAACGTGTAACGCGAATTTATCGCCGAGGTTAAGGCGAGTTTAACGCGCGTTTAACACTAGTTAACCCGCGAGGTTAATGCGAGATTAACTCGAGTTAATTCGCGAGGTTAACGTGTGTTTATTCGCGAGATTAGCGTGAGTTTATGCGCGATGTTAACGCGAGTTTATCTGTGAGATTTAACGCGAGTCTATCAGCTAGATTAACGCAAGTTTAAAGCGAGGTTAACTCAAGTTTAAAGCGTATTCATCCGCGAGGTTAACTCGATTTTGAAGGGAGATTATCTGCGTTGTCAGCGCGCGATTATCCGTGAGGTTAGCGTGTGTCTTACACGAGTTTGTCCGCAAGGTTAAATCGAGTCTAACACGAGTTTATCCACGAGGTTAACTCGAGGTTAACGCGCGTTTATCGGCGATGTTAACGCGAGGTTATTCTCGAGGTTATCGCGAGTTTATCCACGTTGTTAGCGCGAGTTAGACGCAAGGTTAACGCGTGTTTAAAGCGAATTTATCCACGAGGTTATGGTGAATTTATCCCCGTTGTTAGCGAGAGTTAATTCGGCAGGTTAACTCGAGTTTAACGCAAGCTTATCCACGATATTAATGCGAATTTATGCGCAAGGTTATCGCGATATTATCGGGTTTAAAGCGAATTTATTCCCGAGATTAACGAGAGTCTATTCGGCAGGTTAACGCGAGTTTATCTGCACGGTTAACTCGAGTTTTCCGCGATTATAACGCGAGTTTATGCCCGAGGTTATCGCGAGTTTATCCGCGTGTTTTTCGGCGAGTTTCTGCGTGAGGTTGACGTGAGTTTGGCGCGCGTTTGTCCGCGAGTTTAACGCGAGTATATCCCCGATGTTAACGCGAGATTAACGCGAATTAGTTCACGAGGTTAACGCGAGATTAACTCGAGTTATCCAGAAGATTAATACGAATTAATCCGGAGGTTAACGCGAATTTAACGAATATTTGTCCGCGAGTTGAACGCGAGTTTATCACCGAGGTTAAAGCGAGATTGAACGCGAGTCTATCCCCGAAGCTAAGGCGAGCTTAACGCGAGTTAATCCGCGCGGTTAACGCGTGATTATACGCAACGCTAACGCGAGGTTAACGCATGATTATACGCGAATTTAACGCGTGATTGTCCGCGAGTTTAACGAGAGTATATCCCCAAGCTTAACACGAGATTAACGCGAGTTAATTCGCTATGTTAACAGGTGTTTATCCGCGCGGTTATCGCGAGTTGACCCGCGAGTTTAGCGCGAGGTAATCCGCGAGGTTAAAGCGACTTTATCCCCGATGTTAACGCGAGTTAATCAGCAAGGTTAACGCGACTTTAATCCGAGTTTATTTGGGAGGTTAACTCGAGTTTAGCGCGAGCTTATCCGCGGGTTTAACACAACTCGTGGTTAACGCGAGTTTATCCGCGGAAATAACGCGAGTTTAACGGGAGTCTGTTCGCGATGTTAATGCGAGTCTATCCATAAGGGTAATCCCAGTTTAACGCGAGTTAATCCGCTGCGTTTAGTCGAGTTGAACGCAAGTTTATTCGCGATGATAACGCGAGATTATGCTCTAAGTTAACCCGAGTTTAACCCGTATTTTTCCGCGAGGTTAGCACGTGTTTGGCGCGAGTTTATCCTCGAGGTTAACGCGCGTTTATCCTCCACGAGGTTAACTTGAGTTTTCGCGAGTTTATCGGCGATGTTAACGCAAGTTTATGCGCGAGGTTATCCCGAGTCTTTCCGCGTTGTTAGCGCGAGTACATCGCGAGGTTAACTCGAGTTTAACGTAAATTTGTTCGCGACGTTATCGCGAGTTTAGCTGTGTTGTTAGCGAGAGTTAACCCGTGAGGTTAACGCGAGTTTATCCGCGAGATTACCGCGAGTTTGACGCGTGTTTATCTAGGATATTAATCCGAATTTATGCACAAGATTATCGCGAGTTTCTCCACGATATTATCACGAGTTTTACGCGAGGTTAACATGAGTTTATCCGCGAGGTTAACGCGAGTTTGGCGCGAGTTTTTCCCGAGGTGAACACGAAGTTATCCCCGAGGTTAATTCGAGTTCAACGCGAGTTTATTTGTCCGCGATTTTAACAGGATGTTAACGCGAAATAAACGCGAGTTAATTCGCGAGGTTAACGCGTATTTATCCGCGGGACTAGCGCGCGGTTATGCTAACGCAAGCTTAACGCCAGTTTATCCGCGTGATTAACACGAGTCTAACCGCTAGGTTAACGCGAGTTTAAAGCAAGTTTAACTCGAGTTTAACACGAGTTTATCCGCGAGGTTAACTCGAGCTGAACGCGAGTTTATCCTCGAGGTTAACTCGAGTTTAACGCGAGTTTATCCGTCGTTAGCGCGAGTGTGACGCGACGTTAACGCGAGTTGATCCGTGCGGTTCATGCGGGTATGGGGCGAGTTTATCCGCAAGGTTAACGTGAGTTTAACACGAGTTTATCCGCGAGGTTAATGCAAGTTTTATGCGAGGTTAACGCGAGTTTTGCGCGAGTTTATCTGCGAGGTTAACACGAGTTTATCTGCGAGTTAATCTGCGAGGTTAACGCGTGTTTGTCCGCGAGTGTAACGCTAGTTTATCCCCGTGGTTAAAGCAAGATTAACGCGAGTCAGTCCGTGAGGTTAACGCATGTTTAGTGCGCGTTTGGCTTGAGAATATCCGCGATTTTAACACGAGTTAATCCGGGAGTTTAACGCATGTTTATCCATGAGGTTAACGCGAGTTTGTCAGCGAGGTGAATGTGAGTTTAACGCAAAATAATCCGCGATGTTAACGTGTGTCTACCCACGAGTTTAACGCGAATTTATCCACGATGTTATTCCGAATTTAACGCGAGTTTAGCAATAGTTAATCCGCCAGGTTAACTCGCGTTTATTCCCGAGGTTAATGCAAGATTAACGCGAGTTAATTAGCGAGGTTAACGCGTGTTTATACTCGATATGAGCGCGAGTATATCGGCGATGCTAATGCGAGATTATCTGCGAGATTAACGCGAGTCTATCCGCTAGGTTAAGGCGAATTTAAAAGGCGGTCAACTTGCGTTTAACGCGAGTTTATCGACGATGTTAACGCGAGTTTATGGCGAGGTTATCGCGAGTTTATCCGCGTTGTTAGCGCGAGTACAACGCAAGGTTAACTCGCGTTTAACGTGAATTTGTCCGCGAGGGTATCGCGAGGTTAGCCGCGATGTTTTCGATAGTTAACTCGCGAGGTTAAAGCAAGCTTAACGCGAGTTTAACCGTGATGTCAGCGCGAGTTTAACGCGTGTTTATTCTCGATATTAATGCGAATTTATGGGCATGTTTATCGCGAATTTATCCACGATAATATTAGTTTATTCGGGAGGTTAACAGGAAGTTATCCCCGAGGTTAACTCGAGTTCAACGCGAGTTTATCGTTGATGTTTACACGTGGTTAACGTGAGTTTATCCAGGCGACACTAATGCGAGATTATCCGCGAAATTAACGCGAGCCTATCCGCCAGGTTAAGGTGAGTTTAAATTGAGGTTAACGCGAGTTTAACGCGAGTTCATCCGTGAGATAAACTCGGGTTTAACAGGAGCTTATCCGCTTTGTTCGTGCTAGTTTGACGCGAGGTAGACGCGAGATTATCCGTGAGGTCAGCGCGTGCTTAACGCGAGTTTATCGTCAATATTAACGCGTGTTTAACGTGAGTTTATCCAGGCGACACTAATGCGAGATTATCCGGAAAATTAACGCGAGCCTATTCGCCAGGTTAAGGTGAGTTTAAATTGATGTTAACCCGAGTTTAACGCGAGTTCATCCGTGAGATAAACTCGGGTTTAACAGGAGCTTATCCGCATTGTTAGCGCGAGTTTGACGCGAGGTAGACGCGAGATTATCCGTGACGTCAGCGCGTGCTTAACGCGAGTTTATCGTCGATATTAACGCGTGGTTAACGTGAGTTTATCCAGGCGACACTAATGCGAGATTATCCGGAAAATTAACGCGAGCCTATTCGCCAGGTTAAGGTGAGTTTAAATTGATGTTAACTCGAGTTTAACGCGAGTTCATCCGTGAGATAAACTCGAGTTTAACAGGAGTTTATCCGCATTGTTAGCGCTTGTTTGACGCGAGGTAGCCGCGAGATTATCCGCGAAGTCAGCGCGTGTTTAACGCGAGTTTACCCGCAAGGTTAACTCGAGATTAACACGAGTTTGTCCGCGAGGTTAACTTGAGTTTAACGCGAGTGTATCGACGATGTTAACGCGAGTTTATTTGCAAGGTTATCGCGAGTTTATCCGCGTTGTTAGCGCGAGTTTAGCGCAAGGTTAACGCGAGTTTAAAGCGAATTTGTCCGAGAGGTTATTACGTGTTTATAGAGACAGTGTTATTAGAGACAGTTAATACGCGAGGTTAACGCGAGGTTATCGCGAGATTATCCGTGAGGTTAACGCGTGTTTAACGCTAGTTTATCCGCAGGGTTAACGCGCGTTTAACACGAGTTTATCCACAAGGTTAACTCGAGTTTAACGCGAGTTTATCGGCGATGTTAACGCGAGTTTAAGGCGAGATGACCGCGAATTTACCCGGTCTGTCAGCGCGAGTTAAACGCGATGTTAACGCGAGTAAGAGGCGAGTTTAACCCTAGAGTTAGGCGCGAGTATATCCGCGATGTCAACGCGAGATTAACGTGAGTTTGTTCGCGAGGTTACTACGAATTTATCCGCGAGGTTAACTCCAGTTTAGCTGGCGTTTATGCACGAAGTTAACGCGATTTGGCGCGTGTTCAGCCACGAGTTTAACGCAAGTTTATCAGCGAAATTAACGCGAGCTTTACGCGAGTTTAACGCGAGTTAATCCGCTAGGTCAACTTGTGTTTATCGGCGCGGTCAGCACGAGATTATGCCCGACGTTAATGCGAGTTTTTCTCCCAAATTAACGCGACTTTATCCGCGATATTAATGCGAGTCTGTGCGACAGGTTACCGCGAGTTTATTCGCGTTATTAGGGCGAGTTTAACGTGCGTTTATCCATACGGTTAACGCGAGTTTGGTGCGAATTTATGCGCGACGTTAACGCGAGTTTATCCGCGAGGTTAACTCGAGTTTAACGCGAGTTTATCGACCATGTTAACACGGATTTATGCGCGAGGTTATCGTGAGTTTAAATGCGTTGTTATCGCGAGTTTATCCGCGAGTTAATCCTCGAGGTTAACGCGAATTTAACGTGTGTTTGTTCGCAAGTTTTACACGAGTTTATCGCCGCGGTTAACGCGAGATTAACTCGAGTTAATTCGCGTGGTTAGCGAGATAAGCACGAGTTTATGCGCGACACTAACGAGAGCTTAACGCGAGTTTATCCGCGAGATTAACGGAAGTCTAACCGCTAGGTTAAACTGAATGTAAATCAAGGTTAACTCGAGTTTAACGGGAATTAATCTGGGAGGTTAACGCATGTTTATCTGCGAGGTTAACGCGAGTTTATCCGCGAGGTTAACGTGAGTGCAACGCAACTTTAAAGTGAGTTAATCCGCGATGTTTACGTGTGTTTACCCGCGAGTTTGACGCGAATTTATTCCCGATGTTAAGGCGAGTTTAACGCAAGTTTAACGCTACTTAATCCGCGAGGTTAACGCGCATTCATCCCCGGGGTTAACGCAAGCTTAATGCGAGTTAAATCGCGTGGTTAGCTCGTGTTCATCCGCAGGATTAGCGCAGGTTTATGTGCGACGCTAACGCTAGTTTAATCGCTAGGTTTACGCCAGTTTAAAGTGAGGTTAACTCGAGTTTAACGCGCGTTCATCCGGGAAGTGAATTCGGTTTAACGGGCGTTTATTCGCGTTCTCAGTGCGAGGTTGACGCGAGCGTTAATCTCGTGTCAACCTTCTGGATCAACTTGCGTAAAATGTGCGTTAAACTCGCGTTAACCTCGTGTATAAACTCGCGTTTACTTTGCGGATAAACTCGCGCGTTAAACTTGCGATTAAACTCGCGTTAACCACGCGGATAAACTCCTGTCAAACTCGCGATAACCTAGCGCACAACTCGAGTCAAACGCGGGGGTAAACACGTGTCAAACTCCCGTAAACCGTGCAGATTAAAACCGTTACCCTCGCGGGTCAACTAGGGTTAATCTAGCGTCAACCTCGCGGAAAAACTCCCGTCAACTTCGCGTTAACATTGCGTTAACCTCGAGGATAAACTCGCGTAAAACTCGCGATAATCACAAGGACAAACTCGCGACAAACTCGCGTTAACCTGGCGAATTAACTTTCGCTAACAACGCGGATAAAGTCGCGATAACCTCGCGGATAAATTTGCGTCAATATCGCCGATAAATTCGCTTCAATCTCGAGGTAACCTACAGCACCCTTTATATGATCAGATTTGTCAATCTAGAAGGATTTCCGGGAGGTTGTCACATTTAGGATCCTGGTTGCCCCATAAAGAGGGATCATATGGGGAGGGGAAACATGTCAACCAATTCGTCTTCATTTTTTGCCCTACAACACCTTTTATTTGATCAGATTTGCCCAACTAGAAGGTTCTCGGGGAGGTTGTTACTTTTGGGCCTTGGTTGCCCAATAAAGAGAGGGCTTATGTGGACGGGAACATGTCAATCAACTCGTCTTCATTTGTGCCACTCTTCAGCACCTTTTATTTGATCAGATTAGCCCATCTAGATGGTTTTCTGGGACTTTGGCACTTTTAGGGCCTTGGTTGCCCCATAAAAAGGGGCCGTATGCAGACGGGAAACATGTCAATCAACTCGTCTTCATTTGTGCAACCCTACAGCACCTCTTATTTGATCAGATTTGCCCATCTAGAAGGTTTTCGGGGAGGTTGTCACTTTTAGGGCCTTGGTTGCCCCATAAAGAAATGCCTTATGGGGACGGGCAACATGTCAATTAACTCGCTTTCATTTGTGCCATCCTAAAGAACCTTTTATTTAATCAGATTTGCCCATCTAGAAGGTTTTCTGGGAGGTTGTCACTTTTATGGCCTTGGCTGCCCCATAAAGAAAGGCCTTATGCGGACGCGCAACATGTCAATCAACTCGTCTTCATTTGTGATACCCTACAGAACCTTTTTATTTGATCAGATTTGCCCATCTAGAAGGTTTTTTTGGGAGGGTGTCACGTTTAGGCCCTTGGTTGCCCCATAAAGAAAGGCCATATGCGGACGGGAAACATGTCAATCAACTCGACTTCATTTGTGCCATCCTACAGCACCTTTTATTTGATCAGATTTGCCCATCTAGAAGGTTTTCTGGGAGGTTGTCACTTTTAGGACCTTGGTTGCCCCATAAAGAAAGGCCATATGCGGACAGGAAACATGTCAATCAACTCGACTTCATTTGTGCCATCCTACAGCACCTTTTATTTGATCAGATTTGCCCATCTAGAAGGTTTTCTGGGAGGTTGTCACTTTTAGGACCTTGGTTGCCCCATAAAGAAAGGCCTTGTGCGGACGAGAAACATCTCAATCAACTCGTCTTCATTTGTGCCACCCTACAGCACCTTTCATTTGATCAGATTTGCCCATCTAGAAGGTTTTCTGGGAGGTTGTCACTTTTAGGGCCTTGGTTGCCTCATAAAGAAAGGTCTTATACGGACGGGCAACATGTCAATCAACTCGACTTCATTGGTGCCACCGTACAGCACCTTTTATTCAATCAGATTTGCCCATCTAGAAGGCTTTCTCGGAGGTTGTCACTTTTATGGCCTTGGTTGCCCCATAAAGAAAGGGCTTATGCGGACGGGCATCATGTCAATCAACTCGTATTCATTTATGCCACCCTACAGCACATTTTATTTGATCAGGTTTGCCCATCTAGAATGTTTTCTCGGAGGTTATCACTTTAATGGCCTTGGTTGCCACATAAAGAAAGGCCTTATGCGGACGGGAAACATGTCAATCAACTCGTCTTCATATTTGCCACAATACAGCACCTCTTATTTGATCAGATTTGTCCACCTAGAAGGTTTTTGGAGAGGTTGTCACCTTTAGGGCCTTGGTTGCCTCATAATGAAAGGACTTATGCGGACGGGCATCATGTCAATCAACTCGTATTCATTTATGCCACCCTACAGCACATTTTATTTGATCAGATTTGCCCATCTAGAAGGTTTTCTCGGAGGTTATCACTTTAATGGCCTTGGTTGCCACATAAAGAAAGGCCTTATGCGGACGGGAAACATGTCAATCAACTCGTCTTCATATTTGCCACAATACAGCACCTCTTATTTGATCAGATTTGTCCACCTAGAAGGTTTTTGGAGAGGTTGTCACCTTTAGGGCCTTGGTTGCCTCATAAAGAAAGGACTTATGCGGACGGGCATCATGTCAATCAACTCGTATTCATTTATGCCACCCTACAGCACATTTTATTTGATCAGATTTGCCCATCTAGAAGGTTTTCTCGGAGGTTATCACTTTAATGGCCTTGGTTGCCACATAAAGAAAGGCCTTATGCGGACGGGAAACATGTCAATCAACTCGTCTTTATATTTGCCACAATACAGCACCTCTTATTTGATCAGATTTGTCCACCTAGAAGGTTTTTGGAGAGGTTGTCACCTTTAGGGCCTTGGTTGCCTCATAAAGAAAGGACTTATGCGGACGGGCAACATGTCAATTAACTAGACTACATTTGTGCCATCCTAAAGCACCTTTTATTTAGTCAGATTTGCCCATTTAGAAGGTTTTCTGGAAGGTTGTCACTTTTATGACCTTGGCTGCCCCATCAAGAAAGGCCTTATGCGGATGCGCAACATGTCAATCAACTCGTCTTCATTTGTGATACCTACAGAACCTTTTTATTTGATCAGATTTGCCCATCTAGAAGGTTTCTAGAAGGATGTCACTTTTAGGCCATTGGTTGCCCCATAAAGAAAGGCCATATGCGGACGGGAAACATGTCAGTCAACTCGACTTCATTTGTACCACCCTACAGCACCTTTTATTTGATCAGATTTGCCCATCTAGAAGGTTTTCTGGGAGGTTGTCACTTTTAGGGCCTTCGGTGCCCCATAAAGAAAGGCCTTATACGGACGGGCAACATGTCAATCAACTCGACTTCACTGGTGCCACCATACAGCACCTTTTATTCAATCAGATTTGCCCATCTAGAAGGTTTTCTCGGAGGTTATCACTTTTATGGCCTTGGTTGCCCCATAAAGAAAGGCCTTATGCAGACCGAAAACATGTCAGTCAACTCGTCTTCATTAGTGCCACCCTACAGCACCTTTTATTTTATTAGATTTGTCCATCTAGAAGGTTTTCTGGGAGATGGTCATTTTTAAGGCTTTCTTTGCCCCATAAAGAGAGGCCTTATGCGCGCGTGCAACACGTCAATCAACTCTACGTCATTTGTGCCACCCTACAGCACCTTTTATACGATCAGATTTGCCCACCTAGAAGGTTTTCTGGGAAGTTGTCGCTTTTAGGGCATTGGAAGCCCCATAAAGAAAGGCCATATGCGAACGAGCAACATGTCAATCAACTCGTCTTCATTTGTGCTACCCTACAGTACCTTTTATTTGATCAGATTTGACCATCTAGGTTTTCTGGGAGGTTGTCACCTTTAGGGCTTTGGATGCCTCATAAAGAAAGGACTTATGCAGACGGGCAACATGTCAATCAACTCGTCTTCATTTGTGCCACTCTACAGCACCTTTTATTTGATCAAATTTGCCCATCTAGAAGGTTTTCTGGGAGGTTGTCACTTTTAGGGCCTTGGTTGCCCCATAAAGAAAGGCCTTATGTGGACGGGCAACATGTCAATTAACTCGCCATCATTTGTGCCACCCTAAAGCACCTTTTATTTAATCAGATTTGCCCATCTAGAAGGTTTTCTGGGAGGTTGTCACTTTTATGGCCTTTGTTGCCCCGTAAAGAAAGGCTTTATGCGGACGCGCCACATGTCAATCAACTCGTCTGCATTTGTAATACCCTACAGAACCTTTTATTTTAACCGATTTGCCCATCTGGAAGGTTTTTTGGGAGGTTGGCACGTTTAGGACCTTGGTTGCCCCATAAAGAAAGGCCTTATGAGGACGGGAAACATGCCAATCAACTCGACTTCCTTTGTGCCACCCTACAGCACCTATTATATGATCAGAGTGGTCCATCTAGAAGGTTTTCTGGGAGGTTGTCACTTTTAGGACCTTGGTTACCCCATAAAGAAAGGCCTTAGGCGAACAGGAAACATCTCAATAAACTCGTCTCCATTTGTGCCACCCTACAGCACCTTTTATTTGATCAGATTTGCCCATCTAGAAGGTTTTTTGGGAGGTTGTCACTTTTAGGGCCATGGTTGCCCGATAAAGAAAGGCCTTATACGGACGGGCAACATGTCAATCAACTCGATTTCATTGGTGCCACCCTACAGCACCTTTTATTTAATCAGATCTGCCCATCTAGAAGGCTATCTGTGAGGTTGTCAGATTTATGGCCTTGGTTGCTCCATAAAGAAAGGCCTTATGCGGACGGGAGTCATGTCAATCAACTCTTATTCATATCTGCCACTCTACAGCACCTTTTACTTGATCAGATTTGCCGATCTAGAAGGTTTTCCGAGAGGTTGTCACTTTTATGGCCATGGTTTCCCATAAAGAAATGCCTTATGCAGACGGAAAACATGTCAATCAACTCGTCTTCATTAGTGCCACCTTACAGCACCTTTTATTTGATCAGATTTGCTCAACTAGAAGGTTTTCTGGGAGGTTGTCACTTTTAGGGTCTTGGTTGCCCCATAAAGAAAAGACTTATGCGGACAGACAACATGTCAATCAACTCGTATTCATTTGTGCCACCCTACAGCGCCTTTTATTTGATCAAATTTGCACATCTAGAAGGTTTTCTGGGAACTTGTCACTTTTAGGGCCTTGGTTGCCCCATAAAGAAAGGCCTTATGCGGACGGGAAACAAGTCAATCAACTCCTATTCATATATGTCACCCTACAACACCTTTTATTTGATCAGATTCGCCCATCGAGAAGGATTTCTGGGAGGTTGTCACTTTTAGGGCCTTGGTGGCCCCATAAAGAAAAGCTTTACGCGGACGGGCAACATGTCAATCAACTCGTCTTCATTTGTGCCACCCTACTGCACCTTTTATGTGATCAGATTTGCCCATCTAGAAGGTTTTCTGGGAGGCTGTCATTTTAAAGGGCTTGGTTGCCCCTAAAAGAAAGGCCTTATGCGGACGGGCAACATATCAATCAACTCGTTTTCATTTATGCCACCCTACAGCCCCTTTTATTTGATCAGATTTGCCCACCTAGAAGGTTTTCTGGGAGGTTGTCACTTTTAGGTCCTTGGTTGCCTCATAAAGAAAGGCCTGATGCGCACGGGCAACATGTCAATCAACTCGTTTTCATTTGTGCCACCCTACAGGACCTTTTATTTGCAGAGATTTGCCCACCTAAAATGTTTTCTGGGAGGTTGTCACATTAACGACCTTGGTTGCCCATGAAGAACGGCCTTATGCGGACGGGAAACATGTCAGTCAACTCGTCTTTATTTGTGCATCCCTACAACACCTTTTATTTGATCAGATTTGCCCATCTAGACGGTTTTCTGGGTGGGTGTCACATTTAGGGCCTTGGTTGCCCCATAATGAAAGGCCTTCTGCAGACGTGAAACATGTAAATCAACTCGTCTTCATTTGTGCCACCCTACAGCACCTTTTTTTTGATCAAATTTGCCCCTCTAGAAAATTTTCTGGGAGGTTGTCACTTTTAGGGCTTGTTGCCCCATAAGGAAAGGCCTTATGCGGGCGGGCAACATGTCAATCAATTCGCCTTTATATATGCCACCCTACAGCCCCTTTTATTTGATCAGATCTGCCCATCTAGAAGGTTTTCAGGGAGGATGTCCCTTTTAGGGCCTTGATTGCCCCATAAAGAAAGGCCTTATGTGGACGGGCAACATGTCAGTCAACTCGTCTTTATTTGTGCCACTCTACAATCCCTTTTATTTTAATAGATTTGCCCACCTAGATGGCTAGCTGGGAGGTTGTCCCTTTTAGGGCCTTGGTTGTCCCATAAAGAAAGGCCTTATGGGGACAAGCAAATGTTATTCAACTCGTCTTCATTTGTGCCGCCCAACTACACCTTTTATTTGAACAGATTTGCCCACTTAGAGGTTTTCTGGTAGGTTGTCACTTTTAGGGCCTTGGTTGCCCCATAAAGAAAGGCTTTATGCGGACGGGCAACATGTCAATCAACTCGTCTTCATTTGGGCCACCCTACAGCACCTTTTATTTGAACAGATTTACCCACCTAGAAGGTTTTCTCGGATGTTGTCACGTTTAGGTCCTTGGTTGCCCCATAAAGAAAGGCCTTATGCGGACGGGCAACATGTCAATCAACTCGCCTTCATTTGTGCCACCCAGCAACACCTTTTATTTGATCAGATTTGCCCATCTAGATGGTTTTCTGGGAGGTTGTCACTTTTGGGCATTGGTTGCCCCATAAAGAACGGCCTTATGCGGACGGGAAACATGTCAGTCAATTCTTCTTCATTTGAACCACCCTACAGCACCTTTTATTTGATCAGATTTGCCCATCTAGAAGGTTTTCTGGGAGGTTGTCACTTTGGGGCCATGGTTACCCCATAAGGAAAGGCCTTGTGTGAACGAGTAACATGTCAATGAACTCGTCTTCATTTGTGCATCCTACAGCACCTTTTATTTGATCAGATTTGCCCATCTTGAAGGTTTTCTGGGAGGTTGTCACTTTTGGAGCCTTGGTTGCCCCATAAAGAAAGGCCTTATGTGGACAGAAAACATGTCAATCACCTCGACTTCATTTGTGCCACCCTACAACCCCTTTTATTTGGTCAGTTTTTCCCATCTAGAAGTTTTTCTGGGAAGTTGTCACTTTTAGGGCCTTGCTTGCCCCATAAAGAAAGGCTTTATGTAGACGGGCAACATGTCAATCAACTCGTGTTCATTTGTGCCACCCTACAACACCTTTTATTTGATCAGTTTTGCCAATCTAGACGGGTTTCTGAGAGGGTGGCCTTGGTTGCCCCATAAAGAAAGGCCTTCTTCAGACGTGAAACGTGTCAATCAACTCGTCTTCATTTGTGCCACCCTACAGCACATTTTATTTGATCAGATCTGCCCATCTAGAAGGTTTTCAGGGAGGATGTCACTTTTAGGGCCTTGGTTGCTCCATAAAGAAAGGCCTTATGCGCACGAGCAACTTGTCAATTAACTCCTCTTCATTTTTGCGAGTCTGCAACCCCTTTTATTTTAATAGATTTGCCACCTAGAAGGTTTTCTGGTGGGTTGTCACTTTTAGGGCCTTGGTTGCCCCGTAAAGAAAGGCCTTATGGGGACGGGCAACATGTTATTCAACTCGTCTTCATTTGTGCCGCCCTACAACACCTTTTATTTGAACAGATTTGCCCACCTAGAGGTTTTCTGGGAGGTTGTCACTTTTAGGGCCTTGGGTGCCCCATAAAGAAAGGCTTTATGCGGACGGGCAACATGTCAATCAACTCGTCTTCATTTGGGCCACCCTACAGCCCATTTTATTTGAACAGATTTACCCACCTAGAAGGTTTTTTCGGAGGTTGTCGCGTTTAGAGCCTTGGTTGCCCCATTTAGAAAGGCCTTATGCGGACGGAAAACATGTCAGTCAACTCGTCTTCATTTGTGTCACCCTACAGCACCTTTTATTTGATAAGATTTGCCCATCTAGATGGTTTTCTGGGAGGTTGTCACTTTCGGGCCATGGTTGCCCCATAAGGAAAGGCCTTGTGGGGACGGGCAACATGTCAATGAACTCGTCTTCATTTGTGCCACCCTACAGCTCCTTTTATTTGATCAGATTTGCCCAATTAGAAGGTTTTCTGGGAGGTGAGGTTGTCACTTTTGGAGCCTTGGTTGCCCCATAAAGAAAGGCCTTATGCGGACGGAAAACATGTCAATCAACTCGTCCTCATTTGTGCCACCCTACAGCTCCATTTATTTGGGCAGATTTTCCATTCTAGAAGATTTTCTGGGATGTTGTCACTTTTAGGGCCTTGGTTGCCCCATAAAGAAAGGCATTATGGAGGCGGGTAACATGTCAATCAGCTCATCTTCATTTGTGCACCCTACAGAACCTTTTCTTTGATCAGATTTGCCCATCTAGAAAGTTTTCTGGGAGGTTGTTACTTTTGGTGCCTTGGTTGCCACATAAAGAAGGACCTTATGCAGACGGGCAACATGTCAGTCACTCGCTTTCATTTGTGCCACCCTACAGCACCCTTTATTTGATCAGCTTTGCCCATCTAGAAGGTTTTCTGGGAGGTTGTCACTTTCAGGGCCTTGGTTGCCCCATAAAGAAAGGCCTTATGCGGACGGGCAACATGTCAATCGACTCGTCTTCATTTGTGCAACCCTACAGGACCTTGTATTTGATTAGATTAGCCCATCTCGAAGGTTTCTGGGAGGTTATTACTTTTAGGGCCTTGGTTGCCCCATAAAGAAAGGCCTTATGCAGACGGACAACATGTCAATCAACCTGTCTCCATTTTTGCCACCCTACAACACCTTTTACTTAATCTGATTTGCCCATCCAGAAAGTTTTCTGGGAGGTTGTCACTTTTCGGGCCTTGGTTGCCCCGTAAAGAAAGGCCGTTTACGGATGGGAAACATGTCAATAAACTCGTCTTTTTTCTGCCCCCCCCCCCCCCCCCTGCATCGCCTTTTATTTGATCAGATTTGCCCATCCAGACTGTTTTCTGGGAGGTTGTCACATTTAAGGCCTTGGCAGCCCCATGAAGAAAGGCCTGATGCAGACGGGCAACATGTCAATCAACTCGTCTTCATTTGTGCCTCCCCTACAGCGCCTTTTATTTGATCAAATGTGCCCATCTAGAAGGTTTTCTGGGAGATTGTCAGCTTTAGGGCCTTGGTTGCCCCATAAAGAAAGGCCTTATGCGGACGGAAAACATGTCAATCAACTCGTCCTCATTTGTGCCACCCTACAGCACCTTTTATTTGATCAGATTTGCCCATCTAGACGCTTTTCTAGGAGGCTGTCACTTTTAGGGCCTTGGTTGCCCAATAAAGTAAGGCCTTATGCGGATGGGAAACATGTTAATCAACTCGTCTTTATTTGTGCCACCCTACAGCACCTTTTATTTGATCAGATTTGCCCATCTAGAAGGTTTTCTGGGAGGTCGTCACATTTAGGGTCTTGGTTGCCCCATAAAGAAAGGCATTATGCAGATGGGCAACATGTAAGTTTTTGGACCATGGTTTACCCATAAGGAAAGGCCTTATGCGGACGGGCAACATGTCAATCAACTCGTCTTCATTTGGGCACCCTACAGCACCTTTTATTTGATCAGATTTGCCCATCAGGAAGGTTTTCTGGGAGGTTGCCATTTTGGGGCCTTGGTTGCCCCATAAAGAAAGGCCTTATGCGGACGGAAAACATGTCAATCAACTCGTCTTCATTTGTACCACCCTACATCACCTTTTATTTGGTCAGATTTTCCATCTAGAAGATTTTCTGGGAGTTTGTCATTTTTATGGCCTTGGATGCCCCATAAAGAAAGGCCTTGTGCGGACGGGGAACATGTCAATGAACTCTAGTTCATTTGTGCCACCCTAAAGAACCTTTTATTTGATCAGATTTGTCCATCTAGACGCTTTACTGGGAAGCTTTCACCTTAAGGGCCTTGGTTGCCCGATAAAGAAAGGACTTTTGCAGACGGACAACATGACAATCAACTCGTCTTCATTTGTGCCACTCTACAGCACTTTTTATTTCATCAGATATGCCATCTAGAAGGTTTTCTGGGAGGTTGTCACATTCAGGGCCTTGGTTGCCCGTAAGCAAAGGCCTTATGAGGACGGGCAACATGTCAATCAACTCGTCTTCATTTGTGTCCTTCAGCACCTTTTATTTGATCTGGTTTGCCCATCTAGAAGGATTTCTGGAGAGCTGTCAATTTTTATTGCCTTGGTCTCCCCATAAAGAAAGGCATTAGGCGGACGGGAAACATGTCAATCAACTCGTCTTCATTTGTGCCACCCTTCAGCACCTTTTATTTGTTCAGATTTGCACATCTAGAAGGTTTTCTGGAGGGCTGTCACTTTTAGGACCTTGGTCTTCCCATAAAGAAAGGCATTAGGCGGACGGGAAACATGTCAATCAACTCGGCTTCATTTGTTCCACAATACAGCACCTTTTATTTGAACACATTTGCCCACCCAGAAGGTTTTTTGGGAGGTTGTCACTTTTAGGGCCTTGTTTCTGGGAGGCTGTCACCTTTAGGGCTTTGTTTGCCCCATAAAAAAGGCCTTATGCGGACGGGAAACATGTTGATCAACTCGTCGTCATTAGTGCCACCCCACAGCACTTTTTATTTGATCAGATTTGCCCATCTAGGTTTTCTTTTAGGGACTTGGTTGCCCTATAAAAAAAGGACTTATGCGGACAGACAACATGTCAATCAACTCATCTTCATTTGTGCCACCCTACAGCACCTTTTATTCGATCAGATTTGCCCATCTAGAAGGTTTTCTGGGAAGTTGTTGCTTTTAGGGCATTGGAAGCCCCATAAAGAAAGGCCTTATGCTAATGCGCAACTGTCAATCAACTCGTATTCGTTTGTGCCACCCTTCAGTACTTTTATTTGATCAGAGTTGACCATATAGAAGGTTTTCTGGGAGGTTGTCACCTTTAGGGCCTTGGTTGCCGGATAAAGAAAGGACTTTTGCAGACGGACAACATGACAATCAACTCGTCTTCATTTGTGCCAGTCTACAGCACATTTTATTTGATAAGATTTGCCCATCTAGAAGGTTTTCTGTAAGGTTGTCACATTCAGGGCCTTGGTTGCCCGTAAGCAAAGGCCTTATGCGGATGGGAAACATGTCAATCAACTCGGCGTCATTTGTGCCACAATACAGTACCTTTTATTTGAACACATTTGCCCACCTAGAAGGTTTTCTGGGAGGTTGTCACTTTTAGGGCCTTGTTTCTGAGAGGCTGTCACGTTTAGGGCCTTGTTTCCCCCATAAAGAAAGGCCTTGTGTGGACGGGAAACATGTCGGGCAACTCGTCTTTATTTGTGCAACCCTACAGCACATTTTATTTGATCCGATTTGCCCATCTAGAACGTTTTCTGGGAGGTTGTCACTTTTCGGGCCTTGTTTGCCCCATAAGGAAAGGCCTTATGCGGACGGGCAACATGTCAATCAACTCATCATCATTTGCTCACCCTACAGCTCTTTTTCTTTGATCAGATTTGCCCATCTAGAAGGTTTTCTGGGAGGTGGTCACTTTTGGAGCCGTGGTTGCCCCATAAAGAAAGGCCTTATGCGGACGGGAAACATGTCAGTCAACTCGTCTTCATTTGTGCCACCCTACAGCACCTTTTATTTGATAAGATTTGCCCATCTAGAAGGTTTTGGGGAAGGTTGTCGCATTTAGGGCCTTTTTTGCCCCAGAAAGAAAGGCCTTGTGTGGATGAGCAACATGTCAATCAACTCGCCTTCATTTGTGCCGCCCTACAGCGCCTTTTATTTGATCAGATTTTCCCATCTGTAGGTTTTCTGGGAGGTTGCCACTTTTAGGGCCTTGGTTGCCCCATAAGGAAAAGGCTCATGCGGACGGGCGACATGTCAATCAACTCGTCTCCATTTGTGTCACCCTATGGCACCTTTTATTCAGTCTGATTTCCCTATCCAGAATGTTTTCTGGGAAGTTGTCACTTTTAGGGCCTTGCTTGCCCCATAAAGAAAGGCCTTATGTGGATGGGAAAATGTCAATAAACTCGTCTTTTTTCTGCTACCCAGCATCACCTTTTATGTTATCAGATTTGCCCATCTAGTAGGATTTCTGGGGGCTGTCACATTTAGGGCATTGATTGCCCCATAAAGAAAGGCCTTATGCAGACCGGCAACATGTCAATCAATTCGCCTTCATCTGTGCCACGATACATCGCCTTTTATGTGATCACATTTGCCCATCTAGAAGGTTTTCTGGGAGGTTGTCACTTTTAGGGCCTTGATTGCCCCATAAAGAAAGGCCTTATGCAGACCGGCAACATGTCAATCAACTTGTCTTCATTTGTGCTACCCTACAGCACCTTTTATTTGATAAGATTTGCCCATCTATAAGGTTTTCTGGGAGGTTGTCACTTTTAGGACCTTGGTTGCCCCATAAAGAAAGGCCTTAGTGGGGCGGGCAACATGTCAATCAACTCGTCTTCATTTGTGCCACTCTACAACACCTTTTATTTGAATAGATTTGCCCACCTAGAAGGTTTTCCGGGAGGTTGTCACGTTTATGGCCTTGGGTGCCCCATAAAGAAAGGCCTTATACGGACGGGCAACATGTCGATCAACACATCTTCATTTGTGCCACCCTACTGCACCTTTTATTTGAACAGATTTGCCCACCTAGAAGGTTTTCTCGGAGGTTGTCAGGTTTAGGGCACTGGTTGACCCATAAAGAAAGGCCTTATGCGGAGGGGCATCATGTCAGTCAACTCGTCTTCATTTGTGCCACACTACAGCAGCTTTTATTTGATCAGATTTGCCCATCTAGAAGGTTTTCTGGGAGGTTGTCACTTTTCGGGCTTGGATGCCCCATAAAGAAAAGCCTTATGTGGAGGGGCAATATTTCAATCAACTCGTCTTCACTTATGCCACCCTACATCCCCTTTTATTTGATCAGATTTTCCCATCTAGAAGGTTTTCTGGGAGGTTCTCACATTTAGGGCTTTGGTTGCCCCATAAAGAAAGGCATTATGCGGATGGGCAACATGTAAATCAACTCGTCTTCATTTGTGCCACCCTACAGGACCTTTTATTCGAAGAGATTTGCCCACCTAGAAAGTTTTCTGGGAGGTTGTCACTTTTAGGGCCTTGGTTGCCACATAAAGAAAGGCATTATGCAGACGGAAAACATGGCAATCAGCTCGTTTTCATTTGTGCAACCCTACAACACCTTTTATTTGATCAGATTTGGCCATCTAGACGGTTTTCTAGGGGGTTGTCACTTTTGGAGCCTTGGTTGCCCCATAAAGAAAGACCTTATGCAGACGAGCAACATGTCAATCGACTCGTCTTCGTTTATGCCACCCTACAGCACCTTTTATTTGATCAGATTTGCCCATCTAGAAGGTTTTCTGGGAGGTTGTCACTTTCGGGCCATGGTTGCCCCATAAGAAAAGGCCTTGTGTGGACGGGCAACATGTCAATGAACTCGTCTTCATTTGTGCACCCTACAGCACCTTTTATTTGATCAGATTTGTCCATCTAGAAGGTTTTCTGGGAGGTTGTCACTTTTGGAGCCTTGGCTGCCCCATAAAGAAAAAGCTTATGCGCACGGGCAACATGTCAATCAACTCGTCTTCATTTGTGCCAGTCTGCAACCCCTTTTATTTTAATAGATTTGCCACCTAGATGGTTTTCTGGGAGGTTGTCACTTTTAGGGCCTTGGTTGCCCCATAAAGAAAGGTCTTATGCGGTTGGGCAACATGTCAATCAACTCGGCTTCGTTTGGGCCAACCTACAGCCCATTTTATTTGAACAGATTTGCCCTCCTAGAATGTTTTGTCGGAGGTTGTCACGTTTAGGGCCTTGGGTGCCCCATAAAGAAAGGCCTTATGCGGATGGAAATCATGTCAGTCAACTCGTCTTCATTTGAGCCACCCTACAGAACCTTTTATTTGATAAGATTTGACCATCTAGAAGGTTTTCTGGGAGGTTGTCGCTTTCGGGCCATGGTTGCCCCATAGGGAAAGGCCTTGTGTGGACGGGCAACATGTCAATGAACTCGTCTTCATTTGTGCACCCTACAGCTCCTTTTATTTGATCAGATTTGCCCATCTAGAAGGTTTTCTGGGAGGTTGCCACTTTTGGAGCCTTGGTAGCCCCATAAAGAAAAGCCTTATGCGGACGGAAAACGTGTCAATCAACTCGTCGTCATTTGTGCCACCCTACATCACCATTTATTTGGTTAGATTTTCCCATCTAGAAGATTTTCTGGGAAATTGTCACTTTTAGGGTCTTGGTTGCCCCATAAAGAAAGTCCTTATGGAGACGGGCAACATGTCAATCAACTCATTTTCATTTCTTCATTTGTGCACCCTACAGAACATTTTCTTTGACAAGATTTGCCCATCTAGAAGTTTTTCTGGGAGGTTTACACTTTTGGAGCCTCGGTTGCCCCATAAAGAGAGGCCTTATGCGGACGGAAAACATGTCAGTCAACTCGTCTTCATTTGTGCCACCTTACAACACCTTTTATTTGGTCAGATTTTCCCATCTAGAAGATTTTCTGGGAGTTTGTCATTTTTATGGCCTTGGATGCCCCATAAAGAAAGGCCTTGTGCGGACGGGCAACATGTCAATGAACTCGTGTTCATTTGTGCCACCCTGGAGAACCTTTTATTTGATCAGATTTGCCCATCTGGACGCTTTTCTGGGAGGCTGTCACCTTTAGGGCCTTGGTTGCCCGATAAAGAAAGGACTTTTGCAGACAGACAACATGACAATCAACTCGTCTTCATTTGTGCCACTCTACAGCACTTTTTATTTCATCAGATATGCCATCTAGAAGATTTTCTGGGAGGTTGTCACATTTAGGGCCTTGGTTGCCCGTAAGCAAAGGCCTTATGCGGACGGGCAACATGTCAATCAACTCGTCTTCATTTGTGCCACCCTTCAGCACCTTTTACTTGATCAGATTTGCCCATCTAGAAGGTTTTCTGGAGGGTTGTCAATTTTAGGGCCTTGGTCTTCCCATAAAGAAAGGCATTAGGCGGACGGAAAACATGTCAATCAACTCGTCTTTATTTGTGCCACCCTTCAGCACCTTTTATTTGAACAGATTTGCCCATCTAGAAGGTTTTCTGGAGGGCTGTCACTTTTAGGGCCTTGGTCTTCCCATAAAGAAAGGCATTAGGCGGACGGGAAACATGTCAATCAACTCGGCTTCATTTGTTCCACAATACAGCACCTTTTATTTGAACACATTTGCCCACCCAAAAGGTTTTTTTTTGGGAGGTTGTTACTTTTAGGGCCTTGTTTCTGGGAGGCTGTCACCTTTAGGGCTTTGTTTGCTCCATAAAAAAGGCCTTATGCGGACGGGAAACATGTCAATCAACTCGTCTTTATTTGTGCCACCCTACAGCACCTTTTATTTGATCTGATTTGCCCATCTAGAACGTTTTCTGGGAGGTTGTCACTTTTCGTCTTCATTCGTGCCACCCTACAGCACCTTTTATTTGATCCGATTTGCCCATCTAGAACGTTTTCTAGGAGTTTGTCACTTTTCGGGCCTTGTTTGCCCCATAAGGAAAGGCCTTATGCGGACGGGCAACACGTGAATCAACTCATCATCATTTGTGCACCCTACAGTACCTTTTCTTTGATCATATTTGCCCATCTAGAAGGTTTTCAGGAAGGTTGTCACTTTTGGAGCCTTGGTTGCCCCATAAAGAAAGGCCTTATGCGGACGGTAAACTTGTCAGTTAGCTCGTCTTCATTTGTGCCACCCTACAGCACCTTTTATTTGATAAGATTTGCCAATCTAGAAGGTTTTTTGGGAGGTTGTCACATTTAGGGCCTTGGATGCCCCAGAAAGAAAGGCCTTGTGTGGATGGGCAACATGTCAATCAACTCGCCTTCACTTGTGCCACCCTACAGCACCTTTTATTTGATCAGATTTGCCCATCTGTAAGTTCTTCTGGAAGGTTGTCACTTTTAGGGCCTTGGTTGCCCCATAAAGAAAAGCCTCTTGCGGACGGGCGACTTGTCAATCAACTCGACTCCATTTGTGTCACCCTACGGCACCTTTTATTCAATCTGATTTGCTCATCCAGAAAGTTTTCTGGGAGGTTGTCACTTTTAAGGCCTGATGCGGACGGGCAACATGTCAATCAACTCGTCTTCATTTGTGCCACGATATATCACCTTTTATTTGATCACATTTGCCCATCTAGAAAGTTTTCTGGGAGGTTGCCACTTTTAGGGCCTTCATTGCCCCATAAAGAAAGGCCTTATGCAGACCGGCAACATGTCAATCAACTCGTCTTCATTTGTGCCACCCGACAGCACCTTTAATTTGATAAGATTTGCCCATCTAGAAGGTTTTCTGGGAGGTTGTCACTTTTAGGACCTTGGTTGCCCCGTAAAGAAAGGCCTTATTGGGGCGGGCAACATGTCAATCAACTCGTCTTCATTTGTGCCACTCTACAACACCTTTTATTTGAATAGATTTGCCCACCTAAAAGGTTTTCTGGGAGGTTGTCACGTTTATGGCCTTGGGTGCCCCATAAAGAAAGGCCTTATACGGACCGGCGACATGTCAATCAACACATCTTCATTTGTGCCACCCTACAGCACCTTTTATTTGAACTGATTTGCCCACTTAGAAGGTTTTCTCGGAGGTTGTCAGGTTTAGGGCATTGGTTGACTCATAAAGAAAGGCCTTATGCGGACGGGCATCATGTCAGTCAACTCGTCTTCATTTATGCCACCCTACAACAGCTTTTATTTGATCAGATTTGCCCATCTAGAAGGTTTTCTGGGAGGTTTTCACTTTTAGGGCATGGATGCCCCATAAAGAAAAGCCTTATGTGGAGGGGCAATATTTCAATCGTCTTCATTTATGCCACCCTACATCCCCTTTTATTTGATCAGAGTTTCCCATCTAGAAGGTTTCCTGGGAGGTTGTCACATTTAGGGTCTTGGTTGCCCTATAAAGAAAGGCATTATGCGGATGGGCAACATGTAAATCAACTCGTCTTCATTTTCGCCACCCTACAGGACCTTTTATTCGAAGAGGTTTGCCCACCTAGAAAGTTTTCTGGGAGGTTGTCACTTTTAGGGCCTTGGTTGCCGCATAAAGAAAGGCATTATGCAGACGGGAAACATGGCAATCAACTCGTCTTCATTTGTGCAACCCTACAATACCTTTTATTTGATCAGATTTGGCCATCTAGACGGTTTTCTGGGAGGTTGTCACTTTCAGGGCCATGGTTGCCCCATAAAGAGAGGCCTTATGCAGACGGGAAACATGTCAATCATCTCGTCTTCATTTGGGCTACCCTACACCACCTTTTATTTGGTCAGATTTGCCCACCTAGAAGGTTTTCTGGGAGGTTGTCACTTTTAGAGCCTTGGGTGCCCCATAATGAAAGGCCCTATGCAGACGGGCAGCATGTCAATCAACACGTCTTCATTTGTGCACCCTACGACACCTTTTATTTGATCAGATTTGCCCATCTAGAAGGTTTTCTAGCAGGTTGTCACTTTTGGAGCCTTGGTTGCCCCATAAAGAAAGACCTTATGCAGACGGGCAACATGTCAATCGACTCGTCTTCATTTGTGCCACCCTACAGCACCTTTTATTTGATCAGATTTGCCCATCTAGAAGGTTTTCTGGGAGGTTGTCACTTTCGGGTCATGGTTGCCCCAAAAGGAAAGGCCTTGTGTGGACGGGCAACATGTCAATGAACTCGTCTTCATTTGTGCACCCTACAGCACCTTTTATTTGATCAGATTTGCCCATCTAGAAGGTTTTCTGGGAGGTTGTCACTTTTGGAGCCTTGGTTGCCCCATAAAGAAAAGCTTATGTGGACAGAAAACATGTAAATCAACTCGTCTTCATTTCTGCCACCCTACAACACCTTTTATTTGGTCAGTTTTTCCCATCTAGAAGATTTTCTGGGAAGTTGTCACTTTTAGGGCCTTGTTTGCCACATAAAGAAAGGTTTTATGGAGACGGGCAACATGTCAATCAACTCGTGTTCATCTGTGCCATCCTACAGCACCTTTTATTTGATCAGATTTGCCCATCTAGACGCTTTTATGGGAGGCGGTTACTTTTAGGGCCTTGGTTGCCTCATAAAGAAAGGCCTTATGCGGACGGGAAACATGTCAATCAACTCGTCTTCATTTGTGCCACCCTACGGCACCTTTTCTTCGATCAGATTTGCCCTACTACAAGGTCTTCAGGGAGGATGTCACTCTTAGGGCCTTGCTTGCCCCATAAAGAAAGGCCTTATGCGCACGGGCAACATGTCAATCAACTCGTCTTCGTTTGTGCCAGTCTGCAACTCCTTTTATTTCAATAGTTTGCCACCTAGGTTTTCTGGGGGGTTGTCACGTTTATGGCCTTGGGTGCCCCATAGAGAAAGGCCTTATACGGACGGGCAACATGTCAATCAACACATCTTCATTTGTGCCACCCTACAGCACCTTTTATTTGATCAGATTTGCCCATCTAGAAGGTTTTCTGTGAGGTTGTCACTTTTAGAGCCTTGATTGCCCCATAAAGAAAGGCCTTATGCGGACGGGCAACATGTCAATCAACTCTCCTTCATTTGTGCCACCCTACAGCACCTTTTATTTGATCTGATTTGCCCATCTATAAGTTTTTCTGGGAGATTGTCACTTTTAGGACCTTGGTTGCCACATAGAGAAAGGCCTCATACGGACGGGCGACATGTCAATCAACTCGTCTCCATTTGTGCCAACCTACAGCACCTTTTATTTAATCTGATTTGCCCATTCAGAAAGTTTTTGGGACCTTGTCACTTTTAGGGCCTTGGTTGCCCCATAAAGAAAGGCTTATGCAGACGGCCAACACGTAAATGAACTCATCTTCATTTGTGCCACCCTACAGTACCTTTTATTTGAACAGATTTGCCCGCCTAAAAGGTTTTCTCGGAGGTTGTCACGTTTAGGGCATTGGTTGACCCATAAAGAAAGGCCTTATGCGGACAGGCAACATGTCAATCAACTCGTCTTCATTTGTGCCACCCTACAGCACCTTTTATTTGATCACATTTGCCCATCTAGATGGTTTTCTGGGAGGTTGTCACTTTTAGGGCCTTGGCTGCCCCATAAAGAAAGGCCTGAGGTGGACGGAAAACATGTCATCAACTCCTCTTCATTTGCGCCACCCTATAGCACCTTTTATTTCGTCAGATTTTCCCATCTAGAAGATTTTCTGGGAAGTTGTCACTTTGAGGGCCTTGGTTGTCCCATAAAGAAAGACCTTATGTGGACGGGCAACATGTCAATCACTCGCTTTCATTTGTGCCACCCTACAGCACCTTTAATTTGATCAGCTTTGCCCATCTAAAAGGTTTTCTGGGAGGTTATTACTTTTAGGGCCTTGGTTGCCCCATAAAGAAAGGCCTTATGGGGACGGACAACATGTCAATCAACCTGTCTCCATTTGTGCCACCCTACAACACCTTTTACTTAATCTGATTTGCCCATCCAGAAAGTTTTCTGGGAGGTTGTCACTTTTAGGGCCTTGGTTGCCCCATAAAGAAAGGCTGTATACGGATGGGAAACATTTCAATAAACTCGTCTTTTTTCTGCCACCCTGCATCGCCTTTTATGTGATCAGATTTGCCCATCTAGACGATTTTCTGGGAGGTTGTCACATTTAGGGCCTTGGCTGGCCTGTAAAGAAAGGCCTGATGCGGACGGGCAACATGTCATTCAACTCGTCTTCATTTGTGCCACCCTACATCACCTTTTACTTGATCAGATTTGCCCATCTAGAAGGTTTTCTGGGAGGTTGTCACCTTTAGGGCCTTGGTTGCCCCATAAAGAAAGTCCTTATGCGGACGGGCAACATGTCAATCAACTCGTCTTCATTTGTGCCACGCTGCAGCGCCTTTTTTTGATAAGATTTGCCCATCTAGAAGGTTTTCTTGGAAGATTTCACTTTTAGGCCCTTGGTTGCCCCATGAAGAAAGGCCTTATGTGGACGGGCAACATGTCAATCAACTCGCCTTCATTTGTGCCTCCCCTACAGCGCCTTTTATTTGATCAAATGTGCCCAACTAGAAGGTTTTCTGGGGGGTTTCACCTTTAGGGCCTTGGTTGCCCCATAAAGAAAGGCCTTATGCGGACGGGAAACATGTCAATCAACTCTTCTTCATTTATGCCACCCTACAGCACCTTTTATTTGATCAGATTTTCCCATCTAAAAGGTTTTCTGGGAGGTTGTCACTTTTGGAGCCTTTGATGCGCCATAAAGAAAGACCTTATGCGGATGGAAAATATGTCAATCAACATGTCTTCATTTGTGCCACCCTATCGCGCCTTTTATTTGTTCAGATTTTCCCATCTAGAAGATTTTCTGGGAAGTTGTTATTTTTAGGGCCTTGGTTTCCCCATAAAGAAAGGTCTTATGGAGACGGGCAACATGTCAATCAACTCGTCTTCATTCGTGCCACCCTACAGCACCTTTTATTTGATCAGATTTGCCCATCTAGACACTTTTCTCGGTGGCTGACACATTTAGGGCATTGGTTGCCCCATAAAGAAAGACCTTATGTGGACGGGCATTATGTCAATCGACTCGTCTTCATTTGTGCCACCCTACAGGACCTTTTATTTGATCAGATTTGCCCACCTAGAAGGTTTTCTGGGAGGTTGTCACTTTCAGGGCCTTAGTTGTCCCATAAAGAAAGGCCTTATGCTGAAGGACAACATGTCAATCAACTCGTCTTCATTTGTGCCACCCTACAGCACCTTTTTTTAAAATCAGATTTGCCCATCTAGAAGGTTTTCTGGGAGGTTGTCATTTTTATGGCCTTGGATGCCCCATAAAGAAAGGCCTTGTGCGGACGGGCAACATGTCAATGAACTCGTCTTCATTTGTTCCACCCTACAGCACCTTTTATTTGATCAGATTTGCCCATCTAGAAGGTTTTCTGGGAGGTTGTCACTTTCGGGTCATGGTTGCCCCAAAAGGAAAGGCCTTGTGTGGACGGGCAACATGTCAATGAACTCGTCTTCATTTGTGCACCCTACAGCACCTTTTATTTGATCAGATTTGCCCATCTAGAAGGTTTTCTGGGAGGTTGTCACTTTTGGAGCCTTGGTTGCCCCATAAAGAAAAGCTTATGTGGACAGAAAACATGTAAATCAACTCGTCTTCATTTCTGCCACCCTACAACACCTTTTATTTGGTCAGTTTTTCCCATCTAGAAGATTTTCTGGGAAGTTGTCACTTTTAGGGCCTTGTTTGCCACATAAAGAAAGGTTTTATGGAGACGGGCAACATGTCAATCAACTCGTGTTCATCTGTGCCATCCTACAGCACCTTTTATTTGATCAGATTTGCCCATCTAGACGCTTTTATGGGAGGCGGTTACTTTTAGGGCCTTGGTTGCCTCATAAAGAAAGGCCTTATGCGGACGGGAAACATGTCAATCAACTCGTCTTCATTTGTGCCACCCTACGGCACCTTTTCTTCGATCAGATTTGCCCTACTACAAGGTCTTCAGGGAGGATGTCACTCTTAGGGCCTTGCTTGCCCCATAAAGAAAGGCCTTATGCGCACGGGCAACATGTCAATCAACTCGTCTTCGTTTGTGCCAGTCTGCAACTCCTTTTATTTCAATAGTTTACCACCTAGGTTTTCTGGGGGGTTGTCACGTTTATGGCCTTGGGTGCCCCATAGAGAAAGGCCTTATACGGACGGGCAACATGTCAATCAACACATCTTCATTTGTGCCACCCTACAGCACCTTTTATTTGATCAGATTTGCCCATCTAGAAGGTTTTCTGTGAGGTTGTCACTTTTAGAGCCTTGATTGCCCCATAAAGAAAGGCCTTATGCGGACGGGCAACATGTCAATCAACTCTCCTTCATTTGTGCCACCCTACAGCACCTTTTATTTGATCTGATTTGCCCATCTATAAGTTTTTCTGGGAGATTGTCACTTTTAGGACCTTGGTTGCCACATAGAGAAAGGCCTCATACGGACGGGCGACATGTCAATCAACTCGTCTCCATTTGTGCCAACCTACAGCACCTTTTATTTAATCTGATTTGCCCATCCAGAAAGTTTTTGGGACCTTGTCACTTTTAGGGCCTTGGTTGCCCCATAAAGAAAGGCTTATGCAGACGGCCAACACGTAAATGAACTCATCTTCATTTGTGCCACCCTACAGTACCTTTTATTTGAACAGATTTGCCCGCCTAAAAGGTTTTCTCGGAGGTTGTCACGTTTAGGGCATTGGTTGACCCATAAAGAAAGGCCTTATGCGGACAGGCAACATGTCAATCAACTCGTCTTCATTTGTGCCACCCTACAGCACCTTTTATTTGATCACATTTGCCCATCTAGATGGTTTTCTGGGAGGTTGTCACTTTTAGGGCCTTGGCTGCCCCATAAAGAAAGGCCTGAGGTGGACGGAAAACATGTCATCAACTCCTCTTCATTTGCGCCACCCTATAGCACCTTTTATTTCGTCAGATTTTCCCATCTAGAAGATTTTCTGGGAAGTTGTCACTTTGATGGCCTTGGTTGTCCCATAAAGAAAGACCTTATGTGGACGGGCAACATGTCAATCACTCGCTTTCATTTGTGCCACCCTACAGCACCTTTAATTTGATCAGCTTTGCCCATCTAAAAGGTTTTCTGGGAGGTTATTACTTTTAGGGCCTTGGTTGCCCCATAAAGAAAGGCCTTATGGGGACGGACAACATGTCAATCAACCCGTCTCCATTTGTGCCACCCTACAACACCTTTTACTTAATCTGATTTGCCCATCCAGAAAGTTTTCTGGGAGGTTGTCACTTTTAGGGCCTTGGTTGCCCCATAAAGAAAGGCTGTATACGGATGGGAAACATTTCAATAAACTCGTCTTTTTTCTGCCACCCTGCATCGCCTTTTATGTGATCAGATTTGCCCATCTAGACGATTTTCTGGGAGGTTGTCACATTTAGGGCCTTGGCTGGCCTGTAAAGAAAGGCCTGATGCGGACGGGCAACATGTCATTCAACTCGTCTTCATTTGTGCCACCCTACATCACCTTTTACTTGATCAGATTTGCCCATCTAGAAGGTTTTCTGGGAGGTTGTCACCTTTAGGGCCTTGGTTGCCCCATAAAGAAAGTCCTTATGCGGACGGGCAACATGTCAATCAACTCGTCTTCATTTGTGCCACGCTGCAGCGCCTTTTTTGATAAGATTTGCCCATCTAGAAGGTTTTCTTGGAAGATTTCACTTTTAGGCCCTTGGTTGCCCCATGAAGAAAGGCCTTATGTGGACGGGCAACATGTCAATCAACTCGCCTTCATTTGTGCCTCCCCTACAGCGCCTTTTATTTGATCAAATGTGCCCATCTAGAAGGTTTTCTGGGAGGTTTCACCTTTAGGGCCTTGGTTGCCCCATAAAGAAAGGCCTTATGCGGACGGGAAACATGTCAATCAACTCTTCTTCATTTATGCCACCCTACAGCACCTTTTATTTGATCAGATTTTCCCATCTAAAAGGTTTTCTGGGAGGTTGTCACTTTTGGAGCCTTTGATGCGCCATAAAGAAAGACCTTATGCGGATGGAAAATATGTCAATCAACATGTCTTCATTTGTGCCACCCTATCGCGCCTTTTATTTGTTCAGATTTTCCCATCTAGAAGATTTTCTGGGAAGTTGTTATTTTTAGGGCCTTGGTTTCCCCATAAAGAAAGGTCTTATGGAGACGGGCAACATGTCAATCAACTCGTCTTCATTCGTGCCACCCTACAGCACCTTTTATTTGATCAGATTTGCCCATCTAGACACTTTTCTCGGTGGCTGACACATTTAGGGCATTGGTTGCCCCATAAAGAAAGACCTTATGTGGACGGGCATCATGTCAATCGACTCGTCTTCATTTGTGCCACCCTACAGGACCTTTTATTTGATCAGATTTGCCCACCTAGAAGGTTTTCTGGGAGGTTGTCACTTTCAGGGCCTTAGTTGTCCCATAAAGAAAGGCCTTATGCTGAAGGACAACATGTCAATCAACTCGTCTTCATTTGTGCCACCCTACAGCACCTTTTTTTAAAATCAGATTTGCCCATCTAGAAGGTTTTCTGGGAGGAGGTGGTCGCTTTTCGGACCATGGTTTCCCCATAAGGAAAGGCCTCATGCGGACGGGCAACATGTCAATCAACTCGTCTTCATTTGGGCACCCTACAGCACCTTTTATTTGATCAGATTTGCCCATCTAGACACTTTTCTCGGAGGCTGACACTTTTAGGGCATTGGTTGCCCCATAAAGAAAGACCTTATGTGGACGGGCATCATGTCAATCGACTCGTCTTCATTTGTGCCACCCTACAGGACCTTTTATTTGATCAGATTTGCCCACCTAGAAGGTTTTCTGGGAGGTTGTCACTTTCAGGGCCTTAGTTGTCCCATAAAGAAAGGCCTTATGCTGAAGGACAACATGTCAATCAACTCGTCTTCATTTGTGCCACCCTACAGCACCTTTTTTTAAAATCAGATTTGCCCATCTAGAAGGTTTTCTGGGAGGTTGTCATTTTTATGGCCTTGGATGCCCCATAAAGAAAGGCCTTGTGCGGACGGGCAACATGTCAATGAACTCGTCTTCATTTGTTCCACCCTACAGCACCTTTTATTTGATTAGATTTGCCCATCTAGAAGATTTTCTGGGAGGTTGTCACTTTTAGGGCCTTGGTTGCCCCATAAAGAAAGGCCTTTTGCGGACGGACAACATGGCAATCAACACGTCTTCATTTGTGCCACCCTACAGCACCTTTTATTTGATCAGATTTGCCCATCTAGATGGTATTCTGGGAGGTTGCCACTTTTAGGACCTTGGTTGCCGCATAACGAATGGTCTTATGCGGACGGGAAACATGCCAGTCAACTCGTCTTCTTTTGTGCCACCCTACAGCACCTTTTATTTGATCAGATTGGCCCATCTAGAATGTTTTCTGGGATGCTGTCACTTTTAGGGCCTTGGTTGCCCCATAAAGAAAGGCCTTATGCGGACTGGCAACATGTCATTCAACTCGTCTTTATTTGTGCCACCCTACAGCACCTTTTATTTGATCAGATTTGCCCATCTAGAAGGTTTTCTGGGAGGTTGTCACTTTTAGGGCCTTGGTTGCCCCATAAAGAAAGGCCTTATGCGGACGGGCAACATCTCAATCAACTTGTCTTCATTTGTCCCACCCTACAGCACCTTTTATTTGATCAGATTTGCCCATCTAGAAGGTTTTCTGTGAGGTTGTCACTTTTAGAGCCTTGGTTGCCCCATAAAGAAAGGACGGGCAACATGTCAATCAACTCGTCTTCATTTGTGCCACCCCACAGCAAGTGCAATTTTTCCTATTTTGATGAAATAAAATATGTCAAAATGTCAAATAAGGAATAAGTAACCAACTTCATGTCGCTTTTGGAATTCATGATATTTGGAATGTAGCGTTCTCTCAGGTATTGTGTTTAATGTGTGTGCGATTCATCTGTATAATTTTTCGTGATTGCATCACTCGAATCCACAGGATCCGTCACATTCACCAATTATTTAGATTTCAAGTTTAGATCGTCGGTCATTTTTTTATCAAGGTAATTAATTATCTCTCACACAATTCTCGAAATCTGCAACTGTCTGATCTGCATACTTTTTAGTTGCTGCATCGCTGAGATCTTTCGGTTCGGGAATGCCATAAAGCTTTTGGTTATTCATGTTTAGTGGTTCCTTTCGCGGTTCATATCCAAGTATGTAACAGGCATTCTGCCATTGCTTTCAACAGCGATCTTTCTTTTATTCACAATTTCATCAGTCCTTCCAAATTTATCAATGGACTTTTTTTTAATTAATTTATTTTATTATTATGTTTTTTATTTCCTATTATTTATATGAAATTCCTTTTCTCTCTCTCAGTGCAAATTGCTGAGGATGTCTTGAAAATGATGTTTCAAAGACCATCTTTTCAGAATTTAGAGACCCAAGTGTCCATAAAACACTTGATCGTGAGGTTGCACATGTTGCTTATTGCAATAGATCGACGATTTCAAATAATCCATCAATTCTTCGGAAGGTGAGATTCCGTAACTGTCGAAATAATAATTTCCTCTCACATTCTTGAATGCTACCAAATGAGAACCGTCACCCGAGAAATCATCTAGATTCAAGATTCTGCAATCGTTGCTATATCACAGTTTTCAAGGCAATGCATCTCTGGAAAAGACACCACAAAAATGTTTTATTTTCAATGCCTTGACCGCATCCAACCGATCGATGTTAGACAACGGTTTGTTAGGTAAGATGACACCTTCTACCGATTTATTCGTATTTTCCGTTTTTTTTTAATTTATTTTTGATTTCTCAATTTATTTTATTAGTTTTTTATATGTAGTGTGAATTTCATTTCACCCCTCCAAAAAACCCCAAACTTTGTTTCATCATTGGAAATATTTTATTTTTCATTTCATCAAAACCAACTGTACATTTTATTTTTTGTTCCTTTTTTTAATTCTTTCAAAAATTTAGTTATTTTTTTCTTTTCTCTGTTATTAATTATCTTCTAGATTTCCTCTATGTCTTTATCAATTTGAATGTTGTGTATTCGTCTAATCCTCGATTTTGGGGGCATACTTTTTGCCGGTAAAAATGACGGTATCCGGTAAAAAGTGTGGTAAGTGTATAAAAACTACGTTTTAAAGTACTAAAGTACCTCTGAATGTGTGAAATGTGATAATTTAATGAAGCGTACGCAATAATAAATATTGTAGAGAAGTTGAGTGCTGATTGGTTAACTTCAGTTTTATGTTTTACGCTTGCGTTGGCAGTATAAAAGGTGAGACCACGCAGCGCATCGCTTAGTAATAGTCAAGCTATGGGAAGTGTTGAAGTGCAAATGATAATCGCCGAATTATCGAAAATGAGAGAAGAAGTGGAAGGTCTCAGGGCAGAGATAAAAGCAAACTGATGAAGAGATTGCCAGGCTCTCTTCTACTGCTGCTTCAGCAGTCAATCCTAGCCTGCCTAGCATGCCCAGCACTTCTGACACTCCTGTCTCGGAAATCTGCCCACCCACCCCGGGCTCTCCTCCCAAGGAAATCCAAGTAGTAGCAGATATCCACCCGGCTCCAGTCAATGCTAAAGACGTAGTGGTTATAGGTACAATTGGTCAGGTACCTTAGATGAAAGTAATATAGTTAAAGAGACTGGTGGTTCGGCAACACCAGTGACCTCTGCATCAGAGAAGGGCAAAAGCCCAAGATCCTTTGTAGAGGTCGCACGGGCCGCTGGGAAAACCAAAATCAACAGAACACCCTCTCCTAATGATCCAAAGGACCCCCTCAACACCAAGAGTTTTAACCCTGATAAACCTCTGTCACAGCTATTTAGCCCTGGCAGCACTCAAGATAGTGGTTACAGTATGGTGGTAGAACTCACCCAAAAAGAAAGCAAAAAAGGGATGACCCAGACTCAGACATAGAGCTGCAGGGGAGCACGAGCGAGGAGGGCTTCAACACCATGGACTGAGCGAAAAGTCAAGAGGTGCAGACGTTTCATTCCTCGCCCGTGCCCTTCTGGCTCTGCTTCGGTCATAGGCCATGGAATTATCAATACTGCCTCAAGCAAGGTTAGCCCCAGCAACTATCCAAATACCACAGATAAAGTACCAAGGCAGTCAACCCCGTCAATTTCCACACAGACGCCATTGCCAACGCCGCTAATGTAATTAGACTTTTCTGCTGTTGTCAAAAGGACAGCAGATAGCAGATCTGCCGCTAACTAAACCCAAGAGACAAGGGAAAGTGACTCCGCCCCCTCCTGAGAAAAAGACAATACCATTTACGATTGTCGTAACCGGGTTCAGCCAGAAACCCCCAAGGAAGCCATCTCAAGGGGGTTGCCAGAGTGCGAATATGGGGAGGTTCACCTCAAAAGCCACGGGCAAATGTACGTGGAGACTGAAGGTGAACTGCCCTAACAAAGCAAAGAAATGAAACAAAAATTAACCGCGAACGGAGTAATCATCAATGGTAGGAAACATGTGGCGGAGGAGTACAGAACTACCCCCCCCCCCCCCCCACCAATCCAGTGCCACAAGTGTCAAAAATTTGGGCACGTAGCCACTAAATGCAGGGGGAATCTGACCTGCATGAGATGCGGGGGGTAATCACCTCACAAAAGCGTGCAGACTCTCCCTCATGCCCAAATTGTAAAGGGGAGCACATCAGCAATTATCGCGGGTGTCCCCACTTCAAAAATGTGAAACAAAACATAGAGTTAAAAAACCAAAACCTGAAAAATCCCAACAGTGCATCTTTCCCCCCTCCCAACACATTTTGCTCACTAGTTGCGGGAGCACTGTTCTCCGTATTAAACAAACATGTCAGTACAAATCTGTCTGACATCTGTCAAGATGTTAGCCGGTCAGCGTCCCGGCTTTTCAAAACCCAAATATCCGCATCCTTAATTAAAGCCGCAGTCAACACCCAATAAAGCCACCAATCACCTCTATCCAAACACCGCGACTAAATTGCAACCCCCATCATGAACAAGTTACAAATAGCCGTGTGGAACGCTAGAGGCGTTAACAATAAAAAACTTCAGATCAGCCGATATTTCGAAGATACAGACATTGTCTGTATCTGTGAAAGTTGGCTTCAACCCAACAAAAAAAATTTCTATAAGTGGGTTCAGCACTATTAGAAAAGACCGACAAATCCCTAAAGGAGGCGGCGTTGCTCTTCTAATAAAGCAGAACATCAAAACTGAAACCATAAAAACTGATCACCTCGATGCTGAGGTGATTGCAACTGAAATCACAGTCGACAATAAAAACATCGCGATTGTTTGTCATTATAACGACCCAAGCAAAATTGTTTCTGATAATGTCTTTGATTTCTTTACGAGGAAATACAAATACTGCATCTTCCTCGGCGACTTCAATGCCAAATACCTGTAGTTTGGCTGTAACAAAACCAGCCCCAACGGTGATGCCCGTCTCGAAATCACAAAAAAACATTTTTTAAACAATATTTTTATTTCCTCAATGAAATGGGGTTTGGCGAACAGGCAATGCCTATATTAACGCCGTACCCTACAGAGAAATACAATACAATACAATACAATGGTGCAGGTGCAACTGTACATAAAACAGAAACTGATCCAATGAAGTGGAAAGAAAGAGAAAGTACCATACTATATCCCACCATTTACTTTAAATAATTTACCTATCTATTGGGTGTGGAGGCAATCTACTTTCATTTATATGATAGGCCCACTAAAATCTCTCTCACCCAATACAGCAAAGGTCATTGTCAGGGTTCTTTTCCACTGGAAATAAACCAGTCACTGGAATCTCATCGTTTCCCTAATATATTCTTGAACCGCACTAAATATACTGGCGTTTTCCAAGGCAGTTTTCTCCGTATCCCCATATAGCATAAGAGTGATATTAGTGGCGTGGCCCAATTTTATTAGAAGCGAATTTCTTTGTTCTGCATATAGAGGACACATTAATAAATAGTGTTCAGTGTCTTCATATACATGACCGCAGCCACAAGATGCATTATCACTTATAAACCTATCAAATTTATGTCCGTTTAAATCACTACAATTTAACCGCAGCTTCGTGTGAACAATTTGTTCCTTTCTGCCACCCACATAATAAAACCCAGGGACGACATTGTCGTTAATTGCAAGTTTCTTCTTAAAATGATCTACGGAAGTACAGTTCTGCAGATCTGCGCTTAAGCCGTTCCAAAGTTTTACCACTGATGGCAGAAACGAGTTAGAAAACCTGTTCGTGTTACATTTAATTTCCCTTAACAAGCTCGAAGATCTTAGCGAGTAATAAGTCAATTCTGATACAGGTTGCGGAATGAGCAGCCTAATGTAGTTTGGGACGCTTGTGAACATAATCTTATACAACGCTACTAATTTGTGGCGTCGTCTACGCTCTTTCAGTGGTATGAAACCAGATTCTCTATAGATAAGTTGATGACTTGTCCCCCTAGTGACCCCTATTATGGTTCGTAGAGCATCCAAGTGTAAATTTTCTAGGAGTGTTGATTTAGTCTCCGTGCAACCATCCCATATAACATCGGCATAATCAAACAGCGGGAGAATGAAGTATTGATATAGAGTTTCCAATGCTTGTCTGGACAATCTGTATTTTAGGCTTCTAAGACAGTTTATCATAGGGCTGACTTTACTTATAAGACTCTCTATGTGTGAATCCCATTGTCCTGTTTTTGAAAAGATCAACCCAAGATGTTTATGAGTGTCCGTCTCTTCTATTTGCTGACCTAGGAGGTAAAGATGGGGGCGAAGCGTGGGATTTACTCTATTTGAAATATACAGCGATTCGGTCTTTAGTGGATTAAATATAACCTGCCATGTTTTAGACCACTGGGCAATTTTTCTCAGGTCATTATTCAAAACTTCTGCTGCTAATTTTGCATCTTCGATTACCAGATAAAGTGTTGTATCATCGGCATAAAGTCTAATATTGGAAGTAATATCTTTAACAATATCATTTATGTATATATTGAACAGGAGGGGCCCTAAAACGGATCCCTGTGGCACGCCAGCTTTAATGGTTTGATTTTTGGATTTCTCCCCATTTACAACTACATACTGTGAGCGGTTTGTTAGGTGGCTTTTAAACCATGCTAGCAGGTTACCTCTTATTCCAATTGAGTCTAATTTATGAATTAATCCGTCATGCCATACTCTATCGAATGCTTTACTTATATCACAGAATACTAATCTGACTTCTTTATTGTTGTCCATATTACTAGCAATGTAGTTTTCAATATCTATTAATTGGTAAATTGTACTGTCACCCGGAATGAAGCCTGACTGTAGGGGTGTTAACAATTCGTTTTCCACCAAGAAAGAAAAAATGTGTCTAAAAATTACTTTTTCCAGAATTTTACTGACAGAACTTGTCAAAGAGACTGGCCGATAGTTTACCTTGTCATTAACTGATGATTTCTTATGGATAGGCACAACACTGGCTTTCTTCCATAAACTTGGGAACTCATTACGTGATAGAGACAGATTAAAAAGATATGTCAGAGGGAAAGCTAACTGTTGAGCACATGCCTTAATGATTCTGTTATTAATTAAATCTGGTCCGCTAGCTTTCTGGGGATCTAACTTACTAATAACTGACACTACTTCTTCTTCAGAGATTACTATGGATTCCAGGCTCATTTCACAACGTGGGATGGGTGGTAGTTCCTTGTCATCGACAGAGTTAGCTTGATCAACAAAATACGTATTTAGTAAGTCTGCAATCGAGGTTGCATCGCTAATTATTTCCCCATCTTCTTCGAGTGGCGGGAAAAATTCATGCGAAACATTGTGCTCTTTAGAGAATGATTTCAGTGTCCTCCACCAGTGTTTACTGCCAAAGTTTCGAGTTGATACATAGGTTTCAGTTTTAAGATCGTATTCTGCTTTGGCTGCCCGTATGAGTGATATAGTTTCATTTCTATCATGCCTAAATCTAGCCCAGTCTTCGGCCCTATTTGTCTGCTTAGCTATTCTGTGTGATCGATCACGCACTCTCATCATTTTACGGATCGTTGAATTCATCCAAGCTTTATCTTTCGGTCGTACTTCAATGGTTTTATTTGGTATGTAGTTTTTAGCTGATTCAATGATATATGATGTAAGGCTCTCTGTGGTTTCATTTAAATTTTCCGTGAAAAAGTCTTCCCACGTAATTTGTGCAAAATGTGCCTGTAATCCGTCTATATCCATATTACTATAATCCCAAATTTGTCTTTTAAAACAGGCAATTTTACTCTTTGTGAATTTTAACGTAACAGCAGTAGCATGGTGGTCACTACAAAAGGGAGGAATAACAGAACAATTTCCAACTAGAGTTGGGCACGATACTAAAATTAGATCAAGCAGACTGCAGGAGCGTTCAGTTACTCGCGTGGGGTCTTTGACAATTTGAGATAGGCTGTAGACGTTTTCCAGCTGCCTGATCCTTGGGTGAGTATTCTTGAGACAGTCAAGGTTGAAATCTTCGACTATCACACATTTCTGCGACATGTCATTTCTTGCTCTTTGGATAGATTCATCAATAAGACTCCAATAATAATTATTGCCAGTTGGGGGCCTGTATACAACTCCGAGTATAAATTTCTGGTTTTGACTTCGAATTTCTGTCCAGATTAATTCTAAGCCTGGGATTTCAAGATCACGCCGACGTTTCCAAACTATGTCAGACTTAATATAGACTGCTACTCCTCCCCCTAGTCCCTCCCCTCTGTCCATACGAATAGGTGGGTAATGGTAGCCTTGTATTTGAATATCATTATTTTGAACGGTATTTGTCAACAAAGTTTCCGAAACAGAAATGATATCATAATTTCCTAATTCAGCGCTTATCATATCAGTTTTGTTGCGGAGACCTCTAACATTGATGTGCACAATCTTTATTTCTCCAAGATTAACTTCGATATCTCCACTTGTAAACAAATGCATAAAAATCATTATGCTTAAACCTCGAAGTCCAACCGTGCATAGAAGCATCACAAGAAGAAAGTCATCGCGATTCAAAGTGGATTTTTGTCGGCCTCCACCCCTGAAAAGCACAATTCTCGCGCGATAAGTCGATATATCGTCATCCATTTTGTACCATCGGTACACATGTAATACGAGTTTGCGAGAATTGGTCTTTCAAGATTTGAATTCTAATGTGAGACGAAAGTGGTACATTTCTCAGATCAGTTTTCGTGCAAAAACATTTTAAACAGAAAAACAAAATGAAATTTAAAATAATTGATGGATGTCGTTTCATTGAAACGAAAAATGGTATGTAGGTGATGCAGTATCAGATAGAAAATTAATGATGTTAATGTTTCTTACAAAACATTCATACATTCACATAACGATGGGTTTTGGTGGCCATTGATAAAAAATGGAGAAAACAAAAGAAGGAAAATGTGGGCACCAAAGCAAAAGCCAATAACCTACTTGTCCGTATTTCATTTTCAGTTGAACACAAAATACAATTTTGTTTATATAAATATGTTCTACTCTAAACCATTGGAGAGTGATTGTGGGCACCCTCCAACAATTCGCAACCAATCCTATTTGGGATAACTAAATTAGACCACCAATCTTGAACATCAGAAACCACTCAACAAGTATCATCCTACCAATAAAATTTTCTAATTGCATTTTGAGAGCGCAGAAGAGTTATCTCATAAAATTTTTGGACGAGATAAGTAAATTATCGTAACATGTAACTACTGCTGAAAATCTGTTCATTCACAGTACGCTAGAGAGTGCCCATGAACACTCTCCAGTGAACAATAAGGAAACAGTTCCATATCAAAAAAACCGTCACTCAAACAACATAAAATGCCATTGGTTTATAATGGCATTGAAAGTTCCATATCTTCCTCATAAAATTCTCAGAGAAGGTAAATATATTATCATTAACTAACTACTGGCCAGATAATGGGCATTAAGCAACTCCACATTGTGTGCCTAGGTACTGACATAGTGGAGGTGGCTTCTGCATTTATTACACTTATATTAAAGGTCATGGTTCCAATATCTGTTTGAATATGTATTCATTCACACTTAAATTCACTCAAACCAACATAATATGTATAGAAAACTGAAATACTATGGGAAACTTCTATTGCCCTAATATGAATGATCGTGATTGCAATATCTGTTGGGACAGTACCTGCAGAGTGCCCATGAACACTCTCCAAAAAAACTCTAAGAAAACAGCTCTATTTCAGCAAATGTTCTTTCAACCAACTCTTATATTTATGACAGAATAGAAGAGTTGCATACGAACTCATGAAGTTCTAGGGGAGACTTCAACATGCATTGTACTTATACTAATAGCCGTGGTTTCAATATCTGCTTGAATATTTGTTCCCACACAGATTACTGGAGAGTGCCCATGAGACACTCCCCAATAAACTGTAACAAAACTGTCACAACAGAACCTTCAATCGACCAAACCATAATGTGTATAGGTACTGAAATATAGGAGGAAACTTCTGTTACATTAATCTTAATGGTCTCGGTTGCAACATCTTTCAGTATTTGTTCACCTACAGTTCACTGGAGAGTGCCCAGGAGCACTCCCCAATAAACTATAAGGAAACAATTCTAAACAATAAAATTATTATTATTATTATTAACCAACATAATATGCTGATTTTGCTAAAAATATATTGTCTCGTCAAATCATTAAGTTTTCCTTGTTTAAAGACCCATCTGGCTTCAGTACATACAATACAGGCTTCAGGTCTATTTTTTTCCTGTCCAAACAGAGCTCCATGACCTCTGAAAACAAGATATAACTGAACAAATGCTTCAAACATACTTGAATGGTATAGGTACTGATATATACATACAGTAGATTCCACTTAATTTTATCTCTTAAATGAACATGTCAATTGAATATAACTTCCGGACACCAAACCATTTACCATATCTTCAGTTTAACTTTGTCCTATCTATTGCGTAGATTGTGGAAAAAAAACTCCTGTTACTTGAATAAAGAAACTTGTAAATTGTCAAGAAATTGCCTCCACAATCATTAGATTATCCTTCTTTATAGACCTGTTTGGCCTCAGAACATCCAACACAGGCATCCAATCTATTTTATCCGGTCTGCCATAGCTCCATAAGCTCTGTAGAACAAGATATAACAGAACAGATGCTCAGTTTATCTCTACTTAAGCATAATAACACATACCTAGTGTGATACATGAGTATGTGTTTACATTTTACATACCAGCATACACTGGTGTTATACACTTAAAGTCTTGCTAAAAGATTACATGAAGCTTATATCAGATAAGTGTATATGACACACCGACACACACATATATATAAATATATAAATTTGGCCCATCTATTTCATATAGGTTTTGAAATAAACTCATGTTACCTGAATAAAGAATTTTGTAATTTGTCAAGAAACTGCCTCAACAATCATTGAATTTTCCTTGTTTATAGACCCATTTGGTTTCATCACATCTAGTATGGGCATCTAATCTATTATATCCTGTCTGACAGAGCTCCATGGGTTCTGCAAAACAAGATACAACAAAGCAGATGCTCAGTTTGTCTCTCCTTGAGCACAAATAACACATACTTAGTGTAATATCATGACTATTTATTTACATTTTACATACCAGTATGTACTGATATTATGCACTTTGAAGTTCTTGCTGAAGATTAAATTAAGCTTATTTAAGATGAGTGTATATGCCACACTCTTACACACACACACACCCACATATATATGCATATACATATATATATACAGTGGATCCCACATAATTGTATATTTCTTGATTAATTGAACATGACTGTCCATTCAATATAACTAACAAAAAACATAACCTCCATGTGGTTATGAACGACAACTCAGCAACTTATTTAAGTAGCAACCCACTATTCCCATCTGAAATCCTCGATCTAATTATCGCCAGCGACTCCCTGATAAATCACATCGACGACCACTGGGCCGGAGATGATGACCTAGGCAGCGACCACCTCCCGGTCCATGCCTCAATTCAACTCGGCAACGGCTCACGCAGGTACTCCGCGTCCCACACTCTCCGCAGGAATTTTAGGAAAATCAATTGAAACCTCTACCGCGACATCATTGATGTCAAACTCACAAAAACACCCCCAGCCAATGCAACTGAACTCGAAACCCAATGCGAGGGCATAGAAAAATCATTAACTCAACCCTAAACGAAATATGCCCAAAAGAAGAAGTGCGCCGCTGGAGAAATACTATCTTGGGCGACACACTCTCACTAATCAAAACCAGTCGAAAAGCTCTTCGTGCTCTTAAAACCGCAGCTGACCCCAGTAATAAAGCTGATCTCAAAAAAACATACAACCGCCTTCATGGCGAGGTCAAGGAAGCCCTCCAAGCTTCAAAAGAAACCAACTGGGAAAAGGCAACAGGCAATCTAAACGGGGTCCAGGATGTTAAAAAAATTCTGGGACTCTTTCAAAACCCTAACGGGACAAACAAAACAAAGGCCGCAAAGCCGCAGCCAAACCTATTAAAAGGGAAGACGGTTCCTTCACGTGCACCGACAAAGACAAGGCCGACACCTTTGCCGACCTCCTAAGAAAAACGCATCGCCCGTATCAAGGTCCGGGCAACGATGACACCATCATAAACGCCATTGATGACTTTATCAATGAACACCTGGATATCTACCGTGACCCCAAATTCGATAACGAGCCAGAAGACGGGGATGACGATGACCTCGTCACCCCCATCACCAATGACGAAACCACCAACGTCATAAAAAAGTGCAGAAATTCCTCCTCACCCGGCGAGGACGAAGTGAGTTACAAAATTCTAAAACAAAGCCCAAATTCCTTAATCGAAAAACTGAACAAACTGTACATCGCATGCCTCACCCATGGCTACTCTCCTAAATGTTGCAAAACAGTCATCGGTGTCATGATACCGAAATCTTACAAGGACCCTTCCGATCCAGCCAGACCAATCATCCCCCTCAGCTGCTTTGGCAAGACATTCGAACGAATCCTTACCAATCGGCCCAGGGGGCGCCTTGAAGACAACGATTTATTTAATAATTGGCAAAGAGCCTATAGAAACCGTAAAGAAGGCATCGAGAATGTCTAACGCCTAGTCACTCAAATGAAAACCGCGATTGACAATCAGTAAATAGGCGCGGCAGTCCTGTTAGACGTCGAAAAAGCATTTGACTCCGTTTGGCACAATGGAATGCGCTATAAATTCTCTAAAATGAAACTCCCCATGAAATTGCTTAGATTACTATCCTCCTTCCTCAATGATCCCGAAATTAAAGTCAGAGTAAACAACGAAATGTCCGACAGAGTCCTCCTAGAAGCAGATACCCCCCCCCCCCCTCCCTCTCCCAAGGATCCGTCATCAAATCCCTCCTTTACACCTTCTATGTAATCGATCTCCAATTCTCCGAGGATGGTATCCAAGTCTCCCAATACGCGGACGATAGGGCCCTCTGGGACTCTAACAATACGGCCAGTCTACTCCAAAAACCTCTGCAACGCGCTCTCGAAGACCTAGAACAAAGGTGTGCAAAATGGAGAATAAAGCTGAATGCCAATAAAACCCAACGAATCACCTTTACTCGCAAGACAGGCAAACGCGACTTTCACCTGAAATTAATGGATAAAATCCTCCCAGAATGCAAAGAGGCGAAATTCCTCGTCATCACCATTGATAAAAAACTGTCCTTTAATAAACACACCGACGATATGGGGGGCGAAGCAACCAAACGCATTAACTTATTGAAAATGTTAAAGGGAACTTCCTGGGGAGCCAACCTGTCCACCTTACTCAAACTATACAAAGCCTTTGTGCGCCCAGTACTCGAATATGGGGCAATCATCCTAACTGACCTCATTCAAACTAATATGGGAAAACTCCAGAAGGTCCAAAATCACGCACTTAGGGTCGTCCTCCGTGCCCCGCACACCTATCAAAACACTCCACGACAGAGCCGATATCCCCACCATAAAAGACTGCCTTGCCTCTCTCGCCGCGAAGAACCACGATCGGCTAGCCGAAAGCCAACTAATATCCGAACTGCAGGTAATCTGCCAAAGCAGACAAAAACTCCAAAGCGTCAAAACTTAAGGAAATACTAACTAGGATTTTCACTGAGGTCAAAACGCATAAAACCTTTAGGAAATAATAACTAGGACTTATATCCGAGGGCAAGACAGGAAATTAACACATCTGGGTGTGGCTCTCTGTGTAAGCCTGCTCCTTGCTACCTCAACTATCTAAAATAGGCCGTTCATAAAGCTAGTACTCTAAACGAGGACAAGACAGGAAAGTAACACCCCCGGGTGTGGCTCTGTGTGTAAGCTTGTTCTTCGCCTCGAAATTGAGAACGAGAAGGTGAACTAACATGCAGATTAACAGCTTAGCTGTGGCATTCTACCAGAAAGGGCTGCCTTCACCGGCTCAGCTAAATTACATCACATTTAAAGACTGTTTTAAAACTAAATATACTATTTTTTGTTTTCTATCTTTTATATAATCTAATGAAAACTAATTCTGCCTTCTTCTTTTAGCAGGTACACAGAAGAATGCTTTTTGACAAGTACTCCAATAACCGCTATGGAAACTATAACCGTTATGGAAACTGAACATCCTCCACTCCATCCCTAAAAGTGGTCGACCACTTCAAGAGAGGCGGGCGTTGGTCCTGCGTCCCGCCTCTGCCCCTTTTCGTAAGCGTCCATTGCGCATCTTTTGTCCCAACCCAATAAGATTATAATGCAGGCCTGCTCCCGAATCAGGGAAGTGTGGGTCTTCTTTCTGGTGGTCCCCGAGAGGGGTCGTTGTTGTTTTCTTTCTAAGATGTCCTACCACACAAACAGAGACAGCCTGAGGCAGATTATACTTGCCAGTGATGGCCCGCGATAGAAATCACCTTCGAAGTGGCAGACTATACTTGCCTGAAAACTTGAAACTACTGCACCCTCGGGGAGAGGTAGTACCTTTGTAAGAGGAGCCAAGCTCCCACACTGGTCCTCACCCGAGGGTTCAACCTACAGCAGTCAACGAAGCCACACACCCGTTACACCTCAACCGGAGACGACTGCCGAGTACCAGAACCTCTTCCTTCTTCAACACGCCTTGACATGAGACAAAATTGACCATATACAATCACTGAGGGTCGAAAGGGGCTTGCCCTAAACCGTCCCTGCGCGCCTTCGGTCCGCGAAACCATTCCGTCCGCATTGCTCTCTTTCGGATCGCAGGACTTGAAACAACAGTTTGGTATGGACGAGACACGTTCAGAACATTTTCGCTTTACTTATGTATTTTCATAATAAATCATTGTATGACTACAGTCGTGGGTTATATGCGTCCCAGCCCATTCTTATACGGTAAGTTACTTATGTATTTTCATAATAAATCATTGTATGACTACAGTCGTGGGTTATATGCGTCCCAGCCCATTCTTATACGGTAAGACTCTACAAGTGGTGGCAGACGTGGAGGTATTGCAGGATGCAAACGCCAGACGTGCGTGGCTGCGTGACGGGACAGGAGAGGTACGACCAGAAGACACATGAAATGTTGAAGACACCGTCAGATTTCTGGCGAGAACATAGAAATAAAAAGAGCGAGAAGGACGCTAATCTGGAGATTAACGTAGACACACCAAGGACAGGGAACGCAAGGGATAACGAAATACACCAAAGTATACGATAACTGAAGATATGAACGGGTATTCCATACCAACACATAGACAGGGACGACACAATAGATGTGACGCAGAGAGCGAGAGTTCCGGGTACGTCTCATTTTTGGACAGGCCACGGCCGTGTTTTGAGATGGGTGGACGGGAAGAAATTACATTTAAATCAGAGGCGTTGCTCTCAATGTATGTCGGATGAGAGACGATGAATCGAGCACTGAATGTCAGGGAAAAAGAAAAGAGCACAAGACATCCTAGGTGAAGCCCACACAGCAGACACATACTGGGGAAAGAGTTCGGAACTGGCTTCAGAAATGGACGAAATCTTTAACAAGATGGTGAAAAGAATGGAATCTTTAATGTCTCAAATGCACGCTTTGAAGGAAAAAGAATCGGATCGATTGATACCCGGTTGTTCCACTGTGACGGGGACAGGTTTGGAAAGACGCGAAGCGTCACATAATAAAAGCAGACAGCATGGTGACAGTCGGAACTTTGACAGAAAAGAATCGTCACGGAACCTGTTTTTGAACAGATGCCCGAGCAGTGTGACGGGCCGATATAGCAACAAGGACGCAATTTCCACCAAGGTGGACGAAACTTGAAGACCTGATGTCACGGAAGAAAATGCAAAGCCAGAAATCCAGGTGCAACTGCCACCTCGCCCAACAAACGATGCGATGATGTCCAGGATAAAGCCGGATACATATTCTGGTAATACGGCATCGCCAGAGTATAAACAATTCTTTGAGGATTGAGCAAAGATAAATGGGTGGACGCCTGTAGAGAGAGCAACATACTTGGCAACCACACTGTCGGGTGACGCACAACAAGTCCTGGGAGAGTTTACAATAATGGACAACGTCACATATGATGAATTAGTTTCTAAACTTGAATGCAGATATGGGGCAGGTGGCCAAGCTGATTTATGTTTGGCAGAATTAAGAAATAGATCGCGGCAACAAAATGAATCTATCATAGAGTTGGGGAATTCAGTTAGACACCTCAGATCTTTAGCATATCCGGAACTGTCCAGATCAACAAGAGACAGGTTAGCAAAGGGCCATTTCATCGACGCCGTCAGTCACGCCGATTTGAGATGGCAGATCTTTCAGGTAAAACCTAAAGACTTGGACGAAGCCGTCTCCGTAGCTCTGGAACTAGAAAGATTTGCTAAAGCAGAACAGTTCAAGACTCGGAAATTTCTGAAATTAATGGTGACGCCCACAGATGTGCATGAGGAAAGTAAAGAAGGCACCGACACAAAATTGTCGCGAGATTTCTCCTATCTGAGTGACAGAATGGATCAACTTGCAAATGCCGTCGCAAAAGCTGTTGACGGCACTGCTGCTTGACTACAAAAACAACTGGACGCCTTGAGCAGTCAAGTGGGACGGAATGACAAACAAGATGAATTGGAACGAACCAGGGAGACGCCATGGGTGAAAGGGGGTGTGTGTTTCCCATGTGGCAGTGGGTTACATTATTTCCGTGACTGCACTGCAAGAAAATTTCAAAAATCGGGAAACGACAGACGGCTGGTCCGAAAGGGCCAGGGTCGGTTGTAGATGTTCGGCCCCTGAAACTGTCACAAGAAATGATACAGATGGAAGACAAGTCAGGTGACCAGCATTGCCAAGAATCTAGTTTATGGGTTGCAGCTAGAGAGGAGCAACACCAGTTAGCCTGCAGATAGACAGTGGCGCGTCACTGACAGATATTTCTGAAAGTGTTTACAGAAAGGTATCCAAAGCATTTGATATGCTTCTTACAGATAATGCTCTCACAGTAGAAGCGGCTAATGGACAACGTCTGAATGTACTAGGACAATGCCAGGTCCCACTTTTGATAGGCAGAATGGAAAGGAAATGGACAGTGACGGTCGCAAATATCACCGGAGTCCTAGGATTTGATTTTATGAAAGCAACCAAATGCAGTCTGGATATGGACAAAGTATCCCTAAAAATCGGAACAGAAATCATACCCAGCAGCAGCCTTGAGACAACAAACCAGGTTTGTTGCAGAGTCACTGTGTAGGAAACAACATCCATTCTGGCCGGCCATGAGGTAATTATGAAAGGTCAGGTTAACAAGCATGACGGAATGCCAGAGTATGGTGTTTTAGAACCCAGCAATAGTTATGGACTCCTACAGAAAGGACTGATGTTAGAAAAGTTATTAATTGATACTACGACAACAACAGTACCAAATACGAATAATGAACACGGGAAATGATAGTGTGATGCTTTATAAAGGGACAACAGTTGGTGTTGTAAATTCCATATCACGCATTGGCGGAAGTGCAATTTCGGTAAACAATGGGAATTATAAAATGGATGTTAGATCGAAACAGATACCAGCCCATATGCAAGACTTGCTGGACAGAAGCGTGACCGACTTAAATGAGGAGCATAAATGTCAGGTAAGAGAGCTACTTCGCAAAAAAATTGAATTTTTTGTCAAGAATGACGACGACATGGGGCGAACACATCTTGTAGAGCACGACATTCGAACATACGATGGTGTATCAATAAAGCAGCCCCCAAGACGACTTCCAATATTTCGAAACGAGGCCAGGAAGTTGGTACAAGAGATGCTAAATAGGGGGATTATTGAGCCGAGTTGCAGCCCATAGTCTCGCCCAATTGTTCTGGTTCGACGAAAGGATGGCAGAACCAGATTCTGCATGGATTATCGGCGTCTCAACCAAAAGACAGTAAAGGATGCATACCCTCTACCAAATATAACAGAATCTTTAGATTGCCTCGGGAACGCCAAATGGTTCTCGACTCTAGATCTACTAGCTGGATATCATCAGTGCCCTTTGACTGAAGAGGCAAAGTTAAAGTCGGCATTTGCAACGAATTTGGGTTTGTTTCAGTAGAATGTCCTCCTGTTTGGTTTCGCCGGAGCGCCATCAACGTTCGAGCGTCTCATGGAACGTCTGTTAAGTAGATTACAAGAAGACACCTGCTTGGTGTACCTTGACGACGTTCTCGTTTTTGGGTCCAGCTTTGAAGAGCATTTGGTTCGCTTACAAGAAGTATTAAATAGAATAGGAACTGCTGGGTTAAAACTAAAACCGCCCAAATGCCATCTACTGAGAATGGAAGTGCTGTACTTGGGTCATGTGGTGTCGGCCGAGAGCGTAAAAACCGACCCAGGAAAGGTTAGTGATGTTGTGGAGTGGCCAGTCCCGCAGAATATAGCAGAAGTGAGGAGTTTTATAGACCTAGCGTCGTACTACAGAAAGTGTGTGAAGTCATTTGCTGATATTGATTGACCTCTTCACAGACTTATCGAAAAGGGACAAAAATTTGTATGGATTGGTGACTGTGATATAGCTTTTAACACATTGAAGGAAAAATTGACCACAACGCCAGTTCTGGGCTATCCTTGCTTGGAGGGGGAGTTCATTCTCGATACGGGCGCTACTAGTTTCAGAATAGGAGCTGTGCTGTCACAGAAACAAGGAGAGGAAGAAAGGGTCATAACCTACGCTAGTAGAACTTTGTCATGGTCGGAAAGAAATTATTGCACGACTCGCCAAGAACTCCTGGCGGTGGTTTATTTTACAAAATATTTCCGGCATTATCTCTTGGGTAGACACTTCAAACTTAGGTCTGCCCATGGCTCATTACAGTGGTTGCTAAATTTCAGACAGCCAGAAGGGCAAGCGGCATGATGGCTGGAGATACTAAGTGCATATGACTTTACGCTAGAACATCGTCCAGGCCAACGTCACACCAATGCTGATGGGTTATCACGTCCATGTAAACAGTGCAGGTTTGAAAGTCTTCCTCAGCCAAGTAAGGAAACACAGGAGCATCTACCAGTTAAAAATGTGCTGACAATCAGACTAATGTCAAAATGGGACGACGAATTTATATCTCACGTTCAAGACAATGACAGGGAAATTGGATTCATCAAGAAGCTGAAAGCTCAGAAGAAGCCGAAACCCGCTGCCTTAGAACTGTCTGCTGAATCAACTGAAAAGAAATTGTTATGGAGTCAATGGGGCGGTTTTGAGATAAATGGAGGTATACTGTACAGACGCTTTGAAATGAATAATGGGAAGGAAGTGAAATGGCAGTTGGTCCTGCCTGAACAATTGTGAGACGAAGCTCTGCATGAGTTGCATGGAAGCAAAACAGCTTGTCACCTGGGGTTTAAGAAGACTTTGCAGAAAGTAAGAGACCGTTTCTACTGGGTATCAGTCACCAGAGAAGTCGACATATTCTGCAAATAATGCTCTTCCTGTGCACAAAGAAAAACTGGAGGAAAGAAACGAAGAGCGCGGTTGAGACAGGATCAAGTTGGGGCGCCAGGGGAGAGAATCGCCCTTGATCTGATGGGACCACTTCTACTTACAGAAATGGGTAATAAATATATCCTTGTGATGGGTGATTACTTCACCAAATGGGAGGAAGCGGTAGCCATTCCTGACATGTTGGCCAGAACTGTTGCATCAGCTTAAGTGCAGGATTTTATTTGTCGGTTCGGGTCATCCAGGGAGTTGCACTCAGACCAAGGCACAAATTTCGAATCTGCTGTCTTTAAGGAAGTGTGTGTTATCCTTGGAATAAACAAGACTAGAACATTCTGGGTACCACCCCCAATCAGATGGTATGATCGAGAGATCCCACAAAACTCTGGAAAATATGCTGGCTGTGACCATCAGCAAACACCAGAGTGATTGGGATCAACTGCTACCGTTGGCCATGATGGCCTACAGAAGCGCGGTACACGAATCAACAGGACAAACAATAATATGACAATTGGACAGGAAGTAAATCTTCCCTTGGATGTTACCATACCACCAACGCCGGATGAACAATCAACCTCTACGGAGTACGGTGAAAAATTACGCGAACGATTACGGGAGGCTCACACGAATGCCAGAGAATGCTTATGAGGACGTCTGAAGCACCCGAAAAGAGGATACGACAGAAAAGCCTCGGGCAGCCCCTTTCACGTCGGTGTCGCCGTCTGGCTGCACAATCCTGCCAAAAAGAAAGGGCGGTCTCCAAAACTCGAGTGTCCTTGGGGCGGACCATTGGTGGTAGTTAGGGTCCTCAATGATGTGACCTATCGAGTACCGAAGTATCCTGAGGCTTGTTCTAATGTGGTACATTTCGATCGCCTTAAACCATGAGTGACTCCTTGTGAAAATGCCTGGGTTCTAGGGAAGTCAAAACCTAAGGAGAGGGATCAAGTTGAGGAGGGTGTGCAAACAGAAAGTATTGGGGTGAAGGGTATAGAAAATGATCCCCAACGAGGCAAGATAGCAGACCTGAGCAAGGATGATAAATCGCAAACCGAAGCGGTTGTAGGAGTAATGGATACCCCCGCATCGTTTATTAATGGCAGAAGGCACACAAGGAGAAACAGAAAGGCCCCAAATCATTTGGATGGAATTAATGAAATCCTTAACAGCACATTTGTCTCTCAATTTGTTAGTCACAAGATTTAATTAGATGGCACATACCAAACAAGTTGAACAAAAGATTTCCAGACCTCTGTCGCCAGCAAGATTCCCCGAGATGACACCTCCATCTGATCAGAAAAGGTATAAGTGTGACAAATGTAACAAGGAATATAACTGTTCAGCTTCTCTTCGTCGCCATGTTTATGACAGACATCATTTTCGCTGCAAAGAAAGTCCATCAAGGGAATCTGTAAGGGCGTTTGATCGTGACCGTCATGAACGTTCGCAACATTCTATGATACCTACTGTTTTCCAGAAGAACAAGAGGAAGCCCACAAGCCCCACCCACTGTTAGCAGTGAGACACTTTATGGTGGAGATGTTCTTGACGTCTGCCCTTCTGATAACGAGAGCATGATCTCCGTGGAATCGGTCAAATGGCAAAAACTTGTTCCAGAGCCCGCTGATGAAGTGATTCCGTCGTCGCATTCGAAGAATGTTACACATATTAAAGAAACAGTGATCAGAAAATTTTATGAGGATGATCGAGTAATTGAAACTGTCACAACTCATCGCAAGTACACCTTGATACGTTGAGATTGTCGGGACGACATCTTCCCAGAAGGGGTGGGGAGGCAGTGTAGAGAAGTGTCTTCAACGCAGTTGAGTGCTGATTGGTTAACTTTAGTTTTATGTTTTATGCATGCGTTGGCAGTTTAAAAGGTTTGACCACACCGCGCATCGCTCTCTTTCGGATTGCAGGACTTGAAACAATAGTTTGGTATGGACGAGACACGTTCAGAACATTTTTGCTTTACTTATGTATTTTCATAATAAATCATTGTTGATCTACATATTAGTCGTGTCTGATATTTGTCCCAGTCCATTCTTATACGGTAAAACGCTACAATATATATAACGAAGATTACTACAATATATGTAACGAAGATTAAGTATTGTTTGTTTTATCGTAGACTATTTTCAAGAGAAAATAGATCATTTTGCTATCAACACTGATCGACACACCATTTTGTGCAAGGAGAACAACGAATTAGCTGAGGTGCACGGCGGAGTGAATATTATCATACTTGCTCGACAGAGGTGTAACTAATTCATGTGCGTAACATTTAGATCTTACTGTTCACTACGAAAGGATTTAACAGAATGTTTTTTGGGGAGAAACCATTTATAATTTGAAAATAGTCATGATCATCGAACATTTACATAAAAATAAAGAGGGGAGACGGATGGCTCGCATGCTAATAAAAATTGTGAGAAACAGAAAAAAAAATAAATTGTAGAAGACAAAAAAAAAAAAAAATCAACAAATGTTAAATTTCTTTTTTTTATTTCGTAAATAAATGTTTATAATATATCAATATTATTTCTTCTTTTTTTTAGTTTTTTTTTGTTTTCCTATTTAATAATTATTTTCATTTTCATTTTTTTTTCCCTTCACAAGATCTGAGTTGGATATTCTTTTCCCAGTAATAAATGCACAATACTTTCTCAATCATAATTTGTAAGATTTTTCGGTATTTTCCCAAACTGCTCAATTTCGAAATCCAAAGGATGCAGTTGCCCTCGACTCTTGATCATTGTCTTCCACCACTCTATCACCTCGTCCTCGTCGAGCTTTTCCATCACGGATGCAAAACACAGGACTATGGCATCTTTGTGTTCCGCGGTGTAACAGGTGTGTGCCTCGACATGTAACCCGGACATCTCTCGCTCATCACTCTCAGAACGTTTAAATCTGCAAGATGTGCACAAACCCTGTATAAGACATTTCTGAGAATCTTCTTGCGTAGAACATCTCTCATCATATGTTCTGGCTTCTGCCTAGGATTTATGATCTTTAAAAATGACGTTTTATTTAATTTTTTTTATTTTGAATTTTATTTAATTTGTTTCCTTCTATTTCATAATATATAGAAAAACAACCCAACATATAAAAAAATATTTTCTCCGTCACAGAAAGACAGAACCGCGACCGATTGAATTGGTGGGGGAAGAAGGAAATCTCTCTCTCTCTCTCTCTCTCTCTCTCTCTCTCTCTCTCTCTCTCATCCAAGATATTTCTACTGAATCGACCTCGTGAACCAGAAAAATACTCGAAAACACGGATGATAAAATACAGTTTGTAGAATTTGTGATGGTTTCTAGTGTTCCACATATGAGTGAACATAGCCAAATTGACCTACTCCGTCGATGAGACACTTAAAAATACCGACAAAAAGTTCCACGTTTTCATACATTTCAAATGTTGAAGAGTGTGTTGTTCGCATCACCTGTTCAGATTTCTCGCCAGAAATGAATTTGATAGCCACGAGACAATACACGACTTTTCAATCCCAAACTGATTTTATGTGAAAACATTTGTCATTTCATCTCGGATTTGGAAGCGTTTGCATATATCCACTGTCATCTGGTGAAAAAAATGCGATGACTTCTCGGACTGGGCTCGAACTGGATGATCTCAAAATTTTCTAAGACTTTCTAAGATTTTTATATCACCCAATCTCCGAGATTCAATCGAGAAGACGGGACAGATCCTTGTAGTCTCTCTATTGGCGAGTCGATTTCCCATCCGATGTCTGACTCAAAAAAGTCATGTGAAGTCTAATGTGGGCTCGTATCACACTTAGTCGATTTCTCTAGAAAGTAAGCGCGAAAATCGCGAGAAATTGCCTAAGAATTTTTTTAAGTCAAAAAGTCAGTTTTGCTGGGCTTGAGCCGGCTTCTATAACATTAGAACCTTCTCATAAGGACAAAGAATCACATATTTACACATGTCATTTGCTGCTTTTGAAAGTATTTTATTTTTTATGCTTACTCATGAAGAAAATATGGTATATATACCCACAAACCCAAAGAGCAAAGATATCATATTTTCTCTCATGTAAGTGCTTCACAAAATTGTCAGCAGTGTTAAAAGTTTTAACCAACAGTATCTAAACCTTTGACGTTGATAACTAACACATAACACAGTATATGTATTATAGTGGAACCACTATTATTACTAAGGGGATATTTCTTACCTGATTCAGAGCTAAACCCGTCGCCATGCTTATTCTAAGACGAAACAGGGCAAAAAAGTCCATTTGAAACTATAATCGTAGGTGAACAGGTTCTCATGGTAGTGAACATTCATACCAAGTTGCAAAGGAATATACTCATAAACATCTGAGAAATCGTACGGTTGGACGGACGGACGGACGGACGGACGGACGGACGGACGGACGGACGGACGGACGAATGGACAGACGGACGGATGGATGGATGGATGGACAAGATGATTACAGTATGCCCACCCTCCCTGAACTCGCTGTGGTGTGTGTGTGTGTGTGGGGGGGGGGGGGGGGGGGTATAACTATTTTTGGTCATCCAAAGTTGTCCACATCCTTTTGCATTGTTTACAATTCATGGGAGAGTGCCAAAGGGCGCTCTCCCATCAATTGTAACAATACAAATCCTAACAAACTAAATACCTTCACTTGCATAATAATTTAAAGCGTATTCACTGAATTCAAAACCGTTCAAATGCGACACTGATCTTCAAAGTAAAGCCCAAATATGGGCTCCCAGCACTCAAACAGTTAATGGAAAAACCATCTTAACACTTTACCCAACATAATGGCCTAAAAGGCCAGCGCTTTTCACAAAAATACCATTCAATTTTCATTATTGTTTTCTTCATTTTTTGTCTTAAAAACATAGCTTATTACCCCTCATTGGAACAAGCTTGTTGAGTGTTAACCATTGAGTCTGTTCCAATGAGGGGCCATAAGCTATGTTTTTGATGCAAAAATTGAAAAAAAATCAGTTATTCAAGGATTCTGTTTGCAAGTATTGTCTGATTTTCATTTTAGGTAAAGGGTTAACTGCATATAATTTCTAAAACATTTTTCTTCAGTACAAATTTGACCTGCTAATTGTAAAACAGTTAGAGCATAAATTCTTTTTTTCACTGAATAAAAAAATCCTGTGATCTACAAAAGACTTATTCTGATGAGGCCCACTTTAATTCCCCATGTTTATAGACATATTTCGCCTCAGTGCAATATAGTTATTATTTAATCTATGTTGTCCCTCTATCCCGATAAATTCTGTCTTCTGATTGGTCAAAATTCCCGGGACAAAAGGCCATGACGAAGGGCGCACCCCACGTTCAAGGTATATGAGAGCGTGCAAGGGAATAAGGGGGCATGCAAAACATCGGGGGTATATGGTTTAAATGAAAGCTTTTAGCTTTCGCTCACCTTTATATAAAAATCAAGCAAAAAAACCTGAAAATAGTTACAAATATCATCAGATTTCTGAGAATTCGGTCATATTTCACCGTTATAAATTAAATAGTCGAATAATTAAATCAAACAACTTAAGAAAAATAAAATAGACCAAATATGTCAACAGAATACTGTTTACTCGTTTCCTTAACAACCCAAGGGATGTAACTCTATCTGTTGTATTCTGCGTTTGTAAAACAAAACAGTTATTCACGAATTTGGTCCAACTGATTGCGGTGCGTGCGAAACGCGTCCGCAAATTTATTTCCACTATGTTTCTATTGTTTCAAACGGGACAAAAACGTTATCTCCGCCGACATGTATACTAAATGGAAATTTAATACCTGGATGTCTCATTTAAATACCTCGCCTGCGGCCCAATGTTTAAAAACCGTCATCCGGGTATTAAATTTCGATATACCATACATGTTGGCGGAGATAACTTATAATATCATTTTTGGCGCATCTTCACGAGCTCCGTCAAGGAAGGTGGGGTCGTCTCGCTATGCCGGTTGCTATTGTTTAGTAAAAATGTGTGAAGATTAAGTACATCAAAGGGAGAAGGATTATAGTCCGTTTCTTATTCGTTTACTCATTTAATGATGAAGTTGGTTAACGCGACTGGACTTAATCACGGTAAAATGACATTTGATAACTATTTTTTGAGAGGAAAAGTTGAATGTAATTTTGTAAAAAATGAACCTTTTTACAAAATTACATTCAACTTTTCCTCTCAAAAAAAGTGACATTTGATAACTATTTTTGGAGAGGAAAAGTTGAATGTAATTTTGTAAAAAATGAACCTTTTGAGACAATAAAATTTATAATTATTCACAACACTATATATTCAATTAAAATCCAGTACTGTGCGAAACAGAGTCCAGGTACTGGAGTAGTCCAATTTCACCAGCTTGAAATATTCTTTTAAAATGCCCCAGAGAATTGTCAATTTTTCTGTACTTTTTTTTCCTGGGTGCCAGTTTTCCTCCTGCATTTAGTTGAATTATTGTTGATTCCTGGAATGACTGTTCTTTTTTGAGGAAGTCTATCATTCTGAAAATGTTGGGATGTGACCCGGCGATGAATAAACTTAATTTCCGGTGCCAACCCTCGATATGGTTCGTCGTGCGTGGCCCAACCGTGTCAAAATGGTTCCACATTAACCGTCCGTGGTCACCTTCCACCCAATAACTTGTCACATAGTCAGTGAACTGTTCTACACTAGCATTTACAGGAGCCTCCTCGAGGGTTAAAAACCACGCATCGCTGACATGCTCAACAGGAACTAGCGGAAGAGGAATAGCCCTCCGCACCACACACTGAACTTCTTCGTCATCCTGGAACAATGTTTTCAAACCACTTTTCTGGGCATGTTTCCACACAGCCTGCCCATAATGAAAGAAACATCCTTTGAGGGTCACGTTTGGAAAAGTTATTTGAATGGCGTTTTGAGCTGCAGTTTCATAGTCCGTAAAAACTTGTCTTGGTGTAAGGTTGATGCCGAATTGACTGGCTTTCTCTACAATAAGTCGGAAAAATCTTTCATAAGTTTGCTGAGTTTTATTAGGCAGTAGCCCAAACACTAATGAACACATCTTATTTTCCACAAAAGCATGAATAATGTACAATTGATAAAAAACATCCGATGAAAACTTCTAATCAAGCTAAAAAAACACACACATATTTGATAATAACTATACTTTGATTTTATTGCGTCAGTGGTGTTAATTAATTTCTGCCGACCGGCATAGCGAGACCAACCCAAGGAAGGTTGATGCAATATAGAATATAAGAAAATTACCAAATTCCAGTTCTTCAGATAGTCCTGTAAATTGAATATTTTTCACTCCTATTCAATGAACAGAATTCCACTGTACTTATGTAATTCTGTTCATGTAGGAACTTGGCACCATGTTGCACATACATTTTGGCACCATTGTTAACCCTTTACCCAACGAATTGGCCGCATCCGCCCGCGTAATCATCACGCACATTCAGCAGTTGTAAAAATATTATGTTTCAAAAAATTTCAACAAAACCATATCATGTGACCCCTCGTTGAAATGAGCTCGTCGAGCTCATTCCAATGAGGGTCACATGATATGGTTTTGTTGAAATTTTTTGAAAAATTTGAAAAAATGATATTTAAAATAATAAATTTTGATATCGTCTGCGTAGGGTAAAGGGTTAAAGAAAAACTCGTAACGAAGGCCTCCATTGCTGCAGTTAACGCAATTGCTACGTATGGGTCTTAAACCTTTACTACTGATCTCCATAAAAGTGAAATGTGGAACGTCAGCAAAAAGCATCCCCACTCAAAGCCCTCCCCCCCCCCCCCCCACCTCCCCCGATGGAATAAAGTCAATGAATGCGATAACTCCTCCCAGTCCATGATGTTTGATCTAGTGAAAGCTGTATGCTGTATCATAACTGTTTTCTCTTCATCAAACACCATGGTACCCTCCTACCTTGGCCTGTTCGAGAAGTTAACTAATCAACGGAAACACCCGTAAGTGGTTACAATTTCAAAGTCGACGATTATGGGTTTTCAGCACCCAACAATTCCCAGCATTTTCGCTAGCCCCTCTTCGCTTTCTGACACTAGCACCATATCGTCCTAAAAAATAGCCCCGGAATCTTCAAATACCCAACTGCTAACCCCTCGTGGCCACGCAGGAGTTCATCTCCTAGACATTTGATGTACAATGCAAAAAGAATTGGCGAAAGGATACACCCCTGTTTTAGACCTATCTCCATAGGCACACGTTTTGTTGTTATGTTACCCAGGCTAAGTTCACTCTGTACATCTTTATATAATGCTTCAGAATTCCAACAACTCATCTCCCAAGCCCCGGGTCTCAATTTTTCGCTGCATACCCTCCCTCCATACTCTATCGTATGCCTTTTTAACATCCAAAAAGGCCATAAACATCTTTTTCTTTTTTGTTTTCGTGGATTCTATCATTTGGGATAGCGTGAAAAGATGGTCAGTGACTCTCCTTCCCTTCCCGAAGCCATTCTGAATCTCTCCCCAAAACACTTCTCCTCATTCACCTCCTCTAATCTCCCACACAGGACTTTACAGAAAACTTTTCCAATGTTGCTACTGACAGAGATCCCTCGATAATTATCCAAAACGTCTGTTTCCCTCCTTTTGTGAGTAAATGTCACTTTGCTTTCTCTCAACTCTTTTGGGACCTCATGTTTTTCTATGGCTAAATTGAATAAGACAGTTAGGCTTTCCCAGAGTTCCTCTCTCCCTTTTATTGAGAAACTCGTTAGGAATCACCTCCCTCCATAAAGTACTATCTGTGAGAACATAGTCGATTATTGATTTTCTTTCGTTCCTCTCCCAGGTCCATTTCCCCTTATACCTCGCGTCCCGCTTCAGAATTTTTAGACCGAGCTCATTTGTGAAGTTCTACAGCTCCCTATGGTGAGTGTACTGGTATTGGGATAGGGGATATCCTATAGCTCGATGGGATTTGGATTAGGCTACTTTGCTTCAAATTGAGCGTACGATCTATCCTCTGTCTCTCCAATGTTCACTACCTGAACAGATTAGTCATTTCCCTGTACTCTACTACTATAAGTTCAAGTCGCACCCACCGCACCTGGACACCAATGAGCCGGATCTCAGGATGACACTTAATAACGAGCACATCATAAAAGATGCTACAAGTATCCTGGTATAAGTAACATGGTACTGGCATCATGGTAGTGCCATGGTACAGGTACCATGGTAGAACATGGTCCGTGTACCATGGTAAATGATGAGGGGTACCATGATACAAGTACCCTGGTATAAATAACATGGTAATGGTATCATGGTAGTACCATGGTACATGTACCATGGTACAGGTACCATGGTAAACGATGTGGGATACCATGGTACTTGTACCATGGTACAAGTATCGTGGTATAAGTACCGTGGTACTGGTATCATGGAAGTACCATGGCAAATATGTATGGCACCACAGTTTGTACCATGGTACTCTGTGCCAGGTAACACCATGGTACAAGTATGGTAAAATGTACCACGTTATTTCGGTCCTGGTACTTCCCTGGTATCACCATAGTAATACCATGGTACTACCATGGTACAGGTACCATGGTTGTACCAGGGGCCAAAATACCGTGGTACATTATACCATGGTAAAACCATGGTACATTTTTATAAGGGGTGTACCATCGGGACCGGTTATCTAAGTGATTTGGTCGTCGTTTCCGAGATGCTATAGTCCCGACTTCAATTCCCGGTTAAATCACCTGGGTTGTGTCCTGAACAAGGTTTTTCATTACCATTGCTCGCCTGGAGGAATGGTGGCGCCGTGTGCTAATACGTGCCAAAGGCTGGAGGTACACATGATTTCAACCAGTGCTAACCATGCTTTTGTGGGATTGTCACAATGGGCAACTGAAAGTGACTTGCCGCTTCTCGTTGGTTCTGCCTGGGTACTCCGGCTCCCACCAGGGGGGATGAAGTGTCTTGCTCAAGGACACAAGTCGGTGCGCTCGGTATCTCGCTGTCGCAGTTTCGATCCCTGCATGGGGATCGAACCTGAGACGACGTGGTCGCGAACACATTACTCTAACCACTGAGTACCATGTTACTACCATGGTACATGCTTCATGGTACTACCATGATACCAGTACCATGTTACTTATACCAGGATACTTGTACCATTTTTTACCATGGTTAACTTGTACCATGGTGCGACCAAGATACTAATACCGCGGTACTTATACCAGGGTACCTATACCAGGGTACTTGTACTCAAATCTTTTACCATGGTACCTGTACCATGATACCAATACCACGGTAATTATAATACCAGGGTACTTTTACCATGGAACAAGTACCATGGTACCCCACATCGTTTACCATGGTACCTGTACCATGGTACTAGCATGTATCGCACCCTGATATGTGAACATTGTGTGGTTGTACATCCATTTTGTACCATGGTAGTACCATGGTGGTACTATAGTACACATGAATTGTACAGTGGAAGTACCAGGCTGTACCATGTTAGTACCAGGCTGTACCATGGCATTACCATGGTAGTTCCATGGTACACCATGGTAGTACCATGGTACTTTTTCATAAGGGTTATTGGGTAGTTTAGTGAAGAACCGTGTGTGATCACCCCACCCCAAGCCCACCCCACCCCGGAAACATCACCCCATTAGTGTACCCGTTTCACTCGATAGTTTAGAGAAGAACCGTTCACTCGGTAGTTTAGTGAAGTGTGTCTGGTCGCTCACTACTACTACATCATTACACCGAGCAACATGAAACTTTGTATGAACAATCACCTATCCTCGGGGAGTGTTCTAAGGGGATTCATGTCCCCAGGGGTCGCCTCCTATGGGGTGTGGGTGGGGTGATGCCCCCCGGTTGTTCTCTAACTAGTCTTACAAAGTTACGTACAGCAGCACCAAACTTCGTATGAACAATCTCCTACCCAAAGAAGTGACACAAGGGGGGTTGATATCCCCGGGGTGGGTGCAACGTGGTGCGGTGGGGTGGTAAGTGATATTCCGGGATACCTTGAGACCCACGACCATTAAACCTGGTGTGACCAATCCACTACCCCCAACCAGTCTCCTAATTGGGGTAATGTCCCCGGGGTGGGGGGGGGTGGTGGAGGTTATTATCACGCATGGTTCTTCACTAAACTACCCAGTGAAACGGGTACACTAATGGGGGTGATGCCCCGTGGTGAGGTGGGGTGGGATGGGTGGAAGTTGGGTTTGGGGTGGGGTGATCACACACGGTTCTTCACTGAACTAACCAGTGAAACGGGTACACACCCAGCTAGACTATATATATATATATATATATATATATATATATATATATATATATATATATATATATATATATATATATATATATATATATATATATATATATATATACTTCATCAAATATTTTATATAACTTCGTCAAATTGCCGTCATGCTCGGAAGTTTACTTCCTTCTAAGCGGCTTTCATTTTTGACTAATTCTTATTCCGTTACGTTAAGTGCCGTACCAATGTGTATCGCGTCATGGGAACGTAAAATTTAGCGTCACACAAATCCTAATTGTTGAATGGGAATTATAAAATTGATCGAGATACGCGTACGTCTTACAGATCGATTTATTATTTGGCAAGTGGCCGCCTAGCTCCGAATCACGAACCCGTCTATAAAATCGCCGATACATATCTTCCTTGGGTGGCAACAAGTAAAGGTATGTTCCGCATTACACGTTGTTCACTGTTTTTAATTGTAAATTATGGACAAGCAATACCGTATCAGATCTTCCTTAGGTGGTAACAAGTGGAGATATATTCCGCGTTTTTATGCGTAAATTTTGTTTTCAGTCTTAGAATTAGGAGCATTCAATCATTTATCTCAACCTCGCCCTGGTAACAGAGGCATAAGCGAGTTCGCATGCCGTATTCACACATTCCTTGACCCGAATTCGGGTCTCTTTGGCTACCACATTCGGGTCAAGGAATGGTTGAATGTGTGAATACTACATGCGAACTCGCTTCTGCCTCTGTTACCAGGGCGAGGTTGAGATAAATGATTGAATGCTCCTAATTCTAAGACTGAAAACAAAATTTACGCATAAAAAACGCGGAATATATCTCCACTTGTTACCACCTAAGGAAGATCTGATACGGTATTGTTTGTCCATACTTTACAATTAAAAACATTGAACAACGTGTAATGCGGAACATACCTTTACTTCACTGAAAAACTTTTCTAAGTCAAAGTGACTAACAAAGGTTAGTCAGAATCTTTGTTAGTCATTTTGACTAACGTCTGAGCTACTTAGTCAAAAAGTGGTTAGTCAAAATGACTAACCTGAAAATGTCGTGTTAGCCATTCGCAAAAGAAGATCGTTATTCGGGTGTTTTAATGCTAAAAAAACTACTGTATGCGAATATTTTAATTCTTATTATCAAAGAAATAGAAGGGACAGATAAATAACCACTGAAAAATAAAATAACCCAGACGCCGCGTGTTTTAAATCAACGGAATGAAATCCGAGGTTCTCGTCCATTGTTTATTCTGCGAGGAGAACTCAGAAATTTACAGGATTATCGCTCCTGTGAGAACAAAGAATTCTGGGAAAATTCTGCCATTTTCAAATTTCTTGAAGAGCCGAAAGTTTGTTTTTGTCAGAAGATATCTTGTATTTTATTTGCGGATCCTCAGAAAAACATATTGTGTGAGTACCTGGGAGAACGATAAAAACTCATAGCTTCCACAGGAATCAAGTTTTGTTATTCAGAATCGGATGAGCTGGAAAACGCTGAGAAGCTGGATGATATTCCACACCAGATAAGCGAAGATTCGTTTGTTTGTGAATGTCATGGATGGTAAATCTCAAGATACAAATATTGGATCTGAAACGTCGGAAGATGTGGCGTCTGTGGCATCGAACAAATCCGGAGTTGATGGTTTGGATGAAACTTTCCCAACAGATTAAAATCAAAAGTAAGTTAATGTATATACATGTACATGTACATGTACAGCATTGCTGGAAATAAGTTGTAGTAATATACAGGCATTACAATTTATAGTAGTATTATTAGTAGTTGGAGGATGGATTGTCACCAAATCACTCATGGTGTGGAGGTGTCATCAGAGGTACTACTCTCAAATTTTGTACAGAAACACAAGCAAAGATTCAACCAGTAGGCCTCCGGGTTAAATCCAGAGGTCCATTGGCTGAAACTTGGCTTATGCAAATTCCGCTTTGCAAGTTGCAACAAATTAGCATTTATTGCTGGAGAGAAATCATCAGTCATTGACATCAGACCATGGCATGGGTGATTTATTGGTAATACACTCTCCTTGTACTGTACATCATACATGTACATGTATTGTAAATGCAATTAAATTTTTTCTTTATTTTACATTTGCTAGTACCAGACTGAGAGGATTTAAAGAAAAGTTTTCTAAGATCTTTTCAAGAAACTCTGCCAGAGCTGTTGCTAATAATAAAGGGCAAAATATGAAAGTTTATTGTGATAACAATTTTTTTTTCGGTGGGGGTGGGGGGGTCAGGCTGAACAGAGGGGGTACGTGGAGAGTGTATTATCACTAAATCACCCGCAGTGTTGAGATTCCACCCAAGCAATAATAGCAAATTTGTAGCAAAGCATAACCAGCACAAGCAAAGTTTCAGCCAATGGACCTCCATGTTAAAACCAGAGGTCCGTTGGCTGAAACATTGCTTGAGTTTTTTGTCGATATGACTACACAATTTGAAAGTTATAGCTTGGGTGTTAACACCACTCCGTGGGTGATTTAGTTACAATCCACTCTCCACGTACTGTAATACAGATCAGAATTATTTTGATGTGATAATGTTGATTTGATCTACAACAGTAATATGATTACAGTAAACTCAATTGCTCAGAATTGTGCTGTGCATAGAGAAATCATTTGTGCATTGGTATTTCATTTGTGAGTTTTCCATATGCCATGGGAAATTTTGAGGTTTGTTTTGATGGATAGTTGAACATGCATAACAGTGCAATTACAGTACAGCTGACATGGACTGGTCACTTTCCACGGGTTGGCAACATTTCCATGAACACAATGATATTAGATTCCAAACACAAATTATGCATGTAATACAATATTACAGGAATAATCATTAAAAATTTAATTAATACAAATTTCGGGTTATACAAATTTTTAAAGGCCTGCTGTTAAATGTACTTTCTTCATAAATATTAAATTGTTTCAGTTTACTGGAGTATGCCTTTAGGCATTCCCCCAGTGAACTGCAACAATTTAATATTTTCATGTTTGAAAAGTAAGAATAATAATTTGCGGATCTTGTTCAATGTTGCACAGGAAATATGGAACCGACTCAGCCGACATAAAAATAAGTAAGCTCAACTAATTGAACACTTCTGTAGTATAACATTTAATGTACATTTACTAGACCTGATCACACACATATTTCCTCGATTTATTGAAAAAGGTTGCGAAATTTTTTAACCATATGGAATGAAGTCTACAGTTGAAACTAGAAGTCCTGTCACAATGGTACTGGGATGTTTCGGCCTTGGGACGTTTCGGCCCGAGATGTTTCGGCCCGAGACGTTTCGGCCTCCATATATTGAGGTACCGGAGAAAGGAGAAAATTTTTGAAGTGGGTCGAGGACACAAGAACACGTGATCAGGCACTCGCGAAATTCTGAGTGAGGAGAAAATGGAACAATGCAAAACATTCTGAAGATTTTTCTTATTTATCCTTTTTAATGTATTTGTATTGGAAGTACATTTTTTTTCTTTTAAATAAACAGAAATACCAATGTAAAAAATAACAGAGAGAAATAAATACACAAATAGAAAGACATCGAGCAGAATACATATAATATATTACATGTATGTATTTACTAATCGTTTGAGTACTAAATTTGACAATGTTCAAAGACACTCAGTAAATTTCAGATGTTGTTCACTGGCAGGCCCGGCCTTCTGAAAACCACTTCTACTGGAGGACTGAAATCGCTTCCTGAACCAAAAGCTTTACACACTGGTATATTTTATGAGAATGTATAAGTAGAGTTATTGACTTATCAGTAGTTTCAACATTACTGAATTCCATGTGGGAACCTCGGGAGGTGAAGCAGTGCTTGTTCAGTAAACAAGCATTAATTGTTTAACTTGTAAAATAGTATCCAATCACTAATATTTGGGGTGGAAGTCCTCTAAAATTGGCAATATAGGTATAAACGATTGACTAAACTTGACTTTATCTTCATGTTGTGGTCATGATTAACCACTGGGCAGACATATGTGACCTTAAACACCAATAAATAAATATAACATTACTGAATCCCAGTAAAATGCATTGACCTATTGTTAGCACTATTAATCTTGCTGCACAAGGCAGCTATATATTGCTACACTCCCGTTCTCCGGTGCAAGCACAAGATGTCGGAAGTGGCAAAATATAGCCGTCTTACAGAGGCTAGGCGGACAGCTGCAGTTTTTTTGGCAGTCACACCAATGTAATGAAGATACCAATTATTATCCCGAACAATCACTTCATCTATGAGAAATACAGTATGTGGAGAGTGATTTACCACTAAAACACTCGTGGAGTGAAGTTTCCACCCAGACAATAACAGTCGGTTCATGTGGTAATGCATTAAAATGACAATCACAGTTTTAACCAAGGGACATCCAGGTTGAACCCGGAGGACCCTTGGCTGAAATTTTGCTTGTCATTCTAATGCTTTTCCAAGACAAGGATTTTTGTCTGAGTGGAGACGCCACCCCACAAATGATTTAGCAACAATCCATACTCCATGTAATGTAAGATGTCCAACATTAGGTACTGTGTTCGCTACTTTTTTCCTAAAAAGAGTGGTAGACAGAAAAATTGCTCACCTGAAAGTGCTAGGCCTGCACTGGTCTGTTGTAAGTCTACAAATAATTTGAAGAACCTCTGTGTTCTGCTAAAATAAAATCTTATTCCTGTGGCGTTTGTGATGGATTTATCATTTCAAGGGTTGTTAATTCACCCCCATTGATTAGGAATTATCATTGTTTTGTACATGTTTATTGTTACAGTTTTTATACATTTTATGCTCTTGTATATTGTTTTACTATTGATTTGCTTTTCGTAATAAAAGAAATTTGAACAGTTTCTATTTGTTTGTTCTGAGTATAGTTACGTTTTTTTTATTTGAAACAGTCTGAAAAAATTTCCTTTGCACTGTGCTTATAGAACAGTTATTGTTTGGCTATAATATTTGTCTATGAAACCACACAAATATGGTTGTTCTTGGAACCAGCTGTGTGATCTGGTTCCACAAACAACAATATTACTGTAGCATGACCACCATATATATAGAGCTTTGAGCATGACTAGGGGAAATTCATGACATCAGCAAATCTTCAGTTCATCGATTACTGGATATTTTATACAGAAGTCCATTAATTGTAGATTTTCTGTTTGAATCTCACTAAATTTGCATTGGTCTAGAAAGTTACAATATAGGAAGATTATTTTGTTCGGTTTGCTGTAGTCCCTAATGTTCACTGTCTGGTTGCCATGAGGATCCACCCACCCCTTGATGAGTGACTAACGTTTGACTAATGTTAGTAGAAGGTTAGTCAACTCCTTAGTCAAAATGACTAACATTCCCATGAAAGCACCTTAGTCAATTTGACTAATGTAGTAGGTTAGTCATTTTGACTAACATATCTTAGTCACTGGGGGACAAGCTTTTGACTAACCTAAGTTAGTCACGTTGACTAAGAAAAGTTTTTCAGTGTTGTTGCCACCCAAGGAAGATATGTATCGACGATTTTATAGACGGGTTCGTGATTCGGAGCTAGGCGGCCACTTGCCAAATAATAAATCGATCTGTAAGACGTACGCGTATCTCGATCAATTTTATAATTCCCATTCAACAATTAGGATTTGTGTGACGCTAAATTTTACGTTCCCATGACGCGATACACATTGGTACGGCACTTAACGTAACGGAATAAGAATTAGTAAAAAATGAAAGCCGCTTAGAAGGAAGCAAACTTCCGAGCATGACGGCAATTTGACGAAGTTATATATATATGGACGCTCGATCTGCTAGCATGCCTTTTTTGGGGCTTGTAGGTAGTCGAGTGGTCTATGGCGCTGGTCCAGTTTCGCTAGGCGATTGGTGCCGCAGAAGTGTGCTCTCATCAAGGCAGTGGTTCGATCCCCATCGGCGTCAGAATCTTTCATCCTAAAAAATGCGTAACAGAAGTGCCGAATTCTGTATTCTGTACCGTAAGCAGGAAATTTGAAAAAGAGATTGATTCTCACTGATTTCATCTGCATTACATGGTATAATTCATTGTAAACAACTAATTGTGGGGGATACCGAGTAATTTCGTGTGGGCTGTTCCAGTTCCATGGACGCTCGATCTGCTAGCATGCCTTTTGGGGGGGGGGGGGGGGGGGGGCTTGTCGGTAGTCGAGTGGTCTATAGCGCTGGTCCAGTTTCGCTTGGCGATTGGTGCCGCAGAAGTGTGCTCTCATCAAGGCAGCGGTTCGATCCCCATCGGCGTCAGAATCTTTCATCCTAAAAAATGCGTAACAGAAGTGCCGAATTCTGTATTCTGTACCGTAAGCAGGAAATTTGAAAAAGAGATGGATTCTCACTGATTTCATCTGCATTACATGGTATAATTCATTGTAAACAACTAATTCTGGGGGGATACCGAGTAATTTCGTGTGGGCTGTGCCAGTTCCATGGACGCTCGATCTGCTAGCATGCCTTTTTTGGGGCTTGTCGGTAGTCGAGTGGTCTATGGCGCTGGTCAAGTTTCGCTAGGCGATTGGTGCCGCAGAAGTGTGCTCTCATCAATGCAGTGGTTCGATCCCCATCGGCGTCAGAATCTTTCATCCTAAAAAATGCGTAACAGAAGTGCCGAATTCTGTATTCTGTACCGTAAGCAGGAAATTTGAAAAAGAGATTGATTCTCACTGATTTCATCTGCATTACATGGTATAATTCATTATATATATATATATATATATATATATACTCTGACGCCGATGAGGATCGAACGACTGCCTTGATGAGAGTACACTTCTGCGGCACCAATCGCCTAGCGAAACTGGACCGTTCGACTACCTACCGACAAGCACCTTGTCATGTTGTCATCCCTGGCAGGTAAATCTCCCTCTCGGGGAGTCAGTCCAGTCATACAATGTCGGGAGTGCATATATATATGCGATTGGTGCATATATATATGCACACCCACATACACAAATATATAATAGTAGTGCAAATACACAGTGCATAGGCAAACCTAGAACAACAGAATATCAACTACATTTCTATTTTTATGGTTGTATTATGGTTATATTTCATCCATATTTCAGAAAATTTACAGCTGTTTGCTGAATTAAGGATTTATTAACTGGTTGAGGGGCTAGATTATTTTGGTGATCTGGTGATCTGAATTTGTTATTCAGAGTCGTTCCGTTGCAAACCACCAGAAAATGCCTACTGGCACTCTCCAGTAATTTGCAACAGAATGAATTAGACAGATAGAACAATTTGTATCAACAAACACTCTAAGTGGGACTCTCTCGCTATGTCTCTTTATACTCCTTCCATCCTGACAAGGGAGTTTCCTTGTTTTCAAGAATAACACGAATCCCTACGACACGTATGCGTGTCTTGACTTTTCTCTCAGTTCTCAACTTGTATGCTATATTTGAGAGTCTACCCCTCTCTTGTTTCAGAACGGGGGGCAAGTCTGTTCGACACTTTTCCTTGATCCCCTTAGACTGGAGGCACATCCCAGTACAGGTTGCTTGTCTCTATCATTGCTCAATTTTATAATCATGCATTAGGAGGGGAGATGGCACTCCTACCAAAATTTGAACTCGGAAGCCTGTGCATGTTGACTGATCGTCCCACGATATCGGCAGCCTTTTTCGCATCCATTTTTAAATCATTTGTGAAAAAGTCAGTTACTGTTACATATGGATTCTCATCGGGGTTATCCTGCATTCCATACAATAACAAAATGTACTTTTTATCGTGTATCTCAGAGAGAAGCATCTTCTCTTGCTGCTCACTTAATTTAGCTCCCATTGACTTTTCTAGATCTGGAATTGTAGCATTCCCAAACTCACCAATTCTCTGAGCACAATATTCCACATTTACAGAAAGATCAGTATAGTCGGTCTTCAGTCCAAAAATGGCTTTATTGATAAAGTCATTTCGGTCTTCATACTGTTGATATCGGGCTTGACTGTCAAGATATCATCTCTCAAACCATTACAACCTGCTTGGAAAGACTGTTTCAGATCTAAAATTAACTTTTCTAAATCACTATTCAAAACTAATTTATCTTTGTTCGATGCTGGTTTTGCAATATTGGACTCTCTCCTTGCCGCTGACATTTTTAAGACCTCTGTGATTACACCATACCACAAAAATACGTCAAGCATAGAATAAAATGTCAAATGTATTCAGAAAACCACCACACAGTACTAACAGGTATGGATCTAACGCATCTCGATAAACCCGTCTACAGTTATTGTACACTCTGATCCTAGTTGCCCTTAAAAGCCAACATCAAAACATAATATTCCAATCGACGAAAAACAGCTTCTCACCTGACCGCCATCATTTTTTTTGGTCTTAATGTGCTATATAAGTAATAGAATATATATGTAATAGAATTCTGTTTATTTTGAAATTTTCACTTCTCATATTCCTTAAATTCAAATTAAATATACTCAAACTACACATCAAAGAGAAGATTGAGATGCATAGAACAAGAAACACATATGCAATCAACTCAAAGAGTTGACAACAGGCACCACTGGTTCCTGGAAGTCTACAACCGTATTCGTACCAGAACTGAAAATTAAACAATATTTCAGGAGAGCAACTTATGGCCAAATGTGCTTCAGATATCCAATAACAAAGCTAGGCATTCCAAACACTTTCGAATGCAGCGATAGGACTGCATTTGGAAAAACGACAACACTGTCTGCATTTTTTTTATTGAAGATGGCTTCCATCTTCGACAGACATGTGCAGATCACTTGACACCACGAATTTCCATCGAAAAACAAAATCGTAATTCTAAGATATTTCAACAGGTGTCATGATACCTTGCAAAGAATATGGGAACTAAGCAGTCTCTCTATAATAATTGTATGCTGTATTAAGGCGATCCTTCGCATTATTTGCTTTTAGACGGCGTTATTTATCGATGCTTTTTCCGTTCGATGACGTTGACTGGATGACTTTGATCGAAAGTACATTTTTCCAATTTGAACCCAAAAGTACAAATATTTTTACCAATTTTGGAAAACTTTAGGTTACAATACACTAAATGGAGGCAAAAGCGATCTCTAAGATTTCACCTCAACATTTAATAGAGCAAAAAATGAAGGAGATCAGCTGATTGGTGCAATATTTATTGATTTTGAAACCCTCAATAAAAATGCCACAGCGTCTATTTTAGAAAAGACTGAAAAAATTGGCACTGGCTGTCCTTTCGAAATTGTGACAGTTGAAAGATAAGGTGAGGGGGCAAGTAAATATGCCTTTGCAATTGAGCATGAAACTGGACGGTAGTTGGGGAATCGTCAAATTTGAACACAGAAAACACACGGTGACATATTTTTATCCTGTTCATTTTTTTTTAATGAGATGATACACTAAGTGGATTCAGGACCGTTTCCCCCCAAATGACCTTGATGGACTTAGGAGACTGGAAATTGTTAACACTGTCGCCAATGCAAATCTTTTAGTGTATTGCAACCTGAAGCAATATTTTTCATGATTTATGTCGACTGATATTTTTTGATAGGTGCGTAATGCTCGATCTACCGGTATGAATAATTTTACAACTAACGCTGAGTCGATTTGTGTATCGGTTGAAATTTTGGAGAAAATGTTATTGTGGCTGTGCAGGATGCCCAGATTCATCAAACAGTGCCTAATTTTGAATGCCAGTATGCATAATATGGTGTTCAAATAAGCAGATGCTCCCAGGTGGAAGGAAAGATTGTATTATTTCATTATTTATTATAATTCCAATCAATCAGAGTTCCACCTGTATGAATATGACAGTATTAAAGATGTCAAATACTGCTATTTGTATAAAATAAGTCTCTTTTAACCCCCTCTGGCTAGCACTAGAGTGAAGCCAGTTGCCACTTTGAAGCACAATAAGTCAAATTTGTCATTGATTTCCACTTGCCAGCTACCCACTCCCGCATTTAGTCAACACAAGTCTCCTCCTGTTATCCAGTGTCAGACTTTAACCCCTCCTGTCCAAAGCAATTTGCTGAAAGTGTCAATGTCAACATGCTGGGACACTAGAAAGAGGAATAAAACAGGGACTTTTCTTTTTTTTTGCCGGTGTGATGGTGAAAATAATGTGAAATATTCTTTTTAATCCTGTTATTTGAATAACATGTGGTGTTGGTGAGATGTACAGGAGGTTTGTACTCCATGAGGACAATTTGTGTTGTTGTGCAACTTGAATTCTTTATGTTGGAAGAATTGTTTTTCCTTCATTTTTAACAGAACTGTTTTTGCATTATACCCTTGTTTACTGGACACCTGTGGATATTTTTTTAATTTCATGTTGGAGGAAAACTGCCTGCTTTGAAAATGATTTGCACACAAGATTTCAACTGCCACTGTTTCGGCATTTTCTAGATGTCAAACACCATAACTTTGTAAATAACTTCCGGCTTTCCAAAGGCCTCATAAATCTGCATTTACCATCATTAACATTTTTTCTTCTTCACAACCACAGATTAAGCTCCACTGGTGTCCAACAGCCATTGCATGTTCCACCATAGACAGTGTGGTCCTCATAATGAGTAGCCTTCAACAAAATATGGACATATACCCCAAACTTGCATTTTGTTTGCTCTCTATGACTTTGGTCATCCATTTATTGTTGTTCTTACAAAATACTCTCACAAGAATTAGAATCATGTTCATGTAATAGATGATATGCCATCTTTTGTGAAAAATCAGCAACTAGGCACACATAACAGTTCCTAAGACTAGTCAGTTGGGTATATTTCAGTTGAAATAAGTTGATGGATCACTTAGGAATCAAGGCATCATGCTGATTCCAGCAAGGGTCAACAAATTATTTTTTTTAAAAGGGAGCAAAAGTGGAGAGAGGGCAAATTGGGTACAGGATTGACAGTACTATATAGGCTTGATACTTGTGAATGTTAGGTAAAGGAAGAAATGTGACACTGCATAGAAATGTGTGGCTCAACACTTAATCGTGGATTCATTTGTGAAAGTTCATCATTGTGACCATTCCCCCATCCCACACCTCATCTCATTATCATTTTAATTTCAAATTTTGGCAACAGTGGAAAGTATAGAAGTCATCATGTAGTTAGTGCTCATCCAACTCTTTGTGAGATTCAAGAAGACTTCTTGAGTGGAGTGCACAGCAGTCCATAATCGCTGTGTTCGGAACGAAACCAAGGAAATTTTCCACTTTATCTGACTTTGTCAGTGTCTGTATCGCCTGATAGCATGATATATTGAATTTTCAAAGTGCTTGCTATCTCTGTGTAATGGTTATGGAGAAAACACTGAGCTTCTGCCAATGATACTAAAATGGAAGGACCAAAATAGATTAAGTGTAAGCCTTTTCACAAAAGTGGTGGCAGTGGTGGTTCATATAGCCACCATCGCTTGCTCATTAGTTTCTATTTTTATTGAAGTCATATGGTTATCTCTTCCATATGCTGCCCTTCTATTCTACATAATACTTTATTCGAAATGTTTTTGAAACAAAAGTAATCCTTTTTACACTTTTATTTTGTCTACCTATTCCCTTCAGGTATTTAAGTGGTCAGACTGTTAATATATTAATACAAGAAGATGGCAGTTTGGAGAATATTTTTCCAATAGATTTGTTGCTTGGAGACATTTTATACAAACAAATGGTAAAATGGACGGATATTTTTTTTAACTCAAACAAAGAGGGTTGGTTAATTGTAATGTCAATAAATCAGGAAAAGGGCATTGAGATTTAAAACGAATATTACAAATCAATTGGGAAATATTTTTTCTTTAATTTGAACCAAAAAGTACAAATATTTTTGTCTATTTTGGAACAACTTTAGGTTACAAAACACTAAATGAAGGCAAAAGCGCCCTCTAAGATTTTATCCCAACATTTAATTGAGCACAAACTGAAGGAGATCAGCTGATTGGGGCAATATTTGTTGATTTTGAAACCCTCAATAAAAATGCCACTGTGTCTATTTTAGAAAAGATTGAAAATATTGGCACTGGCTGTTTTTTCAAAATTCTGAGAGTTGAATCATAAGGTGTGGGGAGAGGCAAAATATGCCCTTTCAATTGAGCATGAAACTGGAAGGTAGCTGGGGAATCGTAAAATTTGAATACCAAAAACACACGGTAACATATATTTTTATCCTGTTAATTTTTTTAATGAGATAATTCACTTAGTCGATTCGGGACTGTTTTCCACCAAATGACCTTGATGAGCTTAGTAGACAGGAAGTTGTTAACACTGTTGACACTGTGGAGAAAATGTTATTTTGTGTGTGTAGGATGCCCAGATTCATCAAACGGTGCCTAATTTCGGATGCCAGTATACATAATATGGTAGTCAAATAAACAGATGCTCCCAGGTGGAAGGATAGATTGTATCATTTCATTATTTATTATATTTCCAGTCAATCAGAGTTCCACCTGTATGAAATGGCAGTATTAAGTATGTCAAATGCTGCTATTTGTATAAAATAAGTCTCTTTTTTCTGGCTAGCACTTCAATTACGCCAATTGCCACTTTGAAGCACAATAAATCAAATTTGTCATTGATTTCCACCTGCCAGCTAACCCACACCTCACATTTTGTCAACACAAGTCTCCTGTTGTCCAGTGTCAAATTTTACCCCCTCCTGTCCAAATCAATTTGCTGAAAGTGCAGATGTCAACATGCTAGGATACTGGAAACAGGAATAAAACAGGGAGTTTTGGGTTTTTTTTGCCAGTGTGATAGTGAAGATAATTTGCTTGTCCAGTTGTTCCTATTTCTATTGAAGTCATGTGGTTATCTCATTGCAGGGTACTATTCTCCCATACGCTGCTCTTCTACTCTACATAATACTTTATTTGAAATGTTTTTGAAACAAAAGTAATCCTTTTTACACTTTTATTTTGAGAAAAATGACAGGGTTTATATTTCTGCTGATCATTTTCATATGCCTACCTTTTTTCCTTCAGGAGTTTATGTGGTCAGTCTGTTAATATATTATTTCAAGAAGATGGTTGTTTGGGGAATATGTTTTCAATACATTTGTTGCCTGGAGACATTATATACAAATAAATGGTAAAATGGACAGATATGTTTTTTAACTCATACAAAGAGGGTGAGTTAATTGTAATGTTAATAGATCAGGCAAAGGGCATTGAGATATAAAACGAATATTTCACATCAATTAGGAAATATGTTTTCTTTAATTTGAACCCAAAAGTTCAAATATTTTTATCAATTGTGGAACAACTTTAGGTTACAATACACTAAATGGAGGCAAAGGCGGTCTCTAAGATTTTACCTCAACATTTAATAGAGCATAAAATGAAGTAGATCAGCTGATTGGGGCAATATTTGTTGATTTTGAAACCTTCAATACAAATGCCACAGTGTCTGTTTTAGAAAAGACTGAAAATATTGGCACTGGCTGTACTTTCATAACTGTTAGAGTTGAAATATAAGGTGAGGGGGAAACTAAAATATGCCCTTTCAATTAAGCAGGAAATTGGAAGGTAGCTGGGGAATCGTCAAATTTGAACACAGAAAACACACGGTGACATATATTTTTAACCTGTTCATTTTTTCATCAGATGATACACTAAGTGGATTGGGGACTGTTTTCCCCCAAATGACCTTGATGAGCTCAGGAGATAGGAAATTGTTAACACTGTCGCCAATGCAAATCTTCTAGTGTATTGCAACCTGAAGCAACATTTTTCATGATTTATGTCGATTGACGTTTTTTGATATTACAACTAAAGCTGAGTCGGTTTGTGTATCGGTTGAAATTTTGGAAAAAATGTTATTTTGGATGTGTAGGATGCCCACATTCACCAAACAGTGACTAATTTAGAATGCCAGTATGCATAATATTATGATCAAATAAACAGTTGCTCCCAGGTGGAAGGAAAGACTGTATCATTTCATTATTTATGATATTTCCAGTCAATCAGTGTTCCACCTGTATGAAATGGCAGGAGGGGCGGGGGTGGGGGGGGGGCAGGCGGTTTTCTCCGTTGGTAGAGGTGCAGGCTGCAAGCCGAGAGGTCCTCGGTTCGAATCCCACCTCCGGCAACCGCGTTGTGTCCTTCACCCCCATTTCCCATGTGGGGGCACGGTGACGCTGTGTACTCAGACGTACTGCACGTCGATGGTGCACCTGACTTCAACCAATGCTAACCCTGCTTGTGTGGAGTTAGTATGTTGGGGAGCTGGCAGTTGCTCGCCGTTGCTCGGTGGTTCTCTCCGGGTATTCCGGCTTCCTCCACGCGTAAAACTGTTAAGGTCATGATTAGCCACTGTGCTGAAATATGTGATCTTAAACACCAATAAATAAATAAATAAATATGAAATGGCAGTGTTAAGTATGTCAAATGCTGCTAATTGTACAAAATAAGTCTCTTTTATATGGCTAGCACTTGAAGGAAGCCATTTGCTACTTTGAAGCGCAAGAAATCAAATTTGTCATTGATCTCTACTTGCCAGTTAACCCACACCTCACATTTGTCAACTCAAGTCTTCTGTTGTCCAGTGTCAGCCTTCAGCTCCTCCTGTCCAAAGCAATTCGCTGAAAGTGTCCTTGTCAACATGCTGGGATACTAGAATCAGGAATAAAACGGGGACTTTTCTTTTTTTGTCAGTGTGATCGGGGGGGGGGGGGGGTCAGGCAAACAATTACGGATACAAGGTGGACATTTTTACATTTTAAATTTTTGGGACCCACCACCCCCGGAAAGCAAATTTTGGCCAGTCATATCTTGGACACCCACCCCTCCCACACAGTTTTCCTCAAAGACAACTGGGGACCCACCCCCCAATTTATAAAATCTGTTTAACGAAGTATTCAAATTACCTAAATAAAAAAAAAATAAATAAATACTTTTCCCAAACATGAAAGGTGCAGCAAACCAACTTGTCCGATATCCCAGCCCTGCTCTTTGGGCATCTACGGCATCCCTAGCCACAGATGACCCCAAAACAATCTCTCTGCATATAAAGCCACAACGGAAATGCAACATCAGACCCCCATGTAACCATTGGAACGTGCCTCCACCAACTGAATTGCAGATATACATCCATTCATGTTCCAAGCAATACAACCCTTACCCCGATGTACAAATTGTCTATGCTGTTCAGACACCAGTTGAACCCCACCACCAAGAAGCCCTGCCCAAAATATATTGTTCCCACTTGGATATCTTCAACTGTCCACAAGAAATAGTCGTTTTTCATTTCAATACTTTTCGGTTAAATGTTTAGTTTGTACAGCTGGTCTGAGAAAGACCTAATACTGAAGTTCTTTGACCCATGCCAAGGTGGATTGTCTGAGATGAATTGCCTCTTATTTATTTTTTTATGTTAGTGTCACTAGAATCATATTTACCGTGAAATTATACACATTTTCCACAATCAAGATTTTTATTCTATCAATCTTTCCAATTATTCCATATATGGAAGCACACTAGACCAATGGCATGAGGCACCCTGAGGCTTACAGAAGAATCAAATAATAGGAGCTACAAAGCACTAATAAGAGGCAAACTGCCTTACTAGAAATATAAAGGAGTGAAAATCATGACCAAATAGCTGGGAAGCACTTTTTTGTTTTGCAAATTTTTGCCAGACCCAGAACAGGCCCCACCCCCTAATGAAGTGCAAAACATGGGGGAAAAATTCTAACATGGAGCCCCCAACACATTATCAGTACAATGCTCTATTCTGTTCTAAGTTATGAATCTAAGCACTTGAATTCACATTGGCTGTAATTACTTGTCTGTAAAATGATATTTGGCAAAAAATTGCATGGCACCGGCAAAAACTGCACTTTTGGGCTCGGATCCACCCACCCACCCGGACCTTGTATCCTGGCATTTTTTGCGACCATCCCCCCCCCCCCCCGGTGTGGTGGTGAAAATAATGTGAAATATTCTTTTTAATCCTGTTATTTGAATAACATGTGGTTTGGTGAGATGTACAGGAGGTTTGTACTCCATGAGGACAATTTGTGTTGTTGTGCTACTTGAATTCTCTGTGTTGAAATAACTGTTTTTCCTTCATTTTTAACAGAACTGTAATTGCATTGTATACCCTTGTTTACTGGACACCTGTGGTTAGTTTTTTAATTTCATGTTGGAGGAAAACTGCCTGCTTTGAAGTTGATTTTGCACACAAGATTTCAACTGCAACTGTTTCGGCATTTTCTAGATGTCAAAAATCATAACTTTGTAAGTAACATTCGGCTTTCCAGTGGCGTAAATCTGCATTCACCATCATTAACATTTTTTCTCCTTCACAACCACAGATTCAGCTCCATTGATTTCCAATGGCCATTGCTTGTTGCACCATAGACAGTGTGGTCCTCATAATGAGTAGCCTTCGACAAAATATGGAAATATGCCTCAAGCTTGCATTTTGTTTGCTCTCTATGACTTTGGTCATCCATTTATTGTTGTTCTTACGAAATACTCCCACAAGAATTAGAATCATGTTCATGTAATAGAAGATATGCTATCTTTTGTGAAAAGGCAGCAACTAGGCACATATTACAGTTCCTAAGACCAGTCAGTTGGGTATATTTCAGTTAAAATAAGTTGATGGATCTCTTTGGAATCAAGGCATTGTACTGATTCCAGCAAGGGTTAACAAATGAATTTTTTTTGAAAAGGTGGCAAAAGTGGAGAGAGGGCAAATTGGGTACAGGGTTGACAGTATATATAGGCTTGATACTTGTGAATGTTAATTAAAGGAAGAAATGTGACACTGCATATAAATGTGTGGCTCAACACTTAATCGTGGATTCATTTGTGAAAGTTCATCATTGTGACCACTGCCCCATCCCACCCCTCATCTCCTTATCATTTTAATTTCAAATTTTGGCAACAGTGGAAAGTATAGAAGTCATCATGTGGTTAGTGCTCATCCAACTCCTTATGACATTCAAGAACACTTCTTTGAGTGGAGTGCACAGCAGTCCATAATCGCCGTGTTCGGAACGAAACCAAGGATATTTTCCACTTTACCTCACTTTGTCAGTGTCTGTATCACCTGATAGTATGATATATTGAATTCTCAAGTCGCTTGCTATCTCTGTGTGCTGTTTATGGAGAAAACACTTTGAACTTCTGTCAATGATACTAAAATGGAGGGACCAAAATAGATTAAGTGTAAGCGTTTTCACAAAATTGGTGGAAGGGGAGGGGTTCATATAGCCATCATTGCTTGTTCAATTGTTTCTATTTTATTGAAGTCATTTGCTTATCTCATGGCAGGTTACTATTCTCCCATATGCTGCTCTTCTACTATACATAATACTTTATTCGAACAGTTTTCAAAACAAAAGTAATATTTTTTACACTTTTATTTTGAGAAAAGTGAAAGGGTTAATGTTTCTGCTGCTCATTTTCATCTGACTACCTTTTTCCCTTCAGGAATTTATGTGGTCAGACTGTTAATATATTAATACAAGATGATGGCAGTTTGGCGAATATTTATCTCAATACATTTGTTGCTTGGAGACATTATATACAAAAAATGGTAAAATGGACGGATATTTTTTTTTAACTCATACAAAGAGGGTGAGTTAATTGTAATGTTAATAGATCAGGCAAAGGGCATTGAGATTTAAAACGAATATTTCACATCAATCAGGAAATTTTTTTTTTTTAATTTGATCGCAAAACTACAAATATTTTTATCAGTTTTGGAACAACTTTAGGTTACAATACACTAAATGGAGGCGAAAGCTCCCTCTTAAATTTTACCTCAACATTTAATAGAGCATAACATGAAGAAGATCAGCTGATTGGGGCGATATTTATTTATTTTGAAACTCTCAATAATAATGCCACAGTGTCTATTTTAGAAAAAGACTGAAAATATTGGCACTGGCTGTTCTTTCAAAATTGTGAGAGTTGAAATATTAGGTGAGGGGGAAAGTAAAATATTCCCTTTCAGTTGAGCATGAAACTGGACGGTAGCTGGGGAATCATCAAATTTGAACACAGAAAACACGCGGTGACATATACTTTTATCATGTTCATTTTTTTAATGTGGTGATACACTAAGTGGGTTCGGGACTGTTTTCCCCCAAATGACCTTGATGAACTCAGGAGACAGGAATTGTTAACTATGTCGCCAATGCAAATCTTTTAGTGTATTGCAGCCTGAACATGCAAAACATCCGTAACAAAGTTTGACGCCTGGAGTTATTTATTTCGTTAAAACGAAATAATATTTAGTTAAATCGAAATAATATTTCATTTAAACCAAATATTATTTTTTTAAAACGAAATAAATAAATTGGTACGTGGGGCTATGGAGGATGCAAACATGTCAGAAAATGCCGTGTTCGGTCTATTTCCCACGTGAATCAGCATGAATAATGGTTCACTTCCATTATTTGAGATAGAAAAATGATTGTGAACAATCAGGCGCAGGAGAATGATGCCTTTTAGACAACTGTTTTGAATTTTATCCCCAACTTTATGGGGGAAAGTCATATTATGATAGAGGTACGTGCATGGCTGAAGATTTTGACCGAAATATGATGCTGCATTGGGGCATGTGGAACCGAGATGTGTGAGTGTGGGCTGGCGGTCTTCTCCCACAGGTCCGAAGCCAGCTGTATTTAATAATCTGACATAGGGGTGGGGTGGAAAGATGGACTTTTGTGTGTGCCGAAATCATCCTCGAGGTGTACAACACCTAGGGGCGGGTGGAAAGATGGACTTTTGTGTGTGCCGAAATCATCCTCGAGGTGTACAACACCGAGGTGCGAGCGTTTATGGCAGCGGGTGTTCCCTTCCGGTTGGTGGGGATTGGAGGCCTCCCTAGAAAAATTGTTTTAAGGCTGAGGCCCTGAAAACAATTTTAGAGCCTCCAGGTGCCTCAGTTGTGACTTGTCAAGTTGCTGTTTTCAGTCAATAACTTTAAAAATATATTATTTGACATTTAAAAACTCGGAAGCTATTTGTTTTCGATTCATACAAATTCAACAATTATTTTCCGACAGAATGTGAAAATTTCCGACAGAAATGTTTATAGGCGGTACTCCTAACAACATGGTGTATGTCCTCTCGGGAAATGTTTTTTTTTTTAAAAAAAAAACTGTCAGGCCTTTGTATCCAAAGTCATCAGACGCATTATCACCCTGATACGAATGTAGTCCGAACTAGCACCCAAAGTCCGTAATATACTTTTTTGGTGTGGCACGTCCTGTTAGATGTACCACGCCAAAAAAACTAGATTACGGACTTTGGTTCCAAGTTTAGTATTATAGGGTGGTATCCCTTATTTAAAGGCAATAGATTGAATGTTTGGCACTACAGGTAGGTCTGCGAAGCTTTCCCTCCATAATTATGAAAACTGCCAGAAAAAATTGATTTTCCCGCCTTCTCGGGGTGGGGGGGGGGAGGGGTACCTTGGACTTTTTGCCGCTTCATTTTCTTTCTGCAACTATAAACCACGCTATGATATTCGGAACAGCACCAAAAAAACACTCTGGTAGTACACATATTGCGAAAAACGGTGAGATCAGAAAGTTGCTTGATTGGAGAATGTGTTTTTTTTTTAGATTAGATTCTTTATTTTGCAGTATACATTTTTCAGTTTAGATTACAATCGTGTGAAAGTAGAAGTATACTACAGTATAATAAGTATACTACAGGGATATAACATAGCCAGATTGGCTGTCTTCCTGTCATCTCCCATATAATTATCATTATATATCCAATACAGCATTGTCTTCAGACTGTGCCAGTTTATCGAACAGTTATAAGGAATGGTTTGATCGAGAAGTTCCCTGATTAGGATGTGGCATGTGGTATGCAATCGACGAGTTGGTGAATAGGTGGACTTGGACTTTTACTTCATCAGCCTCCATACTGTACATGAAAAGGTAGATTATATTTCGGAAAACTGGGATATGCCGAAGTATAAATTATAAACCTTTGTTTCATCGTTAACCGTATAACACCATTTAGTTTAACTATTTGAATGGACTCAAGTATTGGCACTTGATGCGAAATTTGGCAAATTTACAACCAAATTCTTACCAGAGATAGTTCTTGGCATCCTATTCTAAGCAGTGTTGAAAGGTAAAAGTTACTTGGTTGTCTGGACATAGTCCTCAGCTGGAGGCGATGGAGAGTCGAGAAAGCCAGGCATCTATATGGTTTGAGCAGAAGTATTCTATATTTCTGAATGAATCGTTGGAACTAAAGTATATCGTTACATCCCTGTAGGTACCAAAAATTAACATGCTTAATTGAGAATGCCAATTGGATCACATGTCAATGAAAAACAGAGAGCATGGACAATTGTAATACTATAATATACAATCTGGGCAATATGGATTGTTGCAGGTAGCATTTTCAGCATACGGCTTTAGTAGTTTCGTGGTTAACTGTTTCTTAAAGCTAGATTTGACAGTTATGACATGTTTGTTCGGAGCTAATTCGTTCCACATTCTGACGTTCCGATGTAACAATCCGTTTCGGGGCTCTATATTAGAAAAGACAGCAACTACAAAATACATCCAGTTCATTCGTTTATTTCATATTCACTGACCATATACACATCAACTTCCAGAAGACAATGTTCAGCTCGTGCAGTCCATGAGCTGTCCAACATAACTCACAATAGACAGGCTTCTTGTCATGTGATTAGCTTGAGACCACTTACAATAATGAAGGTTAAGGATATTACATTTCCCCCGAGCTTTGTAAATATAAAATATATATTTTTTCTTTTTTTTATTGACAAGACTTTAGTGTTTGTTGAAGTACTTAAACTTCTTCTATCAGTCTCTTGGGACGGACGATCGTGCGTCTGGGATAACGTCTTTGTATCTCAGTAGTTGACTGCGTTTCAGTGAGGTGATTTGGAGCTGATTCAAATTCCAAATCATCATTATGGTAACACATTACAAAGTTTGTGAACTTTTCAGGTGGGACACCTTTGAAATGTGATGAATTTCTAGTGATGCTGTGCTCTGCATTTTTCGCAGTTATCATACTACCCTTCTTTGAAATTACACGGTATTTCGTGGGACAATAAACTGGAACGGTTTTACCTTTTTTCCTATTCAGGACAATAACGGTATCTCCCACTTTGATCAGTCGAAATTGCACTTGATTTTTCCTATCAGAAAACTTTTTTCATTTTCGATTTTGCTTTAGCATCAAATACTCGCACATCCCTGTCTATTAAGCCTTGAGACTTGTGAGGAATTTTGATATGGACTGTTCGCCGAAACATTAGCTCACTTAGAGCCTTTACTGTTGAAGAGTGGGGGTAGACCTATAATTTCGCAAAAATGAAAACATTTCCTGCTTGTACGACTTTCCTTCCGTATATGCAATCCGCACACGCTTACCAATTGTTTTCATAAACCTTTCTACTGTTCCATTTGCTTGAGGCCAGTATTGGGTAATTTTTCGATGTGTGAAACCCAAGTGAATAGCAAATTGTGCAAATTCTGAGCCATTAAATCGTGATCCATTGTCACTTTTTAAAGTCTGGGGAATTCCGAAAGTGGAAAACAATTTTGACAACACAGCTTTTGTAGAAGTGGATTTGACAAAATCTATTTCTGGAAAACGTGTCTATTCATCCACAATAATGTATTCCCCGTTAGGGAGAGGGCCATAAAAATCTACAGAAACATTTGCCCTAACATCTTGCGGCAACTCAGGCATTTTCAAAGGATCTGGCTTTGGTTTATCTGAATTAAACAGACAATGTACACAGTTTCTTATTAAGTCTTCAAACACCGAGTCAATGTTGGGAAACCAAACCTTCTCTCGGAGTAACTGTTTCGTTTTTACTAACCCTAAGTGCCCTTTATGGCAAATTCTTAATGTTTTCTCTCTGAGTTTTTTAGGAACTATCAATTTTGTTCCACGCAAAATGATATTTTCTGAAACACTCAGTTCATTCCATAACTGCCAAAATGCCTTCAAACCCGATACATTTACATCATCTTCGAAATATTCAAGATCTTTGCAAAATTTGTTTGATAAAATATCAATCAATTTCTTCAAAGTTGGATCATTTTTTGTAGCAGTTTGGAATTCATCCAACGTTATTGCCTTGGGAACTGAATGAGATGCAATGAATCCTACGTACTGTTCAAGAGCATCCACCTCTTTAAGGACACTGTTGGATTCATTTGGGTGACGTGACATGTAATCCGCAGGGTTGCGATCCTTTCCCGGTCTGTTTATAATTTGAAACTTATACTGCTGCAATTTCAAACCCCATCGTTCAATTCGAGCACAGAGCTTGGACTTGGGATTTTCAAAAATTAACTGCAATGCTTTTTGATCTGTATATATCTTAAATACCCCCCCCCCCCCCCCTCCAAAGACATATAGATGAAAACGTTCACAGGCCCACACTATTCCTAGCGCCTTCTTCTCTACCTGAGAATATTTTTGCCCTACAGCAGTTAAACTACGACTAGCATATGCGACTATACGCGTTCACTATACACTATACACTATTTCGTTCTGGCGTTCGGATTGAAATATGTCAAAACCGTATCCGAACCAAGTGAGTTCTTTATTGATTCGAATGCAGCTTGATGTATGTCAGCCCACTTGAACTTTACATTTTGCTTTGTAATTTCACGTGAAGGCGCACTTAATGTAGAGAAATTCTGGATAAATCTTGAACAGTAACTGGCTATGCCAAGAAATGATTTGACTTCTCCTGAGTTTTGGGGAGTACTGACGTTCTGAATGCCAGCCACTTTTTGGGGATCAGAACGCACACCAGCGGCAAAAAAAATATGTCCAAAAAATGCCAGGCGTGATTTGTAAAATAAACATTTGAACTTATTCAATGTAAGATTACAGTCCTGAAGACACTTAAAGATTTCCTCAAGGGCGTGATCATATTCCTCCGGACTTTTACCAAATACCAGAATATCATCACTTAAATTAATGCTATTAAGTACATTTTGAATTTGTTGTCGAATTACATTAAAAATTTCAGCTGCTGATGACACCCCGAAATTCAAACGCTTGTATCTGTACAAACGCAAATGTGTTGGAAATGTTGTCAAGTATCTCGACTGAGAAGCTAATTCTATCTGATGGTAACCTTTGACCAAATCAAGCTTTGAAAAAAACCGTGGCCCCATGGACCTTATTTATTATATCATCAAGTGTGGGTGAAATATGTCTCTCCCGTTGGATAGCAGTATTTGGGCGTCTCATATCCACACAAATCCTGATATGATTAGAATTAGAATTGGGTATGGCAACAACAGGAGAAACCCGGGGTGTTGGACCCTCCGTTTTCTCAATAATTTCATTTTCAAGTAAATAATGTAATTCTGTTTCAACCTTCTTGCGTAAATGAAATGGAATACGTCGATATGGTTGTGCAACAGGTTTCACCGATTCGTCCACATGCAAAACAACAGGTGCCCCTTTAAATTTCCCTAGTCCTCCAAATAAACCCCCGTACTTCACAATAAGTTCATCGGATTTGGACGTCTGTAAAATGTGTACTGCTGAAACAGAGATTGGCCCTAAATCATGTGCCGTTTCATAACGTATGAGGAGTACGCAAAAGAGGGACGTCTGATGAGTACGCAAAAATGTTGGTATGAGCAGATGATAATTCAGGCTTTTGGGGTAGAGTATTTAAGGTTCTCTCATCAACTGAATTAACTGAAGCACCAGAATCTATCATAAAGTTAACACCTGACCGCAAATGTCTATCACCACACATGGACCTTTTTACTTCAACGGTCTTTTGGAATTTGTAAACACATAATCTGAATCATTAGGGAGTTAGCGATTTCAAACGTGTACGGGTACGGGTACGTGTAGCTACACGTACCCGAACACGTTGGGATTTGAGAAAAATTGAGTTGCGAAACGACTTTTTAATTAACGTGTACGTGTACGGGTAACGGGTCAGTAACTCTGTGAGTTCAGGGTCATTATGTTGTTGACCAACAATGGCTTCCTCAGATCTGCTGATGTTCGGTGCGATTGAAGACGACGTAGAATTAGTGTTGTTATCCACAACTGATGAACGTTCAGCTTCTAACATCAGGTTTCATTACCCAAGCTTTGACTTATCACGATTTACAAATGATGAATGCCGTCAAATGTTTAGGTTTGACAAGGACGGTTTAGCCAAGTTAACAACCACATGCCAATTATCCCAATCAATCGTTTGTGAGAATGGCACCGTTGTATCTGACACAGAAGGGTTGTGCATCATGCTGCGCAGACTTGTATATCCAAATATTTCATAACACCATGTGGCAACCCATGTAAAACCCGGGGGGGGGGGGTGCCAGTTGGATGCTAACCGCTCCAAATATGCTCCACACCAAATATCAATGACCTGATACGTACAGATTTAGCAAAAGTTGCGTTTGATTTTTTTTTATTTTGTATTTTGAGGCCCATGCATGGGCCATATTTTTCCCCGCTGAATGTGCCCCAAAGGGATCAATTTAAATAGACCTGAAAACCCTACTTACAGTGATGCCATATAGCAAATATGAATAATTTGAGGCCGTGGTTTAGAAAAAAAAACAGATTTTTAAATGTTTTTTTCTATTATCCACAGTGTTAAAAAAATGCGGACTTAGCATTTTTTCAAAGTCCAGAAGCTGTATTCTACGACAAAACTAATGACATTTTTTTACTATTCCTTTCTGTTGGTTGGTTCCAAGGAAGCTTCACACCAAATAAGAAATCTCAGTGCATTGTGGTTTTGGAGATATGGGCGTTTAACAAACAATATTTCTATTTTTAGCTGCCGCGGTTCCCACGGCGCTACTGGAAATTGTTGGGGGCATAAATACTTATGACCCATTAATATACTTCATAATAAATTTGGTTCAAATCGGCCGCTCGGTCAGAAAATATAAATTTTTGGCGGGGCAAAAATTCTTGCCCCTCCCATAACGACGGTGAATATTGCCCTTCGAACTTCTCTTAAACAAATTGGGTTTTACACCCCAAAGGGAAGCAGCATAACGGTCTCTGCTACCGCTGGTTCAAGAGAAGATGTTTTACCAATTGGCGCATTTTGGCCCATCACCACCCCCCACCCCTCCTCAATACGAGCAAAAATATTATTTAAAAAAATGCCTCTATATAACCGCTACTCAAGTGAAATTTCATTAAAGTGTTCCCAAACATCACCTTCACGACGGACGATGGACGCGCGACGGGCACCCTGATTTTCAGTCAAGTGAACTAACACGCCACTTGCCAACAGCCACAGAGAATGGCTAAACGCAAGCCAATGACTGAAACTTGTCTGGCAAGGATAAGTGTTTGACTCCCTAAATAAGGAAATAAATATGTCCACAACCAGCCCACGACAAGGGCATGTGGTGTATGTGAGGGGTCATAAGGTGGGCGTGTGATTGTTGTTTGGTTGCTGTATTTAGTCATCGGTTCTCCCAAAGGGAGACCGACTTGCCAATCTTTCATTCTGTAAGCTAATGGATGATTCCAGCTTTTACAAACCGTCATATTGGTCTGTTTTGGTGGCGTCCTTTTCATTTTGTAACCGCTGTGGAAATCATGCTGGCGCTGCTCCCAAAGCAGCGTTCTGTTTGTGTTTTTCTTCTCTCTTTAACGAAGATTGTTTTGCGGCATTGATTAGATGCCATGACTTCATCCCAATAAACGCATCACACCTGTGTGTGCCTCGGCACCTAACAAATGAACCACTGGTCGATTGGAATCCTTATGGTAGCTTGGTGAGCCAGGCTGCATAAATCTCACATCCTAGAATAACGTGGCTGGTGGGGGATGGCCCTCCGGTAAACGCTTTCAATGCAATGTGTAATCTCTTTTCACGAGCTGGATCTTGGTTGCTATCCGGCCTCCTTGGTTCTGTCTGACACTATAAATCCAATGATAGCCATTCGGTTCGCAATGGTTTTAAAATCCCACGTCGTACCTGCGCCCCTTTGACACGTGAAAACTATTTATTTATTTATTTTTTGTTTTTGTTTTTGTTTTGCTTCTCCTTATGCTTATGCCTTGCTCTCTACCTTTCAGCAGGTCCCTGCTACAAACACCTTCCATCGGAAAGCCATTACTCAGTGACGTAGCCAGGCCTGGGAGAGCTCCCCCCCCCCCCCCCCCCCAACACACACACAACCACGTCATGACCCGCTCCCATTTAAAATGAAGCGCGCATTTAAAAACACAAAAACAAACGGGGTATAAATAATTGTGAAACAAACAGGGTATATAAAATAATTTTCAAAAATAATTCAGTAGTTCGATTGTTATCAATGGGGGAACTTGAATGTCCCTGGGGAAAACCTCTTGATTATCCACATTGGGAGGGGCACCCTTCCCATACTCCTCATCTCAGTGTTGTGCACTTTGGGATCTGCCTTCGGCTCAGAAATCAACTCACGTGCCCCCCCCCCCCCCCATATTGTTCCTAGCTCACAACCATCGTAGTAAGCCATCTGATTCAATCGAACTTCCCCACTACTAAATCAATTCGCCACCCCCCCCCCCCCCCACACACACACACCCTCACACCACACACACACTCACCCCGCACACGAAAATAAATAAAGAATAAAATAATCAAATATATAATAGTGATCGTTCATAGGCGTAGTGGCAATGTAACAGAAACATCCTCGTGTGATAATTCATCGTTGGAAGAAAGGGAAAATATATTCTCCAAGACTGTTCGAGAAAACAGCTGCGTTTTAGATCTTAAATATTCAATCCACAACAAACACAACAATTTCCCCTTGATATCCACGAAGAAGTTTTCCAGAACACAAGGATTACAACGAGAATAACCTGTTATATTATATATGTAGAGAGAAAATGAAACAATTATTATTTAAACAAATCCATGTCTACCCGTTCGTCGAAACTTGTAAACCTACTTCTACACGTTGGATAAAAACGTGTACGTGTGGAAGTATGCGAACTTTATGATGTTGTCGACAAGATCTTCGTATACCCGTACACGCACACGTAATGACTTTTCCTGACCAAAACGAATTATTTCGTGATTAATGCCAGTGTTGACATGTCCTTGTCACAACAAAATTAAACTAATTTGTTTCACAAACACGCTCATTATTTCGATTGTTGCAATTAGAAAGCTTCTAGGAACCACGGGATTGTAGCTGGCACGAATTTGTGCATTCAACTGAAACACATTTTATCTTTTTAAATCACTGGAATTTTCAAATTTCATCCCGGCAGTGTCACGTGAAGCAAACGTGTAAGCGTGTGCAAGAAGAGTGACGTACTTCACAAATTATCTGCTACACGTACCCGTACACGTTTGAAATCGCAAACTCCCTATTGTCACTCGAATCATCATTAACCCATTTCATATGATACTTGGACTTCCTAGAAGTTGAATTGTTTACTTTTTTGCTTTGATTTGCACACAGATTGAAAATGATTCATTTTCCCACAATTTTGACACACTTCGCCTTTTGCTGGACAAACCCACTTATGGGGGTAACTTCCACCACAACTGAAACGGGATTTTTGATTGGCTTCGCCTTTCTGTTCATTCGGACGTTTTCGAAACGTGTGGACATCATTAATTGATGGCGATTCGGAAACCTGCAATTTCTTGTCGGATTCAATGTTAGATGCTTGCAACTCACTCATTTCAAATGCTCTAGCGATTTCAAGAATTCGCTGTAAAGTTAAATCTTCACGTAACGCTTTACGTCGTAACACCGCTGACGTGCAACTCAATATTATCTCAGACTTGCTTTCACCGTCTGTGTCGGTAAATTGCAGTGGCTGATTTAGGCCACCCTCAATACTTTTTTTATCTCGAGATCTCGAAATAATATCTCAAGATCTTGAGAAACTATCTCAAGATCACGAGATAATTATCTCAAGATCTCGAGATAATATCTCAAGATCTCGAGAGTATCTCAAGATCTCGAGATAATTATCTCAAGATCTCGAGATAATATCTCAAGATCTCGAGATAATATCTCGAGATAATATCTCAAGATCTCGAGAAACTATCTCAAGATCTCGAGATAATATCTCAAGATCTCGAGATAATATCTCAAGATCTCGTGATAATATCTCGAGATCTCGAGAAACTATGTCGAGATCTCGAGATAATATCTCGAGATCTCGGAATAATATCTCAAGATCTCGAGAAACTATCTCAAGATCTCGAGATAATATCTCAAGATCTCCAGATAAGCATATATAATTGGTGTCACCCTTTGATCATTAGCATGAATTCATTCAAACTGTTTATTCACTTGTCGCATCTTTTCCGACTGCAACATATTCGTGCCCCCCACTCCCCATGACAATTACACGAATCCACTCCTGTCACTCAGAAAACTTATCAACCAATCACCTTGTTGCGATGTTATGGGGGCCCACCAACTCTCAGTCCAGCACTACCAGCACTAATATAAACCGAGTCCCGTCATCCGAACTTGCACTTGCTGGTGTCCTGTTCCCACTCCAAACCCAAACTTTCAACCTAGCACCCGGTACCTCCTAGTGCATACTGTAATGTTTTTTTTACACTAAAACTCAACGATTTCTCACTTCTTTTCCTCCCAGCCTATGCTGAATGTAGTGATGTTTACCCTAAAACACAAAGTTTAATCACTACTTTACAAGACACACACAACTGTAAATACTAAATATTTTCTTCTAGCTCCACATTGAATTGAGTGATTGGTACCACAAATAGCTCTCCCAGCTCCACGCTGAAAGATTTCATCCCCACTCCCTTGGTTGATTTTTCACCTACTTTCCACTTTGCTGTCTGAGACATACAACATAAGTTTAACCTCATTCCCGCGTCTATTTTGACCGACCAAATCGACTGTGCTGCCCGATGTATAATAACCCTACACCAGCGACAGCTTTTAACCTACCCTAGGAGTCCCTTTCCTCTCGTTGGTTTGAAAAGTCTGGTTTAGGCGTAACTAGTTATCTCCGGTGGATACTGCTTCCGGACGAGTGATAAAGGACCTAACGTGTTACCAACGTCAGTGTTAGAAAAGGGCCGCCCGGTACGAGGCTGCAGATGCTAGCCAAAACCGTGAATTTATGGTCAATACCCAGCAATCTCCTGACACACAGGAGCCGTTCCCACAATTACACACCCAGACTGAAACCCATAACCCTGAGCCCAAGAGGCGAATAGAATCCCCCCTCCTGTGAATCCCAAACGTGGCAGGATGGGCATGACTAACATTATTTCCACATAAAGCCCAATTACATGTAGTAATGAAAAGATTGACCTGTCGCCCGACAAGTCTCAACGGTCCATACACCTTTCACACTCCTCCAGAGACATGTCCGAAAGTGACAACTCCAATGGTGATGTATACAGTCCCGCGCATATATAGAAGGACAACTTGAACCCGATTCCCAGTATCTCCGAACAAGATGAAGCACCCTCAACGTTGTTTACTGCACCATTAAACAGCTGCAACATGGCAGCCCAATTAACCATACGATGATCCGTGATCATATACTCTCACCCGCTCACAGGAGATCCCCCAGTACTTGTGACCCCATCCCCAACGTCAACTCACGAATCGACAGTAATACAGGACATCCCGTCCCATACGATTGATTGGTCCCCTATGTTCTCACCGGCTGAAACCCATTCCAACGTGGGAAACCTTAATTTCGCCATCCGTGAGAGCATAGTTCCACCAGGACCATGCGCCACTCCATCTTAACTCACAAGATGAAACAGACACTGTCACGTACTAAGTACGTGTATTGTACTCTATGGGAAAATTCTTGGCATAACTTCTATATTATTTAAAATATTATGATTTATTGCAAACACTAAACATTTTGAATAACTAAACAGAAAATAATGAACACATTTACATGAGACTGGTGACGTCACCAAAAGAAAACCCCCAAAACAAACACATGATATAATGGCAATACTATTTCTATGGCAAATTTCGAAGTACATGAATGGAGACTCGTTAAATGTTTATCACAGTGTTCGTAGTTTGAATGCATAACTGTTCATCACAGATAAATGGCTACTATTGCATATGGCAACACGTAGTACAAAATGTCCGCCGGCTGATTAGTTTTTCCGATAGTATCACACACTAGTAGATATTTGTTCATAACAGTTTTTTTATGATCTCAATTTGGGCACAAAGCCTGTAGAAAAATGTATTTATTACATTGCATAAAGCGAGTTTCTATCTATACTTGCGCAACGGCATCACTTCAAAACCATCAGTGAAGAAAAATCTGTAAGTGTCTACGAGATGTATTGCAACACTACTTAACGACCACATTGCCTGGACATGCGCTTCTTAATACTATTCGACGACTACATCGACCCAATTTGTACACCACAACAACGGCCATGGAACCTCTAAACCACACATGGAAGGTATTCTATTTACTTCACATTTTGTAAAACGTTAAGCACATACTGAGTCTACTGACAGCGGCTGCGGTCACTGACTGTCCCCAACAATCACAAGATGACAAATGCCCCCCTTAACACAAGAACCAGTCCACTAATAATATCAGCGCACGGACTGCTCGGGTCAGTGAATCGCCATGATCAACTCGCAAAATACCCGGAAAACCAATAATTCACATTACTGAAGACTACATTATTTAAGGTTATTTACAACTGTTAATCTATAAATTTTAATTTAGCTCCCTACATAAACTACAGTTATTTTTATTGTCGTAACCAGACACACACCCTCGACCCACATAAATATATACATCAAATAGCGTAACATTATCTTCCCCCCAAAGGAAAAAAAAAATATAACTTTTTTTTTCACTCTCCCACGATATTTGATCTACTCAGGAAATCAGCACCTACATTGTCCTTACCTTTTACAACAACGATCCTGAATCTATACGGCTGCAAAATGAGCGCCCATCTCATCAAACGTGCATTTGCAACCTTACACCTTTGCAAATGTTGCAATGGTGCGTGATCAGTCTCTAATATGAATTCTTTACCATACAAATACTTATTAAATTTTTGGATTCCCCATACTATCCCCAAGCATTCCTTCTCGATTGTTGCATATGCCCTTTCACTATCTTTTAGCTTTCTACTTGCGAATGCTACAGGCATACTCACTCCATTTTCTTCTTGCAAAAGTACAGCAACCACCCCTAAATCTGAGGCATCAGTTCTTAAAATAAACTCCTTCGAACAATCTGGTAGCTTCAACACTAGGGATTTTGTTAAGGCCTCTTTTAGTTGCCTAAACGCAAAATCTTGGGACTCACCCCAAACAACATGATTAGGTTTTCCCTTTTTGGTTAAGTCAGTTATTGGAGCTGCAATGTGTGAGAATTGCGGTATAAACTTCTTTATAAAATTCAGCCAGCCCCAGGAAACTTTTTACCTGTTTCTTAGTCCTAGGAACGGACGCCTCCTGTATAGCTCTAACCCTGGTTGGTAAGGGCTTAAGTGTTTCCTCACCTACCAAATGCCCTAAACATTCCAAACTTTTGTATCACACAAAACATGTACTGGGCCTAGCTGTTAATTGATTTTGCCTAAGCCTTAACAATACTTGTCTCAAAATACTTATTTATTTATTTATTTATTTATTGGTGTTTAAGGTCACATACTTATGCACAATGGCTAATCGTGACCGTGACAGTTTTACGGGTTGAGGAAGCCGGAGCACCCGGAGAGAACCACCGAGCAACGACGAGCAGCTGTCAGCTCTCCAACATCGTAACTCTGAACTCTGCACCGCAGCACAGGCAGGGTTAGATTGGTTGAAGACATGCGCACCATCGACGTGCATTACGCCCCAGTACACAGCGTCATCGGGCCCCCATGTAGGCAATCGGGTGAAGTGTCTTGCCCAAGGACACAACGCGGTTGCCGCAGGTGGGATTCGAACCGAGGACCTCTCGGCTTGCAGCCTGCACCTCTACCAACTGAGCCACCGCGCCCCCTCAAAATACTTAAATTTTGCTCTACCGTCATGGTATAAATGAGGATATCATCTATGAAATTCACTACATTACTCAAATCCCCCAGAATTGTACGCATTAACCGTGTGAACGTGGCGCTAGCATTCACAACTCCAAAGGGCATGACCCTAAATTGGAATAAACCCTTTGGTGACTGGAAAGCTGTCTTTTCTTTAGAAGATTCCGATAGAGGGACCTGCCAATACCCTTTTGACAAATCTAATTTTGTGAAAATTTTATGGTCACTAAGCCTAGAAAATATTTCCTCAATGCTAGGCAAAGGTTCGGCATCAAACACTGTTACTCTGTTTATTAATCTAAAATCGATACAAAACCTATTACCGCCACATTTCTTTTTAACAATAACGAAGGGTGACGTATAAGGACGTTCAGGCCTCTCTATTATACCATGTTCGACCATTTTGTCAATCTCACTATTTACTTCATCTATCAGGGCATATGGTAATGTATGGGGCCTTTGACGAATTGATTCATCAATTGTCAATTTGATAGTATGTTCAATTGAAGGGGTACATCCTGGTTTATCTGTTAAAATATCTGCAAACTCACACAACAACTGTTTTATCTCGCAAGCATATTCTGGCGATAACTTTGGATCAACATTTACATCATGATAAGTTTCATTCAAGACACAAATAGGGGGTTCAATTATCCTCCCTGCATCATCTTTTGACCCATCAAGAGTATCTGGCAAATCTACCACAGCAATTGCTATCTTGTTCAAAACAGTATCATTTACACTGCTGCAATTTCCCATTATTTTTTCACGTTCAACATACAGCTTTAATAGATTTAAATGAAAAAGTTTTGACTTACCCTTAATTTCAATTTTCTAATCAAGGTCACCTTGTTTATCTACAATTGTAAATGGACCTTTCCATTGCATGAGAAGTTTGTTAGATTTTGTTGGCAATAACACCAAAACTTTATCCCCTATTTTATATTTCCTTGGCTTTGCCTTCCTATTGTACAGCTTAGATTGTTTTTGTGATGATGCCTCCAGATTATGTCTAACCAACTCACAAGTGGATTCCAGTCGCTCCCGTAAATCGATGACATACTGGTAAACATTTTTGATTTCAACATTTTCTATATCATTTGTCCATAGTTCCTTTAAAATAGACATTGGGCCCCTAACCGGCCAACCATATATCAACTCAAACGGTGAGAACCTTACACTTTCCTGGGGTACCTCACGATATGCGAAAAGTGCTCGACCCAGATATTTGTCCCAGTCTTTTGGCCGTTCAGCGCACATTCTTCGAAGCATCTGCTCTAAAGGTCCATTGAACCGTTCCACGAGACCATTACACATAGGGTGGTAGGGTGTAGTGCTTAACTGTTTGACAGACACCAGACGACTTAACTCCGCCATCAACCCAGACGTAAATTGGGATCCCATATCAGTTAACATTTCCTGTGGAAATCCAACCCTACAAAATATATCAATAAGAGCCTCTGCCACTCGTTCTGTTTCGATGGAGGGGGAGGGGCACAGCTTCGGGGTACCTAGTAGCATAATCAACTAGAGTAAGTATGTATTTATTACCTTTACTTGTCCTTGGTTCTAAAGGTCCCACTATGTCCACTGCAACCCTTTTAAATGGTACATCTATGACAGGCATTTTCCCTAGAGGGGCCTTGGCCAACTTGCCCTTTTGTACTGATCGCTGACAAAATGTCACATGATTTACAGAACCTTTTTATGTCCATTTGCATCCCCGGCCAATAAAACTCAACCTGAATCTTATCTAAACTACGCTTTGCTGCCAAATGTCCAGCCATCAAAGATTCATGTGCCAGCTTCATAACAATTTCCCTAAATTCTTTTGGTACAACTAGCTGGTGAAATAGCTTACCATTTTTAACCTTTGGGGACATGTATTCTCTAAACAGTATTTTATTTTTAAAGAAACATTTTGAGAAAGCCCCATTTGCCTTCTCAACAGTTTTTCCCTCTTTTGCCATACAGTGAACTTTAACCAATGTGTCATCCTTTCATTGTGCACTACGGATATCATCTGGGCTTATGTCACCTTTCTCTAAGTCAGGCACCTTTAACTTAGAATAAGATTCATTCTCTTTCCTTACCTGTTGTCTGGTCAACACATGAATAATTTTCTCACGATTAGGGTTATTCGGGTCCCGTGCACCTGGTATATTGCCCAAAATGACGTCTTTTATGGGTTTCTCTACACACCAAGCTTTCACCTCGCCTGTGAAGTAAGGTGTGTCGATACTTACCTTGGTCACTGGTACCGATATATTCGTACCATCTGCAAGAATGCAAGTCTGAAGTTCATTTTCAATAAGCTTACTCAACACAAGATCTTTCCTGATTACAACCCCACTACATCCTGTATCCCGCAACACAGATACTACATGTTCACCCACGTTTCCTTTTACAACAGGCATCCCTTCAGCCAAAGCCAAACCCGAATCAACAGAAACTGTGGCCGATGGCAATTCTAAATGAGTTGAAACCACACTATCGGTGAGATTGATAAAAGCTCCACATGCTGTGGATCGACTGTTTACATACCTATTGTGCCCCCTATCAAATCTCCCTGGAGGAGGGCAGCCCGAAAAATTTGGGCCAACAGATTGAAAAGTAGAAGTCTGTGCCTTAGAAAACCTCATAGGACATTCAAAAATCAAATGGCCTGCTTTATTGCATTTGAAACATCGTCTTTCTGATTTGTTACTCGCCTTATTTGATTGTGAACTACTCCTGAAATCACCACCAACTGGTTTATTTGGCTGTGAAACAGGTGAATTCGCCTTTTTGCCAATGTACGTCAAGCTAACCACATTAGCCCTTCTAGCTTCCCTATACCGATCAGCTAACGTCGCCATTTTTACCAATGAGTCAGGGACACGTTCTTTGAGAAACAAAGTCAATTCATTATTACACACATGCAAAAATTGATCCCTCACCATAAGGTCATATTTCTTTATTTATTTATTGGTGTTTAAGGTCACATACTTTTGCACAGTGGCTAATCATGACCACAACATGGAGATAAAGTCAAGGTCAGTCAATCGTTTATACCCCACGTTGCCTATTTTAGAGGACTCGCACCCCAAGCATTGGTGACTGGGTCCTATTTTACCAGTGAAAAAGAGCTTGTTTACCACAGTAAACAAGCTCTGCTTCACTTCCCGGGGTTCCCACGGGGGATACGGTCATATAAACCCACAAAAGTTTCCTCAATACCAGCCATTTCAATCCATCGTTTAAAGTAACTCTTCAATCTAACTGAAAACTGTTGGAATGTCTCCACAGTTTCTGGTCGCACCGTGCGGAATTTTTGTTTAAACCCATCTTCGGTCATGTCAAATCTCTTTAGCAAGGCAGATTTTAATTCATCATAATCTAATGCCTTCTTAATTGGTAAAAGAGCGTAAACATTTAATGCGTTACCCTTCAAAAGCGCGCTTATATGCGTGGCCCAAACTTGCCTGTCCCACTTTTGAGAAATCGCATAACGTTCAAACCGATGTAAATACGCATCAATTTCATCTTTCCCTTCTTCAAACGGTGGCAGTTTCGGCGACTTAGTCAAACTCATTGAATTTAAATTTTGTGGTTTACTGTCAATTTTGGCTTCCATCTCCAGTAATTTCAGCTTATTGGAATGTTCTAATTCCAGTAATTTGAGTCCACGCGCCTCTTTCTCACGCTCGCGTTACCGTTGAGCTTGCCTCTCATCGCGCATTTTCGCCTACTGCTCATTGACAAATTTTAACAAAGCGTCCCCTTCCAACCCAAGACCAGTACCATACTCCTTCAACTCGTTTAGAGATTCCATTTTTTTTTACCGTAAACACCTGAAGTGAACCTGATCCACTCTGAAGAAATAATAGAATAAGCAACCATACAATATTGCAATACATCCAGTAATAAAACAGCCAGTCAGAAACAAATATTCGATTAAATTTAAACCAATGACCTCCCAATCCAAGACTATCACGATAGAGTACGATTTTTTTTTTAAAAATGTGCCCGGATTCTCCACCAAAATGTCACGTACTAAGTAAGTGTATTGTACTCTATGGGAATATTCTTGGCATAACTACTATATTATTTAAAATATTATGATTTATTGCAAACACTAAACATTTTGAGTAACTAAACAGAAAATAATGAACACATTTACATGAGACTGGTGACGTCACCAAAAGAACCCCCCCCCCCCCCAAACAAACACATGATATAATGGCAATACTATTTCTATGGCAAAGTTCGAAGTACATGAATGGAGGCTCGTTAAATGTATATCACAGTGTTCGTAGTTTGATTGCACAACTGTTCATCACAGATAAATGGCTACTATTGCATATGGCAACACGTAATACAGAATGTCCGCCGGCTGATTAGTTTTTCGGATAGCATCACACACTAGTAGATATTTGTTCATAACAATTTTTTTATGATCTCAATTTGGGCACAAAGTCTGTAGAAAAATGTATTTATTACATTGCATAAAGCGAGTTTCTATCTATACTTGCGCAACGGCATCACTTCAAAACCATCAGTGAAGAAAAATCTGTAAGTGTCTACGAGATGTATTGCAACACTACTTAACGACCACATTGCCTGGACATGCGCTTCTTAATACTATTCGACGACTACATCGACCCAATTTGTACACCACAACAACGGCCATGGAACCTCTAAACCACACATGGAAGGTATTCTATTTACTTCACATTTTGTAAAACGTTAAGCACATACTGAGTCTACTGACAGCGGCTCTGGTCGCTGACTGTCCCCAACAATCACAAGATGACAAATGCCCCCCTTAACACAAGAACCAGTCCACTAATAATATCAGCGCACGGACTGCTCGGGTCAGTGAATCGCCATGATCAACTCGCAAAATATCCGGAAAACCAATAATTCACATTACTGAAGACTACATTATTTAAGGTTATTTCCAACTGTTAATCTATAAATTTTAATTTAGCTCCCTAAATAAACTACAGTTATTTTTATTGTCGTAACCAGACACACACCCTCGACCCACATAAATATATACATCAAATAGCGTAACAGACACATACCCAATTTATGAGAGCAACATCTTGCCCACCCAAACCCCGATAGCGCATCACACCATTGATTTGTCCTCCAACAATACCCAACTATGAATACACTTTTCATACTTCTCCAGTGGGACTCCCAACAATACCCCTCAAAACGACACAACTGCGAACCACCCTGCAAGGATAGTCGAAACTCAAACCCATGAACGTATAAATTTTATAGTAAATTTCCTTTCTTATTATACCTACCGAAATTGTTTACTACAGGCTTGCACTACAGTGGAAGAACCTAACTCGGATAAAATACTCACTATTTTAATCTTTCCCAAGATTTGGGAAAGAAAAGTTCTTTCCCAAGATTTGGGAAAGAAAAGTGGTGAAAAAACACCACGAAAAAATAAGCCAAAATTGGGCCGAGCGCCATCGGCGCACACCCAGTATGGGATGCTCTTCCATAGTACAAATCCACGACTTCCGTAACAGTGCGCAATTCGTCAATTCGTCATTCTTTTGATTCCGAACAACACAGGAGTTATGTGATCAACGGGGAGGAAGGATTATTACCCGAATAAGAAAACGGGAGGGCCTCCATATAAACAATTTCGGTAGGTATAATGAGAAAGGAACTTTACTATAAAATTTATACTTCTTATCAACCTACCTCAATTGTTTACTACAGGCTGAATAGACAAAAGGCTGGAGGGAATCACATAACCAACCCACACATAACTCAATAGCACTGGGACCGTGGACAGAGGAAGAGATCCCTAGGCCTATCAAACCATAGCATCACAAACATTAGAAAAGCCAATGAAAGATGAGGCGTATGGTGAAGTGCGACGCACAGACAGAAAGGGCAGTAACAGCACAAAGCTGGAACTGACCCTGAAAAAAGCTGAAAAGCTTGGATAGACAACATCCTGAGCCGAAGAAAGAGGACCCCAAGGTTCTCTGTCGGCTCCTGCAACTGTCGCAGATAAAATGAGAATGTAGCATTTCTCCAGAAGGCTGCCAGTATAACATCAGTCATCCGACAACATGACAGAGTTATTAAAAGAGGAAGACAATGGACGCACCTCGTGGCAGAAAAAAACAATTGGTAATACAATCACCAGTAGCTAGACGAGCGGAAGCTGCACGAATAGCAAGACAAGTCCATCAAGAAATGGATGCAGGAGAGATCTGGCATGTGCGAAAACGCATATTCATCCAGGATAAAGGCGTGAACGCCCCCCCCCCCCCACCCCCAAGCAGAGCAGCGCCCAAGAAAGTGACCATCTTGGAGTAAACTGCAAAGTCCTAGGCTTTTTCAAGGAAAAGAACTGAACAAGCTTGGAGAGGCAAGGATGAGTGTCGAAACAATGCGGTATCACATAGGAAAAAATGTCTCCGAAGCATGGACATGTACCCATTGCTGGAGACCCCCAGAAACAAACATATACCAGAAACTCCGCAAGCGGTGTGATCGAAGGAGTGACAGAAGCAACAGAGTGATCGCACACCATCGACAGAAGAACCGTCCACTTAGCCACAGAGGATAGAACCAGTGGAGTGAGTGCCTCCTTGAAGAAAAGCAACTCCACTGCGTGTCTCGAAAAATCACTACGGAGGAGACAGGACCCGATAAAAGACATGTGCGAAGGCACAATGAAGTCGGGTCAACTTGAAAACCTCCTCGGGCGACTTTGGCAAAGAAAGTCGCGAGGTAGAGGGAGACATGCCGGAACCGCCGCTAACAGAGAGCGGAGCAGATTGATCCACACCCACCGAAGCGACGGGTGTGATCGAAAGGATTCGACGACTGCAGGTTCATATCTGGGTGAGAACCTGAGGCGGAATCGGAACCGGTAGGAAGGCGTAGCCGACAAGACCATCCCAAAGGAGGTCCAGAGCGTCCACGGCGAAAGCCAGAGCATCTGGACACGAGGACACCAAAGTGTCCACCGGATGGTTCCAACGAGTCACAAGAGATCGATGGAACCCGCCATGTGGAGCATCCACCTGGTGGAAATGCCCCTGCCCCGACGGGACATGGAGTCGGCTAGGACGTTCAGGCGACCGGGAATGTGACGAACAGCCACCCCGGCGTGGACATCCTGAGCGAGCAGTATAAGATCCCAAGCCAATTCGTACATTGGAACAGAGTGCGTGCCGCCCTGGTTCCGAATGTAAGCAACCACCGTCGAATGGTCGGACAACAGAAGGACCTGGCGATTCGACAGGTGAGGGATCCACTGCCTGAAACGCAGAAGAAGAGCAAGAAGCTCCTTCTGGTTGATGAGTAGAGCTGCATGATCCATGTCCCACATCCCGTGAATGGAAAGACCTAGAGGATCCAACGTCGCGCCCCATCCGAGATCGCTGACATCTGCCGTCAGAACGCGATCGGACGTGGGTAAGTCCAACGGAACACCCTGCGAAAGCCACTGGATATCCGCCCAGAGGAGAAGGTGAGGATAAAGATATTCTGGAATCTGAAGCACCAGATCCAGAAAATAATCTATATTCGGCCCCCAACGACTGAGCAGAAAGTGTTGGAGAGGTCTGACACGCAGCCGACCTAGAGGAATGAGATCCGTCACCGAACCGCAGAGACCGAGCAGCCGGAGAAAACTCCGAGCCGTCACGGATGTGGACTGGGACAGAGTCGGAGCAAATGAAATGAAATGAAATGAAATTTATTCGCAGTATACAAATATTTTTACAATAATAGTGCATAACAGATTTTTTTTTAAAAGTGTTTATATGTATACTGCTGGGAAATGACATAGTCTAGTGACTGTCTTCCCGTCATTCCCAGGGTAAAATATGCACATATATACAATATTGAAACATGCAGAGAAAATGGTATATGGTGAAATATTAAGATAAAATAAATATTAAGGTAAATAGATAAAACCTGAAAGAACAGAAAAAAAAAATAAATAAAAATAAAAATGAAAATGAATTATTTTATTTTATTTGATCCTTATCTTATTTTATTTATTCATTTTTTTTTTTTTTTTGAACAGCAGAATCCGATTTTACAGAATTTTATTTTTAGTATTCTTTTTTATTGTTGTATTTTTTTAAAGATTATTTCTCTTTTTAATTGTATTTGTATATTTATATTGTTTATTTACTTTTTATTTCTTGACCCCTTTTTTTGTTTTGTTCTGTTTTGTTTTTTGGGTTTTTTTTCCCCCCACATATGTTACCAGATCTGAATGCAAAGCAGCAATTGAGGTTTGCCCCATTAGGAATTCCGAAATTAAGATATCTTTACGAACGAAGTGAGTGTACGCAAAAACGATCAGAAAGATAATGATAATCATTACGGGAAAGATGGGGCACTTGTGTTAGGAAAGTAGGAGATGATAGTGATCCAGAATTAGCCAAGCAGTCAGTGCAAGATGGATTAGTACAGTGGATAGTGGATTGGTATGAATCAAGATATTTCTTTCTTTGTATTTTCTTAAATGCTGACCGGGTAAGGGCTTTTGTGAACGAGTCGAGTTCGTTCCACATTTTCGGAAAGTTGAAATGTGGCAGGGCCATTGAGAATTGGGTTCGTGGTTTATGTATTGCTAGATTTCCGGTTTGTCTGGTTACTCTTCCAGAAGGGTTTGTATGAATCTGGAAACAGTCGTCGAAACTTCTAGGTAAGTTATTGCTCGACCAGTCATGCATGAATAAGAGGGAATATAACTTGTACAAGTCGTGTATTTTCAAAATTTCTAACCGTTTGAAAAGTGGGTCAGTGTGAGAATTAAATTTTTTGTTGGTTATAATCCGTATAGCCTTTTTTTGAAGATTTAATAGCCTATTGGTAGAAGACGAATTGCCCCAGATTTGGACACCATAGATTAGGTGACTTTGGATCAAGGTGAAATATAATTGTTTTAGCGATTCGATGGGTAACAAACGTTTGACTCTATTCAACACGTAAACTGCCCTGGCCACTTTTGTGGCGACCGTCGATATGTGATGCTTAAATTTTAGGTTTTCATCCATGTTGATTCCAAGAAATTGTATGAATTTAATTTTCCTGTTATTTCCTGCGACCTCAACCTCAGTACTGTTTAATGATATAGGTGAGATATTTTGGTCAAAATTATAATTGTCATGTTGGGGGTGCAGTAGAATGGCCTTAGTTTTGCTCGCGTTCAGTGCCAGTTTATTGGCTAGACACCAGTCACTAATTTTTGATAGTTCATGATTGGCTTCCCTACTTATGTTGTTTAGGTTATTCCCAGATGTATGAGCAGTAGTATCGTCAGCAAATAATAATACTTTCAAACTTGTGGACTCACAAATATCGTTCACATACAAAAGAAATAAGAGGGGACCCAGGACAGAACCTTGAGGAACACCTGTTGTGATAGTTTGCGCATCCGAAGAACTGGTCATGAATTGAACAAATTGGGTTCGTTGGCAGAGATAACTTTTAAACCATGAGTTTGCTATACCTCGTATACCATAGTGCTCCAGTTTTTTAATCAGAATACTATGGTCAATTGTATCAAATGCTTTGGAAAAATCCAAAAATATAGATAATGTACAGTCTTTTGAAGGTGTGTCATTCATTTTGGCAACATGATTAATAAGATGTAGAATGGGGTGAATAGTAGAGTGTCCTTTTCTAAAGCCAAATTGGTAATTAGAAATAAGTTTATGTTCATCCAGAAAGCCTGTTAGTGTCTTGTGCATTATTTTTTCCAAAATTTTCGAAAAAGATGGCAAGATACTTATGGGTCGATAGTTATTGAATAAGTGTTTATCTCCTGACTTGAAATGGGTATTACTTTTGCAGTTTTCATTTTCTGAGGTACAATACCAGTGGCGAATGACAGGTTTATTATATGCGTAAGGGGTACTGCTATCTCCTGTATGATTTCTTTCAATATTTTCGAGGAGATATTATGACAGTCTAATGATGACTTTGGAGATAGGCTTTTTGTACAGAGGATAACCTCTTGGACGCTAGTAGGCGATACAAAGAAAGAATCAGACACTCCGTTTTTTAGGTAGTCAGTGAAATGATTGGTAGGTTCTGTCATATTATTAGCTATACCTTTTCCAATGTTAACAAAATAATTGTTGAATTTATCAGCGATTGCTGTCGGACTTTCTAGTGTTAGGTTGCCATCTGAGAATGATGACGGTAGAGGTGGTGAATTGTTTGACTTATTGATTACTTTTCGAAGGATATCCCAGGTTTTCTTGACATTTCCTTTGTTTGTTTCTAATACTTGCTTGTAATAAGTTTGTTTGTGTTTGCGTTTAAGACGGTTAAAGACATTGCAATAGACTTTGTATCGGGAAATGTTGTCATTAGATGGGTGTTTTAATTTTTTAACTAGGAGTTTATGTTTGTTTCGGGATGGCTGCATTAGACCTGCGGTCATCCATGGTTCTCGTTTTACATATTTATTCTTAGTACTAACCCTTTGCATGGGAAATGACTTCTCAAATGAATCTGATAAAATCAGAAGAAAGTTTTCATAGGCGTCATGCGGACAAATCTCTGAAGATATGTTAGAGAAATCTGATTCGGAAAGTAGGCGTTTAAATGAAGCGATATTCCTAGTACTGAAAATTCGTTTGTATTCCGTGGGGATGTTGGGTCTTGATATGTTTGTTCTATCGATGTAAAATGTTGCGAAGTGGTCACTTACGTCTGTTATGATTATTCCTGAGGTAAATTGATTTAAGTTATTGCAAAATATATGGTCAATTATGGTAGCCGAATGATCTGTCACTCTTGTAGGTTTGGTAATAGTTGGAGTGAATCCAGCACTAAATAATAAATCTAGGTACAGGTTGGTTTTATTATGTTGATTAAAATTAAGTAGATCTAAATTAAAGTCGCCCATTAAATATGTGTTTTTATTTTCGGAATTTACTTGGTCAAGTAAGTTGGTAAATTTTGACAAAAACAAGTCTATGTCACCTTTTGGAGCTGTATTTGGTCTATATATGACCCCTACTATGGATTTACCGGTGTCGGTAAGCTCTATGAACAGGGATTCAAATACATGGGGAATGAATATACTTAGATCGTGTCTTATTTTATAGGCTGTCCTTTCTTTAACAAACATACCAACTCCGCCTCTACCGTCATCGTCTATCGGTCGTGTTCGTAATAAGAGCGGTTGATAACCTTCTAGAGTATATGAAATGTCTTTGTTAATGCTGAATGTCTCCGTTATGCCGATGATGTCAAAGAAAGTCTGGTCTAACTGGAGGTCGGAAATGAGCGATTCGAATTGATCAAAGTTAGCGTTTAAGCTACGACAATTAATATTAAGCAATGCTATTGACTTCTTTTTGGTAACTATCGTGGTCGAGAAAGTTTCCGGTGTATGATATTTACAGTTATCTTTGTCAACAGTCAATGGTGTAATTGGATCATCTTCAGACATGGGCGAGATTTCGTTATTAAATACAGTAACGAAGTCAAAGGCATCTTCATTCTGGATCTCATTTAGGGATAACTTATTATCCATTATTGAGAATGGTGAATAAACCTACAATAACACTTTGGGGGTACTTTTTAGGATATATGTCACTGTTTTGTGGAAAGCTGAGAGAATCACAGCATTGGCCTGGGGAACCGCCACCAAATTTAATTGTGTGCGGAAAGCCATCCCCATATGATAAAACGACTGAGAAGGGACCAGGTCCGACTTCTCCTCGTTGACTCTGAAACCTAGCGACGTGAGCAAGCTCAACAGAGTGGCGACATCCGACTCCAGTAAGGCAGCATTGGAATGCCCCTGGAGGATATCGTCCAGATATGCCGAAGTAGTCACCCTGGACTGTGTGCGATGGAAAGCTATCACATGCGACATCAGTCTGGTGAAGGCCCAAGGAACCAGGTTGAGGCCGAAAGGCATGGCCTTGAACTGGTAAACTCGCCCCAGAAAAACGAACCTGAGATACTTCCGTAACGCCCAATGAATCGGAACGTGAAAGTAAGCGTCTCGCAGGTCGAAGCTGGAAGCGAAATCTCCCAGGTGAATTGAACGGAGGACCGACCTAAAAGTCTCCATGCTGAACTTGGGAGCAATGATAGACTGGTTCAGGAAACTCAGATCGAGAACCGGTCGGAGTAGGCCGTCCTTCGGCACCAAGAACAGGCGGGAATAGAAATCCACTGACCTAATGTTCTTGATGACCTCAATCGCCCCCTTTGTCAGGAGATTGTCTATCTCCGTGGACAAAAGTTCCCGACGTAAAATGTCTGAAGGAACTGTGGTTGGAAAAGGCACCCTGGACAGAGTGGGGTGCCGTCGGAAGGATATTCGCAGCCCGGACCAAACAACATCTAACATCCAAGGATCGGATTCGATGGTGGCCCAACGGTCTGCGAACTCTGCTATCCTTCCTCAAACCTGGGACGAGTCGAGGTGAGGACCTTCATTGCGAACCCCGATGAGGCTCGCGAGAGGAGAAAACACCTCCTCTACTGAATGAAGAATCCTGGGACTTTCTCAAGACTGCCAACGCTTACCCTTACCCCTTGAGTAAGAAGGAGAAGCTGTGGCAGAAGGATCAGCCCCTTTGCTTCGCAGAGGAAGCAGAGGGTACTTGTTAGGCTTGGAACGGCCCGTGCCTACCACAGAAGGCTGATCAAGCTGAGGAAACAGCAGCTGATCGTTGGAATGACGTAGGACGTCATCCCGGACCGTCAACACAGAACCATGGAAAAGTTGCGGACCTGCCAAAAAAGCAGATCGAAGAGTAGCGCACTGCTCCTCAGGAAGGGATCGGCCTGTGTCCAGCACAGAGTCCCTTCGAACTAATTCCAGATTAGCCGTGTTACAGGCATGCATGTGAGTGAGATGCATGAGCGCCTTGGACAGCACACGCAAAGGAGCCTGTACCTCGTCAAACTTATCTGAAGGCAGATAAGCAGCTAAAGCTGAGACGACGTGATCAGAGAGAGAAAGCATAGCAAGCATCTCTCTCGATAAGCCTAATGTGGACTCCAGAGTCGTCATCGGAATGACGGCAGACTTGGACTTGGAAAGCCCGAGGGAATTGGAGTACTGATCCAAAACCGTCAAAGTCTGGTAGACCGACGGATTGGCGGAATCGTAGGAACGATAACGCACCGGAGGCAAAAATGTGTCAACCCTGGTGAAGAACGGAGCCTTCATAGCCTTGAAACTTAGCTTGGAGTCCAAGGCTGAAAATGCTTCAACCAACTGTACCGACGGGCACGGTCGAAGACGCCCAGAAGCAGGTTGCTCCATAGACTGTTGGCGCGCGACCGATGATCGCGGCCTGGCTGACACTGTCGACTGGTTAGATGGTTTGAGATCCGGAGGAACCCAAACACGAAATCAAGAGCTGCCCCCAAGTCTGAAGACTGCTGGCTCTCGACATCAAGCATGTCTGACTCTTCTCCTGAGTCGGAAGACACATAGCCCATCGTGGGCAAACCAGCCGACGCCTCCCATGGTGTCGGAACACCAGGGGGGTCAGAAAGCGGCCTGTTTCCAATCCCGTGAGGCGGCGCCATAGGGGGCGCCTGGAAACCACTCGCCGCCACGCTGGAAGCAACGGGAAGGCTCTTTGACAGAACCTGAGTGAGTAAGGAGAGGGCCTCCCTAAGCTCACTGCCCGTACTGGCCGGTTCGACAGGGGAACGAACCGGCAAAGTGGCTTCACCTCTGACCCTCTTAACCAGCGAAGGGTCACGATCCTCCAAAAGACCCGACGTGGGACGGCGGGCGGCAGCCGAAACCGTCTGAAGGCAGACGTGTATAGGGGTGTGACACACCCCGAGGATCAGCATAGCAGGAACTCATGAGAGTCACCGCTGACCTCTGCAGGGCAGAAGGTCCAGGCTGCACAAAAGACGTTGGACCCCCAAAACTGGTCGTGTGGCCAGAATGAGTGGACGGAAACGCCATGGAGTTCATAGTGTCCCACTAAGAACAACCGAATCCAATGACAACTGTGGTGTTCGACGGCGCAGAGACCACAGGAGAGGGTCCGGTCGGCAGCCACTTCCAACTTCGCCGAGTTGAAGTCAGGGAAGGCTGAGGCCGATACCCCCACGTCTACACAACCAGACACCGCAGCAGACCACTGCAGGTATAAAACTACTGTGCTCAATGGCAGAAAGGACACAGCGGAGGGTTCAGTCGGCAGCCCCATTTGACTTCGCCGAGTGGAAGTCTGGGAAGGCTGAGGCCGAATCCCCACAACCACACTACAGACATCCCTGCAGACCCTGGCTGGGAGAAGCCGAGGCCGGCTAAAAACGGTGCCCAATGACGTTGAAGACGGAACAGCAGTAGCAGCAGATACGACGGGAGCTGTTGGAACTGGCGGAAAAGCGGAGAGAGCCACCAAGCTCGGCCTCCAAAGGAGGAGTCACAACCCTAGTGACAGCCTCAGATGTCGACTGGAGAGGGCGCATAGTCCCGGAACCAGGCACCTCTACACCAGAAAACCAACAGCTCCCGCAGTATCCACCACGGTAAAACACTGCACATTCCCCACGGAAGGGGAATAACTCTCACCAGACATGGTCGAATCGGGAAGCCCCGAAGCGACAACGGTCCCCACCCCCCGCTGGTGCGGGAAGAGCTGCACATCCCCAACGGAGGGGGAGCAATTCTCATCAGACGTGGTCGAATCGGGCGACCCGAAACGATAGCGTTCACCACCCCCCGCGGGAGCGGGAGGAGCTGCACATCCCCCACGGAGGGGGTCAAACTCACACCAGACGTGGTCGAGTCGGGGGGCCCCGAAACGACAGTGCCCCCCCCCCCCCCCCCCGCGGGGGCGGGAGGAGCTGCACATCCCCCACAGAGGGGGTAAACTCACATCAGACGTGGTCGAGTCGGGAGGCTCCCGAAACGACAGCATTCCACACCACCCGCGGGTGCGGACGAAACGGACACGAGAACGCACCAATGGCGAGGGCAAAAGGAATTGCCCTAAAGGAACCGAACTGGAAAGAACAGAGGCTAGAGCAGTAGAAGAAAAAGGTGAACTCAACAGAAACAGAAAGTAGAAGAATACCCTCAACTACGAGAGAAGGTGGCAGAACCCAGACGGCTGACACCTACTCCAATAACAATTTTTTATCAACCGAAAAATTCATTGTCGAATCGCGATGACACGATGTCGCAAACAAAACATTCGCGAAAACGGAATAGAAAATAATAAACAATGAGAATGTGGTTGAAAATATAAACGAGAATATATAAAACACAGTCCTGTTATTATACGATCTTCAGATCCATAATTCCAGTCACAGGAAAACCATTATCCACGAGTTGAATTATCACTGTTTCATAATGCATATGGCGGAAACACATCCTGCTCGTGCCTCGGATAGAAAAAGAATGGCGAATTGACGCATTGCGCACTGTTACGGAAGTCGTGGATTTGTACTATGGAAGAGCGTCCCATACTGGGTGTGCGCCGATGGCGCTCGGCCCAGTTTTGGCTTATTTTTTCGTGGTGTTTTTACACCACTTTTCTTTCCCAAATCTTGGGAAAGATTAAAATGGAGAGTATTTTATCCGAGTTAGGTTCTTCCACTGTAGTGCAAGCCTGTAGTAAACAATTGAGGTAGGTTGATAAGAAATACCGCCCGGTTTGACCTATCGCTGCTACAGCTCCCAAAAAATGTTTGACCCAATTGGCGGTCCTCCCAAATAAGCGAAAGTGTCCCGCCCGCCAAACAGTGAACCCCGCAACGTTCTGTTGAAAAAATGTCCCCGCGACATTTGAAACAATAAGTAGCACCCCACTTTCTATTTTGCTACTCCCGGTCCCATAAAGGGATTTCCTCCCAAAGATACCCATAGTAGCATCCCCACCGTAGATTAATTGGCCATTTGGTGCCTCCCCCACCCTATATATCACCTAAACCCAACAACAGTTTCCCTTCCTCCTAGTACCCTAAAGGGTAAGGGGGACCCTCCTCAAGAGGATTGAAGCCTGCCAATGATATAAGGGAAAGATGCTCTCATGACACAAGAGCATCGCCTACCCCTACCTGGTTATAACACATCCACTCCCTCATTTTCGCTACTCAGTTTCCCACAAAGAGCCCCTTTCCCGACAGACCCGAGTAGCTCCCTTGATCCCCGCTTTATCGGCAGTCTGATGCCTCCTGGTCCCTATATGCCCTCCTCCCCGAAGATTTCTGCCTAGTTTGGGGTACATCACCACCTTCTTTTCTAATCTGAGTCTAAACACTGAAAATTCTGGAAAACTCTCATCCAAATGCTACATGTGGTAGGTAGGTATCTGTTAGATGCAGGCCTGTGTGCCCCGAAATGTTTGCAATTTTCATAAGATTCTTCCTAATCTTCACTGTCATATTTAAATTAATGATTGGGGTTTGACAGAATTCTCCCTACCAGCTCATATAGCGACTATATCAGTCCTATTGGTGGAGAAAACACATAAATGCGCTCAAAACTAATGCCAACTATTGTTGGGGAGGTGAGTTGACCATGTCAGAAGCCTTTAACCGAGTGCGCTTCGAATTTTTCCAAGAGTCTGAACAAACTAATAATCAAGAACGGAAGGTGAGAAGTATATATATAACATTTAAAGGGCCACGCATGTTCGTGTTTCAAAAATATTTTTTTTATAAAACCAACTGCATGACATTCCCCGTGTCAAAATAGCTATGTAAATTCTCGGGGCCATATACGAAATGCCCAGAAGTGCTAAAAAACGGTCCTCGACAACGCAATGTTTACCACATAAATAAGCTAAAATAGTTTTTTATGGTAATAAAATATAAAAAAAAAATTTTGAAACACGAACTTGCGTGGCCCTTTAAATGTTATATATATACTTCTCACTTTTAGTTCTTGATGAGTTGTTTGTTCAAACTCTAGGAAAATATTCGAAGTGCATTCGGTTTAAGGTTTCTGACACGGTCAACTCGCCTTCCTAACAATAGTTGGCATTAGTTCTGAACGCATTTGTGCGTTTTCTACACCAATAAGACTTATATAGTCGCTATATGAGCTGGCAGGGAGAATGCTGCTAAAACCCAATCGTTAAGTCAAATATGACAGTGAAGATTGGGAAGAATCTTATTATGAAAATTGCAAGCATTTCTGGGCAGACAGGCCTGCATCTAACAGCTGTCTACCTACCGCATGCTGCATTTGGATGAGAGAGTTTTCCAGAACTTTCAGTGTTTAGACTCAGATAAGAAAAGGAGGTGGTGATGCACCCAAGCTAGGCAGAACTCTCCAAGGAGGAGGGCATATAGGGACCAAGAGGCATCAGATTGCCGGTAAATCGGAGATCTAGGGAGCTACTCAGGTCAGCCGGGAAAGGGGCCCTTTGTGGGAAAGGGAGTAGCGAAAAGGAGGGGGTGGATGCGTTGTAACCTGGTAGGGATAGGCGATGCTCTCGTGTCATGAGAGCATTTTCCCCTTATATCATTGGCAGGATTCAATCCTCTGGAGGATAGTCCCTCTTTCTTCTTGGGGTACCAGGAGGAAGGAGAACTGTTGTTGCGCCCCAAGAGGGGTTTGCTTGATATAGGCTGGAGGGAGGCACCAGATGGCCAGTTAATCTACGGTGGGGATGCTACTATGGGTATCTTTGAGAGGAAATCCCTTTATGGGACCGGGAGTAGCAAAATAGAAAGTGGGGTGCTACTTGTTGTTTCAAATGTCGCGGGGACATTTTTTCAACACAACATTTCGGGGTTTACTGTTTGGCGGGCGGGAGGGGCATTTTCGCTTTTTTGGGAGGACCGCCAATTGGGTCAAACATTTTTTGGAAGCTAGGTTAAACATATTTTTATTTGCGAAACAAATAAGTTGCAAATAGGGATTGGAGGACAAGTGCTTTCCACTTAGTATACCCTCCGCTCCCTTAACGTGATACAAAAAATCAATATAATGGCGAAACAAACAAATGAGAGAAATGTAAAAAAAAAATATATATATATTCTAGAAAATCTAACTTCACAATAAAAAGAGTGAGAGAGAGAGAGAAAAAAGTGATTAATTGATTGATGTCCTTTCTGCACCTTGAGTCTGTCTCTGTCAATTTGATTTTCCATGCCGATGGTCGACCAGGCGCTGCACTGAGTGGTTGCTACTACTACTACTACCATCATTACTGCTACAACTATAGATAATACTTTTACTATCGCGTTCAAATCTTACCACCGACATAACTCTCCTGCGGCGAATAATAATAATAATAATAATAATAATAATAATAATAATAATAATAATAATAATAATATTTACATATTAATTTCCGTAATCATCCATTCGTTACACTTTAGCCGCCCAATCACGCGCATTAGAAGTCGCAATGAACTGCATGTGTTAAACAATACTAGGATGGAAACTCATTATCGAATCTTCGAGTGTTACGAATAAATTTTTGAACAAATTTAAAAAGTGAGGTATTAGTTTTATGTTCTAAAATGGGATCGCCGTACAATAAAATATCAACGGAGTTCAAATTAACATTAATTTCCAATAGTTTACCAATGAGAGCGTTGCGAGATTCTGAATAAAAGGGGCAAAAGAGTAAATAGTGCTCTGCGTCCTCAAAAACAGCTGGACAATGGGAACAGTATGGAGATTCGGAGATGTAATTGAGAAACTTATCACTGTTCAAATCGCTGCAACAAGTTCGAATTCTACTATGAATAATGTTGTATTTTCTGACACCACAGGAGAAGTATCCTGGAGGTCTCCCTTCAGGCGGTGATATGAGTTTTTTGAATTCATTGAGTGAACTGCTGTTTCGCACGGACACTGGCAGACTATTCCATGTTCCTGTACACGAGGGGAAAAATTATCTTTTGAATAGCTCTGTTCGCATGCAATAAGGCATAAAATCTGCCGAATTTCGAAGGTTATAACCAGATGTATCACGAACTCTTCGTGGTAGTAATTCCTGCAGATAATCGGGCGCATCGTTGTTTACGATTTTGTAGAAGGTACACATCTTTTGTATGTGTCTTCTTGTTTCGAGGCTGTCCCACCCAACTTCAATCAAAAGGAGATCTCGCGATACTGATCTCGTCAGCCCTGATACGATTCGTGCGGCATCACAGTGTATATCCTCTAGACGCTTTATCATATATTGGAAGCTGTAGCAGCGATAGGGCAAGCCGGGCGGTATGTTCACGGGTTTGAGTTTCAACTACCATTACAGGGTGGTTCGCAGTGGTGTCGTTTTGTGGGGTATAGTTAGGAGTCCCACCGGAGGAGTAAGAAGCGTATTCATAGTTGGATATTGTTGGAGGACAAATCAATGGTGTGATGCGCTGTTGGGGTTTGGGTGGGCAAAATGTTGCTCTCATAAAGTGGGTGTGTGTCTGTGTCACCTTGTGAGATAAGGGGAGGGGGTGGTCTGTGGCACGTGGTCCTGGTGGAACTATGCTCTCATGGATGGCGAAATTAAGGTTTCCCAGGCGGGAATGGGTTTCAGTCGGTAAGAACATAGGGGATCAATCAATTTATTTATTTATTTATTTATTTATTTATTTATTTATTTATTTATTTATTTATTTATTTATTTATTTATTTATTCATTTATTTATTTATATTTATATATTTATTTATTTATTTATTTGTTGTTGTTTAAGATCACATATTTCTGCGCAATGGCTAATCATGACCATGACAGTTTTACGGGTGGAGGAAGCCGGAGTACCCGAAAAGAATCACCGAACAATGGCGAGCAACTGTCAGCTCCCCAACATACTAACTCCATACAAGCAGGGTCGGCATTGGTTGAAGACAGGTGAACCATCGACATGCAGTACGCCTTAGTACACAGCACCACCGTGCCCCCCACGTAGGCAATGGGGGTGAAGTGTCTTTCCTAAGGACACAACGCGGTTGCCGAACCAAGGACCTCTCGGCTTGTAGCTTGCACGTATACCTACTGAGCCACGGCGCCCCCAGGGCCAATCAATCTTGTGATACGGGATGTCCTGTATTACTGTCGGTTCATGAGCTGACATTGAAGATGGGGGTCACAAGTACTGGTGGGTGGGGGGGGGGGGCTCCCCTGTGACCGGGTGAGAGTATGGGAACACGGAGGGTCGTATTGTTAATTGGGGTGCCATGTTGTAGCTGGTTAAGGGTGGCAGTAAACGACGTTGAAGGGGCTTCATCTCGTTCGGAGATACTGAGAATCGGGTTCAAGTTGTCCTTCTTTATATGCGCGGGACAGGATACCTCACTGTTGGACTTGTCACTTTGGGGTATCTCCCTGGATAAGTGTGAAAGGTGTATGGACCGTTGAGACTTGTCGGGTGACAGGTCAATCTTTTCATTACTACATGTAATTGGGTTTTGTGTGGAAACAATGTTAGTCATGCCCATCCTGCCACGTTTGGGATTCACCGGGGATGGAGGGGGGGGGGGGGCGATTCCATTCGCCTCTTGGGCTCAAGGTTATTGGTTTCAATTTTTCAATTTGGTCCTGGAGTCAGGAGATTGCTGGGTATTGACCATAAATTCACGGTTTTGTCTGGCTTCTGCAGCCCTGTACTGGGCATACCCTTTTCTAACACTGACGTTGGTAATACGTGAGGGCCTTAATCACTCGTCCGGAAGCATTATCCGCAGGGGGAAACTAGTTACGCTTAATCCAGACTTTTCAAACCAACGAGAGGAAAGGGAATCCGACCGTAGGTTTATAGCTATCGCTGGTGTAAGGTTATTATATACCGAGCGGCATCGTCGATTTGCTCGGTCAAAATGGACGCGGGATGGGGTTAAAGTTATGCTGTATGACGGGTCCGTGGAATAACAGCGCGTCAAGAGACGATGTGTCTCAGTCACCAAAGTGGAAAGTAGGTGAAAACTCCACCAAGGGAGTTGGTGATTGGTTTTACTGTGGTGTGAAACCCTTCAGCGTGGAGCTGGTGGAGCTATTTGGTATTTACGGGTCTGTATCTTGCAAAGTAGTGAGTACACTTTGTGAGTTGTGGTAAAAATCACTCCATTCAATGTGGAGCTGGAAGGAAATATTTGGTATTTATGGGTGTGTGTCTTGTAAAGTAGTGAATAAACTTTGTGTTTTAGGGCAAAACTCACTACAATCAGCGTGGAGCTGAGAGGAAAAGAAGTGAGAAAACGTTGAGTTTTAGGGTATAAACATCACATTATGCACTTGGAAGTACCGGGTACTGGATCAACACTTTGGATTTGGAGTGTTAGACAGACACAAACTTTTCATCTTGTAAAATAGTGAGAAAACGTTGTGTTTTGGTGTAAAGGCGCTATAGTAGGTACTGGGAGGTACCGGGTGCTGGGTTGACACTTTGGGATTGGAGTGGGAACAAGACACCAGCAAGTGCAAGCTCCGATGACGGGACTCGGTTCATATTAGTGCTGGACTGAGATTTGGTGGGCTCTCATAACTAATACGCAACAAAGTGGTTGGTTGATAAGTTATTCACTTTTCTGAGTGACAGGAGTGGATTCGTGTAATTGTCATGGGAGGCATGAATATGATGCAGTCGAAAAAGATGCGACAAGTAAATAAACGGTTTGTGTGACAGGAGTGGATTCATGCAAATGATCAAAGGGTGACACCGATTATATATGCTTATCTCGAAATCTCGAGATATTTTCTCGAGATCTCGACATAGTTTTTCGAGATCTCGAGATATTATTTCGAGATCTTGAGATATTATCTCGAGATCTTGAGATAGTTTCTCGAGATCTTGAGTTATTATCTCGAGATCTCGAGATATTATCTCGAGATCTCGAGATATTATCTCGAGATCTTGAGATAATTATCTCGTGATCTTGAGATATTATCTCGAGATCTTGAGATATTATCTCGAGATCTTGAGATATTATCTCGAGATAAAAAGAGTATTGAGGGTGGCCTAAATCAGCCACCGTAGTAACTGAACATGTTCTGGCAAGTTTTCGTAACCTAGTGACATAATGGTCCATAGTTTCATCACGAAGCTGTTAAGAAGAACGAAATTTATATCTCTCAAACTCAATATTTTGCGTTGGGTTAAGGGCCTATATAAGTAATGGAATTTTGTTTATTTTGAAATTCTTACATCTCATATTCCTTAAATGCAGATTAAATATACACAAATTATACATCAAAATGAAGGTTGGGATGTATAGAATACGAAACACGTATGCAATCAACTCATAGAGTCGCCTGTAGGCACCACTGGTTCCTGGAAGTATGCTACCGTATTCGCACCAGAACTGATAATAAAATAATATTTCATCAGAACAACTTGTGGCCAAATGTGCTTCATATATCCAAGAACAAAGCTAGGCATTCAAAACACATTCGAATACAGCGATAGGACTGCATTTTGGAAAAGGCCAACACTGTCTGCATTTTTTATTGAAGATGGTTTCCATGCTCGACAGACATGCGCAAATCACTCGTTACCACGAATTTCCATCGAAAAACAAAATCGTAATTCTAAGAAATTTTAACAGGTATCATGATACCTTGCACTGAATATGGCAACTGTGCAATCTCAATCTAATAACAGTATACTGCATGAAAGCGATCTTTTTCATATTTGATTTTAGACGGCGTTGTTTTTACATGCTTTTTCTGTCCGATGACGTCGACCGGAAAACGAAAGTATACTCATACGTAAACAAAAGCAAAGGCTTTGGAATTTTCCCCAATGCAGCTCTGTCGCCGTGTTTTGAAGAATTTTTATCCCCTAGCTTTGTTCTTGGATATGTAAAGCATATTTGACCACAAGTTGTTTTTGTGAAATATTATTAAATTATCAGTTCTGGTGCGAATACGGCAGCAGACTTCCAGGAACCAGTGGTGCCTACAGTCGACTCTATGAGTTGTGTCCCAACCTTCATTTTGATGTACATTTTGTGTATATTTAATTTGAATTGAAGGAATATCAGAGGTGAGAATTTTCAAAATAAACAAAATTTCATTACTTATATAGGCCCTTAAAGTAATTAGTCAAAGAGGTTTTACAACCTTTATAATCCTTTGTCTCTTCGGCGGGTAAAGTTTCAAAAAATTCAAACACTGCAGCGCCCGCATAATGCAACAGAAGCGCTCGCTGTCGAGGTTTATTCTTAACATTCATTGCAATCATAAACTTCTCAAACCTGTCGAGCCATTTCCGTCAGTTGTATGCAAGATTGTTGCTATCAGACGTATCAAAACCTGGAAAAGTAGGCAAGAACTCAGCCATGCTGAAAGTCCGTAATTCCGTTTAGTTCAAAAACAAACCAACACCATCGTCGCCATTGTAACAATCCGCTTCAGGGCTCTATTTTAGAAAAGACAGCAGCTTCAAAATGCATCAAGTTCATTCGTTTATTTCATGTTCACTGACCATCACATTTTCTGTGAAGAAGAGTCCTGCTTGAGTGAACATTAATCTGAGACAGAGAGAAATCAGCCGCGGCTGATTTGGTGTAGGGAATCTTCACATGTACTATTCTATTGGGTGATTGATACATTATAGGAAAATATACTACAAATTGGCGCTGCGAGCAGGGTTCGAACCTGCGCGGGCATTGCCCATTGGATTTCAAACCAGGGGGAGATCAAGTAGAAAGAAGAATTTGATCGGTGAAGAAGAGTCCTGCTTGAGTGAACATTAATCTGAGACAGAGAGAAATCAGCCGCGGCTGATTTGGTGTAGGGAATCTTCACAGGTACTATTGTATTGGGTGATTGATACATTGTAGGAAAATATACTACAAATTGGCGCTGCAGTAAATTAAAAGAACCTATGCAAGATAATTGAAAGGGAAATTGAAAATTATTGATGGCGTGTCTCGGGAAAATTTTCCCGGGGTTTTCGAAATCCATTCAAATTTCTTGATTTCTCATGGCCATCCATCAATTAGATTTGTTTTTTCTAACTCATAATGCAATAAATTAATGTTTTGGATATTATGTTTCAAATTTTTGTTATTAGATTACATTATTTTTCGATTTTGTGACAAATGTTTATATTGGAAATGAACAAGATGATTCGATTTTTTGATAAGCAATTGTCCAATCAAATTGCATTAAAAACATTGAAACAGAAAGTAGAAACGTGTTTTTCGTCATGGCGTCAAAACACCCAAATAATGTAGAATTGCTTCAGGACGATTCGTCCCGTGGACTGCAAATCAATACCTGTGATTTTGATAGCTGTTTGATAATTCCTTCCATAAATTATGAAAAGGCAAAAATATTGGCTCTCCAAAGAATAGAATGGGGCAATTTTACGCCAGAAAACATAAAAAAAATTCCTAAAATTATTTTTACTAGGAAAATGTTAAGCATGATTGATTTCACACCACATATTCCTGGGGATGATAATGCCCGTAATAACTGTCCAGTTTGTCTACAACTTGCACAGTTAGTGGAGCGTAATTTGGATAGACAACATATGGTCAATAGAAATAAAACATCAGATTCTATTGACGATAATTATGATCAAACTGACAGATTAGCTCAAAGGTTTGATCAAGATGAAACTACAGTCAATTTAAGACCGGGATGCAATATCCCAAATCTTCCACAAACAGATACAAGACCCCATTCTAATAGATATGATGATACAGCAGATGATTCACATCCTTTAAATCAGGATGATTTTTCAACACATCCTTCCGATATTGAGAGATTGTCCCGAATTGTAGACAAATTGCAGAAGAAACGGGACAAAAATGCCAATATCAGAAATGAAATTCCCTCAACTCTCAGACAACAGGATCCTAATTTAACGAATCCTGACGACCAAGTAGATTACCGAAGACATAGAGGTAATAATTTTGGTAGTAGGGGACAAAATAACCTTGATGACCAACTAGATTACCGAGGATATAGAGGTAATAGTTTTGGTGGTCAGAGACAGAATGATCCTGACGACCAAGTAGATTACTGAGGACATAGAGGTAATAGTTTTGGTGGGCAAGGGCAAAGTGAACCCTATAACCAATGAAATACCCAAAGATATAGGGGTGATAATTTTGGTGGTCAAAGGCAAAATTTGGGACCTCATCAAAACATCCAACAGAATCAGGGTGGAGGTGATGTCCAGTATCATAGACAAAACAGACAATATGTGCCACCGGCAGTACCGAAGCTGCCTAAAGGCTTAGAATATTATGGTAATAGTGATTGGCACTCTTTCAAATTAAAATTCATGAATTTTGCAGAGATGCAAAATTGGACATCCAAACAATGTAAAAACAACTTATGTTGGTGCTTAATGGGTAAAGCAAGTGAGTAGTATGCTACCATAAATAGACAAGATCCCATGTTGCAATTTTGGGATATTATTCATAAAATGGAGAAACGTTTCGGCATGTACGAACTTCCCGAAACTGCTCAAATACAATTAGGTCAAGCACGTCAAACAACCAGCATGACCTTAGAGGAATGGGCTGACCATGTGTTAACCCTTTCAGTAAAAGCATATGGTCATTTACCTGAGGATCATATGTTTAACCAAGCTATTATGAGATTTTGCCACGGAGTCTTGAATAAGGATGCAGGGCTCTTCGCTGCAAATCAAAAACCAAAATCAATTGAAGATGCCATTGATAAAGTTAAATGGTATCAGCATACCTCCATGGCAGTGTATGGACAAGATAATCGGGATGTACCTTCCCGAAGAGAGCCAGTTCATACTAATTTTGAAGAAGACACACAAGAAAGCTTTGCTAAATTCATTTTACTAGAAAAAATAACACATCGACTCCTCAACCAGTTTCAGAACCAAATACCAAAGAAATGAAAAAATTTATGTCAGATTTTGGAGGATTTGCAAAATCAATGACTGATGGAATGAAAACCATGCAAGATTCACTGATAACTTTGTCTGAATCAGTTGCAAAATTAACGTTAAAATTATCACAGGGTTTGGACCGTGGTGTGGGATATGGCCGTTTCCAAAATCGCTCTCCTTCACCCCGTCGCCGAACTTGCTTTCAGTGTGGGTCGCCAACCCATCTGGCTCAGGAATGCCCTTCTAGAAATAGTACAAATCGTCCAGCTGCTAAGAGTTCGGACACTCCACAAACTGATTCACCCAGTACACCTACAAGTAGACCTCAAGCTTCAGTCACATTTGATGAGGAAGTCGAGGATTTAAACGAAAGCGGGTCGGACGAACAGGCCTAGAGCCGGCCCCACAAGATTTAGACCGAAAGACTTCAAAGACATTAGATTCTAGTAATACAATAGAGGAAAATCTCATTGAGTCAGAAATTTTCCCTGATTTTATTACAATAAATCAATTAGTAGATAAGCTATCCTTTACAGTACCAGTTACTTTAGAAAATATTAAATTAGATGCCTTAATTGATACAGGGGCCCAAATTACAATTATTTCAGACAAAATAATGGAAAGTTTTAAAACACCTCCTACAGTGGTAAAGGAGATTAAGGTGAGATCTGTGGGTCGTGATTTAGACACAATTTCTGGAAAAATAATTGGCCCAGTATCAATGAAAATTGGAAAATTCAATTACATTAGAACACTTTATGTGGCACCTATTAATACTCCCATGATTCTTGGATTAGATTTTTTACGGGAGTATAATGCCCGTTTAGATCTGAAAAATGGCATTATGTATTTGGACAATGAAAAAATATTACTGGATTTGTTAACTTCCAGTGTTCCTAAAGCTAACAGAGTAACAGTTGCCAAGAAAATTTTGATTCCTCCAAATTCAGTTAAACAAATTAAATGTAAATTACAAGGGCCTTTACCTGAATTACCTGAATATGTAATCGAACCTAACCCAAATAGAAATCTGCTGATCCCTCGTCCATTTCATACAGATGGAGCTGACCCTGTAGTCACTTTAATTAATGTACAAGATCATGAAATAATTTTGAAAGAAGGCTACAAAATAGGGGAAGCAATCGAGGGATCTCCAATTGCAATTATATCAGAAAAAGTTGAAATTGAAGTAGTAAATGACACGGTGGCAGAAATTGTAGAACAAAATTCTGAATTAGAGTTCCCTGAACATTTGAAAGACTTATTTGGAAGATCAAAGTCTATATTAAATGGGGAAGAAAAACAACAGTTAAAACAACTTTTGGTTAAATATCAAAGTGTATTTGCCAAACATGTCTATGATTTAGGTAATTTTACTGCCTGGAACACCATATTAAAACCGGAGATTCCAATCCTGTAAAATGTAGAATGAGACGTACTCCTGCTTGTTTTGTCGAAGAGGAGCATAAACTTTTACAAAGCATGTTAAAATCAGGAGTTATACAGCCATCTATTTCTGAGTGGGCTTTGGCCCCTGTGTTAATCAGAAAGAGATGTGGATCGGTGAGGTGGTGCCTTGATTTTAGAGGCTTTAATGCCATAACGGAAAAGGACACTTTCCCGTTACCTCTTATTGAAGATTGTTTAGATACATTAGCTGGAAATAAGTTTTTTAGCCGTTTCGACGGGAATCAAGCTTATTTCCAGATACCAATAGCAAAGGAGGATAGGCATAAGACAGCTTTCATAACAAAATATGGACAATATGAATTTTTAAAGATGAGTTTTGGTTTGTGTGGAGCTCCAAGTTGTTTTTCGAGGGTAATGAATTTGGTTTTAAGGGGACTGAACTGGGAGATTGCTCTAGCTTTCCTATATGATATTTGTGTGCTAGGCACGGATGTCCAAAACCATTTTGAAAACCTTGAAAACGTGCTAAAACGACTTCAACAATACCAATTAAAATTAAAGCCCAAAAAGTGTGTTCTTTTCCAAAAAAAATGGAATTTTTGGGTAGAATTGTTACATCAGAAGGTATGGAAATAGGTAACTCTGCTTCACAAGTAATTGCTGATTGGCCAACACCACAAAATACTAAAGAAATAGAAAGATTTTTAGGCTTGGCAAACTATCATCGAGCCTTTATAAAATCATTTGCAAAGATGGCAGCCCCTTTGTATGCCAGAACAGGAAAAAATAAATTTGGATGGGGAGGAAAAGAGGAGCAAGAAGCATTCGATCAAATCAAAATTGCCCTCCGGTTCCTACCGGTTCTCACATTTGCCAACAAAAAAGACCCCTTGATATTGGACACGGACGGGTCTAATTTAGCCATTGGGGCCGAATTAATCCAAATACAGAATAATCAGGAAAAGGTGATAGCTTATGGGAGCCTAGGGCTTAGCCCTGAACAGCGGAAGTATTGTGCAACCCGCAAGGAACTTCTGGCAGTAGTAAGATTTACTAGACAGTTCAGGCATTGGTTACTTGGCAGACATTTCACAATTCGAACTGATCACAGTAGCCTGACTTGGCTTCTCAATTTCAAAAAGCCTGGGTGCCAAATTGCCCGTTGGATTGAGGAGTTAAGTCAGTTTGATTTTAAAATAGAACATAGACGAGGGGTATTGCATACAAATGCAGATACCCTTTCACGAATACCAGTGGAAGATAATTGTGGTCAATTTAAGGCCCAAGTGCCCCTTGACAAACTTCCTTGCGGGGGTGCAAATACTGCAATAGAATACATCACAATTGGAGTGAATTCTTTGAAGAGGTCGATGATGCTGTTCCTTTACCTCATAAGACCGAATTGAATAATCCAAAAGTAGTTGCTTCTTTTCCATTCACTGGATCAACCCTGAAGTTGGCCCAGAATGTGAAGCCATGGGTGAGGCCTTAGATAGATCACTTGCCTCTCTTTTTGCCCAAGCCCATTTTGGGTTATCAGACTGGGACGGGGAAACAGAAATTGAAATTAACTGGGATGTTACTGGTGAAGAAAAGGAGGGAAATCTTTTTCCTACCTCAGTTGATATACCTGCTACAGATTCTTGTCGACCTGTCTCTGATAAAACCAGTCCCTTAACCCAGGGACAGCAATATGAAAAAGTGTTAGAAGAACAGTAAAAACAAAATTCACTACAATTCTTATTTAAGTGGCTTAAAAAGGGGGAATCCCCTTCACCAGATGAACTCTTTCTGGCGAGTCCAGATGCAAAATTATTTTGGAACAATAAAGACAAATTTTTCTTACAAGGTGAACTCTTGTATAAGAAAAGAAAAAAACAATGAAAATGTATTAGTGGTGCCCTTTGCCTTCAGAAAGGAGGTCATGACAGTTAATCATGATGTGCCAACTACGGGACATCAGGGTATCAACCGAACTATAGAACGAATTAAATCACGTTATTACTGGCCGAGATTGACAGTGGATGTTGAAACATTTGTTAAATCTTGTCCAAAATGTAATAGACAGAAAAAGCCTACACGTCATGCTAAACATCAGATGGTGTGTTACCAAGCAGGTGGCCCAATGGAAAGAGTACATTTAGATTTTTTGGGCCCCTTAGCAAAAACTCCAAGGGGGAATGAGTATATTTTGGTAATGGTCGACCAATTTACCAAATGGATTGAATGCATTCCCCTTGCCTCACAATCAGCGGAAGAAACAGCTACCGCTGTTATTAATGAATTATTTTCAAGGTTCGGATGTCCGCTTGAAATTTATACGGACAGAGGCTCCAACTTTGAAAGTCAACTTTTTCAGTCAGTTTGTGAATTATTACAAATTCATAAGGCTCGCACAACGGCTTATCGCCCTTCTTCCAATGGACAAGTGGAACGGGTGAATCGAACCCTGATGGATGCCCTCCGGTGTTTTGTGGGGAAAAAACAATCCTCTTGGGACCTATATATACCCCAACTAGCGGGAGCTTTGCGGTCTGCCGTCAATCGTCAGACAGGCTTCACCCCAAACAAACTAATGTTGGGAAGGGAAGTGATACAGCCAACTGATTTATTGTATGGGCCTCCACCAAAAGAACCATGTCAGTCAGAATCAGAATATATCACAAAATTAGAAGATTCAATGAGGACAGCTCATGAGCTGGCTCGAAATAAATTAAAATCTCAGCAAAAAGTAATGAATAAACAATATGATTCTAAAATGAAAGTTCACAAATACAAGGAAGGGGATATTGTTTATATCCTTGATTCCAGTAGTAAAGTGGGTCAAACTAAAAAATTGAATCCCATTTGGAAAGGACCAGGTATTGTCAGTCAATGCATTTCCTCTTATTTGTTTCGAGTCCAACTACTTAACAAAACGGTCACGGTGAATCATGATAGAATTAAATTAGGCCGAGATAGAGTCCCCCCCCCCCCCCCCCCCTCCCTTTGATTGAACATCATAAAACTCTTTCGCAAAGTAGAGGGTCTCCAGTTCCCTTATATTGTTTGTGCAGAAAACCAAATGATGGTTCTTTCATGATTCAGTGTGACTATTGTTTGGACTGGTTTCATGGAAAATGTGTAAAAATTGACAGTACAGAAGCACAATCCATAGACAAATTTGCTTGCCCGTATTGTAAAATTGCTCAGCCTGAATAATAATAAAAAAAAACATTTTTAAAAAAAAACAGAAAGGAAAATAAAAATTATAGTTGTGATTGTGAAAAATATGTATAATTGTAGATATAATAGTGCCAGGTGGGAAATTCTTTAGAATTCAACCTGTCCTTTATAATTGTTTTATTTTTGTAGATATGTCATCTAATGGAGGTACGAGTTCAGAGGACAGAAGTCCTAAAAGGGCCTGGAAAGCTGGGGATGACTCATCCCCGCTTTCCACATCCACAGATGTGAGATTGAAGACGGACCCTAACTTGCAAAGGGTCCGCTTCATTGGAGATAAAAAAAATTGAACAGTTCCAGAGTTCCCACACTGTGGGAACTCAGTCCAAGAACTCTGGGAGTAGCACTCCAGGCAGTGCAGCTACTCCAAAGCCTGGCAAGGGGGCTAGGCTTAAGACCCCCAAAACTGCCTGTGCCTCGAATAGAGGGACACAGTCGAGGAGGTCATCTTCGCCCCTTAATGTTAAGGTGAGTCCCAAGTTTGGGACTCGCACTGTAATTGCCCAGAGTTCCCGTTCTTCGGGAATTCAAACTAGTCGAGAGTCAAGGGAGATCCCCTCCCTTATATCTATGTCTCTGCATTCCACACCAGGGGGAGATCAAAAAGTTTCCCCTGGAATAAATTTAGAAGCTTTAGACAGGCCACCCAAACGGAAGGGCCTGGACTCAACCTGCCCGCTCCCCAGTTGCCGTGGTAGTACCCGGCAACAGTAGGTAATAAAGGCGGATTTACCAATCACTTTGTACATGTACGTGTACACGATGCGTTTACCAACGTGGAATTCGGTGTTAAATCACACGCTTGTTCACAAAAATGTTAAGTGATGTTGAATCTCCCATGTTTTTTTGTGACTCCTAGATCGCACTTTTAACGTTCAAATACTCGTGGTGAACGCGCGTTTTTAAAAAAAAGGCGAAATTGTACATCTTCACTTTTATCTTTTACTTTAAAAATTTTTGTCAACGTTCCCATCGCAGATCAGACCATCGATCCATCGTTGGCGAACGCGAGCAAAAATTCTGGACTAGATAAAAAAAACGGTTTGCGGATTCTGCATCAGTGATCCAGAATCCGCTATTGTTTTGAGGCGGTGGGTTTTTCCCATTTATGACGTCATTAGGGGAATTCCCCACTATGGGAATTCCCAAACTCAGCTAATCGACCGATCGGATCGCTCGATTCTCCGCCAATTGACCGATCGGATCGCTCGATTCTCATAAACTCGATCATACGGAGTTATCTCCCCTCGTCGTGGGGTGGGGGAATATCCTAGGAAATAAATAAAAGTGATCGATATTATATAGGAGAGTGAAAAAAATATATAAATAATAGTTATTTAAAAAAATAAATATATCAAATCGAATAGATAATTAAAAAAAATACGTAAATCATGAGCGATTCTCAGACTATTAGAGCGAGGTTTCTTTTAAACATGCTGATGAGAGCATACGCAATCTGCGTGAACGAAGAAGTACGTCCCATCTTGTTAGAACGATGCGTCGGATGTCGGGATCATCTAGACTTCGATCACGAGAATCATTCGTGTCTGACGATGGAAAGGGAAGATATGGTCGTCATGTATTTCGAACCGGCGTTCGAACGCGTTAGATTCAACGATGTGATCACGTTTTGGAAGAGATTAGTCTTCTGTAAGAATCAAGACAAGCCTACAGATTCGGAAGAACTGAAATTGGCGCGTAGAAGTTTGACTTTAGAAGACAAGGGATGCATCAAGAAATTGTTGCTGAACGAAGCATACGTCTAAGTTTTTTTCGTTGATATAAAATAAGGGAGAGTAGAAAATAAAAATAAATACACACATAAAATTTTTATCTAATATTAGAAGAAAAAAAAACAAAAAAAATGAGAACCAGAAATAAATTGTATCCGACGTTAGTGGACAACGAGGACGAGAAGCCGATCGACGTTTCGCCGACGGCGCCGTCGCTAGAAGAAAGAGAAAAAGGAGAGAGGTATCGCATCGATCAAATCAATAGAATCCAAGAGTATCTAATTCGAGAGAGAGATTCTCGTCGTTCCCTCAAGAAAAAGTATTCGCGTTTCGTGACAGTCGTCAACGCGATTGACACGACACTCATCCCGATTTTCTTGGGTTTACACGCGGCCGGCATCGGATTTTTGTCGACCGCGGTCGGCATTCCGATCGTGTTGACCGTAGAAGGAGTGGCTCCGCCGGATTGTTTAGCACGCTCGGAAACTTTTTGAGTAGGAAATTATATCTGAAGGCGAGGAAACATGACAAGATTCGCGTCTTGGCCGACTCCAAGATCGACACGATATCCGAAATGATCTCTATGGCGTTGAAAGATGGTAGGATATCGGACGGAGAATACTTCGCGATATTGAGCGAGAAAACGAAATACGATGCCATGAAAGAAGCCGTGAGAATCAAGACTCGTCAGATCATCAAGGAAGAGATGAAGGATTCTCACGTGGAAAAGCAGAGGAAAGAGGCCAGGGAGGAATTCAGTAAGATGATAGAACTCAAGAGCAACGATTGAAAAAAAAAATATATATATAATAAGAACAGAATTTAAAAAAAAAAATATATTAAATTTATATATAAAATAAAAAACGAAATTAATTTAAATAACTCTTAAAAAATGTATTGTGTAAAGTGTAAGAGAGTTACCGAGACGAGTAATTCTCGAGAAGTGGGAACTAAAAACGACAGATGGATGCTTCGTGGAATTTGCGACGTGTGTGGTTCTGTCAAGACGCGATTCATCAAAAAAAAGAATGCGAGCAAAGGTAAAGGCATCGTGAATAAAATGATCAACAATCTACCTTTCGAAATGCATCTGCCCAGTCACAGTTTCACGGAACCCGGAACGAAATTGAACAAGAGACTCAACGCCGATCTCACTCCCAAATCTTGGAGCAAACCCGTGAATAGGGTGGACGCGGCCGTGTACGATCACGATCTGTGCTACGTCGAACATCCCGACACCAAGACTCGCAACGACGTCTGCGATAAAAACATGTTGGGGAGATTGAGAGGCATATCGAATCCGACCAGGAGAGAGAAGATGGAACGTTTGCTGGTCGGCAATCTGATCGGTGCGAAACGTCGATTCGGATGGGGCGTTAAAAAAAAAAGGCGCATCTGAAAAGAAGAAGAAACGATTATTGACGAGCGAATTGGCCGAGGAGTTACACAAACCCATAGTGCGTAAATTTCGAAAGAGAAGGGTGTTCGTAAAGGGTCTGGATGATATTTGGTCTGCCGACTTGGTCGACATGAGATCGTTTTCGAGGTGGAACGAGGGCGTCAAATATCTATTGACAGTCATCAACGTGTTTTCCAAATACGGTTGGATCAGAGCTTTGAAGAATAAATCGGGACCTTGCGTCGCCGAGGCTCTGAAGAGCGTGTTCGACTCGTCTTCTCGAAAACCGAGTAAATTGTGGGTGGATAAGGGAAAGAAATTCTACAACAAGGACGTTCATCGATTGGTAGACCTCTACTCGATCGAAAACGAAGAGAAAGCCAGCATGGTGGAACGCTGAAATCGAACGATGAAGGAAAAGATGCACAGATACTTCACGGCGAATTCGACCAAGAAATACATATACGCTCTGAACGGTCTGGTCAAAAATTACAACAACACGCGACACAGATCGATCAAGATGACTCCCGTGGAAGCTAGCGATCCTCGAAACGAAAAACGGGTCTACGCGAATCTATATCCCGAGAGATCTAAGATCAGGAAGAAGTCTAGAACGCCGAAATTTGCGGTCGGCGATCGAGTGAGAAGCTACGCTTATAAGAAGCACTTCGAAAAGGGTTATACTCCTCGATGAACCTCGGAAATCTTCGTAATCATCAAAATATTTCACACCGATCCGGTGACTTACGAAATCGAAGCTTTGGATGGAGAAGAGATCATCGGAAAGTTTTACGAACAACAATTACAGAAGACGAAGTTTTGATGAAGAAGACAAAATTTTTTTTTATTTACTCTCTTTGACATTTTCTTGTTTACACACATATATATAAGAGAGAAAAAAATAATAAAAATAATTAAAAACCATTTTTAGATAAAAAAAAAGCAAGTTAATTAATAAACAATAAAACTAAAAATCCTTTAAAATGACAAATATACTAGATATAGCACAAAGCATAGTGAAAGATGAAAGTATTCAAGAATATGAGGTTCACGCATACGAACCGGTAACTGGAACGAGTTTGAACAATGCGGGAGAGATAAGAATCAACGTCGAAACTCAAGATTTATTCGTACATCCTAGCGAGAGTTACATAGTGGTGCAGGGACATCTCACCAAGGAAGATGGGAGCGACTACGCCGACGACGACACGGTTACTCTAGCCAATAATGGCATCATGCATCTATTCAGTAACATAAAATACATGCTATCCGGACAAGAGATAGAATCTGTGTTTCATCCCGGTCAGGCTACCATGATGTTCGGACTCTTGACGTATCCTGATGATTTTTCGAAATCCAGAGGACTTAATCAGTTGTGGGTGAAAGACACCGTAGGCATTGCTAGTGCACGCGCCGCCGCGATATTTGACTACGTCGTCAAGTCGTCCAGACCTAAAGGAACGTTTTCGTTCAGGATACCTTTGAAACACATCTTCGGATTCGCGGACGATTACAACAAGATCATGTACGGATTCAAACACAATCTGACGTTGATTCGAAAAGGAAACGACGATGCAGTAGTGAGACTCACTGCGGCCGATGCGGGTAAGATAACTCTACACAAGATATCGTGGTTCGTTCCGCACGTGGAGCCTTCGATCGTGGAGAAAGCGCGTCTCTACAAGATCATAGAATCCAAGAGTAAATTACCCGTGGGATTTAGAATGAGATAGTGTGACACAGCAAGCATTCCTCCCTCCATGAATCACTTCGATTGGAGATTGACGGTGAAATCCGCTTCCGAGAGACCGAGAGTTTCATCGTGGTTGCATTTCAGACCGATAGGGACGGGTCTCAGGAAAAGAATGCATCGCTGTTCGATCATTGCACTTTGAGAAACATGCAAGTGTTTCTGAACGCCATGAGATATCCTGCAATCGATTACAACACGTCATTCGACAAGAACGATTTCTGCAGACTGTACGGCGACGCCGCTGATTTTAGAAAGAAGTATCACAGTCTAGACGAATTGATGAGCAACCCCAACATATCTCCCGGCGAATACAAGTCGATGTATCCCATGTTCGTATTCGACGTCAGTAAACAGAGTGAACGACTCAAGAGTAGCGTCTTAGACATTCAGATCAAGATGCAATTCGATAGGAACGTTCCAAAAAAAACCGAAGCCTTCGCCCTGGTCCTGTCGGACAGAGAATTACAATTCGAATCGGACGGAAATAAGATGTCTATCATTCGATGAGAGACGAGTGTGAAAAAAAATAAAAAACAAAAAAAAAAAATAAAAAGTAATGAGTCATTATTAAAAACAAAAAACCGAAAAAGAATAAAAAAATAAATTCGTTTTTAATGATATTTTTTTAACAAAAAAAAAAAGTTTCATCTGAGAAAAAATCATCATTTTTCAACATTCTAGATGTACAAAATGTTACAATTCCTAAGTAGTCACGTAGAAAACGAAATACACGTTCCATTTTCATGTTTGAATAAAAAAGAAGATATTTACAATTACGTTCTGAATTATTTAAAAGATTGCGTGCTATTCACTCGAGAGAAACAAAAAGGATATTTCGTGACGAAGATATTAAAACTCGAACAGATCTTAGATTGTTCGATCCTGTGCGATCATCTCTCTGTTTCCGTCAGATGTTCCATCCTGTGTTGCAAGCCAAAAAACGAAAAAAAAGATGTGGAAAAATGGTTAGATAAACAGCGGGATAGACGGTTGGAAATGAAAAGAATGAGACGCTTTCCACCGTCACCACTACCTTCTGAAGAGAATGGTGATGATGCGAGTGTTACCAAGAGATGCACAACATTCGTTCATAATTATGATTCGGATAAACAAAAGTGTTGTTATAAACGTATCATATCACAAAAAAAAAGAAAAAAAGAAAAAGAAGAAGAATCGACACTGAAAATTGAGAGAAAAGGAAACGTCATTATAATATATGGTGATAGTGATGAAGAAGAAAAACAAAAAAATGAGATCTAAAGATGATGTCATCATTTTTTTTTTTTTTTTTTTTTTTTAATTCATTATTTTCCACGTGTTCACTGTTTGTTCAAAGAATCCAGTTCAATCAGTAGTCTCACCACGGAAGTGGTGGCTTCAGGATTATTGGTTTTCGTAACGAAATTAATCCTGTCTCTGGCGTTCACTTTGAGAGGTGTGCCGAACGTGCTAACATTCACATGTTGATTCTCAGTCTTTTTGATGCTGTATCTCTTATCGCTCTCCACACCATTCACCATGAGATTGACGACCGCTCTGTTATTCAAATTCGAGGAAGCCAGACTCATTTGAAGGATTTCACCTCTCTGCGGCATGGGATATCCCACCTGACCATGTTTCGATCCGCTACCTCCATTTCCGAAAGACCACTCAGCTTTTCCTTCATCTAAGGTGCTGGCCTCTTTGGCCCACATGGTGATCAATTGTCTAGCATATTTGACTTTCTCCACCACCGAAATCAGGGTGCAGGCATCCGTCATGTTCACGGGATCCGGTAGATTCGTGAGCGCGTGTCCACCCATGTCTAGTTTACCTTCCATGATGTCGACCTTTCTCCAGACTGAGTTGTCGTCCATGCACTTTCTGCTGACCGCGCTGGAATCGAATTTGGGATCGTGATCGAGACCGAATAAATTGTGACCGTTCATGTTGATGCCATTCTCCATGGTTCCACCAGATTGTTTGTTCAGGTAGAGATCATCCACTTGCGATTCTAGGTATTCTTGTGATTGTATCATGGCAGAATCTACGTAGCCCTTGTTGACCATGGTTGAGTCCACATCTGTGTCGTTGATCTCCGACAGATTCAATATCTTGTGGAATCCCGCATTCAGATCCGATTTCATTTCTCGTCCGTCAGACTTTCTCTGTTCCAGATTTACGTAGTGTTTGGTCGCCACGTCCTTGGGATTCGTGGGAGTGGCCACGTTCGTTATCTTGTTATAATTTGCGTTCAATTCTGAGTGCATCATTTTTGTAACGTATCTATTTCTCAGGTGTTCGCTGAATCTCGCGTGAGAGTCGTCCATGTATTTCTTGGTCGCGGCATCGATGGAATCTATGGGATTCACGATGTTCACCAAATGTTTGGATTTCAGATCGAGATCGTCGGTCATGGTTTTATCCACGTAATTATCCAGCAGGATTCATTCGAAATCGGCGTTCCCCCTGTTGACGTATTTTTTAGTCGCAGCATCTTCGAGATCTATCAGCTCGGGAAGATTGTAGAGCTTCTTATCATTCATGTTCAAAGGTTCCTCTCGAGGTTTGTATCTCCGAACGTAATGTTCATCCAAGTTGGCAACGTCGTAACCATCGTTGACTTCGAACGTCTTCCTCTTCTTTCTCGGGTTGACTTTTTCGTCGTCACTTCTACCAAATTTATCGACTGGCATGTTCTTGTGGGATTTTTTTGTTTTTAGAAAAATATGTTCAAACGCAGTTTATTAAAAATGAACTATGTTATTTTATTTTTCGTTTTTATTCAATTAAAATTTTTTTAAAATATTTTTTATCTTTATATATACTATAAAAAAAAATCTCTCTAATGTAAATCATTGAGAATGTCTTGAAATCGATCTCCTTCAGACCATCTCTTGAGAACGTAGAGACACAGGTGACTGCAAAACACTTGATCTGGTGATTGCACTTGTTCCGTGTTGTAACGAAGCATCGATTTGTTGAAATAGTTCTCTATTTCTTTTGGCGGCGAGATTCCGTAGCTGTCGAAATAATAATTTTTCTTCTTTCCATTCTTGATCCAAGCCACCCAGTGAGTGTCTTCACCCGATGAATCGTCTAGATTTAAAATTCCGCATTCCGATTGTCGAGGTCTTCTCTTCGGCAAGGCATCTCTGGAAAACATGCCTAGAAAATCTTTGATTTTCAAATCCTTTGCTGCATTCAACAGATCGATGTTGGATAGGGGTTCGTTAGGTAAGACGACACCTTCTACGGATATCTTTATTTTCTTATTCATAAATGCGTATATATTTTTTTTATTTATTTTGTTATAATTCACTAAAATGAAGTTATTTTTTTTTATTTTTTTATTTTTCTTTTTAAATTAACTCTCTCGATGTCACTATCAATTTCTATAATTTTGTGTTCATCTAATTCTTCTTGATTTTCTGGAATCCTATCATCCACAATCATATCTGGAATCTTATCATCCACAATCGTATCTGGAATCCAATCATACACATTCATATCGTCTAAAATTAGATCCAAAGTCCAATGTCCGAGTGCCAAAGTGCTTATTTTATCGTCTAATATGAATCTCTTATCGTCGTCGGCCGTCAGCGAAATCTTGTTGACTATTTCGGTATACAAGTCGTGATTTTCGCTTCGAATCGATTTCATAGTCTTATACACTGGACCACTTCCTAACAAACACTCTTTATACTCTTGGAAAGAGATGTTTTTCTTCACCACGCACGCTTTAACTCCTTTGCACTTCTTGATCTCTTCATCATCTTCTAGACGATAAGCATACAGTTTGGGTCTCAAGCCCACGAATTCGACGATTTGTTTACCGCCGCTCTCGTCCTTAAATTTACCCAACACCTTCTTGTTGTCGTTCGATTGAATGTTGGACGGATGATCGACGGGATAATTGCTCGTGTCGAACCACTTGGCCACGTCCGGAGATATATCTCGGTAGACGTCTTTCATCTCTATCTCGTAAACTAAACTGTCCATGTTGGTGAACAGTAGTTTGGCTTTATCGCCAAATTTTCGTTTGACGTAATCGTAGTGAAACGCGTACATCAATCGCCTGCTGACATCTGAGATAATACGGTTTGTCGAACTTCAGGTGCATCTTTTGCATGTGAACGGCCACTAGATTTTTGTTGAATATGGTTCAGTGTTTGTAATTGGGTTTCGCCACTAATTTTTTAGCTCTTTTCTCAGACGTGACGAGTCGAACGTCGGTTCTCTTTTTGATGTTTTCCATCGATTTGCCGTACACGCAGTTGTTCATGAGTTTGAAGAAATCTTTTTTGAAATCGTTCTCAGCTCGAGTTCTGAGATTCGTGTTGAGATCGATGTATTTTTTCATCCAAGGCTCTTCGTCGAATCGAATGATGCGATGTATGTCGACTAATTTCATCCTGTAATCGATGTACTGTTTCAAATTCTCACTGTAGACGACGTAGTTACGTTTGTTAAATAAATTGGGAATGAGTTTTTCCTCGTCTCCTTTGTTTGGTTCCATTCGTTCAGGAGCTAGCAGATAATCGTTGTGTGGATCATGTAATTCTTCCGGATAGTTCAAATCGACTTCTAAAATGCAAGGATAGTCTCTCCATTTTTGCATCTCTTCCGGTTCCTTCACCCATTCGAAATTTCTAATCGGTAAAGGATGACTCATAGCCCCACCATACAGATTATTGGCATCCCAATACTGTATGTATTTAGTTGACCGTTTCGAATCGAATCGAAACCTTCTTTCATGTAGGGATTGTTAGCTTCAGAATATCTGTGAGAGATCATCGAGACGCCACCTCTCGCAGCCCTTTCGAACATGAGCAACATGTCCACATCGGATAATAATTCCAATTGGACTTTGGTGGTCTTCTTGTCGTATAACATTTGAATTTTCGATTCTAACTCTTCCCCGAACCTTTGAGCCATGTCGTCATCTTCGCACTGTTTCATGTAGGTGAAGGGACCCATGTCGTGTTGTGAGTCGAAAGCGCATTTCACGTAAATGCAATAGCCTGAAGGTATGTGTTTTTGATATCTTTTGACATAACTTTGAAGAGCGTTGGGTTGACAGGAACTCATTTTCATGGTGAAACATTCGAAATTGGCGTACACAACGAATGGTACTTTTAACCTTCTATTGTGATTTTCAAACTTCACGATGGTGTTGGGTTTGGGCATTTCGACGGCGACACCTTGATGTTTTGCTAAAGATTTTTTGCTCTTAAATATGTTCATGCAATTGTAACATAAAGATATCTTTCCTTTATGATTATTATTTTGTTTCAACAGTAATCGGGTTGGATGTTTAACCCAACAATAATGACGATTGTCACCATTCGAAATCAGTAATAAAATAATCGTCTTTTCTCTTCCGAGATACGAAGTCTGTCTGAGAGGATGGATCTTTTGTTTTTCGTCGTCGTATCCAAGGACGTTCACTGCTACGGTGGGATTTTGAACCTCGAAACGTTCGATATGTTTTAACTCTTTTGGAAAAGTCACTCTGGTCCAATCGAGATTTTTAGAAGTTTCCACGTAATGAGAAACTCTATCGAAGTTTATTTTGACAGGGTATAAAGCGGAGGTGACTGCCCATTTAAAACACTGATCATCTTTATTTCTAACGTTGACCACGGCGTGTTTCTTAGTCAAGAAATACGGTAATTCCAAGTAGGAAGATCCTTTCAATGGATCATTTTTATTTATGTGAATTTCGAGTTTCAACACCTCATCGAATGTCCAGTTACTACCTTCATGTTGATAATTCGCGAGAGACATCAACATCTTGTCTTTCATTTTTTCGAAAACGTCCGATAAATCTGAACCTCGAAATACGGGTTCGACGTTAGATCTGAAATATGCATTTTTCACGATGTTCTCGCCGGACTTCACATCGATTTTATTCATTATGCAATGGAGTATCATCTTAATTTATAGTCCCACGTTCATGTATTCCCAAAACAAATCCAATACTTTTTTCTTCACCCATTCCATGAACAATTTCGGATTGATTTTCTTGAACGAGGGAACCACGTCGAAAGTTTTAAAAACGTCTTTGATCGCACTCTCCTGTTCTACGGGTTTTGATTGGAATAGTTCTGCAACGAGTCGTGTTACATATTCTTCTCCTTTCTCTTCGTCGATTGCTCGTTGAATTTCGCTCGATATATCTCGTTTGTCTAGAATCTGAAGTGCATCACTCGTTTTCGTTTTAGTTTTTCTTTTCTTTTCTTTGGAAACTTGATGTTCTTCAACGGCTTTTTGTTTAGTCGTCTTCTTATTTTTCACAATCGAAACGTTTTTGTTTTTTTGCGACGTCAGCATTTCGATTCCTTTTACTATCTTCTCATTTTTCACAACAGATGCATCTTTTGACGTCATTGCTATCGACATTTCGTTTGCCTTTCTAGCGTTTCGCAAATATTCTTGTATGACATCAATTTCTTTTTATTTAGTTCTATGATTTCTAAAATCTGAAATTTGTAATAGTTTACAAATCTCGTTTAACTGAGGTATGGTTTTCTCATTTAAATTTACCATTGTTTTATCTGTTTGCTTCATTTGTAAGAATATTTTTTTTGGAATTTTGTATTAAATAATTTGTTAAAAAAGTTTTGCTTTTTTACTCTTTTTATACATATAAAAAAAAAAAAGTTAAATTTTAAATACAATTTTTTCTTTAATGTGTTTTTTATTCAAAAACAATTTAAGACTGCTTTTATTTCTCATTTGCAAAACGAACACGTTTTCTCGTCTTCGGAATAACATTCTCTACAACAACACAGGTGTGCACACGGTAGAAACAAGACGTTTGCGACACCTTCGCAGACCAGACACTTAGTGGACGTTTTGCTTGGCTCGTTTTCGACGAGTGACGATAACTCGTCCACTTCCGCCATGAATTTGATGAGATGTTCTAAAGTTATGAATTGAGACAGGGTCTTGTTCGCATTGTTTAATGCATTGTATAATTGTTCCTTGGTGTATCCGAGTTGTAACATATCCATCAATAATTTTTGGTGTTTATCTCTATCCCGCTCTTCGTCTTCGATTTTGATCAATCCCAACGTTAGGATCTTGTTCAAATAAACACATTCGCCTTTTTTAATATTACTTTTGTGTTCTAGTAAAGGTCTGTCATGAGGTTCCAAATTCATCAAATGTATGTCAAAACAAAAACATTTGACTTTGTCGCCTCTACCCACGTAAACGAAACCTGCGGCGGCTAAATCTTCGGGTTTTTGAGCGAGATGCGAAGGCCAATTTTTAAACGTTTGAAGTCTTGCACGTTCTAGACTATAATTCGGATGTTTAGACATGATCATTGTTTTTACCTCAAAATTTTTTTTTTAACTTTTATTCATATATAAAGAGAAATAAAGAGAAACTTTTTTAACAAATTATTATTTAAATACAAAATTTAAAATATACATTATTTGCAAGAATTCATAAAAACCAAATAATCGATCATGACAACAACACCTAAAAGATGCGAATTGAAATTGAAACGAGACGAAGCATATGAGAAATTCGGTTTTAATATCTATACATTACAACCACACGATCCCATCGAATTGAATGAGGTTGAGATGGTGGACTTAGAGCGCTACTACCACAAATATCGAATGTGTTTGAAATTGGACGAAGCTGCGCTCGATTTGTTTTACGAGTACCAAAGCGATCTGCTGAATAATATCATCATCGTCAAAGACAGAGAATTCGACAAGGGTGATTTATTGTTGTCCTATGGAAGTTACATATATCCAATAATCTCACTCGAACTCGTGAACAAATCGGGTGGTGAGAGCGCATTCGCCTATGAAAAAAAACTCAAAAGAGTAAAGATAAACATTCACACCATTTTCGTAAGTGGAAAAATGACGAATGTCAACATGCTAATAACGGACTTGGAAATATAAACAATAGAGAGATTGAAATTTAAAATTTAACTTTTTATATATATATATAAAGAGAAAAAAACTTTTACTAAAAAATTTTACATTAAAAAAAATTAAAAATTAAAAAAACAACTTTTTTATATATATATAAAGAGCCAAAAAAAACTTTTTAAACAAATTATTAAAATACAAAATTTAAAATATACATTATTTGCAAGAATTCGTAAAACAAAAAAACTAAATAATCGATCATGAAGACAGCAACACCTAAAAGATGCGAATTGAAATTGAAATGAGTCGAAACGTATAAGAAATTCGGTCATAAAAACTATAGATTACAACGACACGATCCCATCAAACTGAACAAGGTTGAGATGAAGGGCTTAGAGCACAAACATGACAAATATCGCATGCCTTTGAAATTGGATGAAGCCGTGCTCGATTTGTTTTACGAGTGCCAAAGTGACCTGCAGAACATCGTCATCGCCAAAGATAGAGAATTCGACAAGGACGATGTTGTTGCCCTTTGGAAATTACATATTTCCAAACATCTCATTCGAACTCGTGGAGAAATTGGGTGGTGAGAGCGAGTTGACTGATGTAAAAAAACTCAAAAGAGTAAAGATAAACATTCAACATGTTTTCGAAAAAGGAGAAGACACGAGTGTCAACATGCTAATAACGGACTTGGAAATATAAACAATAGAGAGATTGATTTTTTAGCGAAGAAGAAGGGAAAAAAAAAGTAATGAGATCATCTTTTGATCTCATTTTTTTTTGTTTCTTCACACTCTGTCTCGCGATATTCGTCATTATCGTCTAATTGTTTCTCCACCTTTTTATCCATTTAAATATATTATTTTATACTTTCTATGATTTATATTTTTTACAATTTTATATTATAATAACATATTCAAAATCAGTATGTTCTTAAACGGCGAATTCTCACCGAGCAACAAACCCTTGCCGAGTCGCTCGCCATTCCGTCCACTCTTCAGATAGAGACCGTTTCCTCTCAGAGAGTTGCCACCTCTAATGGGTTCTAGATACAATCCTTTACTGCTGTCGTCTACGTGGACGCGACACACGGCTCCTCCCTTCTTCAAAAACAGTCCGCTGCCTCCCATTAATTTCTCAACCGCCGAACTAGCGAGTCCCGTGAGAGCTCCCACGCCGAGAGTCTTTCCGAGAAAGGGTAGTGCCTTTGCGGTGAAGGGTAATGCTTTTGCGGCTATCCCTGCCAATAGCGGTAGGAAACCACCTTTCATTCTTAAAATTGTATCTCAATTGAGCGGGACACAATCTCACCGTCAACCCTCTTCCATCGCAAATCGCTTTCTCCATCCTTTTGATTTGACTTCTGGTCCAGGCGATCGAATCCTGACCGCCTCTCGTCAGATCTTCGTGAGTGAATTTGAATTTCACCGCCTCGCCTCAAGTTGTTAACGCTCTCTTAAGTTTTTTCCTCTGTCCTGCAGATATGTTCACGTTTTTAACCACGTATTGTGTCATAATTCTGTTTTTTAAAATATATTTACTTCAATTGTTTCTTGTTTAATAATTATATTAAAATAATTTTGTAAAATTAATATTGCGTTTATTTTATTTTTGTTATCTATATATATACACAATATATATTTTTTTTTTTGCTTTTATATTTCTCTTATGTGAAATCATATCGTCACTCTCTCTCCACGAAGATCTAACAGTTCACCATTTTGATCCGTCAACGTGGTTTTGAGACTATACCACGTGTCCAAAATCACTGGTAGATAAACTAAATTTCGAGGTCGCTCCACGATCTTATAACCCGGCGACACGTTTGGAAAGAAGGAATAGATCGTCGGTTGAGTGCTACCATTCACATAGCTTCCAGCAATCATGTCCACGTTCCCCAGAATGCTATTGACAGAGAGAATGTCGACCGTATTTTCAGATGCCGCGTGGCCTCGATACATCTTTCGATCGAATCCCAACATCTTGCCTATAGAATCGTCCGTGTTGAAATCCACTCGAAAATTATCTTCCAAATCCAACATCGTCTGTAAGGTATTAGGATTGGGAGCGAGTCTGATCTTGTTGCTTCCCTTTCCATCCGTCTTCATTCGCGTCTGAATGGAATTGTTGAAATCGTCTATGTCGTAACTCCCTTTGGGAATTCGAATCTCCAACCAATCCACTCCGTCGGAATACTTGAACGAGTTATTCCTTTTGGTGATGTTGGGAAAGGAATAATACGTCTCCAGATTCACCAAAGCCATCTCGTAACTTTTCTCTCTATTCAATTCAATGGAAGGTTCGAATTTCATAGCGAATCGAGTCGAATCGCCACTCATCACGATTTGAATGGATTCTTTCGCAGCCGTATTCTCGGCTATCCGTTCTAGCAATTCTCCATGTTCGAACATTATATTTTAATTTTATTTTTTTTATTCAAAACTAATTATTTGAAGATTTATTATTTTCTATTTTTTTTTATTTTCACGCTCTATCTTATTATCAGAAACATAAAACTTGTCGAATCCGCACCAATATTTTCCGCAATTAAATTCGCTTGTCAAATCGATCACGACGAAATTGTAAAGTCCACCATCCCAAACTCTCTTGCAAAATCTCCTGAATTCCGCCGCGCTCATGTCGTTTGCGACGTGATCGCCGTAGATGTGTTTGAGATGCTTGAGATCTTGGCGAAAGAGACATAGAAAATTATCGTCTGTCTGGGCAATCGAAAATAATTCTGCGACAGGTAGAAACAGTACACGTTGCTGTGTCGACCCCTAACGTAATACGATTCGCATCGGTTCTGTCTCTCCAAAAGCAGATCGTCGAAAATCATGAGATTCTTATCTTCCGATTTCAGTTCTCTAGGATCCGGAACGTCGCTAGCGTTCTCATAAAATCGACACTCGACGTTCGTAGATGCATTTCTCTTCATCAGCTCCATCGCCGCACCGTCCAAAATGGTCGAAAGTGGAGCTCCGCTCTTGTCGAATTCCTCCCTACTGTCAAAGATTCTGGCTATGACGTCCTTGGGCAATCTACGATCCATGCACTCTCGAAGCAATCTGTATTCGGGTTGAAACAAGCTCTTGCCAAACACGAACAATCTGTCGTAATCCAACCAGTCGGGTCGGGACAACAGATTCATCAACAGATTGGTCTTTCCACAATTCGATTTTCCCACTATCAAACCTCTTATGCTCTTGGGAAAGAACTCGTTATTCGACCTCTTGGTCGCGGCGTCGTTCCAAGACATATCTTTAATGTTCATCTTTGTTTTAGTTTGTTTGTTATTTTAGATTCTTTTCAAACACAAATTTTTTACGTTTTTCAAACTCTGTTTTCAATGTTATTATTTATTTATATCGCACCGTCGCGAGTTCTCTTCAATCCGGATCCACTCGTCATTTTGGCTAAATCTTGTATGGGCACCACGGCATCCTTAAAATCTTTCCAACTTTTCGGCGTTCGCTCTAACGCAGCTCGTTTCGCCGGCGGACTGATCAACTTGTCGATCAACGTGTCGGCTGCCCTCTTGCCAGCCACAGAAGCTATCCTACCACTGGCTTCGGAAGCGGCTTTCTTACCAGCATCCAAAGCCGTCTTCTTACCGACCTCAAACGCGGTCGATGCTAGTTTTCAACCCGCGTCGCTCGTGAACGCTTGCATTATAGAATCGACGATGCCAGAACCGCCTTGAACGTAAGTTCTGACGCATCCCCTGTTCTTTATCACCAACATATTTTTATAATATTTTTTTTTTCACTGGTAAATCGTTTTGTTGTTTCAAATACATTATTATTCTAGTGTAAAAATTTACTGTTTTATTTTTGTTTGTTTGTTTGTTTCTCTCTACTTATTATATACACATCAATCCTTAAATTCGTTCATCAGCCTTTTATACTGGTTTTTATTCAAAACCTTCTGTCTTAACAATTCGTCAGATATAGTAACTATCTGATTATCTAATCCCGTGTTACCAGCCCATCTGCTCGCCATCAACAAACTCAATCTCTGAGACAGAGCGTCGGAATCGCTCGGAAGAAAAGTGGTTTTCATCCCTTTGCCAGTCACCGATTCGACGAACTTCTTTTTCATATCCCATATGGGTTTCACCACTTTCGTCCACTTGTAACCTCTGTTGGCTTTGGGTCTCATCTCTCTGGCATCGTTATTTCTCTTCATGGCGTAAGTTTGAACTAGAATGTCGCCGTAATAGTCGAAATCCTGATCCGTGTAATCGCCGGGCTTGTCGTAAAGGAGCAATCTGCGCAGCCCATCAGTCAATTCGTATCTGTTCGAACCCACGATCAATTCATCATCGCCAATATCTACTTCTGTGTCTCCTACAAAAATCCTTCCCTCCGAATCCTTATAAAATCCATACGACTGATCTCTCTTACCGCCATCATCATCGGACGATGCGACGCTACTTGTGGTGATAGTCGAAGCTGTATCATCAGACTCGCTCAAATCTGTTTGAATTCCCGTGGGAACGTAATCCGGTGTAGATTGAACGGAATACCGATTTCCAAAACTAGGAGACAACGAACCCATTCTCAAAGAACTCTCCTTTATAGGTCTCAATTCTTCGACCATCTCCTTCCTGCTTCGCTCTTGACCCTCCGTCACGGGTTTAAATATTTTTGTGGCTTCGCGTTTGAGTTCCATCTCACCAAGACGTCTGCTCCTATCAGCCGACTGAATCCTCTTCTTAGCACGTTCATACTGGTCTAAAATTAGATCTCGGCGCCTAGGATCCATCTGTAAAAACATCTTTCGTTTTTAATTGTTAATGTTCCTTTGAGTATGCTAATATGAGTTATTTATTATTTTCAAAATTAAATGTATAATTATTTTTATGTTTTAAGTAAATAAAAATCTTCTGTCTTTAATATAATAACTAAAAACCAGTTAAGGAAAAACATTTATAAAATAAACTTCTTTAAATGCGTTTTGCCCTCGAACGTGTTAAAGATCACATCAACAGTTATTTCCGACAATGAGAAACTTAGAGTTTAGTCTCAAATAAACATCTATAAATACAACGTTTTAAAGTGTTAAATCATACAGGTAGTTATTTCTTCACAGTTGAAGTCATTCTCAAAATAATTACTTTATGAAGATCTTGTAATATTTTGGGTTAAAACCGCGTTAGTACTCGCACGTTGAACAACGCTATTTTCTCTAAAAGTTTTACATGGTAATCGCTCAGTCAAAAAAACAAGAGTTGAAAAATATTTTTAAAAAATTCTGCGGCGAGAATTTTTTTGCAGAAAAAAATATATGAGAAAAATAATACTCCATGAATATCTTGTAATATTTTGGGTTAAAACCGCGTTAGTACTCGCACGTTGAACAACGCTATTTTCTCTAAAATTTTTACATGGTAATCGCTCAGTCAAAAAAACAAGAGTTGAAAAATATTTTTAAAAAATTCTCTGGCGAGAATTTTTTTGCAGAAAAAGATATATGAGAAAAATAATACTCCATGAATATCTTGTAATATTTGAGTTAAAACTGCGTTTGTACTCGCACGTTGAACAACGCTATTTTCTCTAAAATGTTTACATGGTAATCGCTCAGTCAAAACATCGCTTTGATCCATAGAAATAGTTTTTTCAGATAAACCATTTAACTTGACATTAATCTCATTTGAATAAAAACCTGTAATACATCTCAGGCGTGACAAAATAACGTTCTCAGTAAGTGTCTATACAGTAAATGTCACTTTGACATGCGATCTGCTTGCCAGTTTTGATAAAACACAGACTGATGATTGTAGACTGACATTCGAATGAAATGGTTTAACATGCCCAAGGCGCGCAGGAGCTCTATTTATCACTTTTATTTATTTCCTAGGATATTCCCCCACCCCACGACGAGGGGAGATAACTCCGTATGATCGAGTTTATGAGAATCGAGCAAACCGATCGGTCGATTAGCTGAGTTTGGGAATTCCCATAGTGGGGAATTCCCCTAATGACGTCATAAATGGGAAAAACCCACCGCCTCAAAACAATAGCGGATTCTGGATCACTGATGCAGAATCCGCAAACCGTTTTTTTTTATCTAGCCCAGAATTTTTTGCTCGCGTTCACCAATGATGGATCGATGGTCTGATCTGCGATGGGACGTTGACAAAAATGTTTAAAGTGAAAGATAAAAGTGAAGATGTACAATTTCACCTTTTTTTTTAAAAACGCGCGTTCACCACGAGTATTTGAACGTTAAAAGTGCGATCTAGGAGTCACAAAAAAACATGGGAGATTCAACATCAGTTAACATTTTTGTGAACAAGCGTGTGATTTAACACCGAATTTCACGTTGGTAAACGCATCGTGTACACGTAGATGTACAAAGTGATTGGTAAACCCGCCTTTATTACCTACTGGCAACTGAGGAAGCATTGCGAGAAACAGCATTTACCTCTCGCAATGAGGGAAGTATGGCCAGTGGATTCACAGTTTACCCCAGGGCAGATAGTGGCTGCACTGGAGGAAATGGTGGCTCCTCTGGGGAAGTCCTTGGGGGAGTTGAAGGATATGGCCAACCAGGAGTTTTTAGAAACTAATAAGTTTCCGTTGGCCGTTTCCAACAACCTCGTGGATCGTATCAGATCCATCGAGGTCCACCAGGGGTATTCACCATTAACCCCACAAAGCACACAACTCCAGTGTCTGGTTACCCCGGCCAGTCTTGTCCACTGGAGAGTTCTGATGTGGTTTTTAATTTTAATAGAAGAGAAGAATAGGGGTACCCCTTCTATTGCATCAACCACATCGGCCTCTCCAGAGGAATTTCCAGCTTTGCCTAGGCCAGCTTTTCCTGTGTTGACACCTTGTCCTACACAAAGTGTCACAAAACCTGTGATGAGTAGCCAGAAGATTACTTCTGTTAGTCTGGCTCCTCATTCAACCCCGGTGGCATCTCGCCCATTATTTGTCACTTCTCCGCCACCTGGGTTTGTCCCATTAACTGTGCGGGGTGCAACCTCACCCCAATCAGCTGGGTTAATGTCTGCCGGGCCAATGTATAGTCCGGCGGAAGCAGTTCCTGCCCCAGTCTTCAAATCTGTGAATGAAGACCGGGAAAGGCAACCATTGGGTAGGGGTCCTTACCCTGTTGGACTCCCATCTCCATCTGGACAGAACCCGTGCTATGCTGGGAAGTCCCTACCTCCCAGCTAGGGAGATTTTCCAATTGGAGGCGGGAAGGTCGGCAGGAGTTCCCATTCCTGTACGTGGAGGAGTAGCAGTATATTGCGACCCTCCAACGTACCCTACCTTGGCCCAACTGGAGGGTTATGAACCGACGGTAAAGGTAGCCGTCGGATACCACCCTCACCATGTTAGGGATGCTTCCCCCATGGAGTTAGGCGAAGCTGTGGGTAGGGTGGCCACTCTGTTACCTCATGCTTCAGCCTTGGGGGAAATTGGGCTAGATAGGACGGAACCCCAGGAAGCCTGATCAATGCAGGACCAGGTTTTCCGCCGTCTAGCCCAATTGGCTTGCAGTCAGAAGCCCATGGTCCTACATTTGAGAGGGTCTTCCAAGGACTCAGTGGGCAGTGATGTCCACTGTAAGGCCCTCTCTATACTTCAAGAGACTTAAGCCGGGGCCAGTGCATACATGTGCACTGCTTTACAGGTGATGGGGAAACTGTCAGGCGTTGGCTGGCGCAATTCCCCAACACCTATTTTAGCATAGGCCCCTTGTGCCATACCTTCTCCGATCAGCAGTGGGGAGGCGTCCAGCAAATTCCGCTGGACATGCTCATGGTGGAATCCGATTGCCCGTACTTTGGGAAGTAGTCAGGAGCCACCATTGGTTCGCCGCTGTTCTTGGGGGAGGTGGCACGTATCATTGCTGGGAGGAGGGGGATGCTCCTAGGTCCGCTCTTGAAAATGACTAAGGACAATACAGAGCGGCTCTATGGGTTTCTCTCTTTCCTTTAAGCAGTGGTGTATATATACCAACTTGCCCAACTGATACTGAGGGAAATCCCCTTTCCCTGTAAGATATATGCCCCACTTATATAATTCGGGAAATTTCCTTTCCCTGTTACAGAATATGTATTTGCGCAGATTGTTATACCCGGTCAACCTGTCAGCAGGCCCAATTCTCATGTGCCGGTTGGAGGCGGTGGCTTAATGGTAGACATGGTATTTTCCTACAGTCTCACTGAGAAAAAATAATCAGCTTTTTTGCTTATTATCATTTAAAATAATACTGCCATCACGTCTTTTCGGCGCTTGGGATGGGTTAATATTTTACGAATTTAAAAACAGTTATGTCTTCCCTATCAGTGCTCTGTGAGCAGTGCTAGGCAAGATGAAATTGTATGGATTAACGCTACATAGGCGTATGCTGATAAGGATGTAGTATGTACTGGTATGTCCACATATATATATATATATATATATATATATATATATATATATATATATATATAATATAGAAACACACATAAAACTTGATTGTGGTATCCCCTTTTAGTGAATGGAATGCTTGGTAGGGAGATTCTTTCCCTTAAAACCTTTTTTAACTCAATAGCCAAGGATACATATTAAGAAATGAATAGATCTATATGTATATATATATATATCCATATATAACTGGATTGGGTGTATTTCTGCTATATAGAATGGTCAGTAGGGAAATTCTTTCCCTTAAAACCATTCTTATACATGTATTTCATACTGATGAAATTGTGGAGGAGTTACCTCACTGCTCATAACTCAAAAGGAAATACCTCATCTATAGTTTGCTGAGGAAGGTGAAGAGAACCCCTTCCTTCTAGATGATTGATTTAATCATTTTATCATTCATACGGTCTCCAACCCTTCCCTCTGATTTATAAATTGAAATCAAGGAAAGTTTAAAAGTCAACCTTGCCCCGGTATAACCGTGGGATGTATTTTGGGTTTCCACCCCAACCCATGTAGAAAATTAGGGTTGCATATTAAATTTGGTTTGGGTTGGGGTAAATTAATTTTAATTTCTTTCCCTTTTGCTACAACAGTTCCTAGAGGTGTGGGAATCTCCTTCCCAATGACAGCCCACACTTTTTGGGAAATATTTATAGGGCCATTTGAGAAAACTGGGGGGAATATAGTGTAGTTCGCTCTTAATATTATGACATGCCCTTAATTACCCGGTTCTGTTCGGGTAATCGAGTGCATCCCTCCTGCCCTATAAGAACTGCTGTACCGGAAGAAGAAAGAAGAATTTGATCTGTGAAGAAGAGTCCTGCTTGAGTGAACATTAATCTGAGACAGAGAGAAATCAGTCGCGGTTGATTTGGTGTAGGGAATCTTCACAGGTACTATTGTATTGGGTGATTGATATATTGTAGGAAAATATACTACAACTACCACAAGACAATGTTCATCTCTTGCAGTCCATGAGCTGTCCAACAAAACTCACAATAGCCTGGCTTCTTGTCATGTGATTAGCTTGAGAACACTTGCAATAATAAAGGTTGAGGATAAATACAACCGATACACTGGAAGATTTTTCAGGTGTCTCGTTCGCGTTCAATATATTCGCAGAAGACAACTTTGTCTGGTCGTTACACCATAATTATTATCTTTCCAGTAAAAAAAAGTTATTGAAGGACATCGGAAGCTTATTGTTCTTCCAGTCAAACACAAAGAGACAGGCATATAGTTTAAATAGGTTGTTTATTTTCAAAATTTTGTCCCCTGGAAACAAAGGATCTGTGTGGGCTAGATAACGTTTGTAATTGATTATTCGCAATGAAGGGCGCGGTGGCGTAGCGGTACCCAGTTCTCGTCAGATCACCGAAGTTAGCAACGTCGTGCGCGGTTAGTAGTTGGATGGGTGACCATTTCAGCGACTGATTCGCGCTCCCGCGTTGTGTCCTTGGGCAAGGCACTTAATCCCGATTGCCTACATGGGGGCACGATTACGCTGCATACTCAGGCACATTGCACGTCGATGGTGCGCATGTCGTCAACCAATCTAACCCTGCCTGTACCCCGATGCAGAGTTCAGAGTTACGATGTTGGAGAGTTGACAGCTGCTTGTCGTTGCTCGGTCGTTCTCTCCGCGTACTCCGGCTTTCTCCACCCGTAAAACTATCACCGACATGATATGACCCTGGCTGTTAAGGTGTCGTTAAACCCTAATAAAAAAATTCGCAATGAACTTTTTTGCATTGCTAGAATTTTATTAATGGCTTTTGAATTCCCGCAGATGTGGATTCCATATAGCATGTGGCTGTGTATCAGAGCATAATAGAGCGATTTCATAGCCTCGTGTGGTAATATATTTTTAACTGTATTAAAGGCATAATTTGCACGCGCTATCTTGGTGCACGCATAAGAAATTTGGGATTTATATGATAGATTTTTCTCATCTATATTTATTCCTAAAAATTTACACATTTTTTTCCTTTTCTTCAGACCCAACTGTTTGAATTTCCTTTCGGTTGATTATTATTTTGTTATGAAGGGGCATTAATTTATTTCGACTGAAAAGACTAAATTTCGTTTTATTTGCATTCAAAAATAGTTTATTAGCTGAACACCATTCCAAAATTTTAGTTCATTCAATATTTAACTTGTTACTAAGGTATTTACATCGGGGCCCAAGGAATTGGCTGAAGTATCGTCAGCAAATGATAAAATCTTCAAAGAAGTAGCACGGTCCATATCATTAACATAAAGCAAAAATAAAAGAGGCCCGGGAATCGAGCCATGAGGAACGCCACATATGATATCGTTCGGGTCAGACTTATGTTCATTATAAGAGACATATACAGAACCACACTTATGTGGCGCTGGGATACGGCTCGAGTAGTATCCCAGCGCTACTCGCTCGAGTCTAGTAATCGTTAACCCACTCAAACGTTAGTGTGGCTCTGTGTTTATTACACACCCAACCCTGAAAAAGAATTCACTGTAATTAATCGCTAATTGAATTGAATAGTTGACAATTTGAACGGTTGAAAGGATTTTACTGAGAAGCGGGAAATTTTGTCAGAGAACCAGTCTTGAGTCTTTGATCTTGCCACCTGTAGAATCGCTGTTGATTCATTTTATTCGCCACAAAATGTCAGTCCGAACACTCGAAACATCAAAAGATTGCGTTCAACACAAGACATCAGAAATTATGAGCTCCGAAATGTGTTTTTAGGAGTGTGTGTGGAGGCATCGTTATATCTATAGGGTAGAAAATGTACAAGCATTTTCATTTGAAATTTAAATACGATGCGAACTGGTCGCTCTGTTTAAATTTCGTGCTTTTTAAACTGAAACTAAGGTAAAACCCGGCTTGACTCTGCATTAGGCTATCGTCATTTCTGTTCCGCATTGTAACAAAATTACACTCTGGACAAGAAAAAACATTTTTGTGCAACAATTAACATCCTGGTGCATCCTTTCGATCGTTAAGAGTAACTGGGGCAGTTTGTGATTGAAGATTCCATTCTGGGTGAATCAGCAGTCTTGGTAAGTTAGCACTTTATTTTTCAACATTGTATAAAATATAAAGTTTCTCTTTCTGACTTCAAATTTAGTCTTCTTTAATTGACCTCAAGTCTTGATAACCTTTGTTTGAAATGGACTGCACTTACGATAAAGGCTTTAGGTAGTCCACATGTACTACAAGTAATACAACAAAGCGAGAAACAAATTGTACGATAACTACGATGTCTCCACAAGTTCACACACCTTTACAACCTTCCCATCCCCACCATCATCACTAACCAGACAGAATTGTCTCACAAGCCCTCGAAATGAAATCCAAAAGCCTTTGACTGAGGCTGAAAGAGAAGGGTTGGGGGTGGGGGAGGGGGGGCTCACCATTAAGCTCCAGCTTATTTTTGTTGATAATACTTTTAAAGATTGATTAATATTTTCATTATTTTGTTCAAATATACTTCACCAATTCGTTATCTGAATGCCATAGATCTGGTTCAAAACAAAAATAATTCTTTATGTGTCTGGTTCTATATCTTGTCAATCTTAAATTTTGAATTATTTAGAATTCGCATTTAGTAAGCAGTTTTTAAAATGGACTGACAGAATATGGCAAATGAAAGACTTTTGGAGGGCATTTTTTTTTGGGGGGGGTGGCTGGGGGGGAATCATCCCGGATGGGGGCTGACCATTTGAACTGATCTGACTTTTTGTTTCAAAATCAAAATGCAGGTCCTTACCTCGAATTTGCCCTGGTAGCCCATGGATATGCTCTGCCCATTTCCCTGATATTTGCCAAAAATAAAACAAATATCTTTCCCTCTGAACAATTTGTTCTGTAAATACCAATCCCTTGCCATGAAACCTGCAAAATTAGCAGGTTGTTGGTGGAGGGGGATGAGAATACAGAAACCCCCCATATAGGTGACATTTGATTTAAGTTAAAGCAAACTAATATGCTTGTACAGAACAGAAATACTTGCAAAGATTCTTAATTAGTCACTTAAAAACCCATATAAACCTATGTTTGGTAAATATTGTCATACTGTCTATGTTTTAAATATTCTAATTATTATTTCTCATGGAAGTCATCTCATAAAATTGCAATATGTTGGATCAGAACGCATGCATTTACCCCTCCTCTCCTCTTCAAGACTAGTAGTGGGTAGGTGGTAACATGTTTTTCCCCAGTGCAAACTACAGAAAGTCATATCTTAGCATTACTACAATGACCCCCCCCCCCCCCCCCGCCTCCAAAAAAAAAAAAAAATCGTTGCCCACAAACGAAAAAAAATTATTGGTTCCACAAATGTAAACTACTGAGTTTTTCTTAATAGATTGATTTTGTCCTACTTCCTGAGAACTACTTCAACTTAACATGATGTTCAAAGTTTACTACTCAAAGTTTGCTAAGCACCAAATATTTGACACATCATTGTGAAATTTGCTTGCGACGCATTTGCGATATTTTTGGCGGATATGATTTAGGAACGCATTGGGATGGCCTCCAGAGTTTTCATTAGCTCTCTTGACAGGCAGACTATTCGTGACAGTCATGGAAAGCATGCACCCTTTGATTTTCATGATGTTTTCGTGTACTGCCTACATGTACAGGACATGCGTAGGGTATTCAGTCTTCATTTCAACACAAACCCTTGTGATTTAATGATTGAATATGGCAAATGCAAATGTAAGAAGACATTTGTTTGAAGCAGAAATGTGGCGGGCTGCAGGTATGGTGGAGCAAGGGTCTACCCATCATCAGGATGGTGAAGCCCTTGGTGTGCACCATACTGTGATCACCACAGCCTGGACAAGATTTCAGCAGTAGGGCACACCAGTAAGACGGCATGGTGGTGGCAGAGACAGGGCAACATCTGCTGCTGAAGACCGGTTTTTGATCATTCAGGCCTGTTGGAACCGCATTGCCACAACAATCCAGCTTCGCAGTGACCTTCAGAATGCATCCGGGGTAAATATTTCGACGCAGACTATCCGGGCAAGGTTGCACGAATGTCGTCTCCGATCGAGACGATGTATTCGCATTTCGCTGTCCCAGAACCACCGCCATGCACGATATGAATGGGCTATGTACCACGTTGGGTGGACCAGCGAAGATTGGCGACCTGTACTTTTTACAGATGAATCAAGGTACTGCCTAGACCACAGAGATAGGCGTGTGGAGAAGACCAGGAGAGCGATTCCATGCAGCCAACATTGCTGAGCATGACCGCTATGGTGGAGGGTCAATCGTGGTCTGGGGCGGCATTAGCAGGGGTGGACGTACACAGCTCTGTGTCATTGAACGTGGTACATTGACAGCACAACGGTATATTGATGAGATCCTGGATGTCCACGTCAGATTGTTTGCGGGTGCAGTGGGTGATAGATTCATTCTGATGGACGATAATGTTGCCCATGCTGTCAGTGAGTACTGACAAGGGGAGGGGGTTGAGCGTTTGCAAAGCACCAAGTATATCCAACTACTACCTGTTTTACGTTTTAGTTGAAATATTGTTATGAAAAGTGTATATATTTTATATTTAATTATATCTTTAATTATTTGAGCACAGAAATTAAGGTTTTGTTTGTGTTTGACATTATCTTTTAGCTTTTGAATACGATAACCATGAAAAATGGGTATTATTGGTAAAAGAGGATATTTTCGAAATTTGCCAAAAAGTTGACAGCGAACTGATATGGGTTCATTATCGAGTATGAGACCCATTACTGTTAATTACAGCTTGGCAAAGCCTTCTCATGTTCCCAGTCAGGTTCCAGATGGTCCTTTGTGGGATGTTGTTCCATTGTTGGACCAGCATGGTACCAAGCTCCTGGACACTTCTTGGTTGGACTGGATGGACTCAAATTGCAAGCTGCAACTCATCCCAGACATGTTCAACTGGACTGAGGTTAGGGGATCTTGCTGGACATTCGATACACTCAGTCCCCTCCCTCTGTCGGTACTCCCGGGCAGCATGGGCAACATGGGGATGGACATTATCGTCCATCAGAATGAATCTATCACCCACTGCGCTGCATATAAGCTGACGTGGGCATCCAGGATCTCATCAATATACCGCTGTGCAGTCAATGTAACACGGCCAAGGGCACAGAGCTTTGTACGTCCATTTCAGATGATGCCGTCACAGACCATCATTACCCTCCACCACTGCGACCATGCTCAGTAATGGTGGCTGCATAGAATCGCTCTCCTGGTCTTCTACATACCCTAGAACGCCTATCTGTGTTGTCTAGGCAGTAAAAAGGACAGGTCGTAAATCTTCTCTGGTACATCCAACGTGATCCATGACCCATTCATATTGTGCCTGTTGGTGGTTCTGGGACAGCTGAATGCGAATTCTTGGTCTTCTCGATCGGAGACTATCTTCGTGCAACCTTGGCTGGGTAGTCTGCGTCGAAACCTTTACCCCGGATGCATTCTGAAGGTCACTGCGAAGCTGTGTTGATGTGCCAAAGCGGTTCCTACAGGCCTGAATGATCAAAAACCGGTCTTCAGCTGCAGATGCTGCCCTGTCTCTGCCACCGCCATGTCCTCTGACTGGTGTGCCATACTGCAGAAATCTTGCCCAGGCTGTGATGATCACCGTGTGGTGCACACCAAGGGCTTCACCAACCTGACGATGGGTAGCCCCTTATTCCACCATCCCTACAGCCCACCACATTTCTGCTTCAGACAAATGTCTTCTCACATTTGCATTCGCCATATTCAATCATTAAATCACAAGGGTTTGTGTTGAAATGAAGACTGAATACCCTACACATGTCAAGTACATGTAGACAGTACACGAAAACTTCATGAAAATCAAGGGGTACATGCTTTCCATGACTGTCACGAAAAGTCTGCCTGTCAAGAGAGCTAATGTAAACACTGGGCACCATCTCAATACATTCTTCAATCATATCCACCAAAACTATCGCAAATGTGTCACAAGAAAATTTCACAATGATATGTTAAATATGTGATGCTTAGCAAACTTTGAGTAGTTTCTTATAATAAATAATCTTGCTCTGTTTTTTAACTCTATTAAATATTTTGCAATAAGTGTGTACCTTTGAATATGTTTGAATTAAATACAACTAAATTTGTTTCACAATAAAGTGAAGTCGTCAATTTTAATGAGTCAAATTCATATTTTGTTAGAATACGTAACCGTGTTACTTAGCTTAGTTAGCAGAATTTGCCCCCGCAGGAACACCGAGAAGTGAAGCAGTGCTAGCTTACTGTGGTAAACAAGCTCTGTTTCACTGGTAAAATAGGACCCAGTCACTAATGCTTGGGGTGCGAGTCCTCTACTATAGGCAACATGGCGTGTAAACGATTGACTGACCTTGACTTTATTTCCATGTTGTTGACTTGATAACCATTGTGCAGAAGTATTTGACTTTAAACACTAATAAATAAATATATATAATAAATAAATTTATATTTCTATTGAATTTGCAATAAAGAAGTAGCGAGCGGTGTAATCTGGCTCTGATTACCGCTACAGATACCTATTTGGCTAAAACAAAATATTATTTCGGTAAAACGAAATAATATTTCGTTATTTCGAAATATTATTTCGTTAAAACGAAATATTATTTCGTTAACACGAAATATTTTGTTATTTGAAAATAATTTTCGTTAAAACGAAATAATTATTTCGTTAAAACCGGTTAACACGAAATATTTTGTTATTTGAAAATAATTTTTCGATAAAACGAAATAATTATTTCGTTAAAATTGGTTAACACGAAATATTTTATTATTTGAAAATAATGTTTCGTTAAAACGAAATATTATTTTGTTAAAACGAAATATTATTTCGTTAAAACGAAATAAAATATGAGTAAAACCTGTCACCTACTGGGCCCCATACATACGAGTCAAATATTTATGTATATTTCCATTTGCGGCCGACCATCGCCGACATGTCATATAAACTGCCCGTGTGTCCCCGTTAATCTGGTCATTGGGTTTGAATGGTCCACGGGAGCGACTGACAACTGTATGTCGCTATAAATATCAAGGGTTACATTAATCATTGCTGGCCTAGAAAGACGTATGGGCTACCTAGACGTAGGCATGTGCTGTATTTAAGGCTTACGAAAGATTTGGGGCCCACTAAAAGATGGATGTGAATATGTTGGAATAAAAATGGATATATCACCCAGTACTTTTTTGGCTTTTCTCCAATTATGAGGCCTACAATTCTCAAAGTGCCTACGGCCCACGAAGAGGTTAATCTTGGCCTGTACAAAAGTGGTAAACCATGTAATATTCGCCGTGTTAGCCAGTGTTTTCTGCGTTCTCGTTTTACGCCCTACGTTTTTCCCATATCACCTGGGTGGAGTTAAAGAACAAATGCTTTGACGCCCCTCATTTGATCTGCCCCTGAACAGTTCTCACCGCAATTGGTAATAATTTCATTACTTTTAACACGATTTGTAATGATTTAAGCTTTTTATTACAAACTGTGCTGGAACACTACAGGATTACAGCCTTATTGTTTCAGGCTACATTTGGAAGCGTTTATGGTAGTTATTGAACCACACATTATTTCTTTGGAAGGAGGCGGGACAAAATAGTTATTTCGGGCAACACACACATGGGAATTATCAGAAGCGGTTCTATACCCCTTACCCCCGCACATGAATCCCGGTGTCAGCGGAGATTTAATATCTGGATGTCTCTTTTTAAACCCTTTGGTTTTCAGCTTCACCCCAGGGTTTAAAACTGATATCCGGGTATTAAAATCTCGGGGTGTGCACCCGTATGTTGCCCGAGATAACTATTTATTATTTATTTATTGGTGATTAAGGTCATATACTTATGCACAATGGCTAATCATGACCGAGACAGTTTTACGGGTGGAGGAAGCTGGAGTACCCAGAGAGAACGACCGAGCAACGACGAGCAGCTGCCAGCTCCCCAACATCGTAACTCCACACTGCAGCATAGGCAGGGTTAGATTGGTTGAAGACATGCGCACCATCGACGTACAGTATGCTTTAGTACACGGCGTCATCGTGCCCTCATGTGGACAATCGGGGAGGAAACAATGCGGGAGTCCGATTTGATCGCTCAGACGGTCACCCATCCATTGATTAACCGGGCTCGACGTTGCTTCACTTCGGTGATCTGACGAGAACCGGTTACCGCAACGCCACAACAACGCTACCCCCCCCCCCCCCTCCCGCCCGAGATAACTAATAATAACAATGACTTTATACATATAATTGAGTTTAACCTTTTCATACCTGAAAAACAGACGTTCCAATGAGGTGTCATAACCTATGCTTTTGAGACAAAAACTGAAAAGAATAATGAAAATTAATTGGCGATTTTTTAGAAATGCGCTGGCCGGATTTGACCTTTACGTTGGTTAAAGGGTTACGCATTTTACCAGCATTTCCATGCACAAAATGAAAGGAGGTGCGTGGGCTTCGCGGTAATCGGTTCTCGTCAGATCACCGAAGTTAAGCAACGTCGAGCGCGGTTAGTAGTTGGATGGGTGACCACTTCAGCGACTGATTCGTGCTCCCGTGTTGTGTCCTTGGGCAAGGCACTTAGCCCCGATCGCCTGTATGGGGGCACGATGACGGTGCGTACTCAGGTATACTGCACGTCGATGGTGCGCATGTCTTCAACCAATCTAACCCTGCCTGTGCCGCGGTGCAGAGTTCAGAGTTACGATGTTGGAGAGCTGACAGCTGCTCGCCGTTGCTCAGTAGTTCTTTCCGGGTACTCCGGCTTCCTCCATCCGTAAAACTGTCACCAACATGATGTGACACTGGCTGTTAATGTGTCGTTAACACTAATAAATAAATAACTGAAATGAAAGTATCTGCACTTACCTCATGTACTGATCAAGTACCACTACAGAGCTTAATTTTCATCAGCTAGGTTTTCAATTTAGGTCATTGATTCGAATATGGCCCACGTCATCTGCGTTGTGCCCTTGGGCAGAACATTTAATCACATTGCCCAATTGGGAACACGACGAATTGTGTACAAGGACGTAGGGCTACTGCACTCCGATGAAACGCATACCCTCAACCAAAACTATCCTTGCTTGTGTGGGTTTTGTAAGTTACTTGTCGACTCGTCGCTGTTTGGTGGTTCTTTTCGAGTACTCCGGATTTTTCAATTTATAGATATATCTCTGGCTGTTGCAATCGTTCTAAATCCAGTAAAGGAACTAAATACCGCGAGATTACTTGGTTTTTGATCGGTAAGAAGTTAAGCTTTTGAAAACGTAACTTTTGTGTGGGAGAAACAAAATTTATCACACGCCTGTTCTATGAAATCCCCATCTATAGCAACGCTAAACCATGCCAAAAATGAAAATCCCTTCCGCACGTATGTGTGGAACGGAAATCATTGGCGGACTCTGTTTCAATAGAAGTGATATTTCACTGGAATTCTCAACAAATCGTGCACCGCAATTACTGTTTGAATCGCTAGCGATAGCTGAACATCGTAACACGGGTTCCCTTCACAAATTTGGATGGCGATAAAATGCGTTCTTTTTGTTGTTATGTCCTCCCACAGGCACATAGAACACTTTGCAACTCAGGGAACGAGTTGTGAAATGAATTGCCGAGTGTCCTTCAAATAAGTGTTTTCATAGAAATGAAGGCATGTTATAAAGACAGAACGACACACGGAATATGGAACTTGTGCCTCCGCAGAAGCAGGAAACTCGAGGCGTATATCGATTAACCCATTCACACGCATCTGTCGTTCTGTGTACATCCTAACTGTTGAAATATCCTCAAAGCATAAAAAATGAGCCGTTTCTACACCATACGGGCAATATCAAGCGACTCTGAAGCGAGTGAGGTGGATCAGTGGTTATAGCATTGCAATTCACACCGGAAGATCTACGGTTTGATCCTCGCCAGGGGTAACTGCGTAGTGTCCTTGGGTAAGGCACTTAATTCCGATTGTCCATGCGTGGTCACATCGGCGCTGTGTTCTAAGAGGTACTAAAAGTCGATGGCACACTTGACTTTAACTGATGCTAAACCTGGAAACTAATGCTAACCCAGCTTGTGGGGAGTAAAGACGTCGGGGGAGTTTGACAATTGCTCGCCGCTGCTTGGTTGTTCTCTCCGGAAACACCGGCTTCCTCCACCCGTAAAACTGTCCGACACGAGGTGACACTGGCTGTGAAGAGTGTCTTTAAACCACAATAAAATAAATAATCAAGAGACTGAAACTAGGCTAGCATTGCAACGTCATCCGCGATATCTTTCCATTAGTAATAGAACATTTATATTTCAAAAACAGTCTTTTCGTAGCTGCAAAGCAGCAGTCTCTCTTTTTACCCTCAAATTATGCTGATCACTTCCAGAATATTCGGAATCAAATACAAAGACAGGGTGGATGGGCCAAGGGTGGGAGTTAACAGAGAATTATTGAATGGAGATGTCGGACTTAGAAGTAGTTACAAGCCAGGGTAAAAGGGTCGTCAGAGAAAAAGTCCTGCAGGATTGCAACCGCGACTAGCAGGGGCGGGGGTGGGGGTTGTCAAAGCAAAGAGGTCTTTGTGTTGCCTGCATGATAAGACAAGCCAGGTTTTGGCGATTACCTTGATGGCAGCTTTAGTGGTCACTGCTGTTCAAGGTGGGATAGCGGTCGCTGGAACTTAGAACAGGCAACATTGGGAAGGACGGTGGAAGGGAGTGCCAAATGTATAATTTAAAAGTAGTGAAGACCCTGGGACACTTTCCATTTGAAAGTCCAAACTGCCAAGCTAACATAAAAAAATTCACCGAGAGTACACTGGGGAAGTGATGGGGAATGAAGAATATGTGGTTGATACAGGGGCAGTGGAAACAGGACACAAGGGACACAAGAAAATGAACCGGACTGCGACCACACCGCGGCATGCTCATCTGATCAAGACGATATAGTGTGTCATGGTAAATTTACCGAAATACGATTGTAACTTTTCCTCCCATTTGGCTGAAGCATGACAGTTTGTGGTCCTCTACTTTTATCGAGCTTCCGTCGCCTCTGGGTTGATGGGTGACACAAAGGAGAGGGTTATTATGCTTAGCGAAGAGACCAGGAAGAATGGAATACGGAATGTCATCAAGCAGTGTGTTTCTGGGTGATGGGAGGAGAGAAGAGACGTAGAGATAGGGAGGCATTTGGGGAGAACAGGGTGAATCAGCGGTCGGCCAAAGTGTGATTGTTAAAATCACCGATCAACTCACATGACAGTCCATACCAGCTACGCATCAACGATACTGAAAAGAAAATGTTCACAAACTAATCACTGACGTCACATTCTGTCATTCATTTACGTAAACAACCCCATGAAAGTGACCAGTTGGTGGAAGTTGGTGTGTTTTTTCTCCTCTTTAAAACGAAAACAAGAATATTGTGTGCGAATATGCATTTTGTGATTCTAAGTATTTCCACTTCAAAACGTTATGAAAATTCAGCTCTGCAGTTGTACTCGAGCAATGAACGAGGTAATTGTTGATTCTTTTATTTGAACGATTCTGTGCATGGAAATGTTGGTTGGTCTAAAATGTATGAAATTCACTTTTTTATGTCTGTAAAGCTATTGTTATTGGAATATAATTATTAGAAACAGGTGCGTAGCCAGGAGTCTATAACAAGGGGTGCCCAAGCCATTTTTTAGGAGGGATAGGGTGGGGCTGGGCGGGACGGGCGGGCGGGGCAGAGCAACGATGATATTTGAAAAGGCCGTTTTGTGGGGTTTCGGTGTCTCCCTTAGTCGTCCCTCCTCCCACTTCCCTAGAAGGAGGGGCAATGACCGGCGTGTTCTAGTTAGGACTAGCCCACATGAGGTAATTTTGCAAACATAAGTGTTCTCAGAGTGAATCTGAGGCATTGGTGGCGTGTGTTCCCCCTATATTGGAGACTATTTTTAGACTTCATGTTGCGTCGAAGTTCCATTGGGCCAGCGTTTTTGTTTGGGGGGGGGGGGCAACATCTCCCCCTCCCCCGCGCTTAACCACGCAACTGGTTATAAAGTATTTTAAAGCTAACATATTTTCTAACATACCACCAAATATAGAGAAAAACTAACCTATTTGCCATTGAGAGTTATTTATTAATTGGTGTTTAAGGTCACATACTTATGCACAATGGCGTATCGTGTCCTTGACAGTTTTACGGGTGGAGGAAGCCGGAGTACCCGGAGAGAACCACCGAACATCGACGAGCAACTGCCAGCTCCTCAACATTCTAACTCTGTTCAAGCTCCGCTCAGGCAGGGTTACAGCGATTGAAGAAATGTGTACCATCGACGTGCAGTACACCATAGTACAGGGCGTCATCATGTCTCCATGTAGGCAACCGGGATAAATTACCTTGCCCAAGAACACAATGTGGGTCGTCCCGGACGGGGAACGAACTCGGGACCTCTAGCATAGAAGTCCAACAGTCTACCACTGAGCCACCGGGCTTCCCCTCCCACTGACAGTGGTGCATACATTGAAACCAATCAGTTCGTCCAGGTTAAAAGAATCTACATTTTTCCTTTATTAATGATACTGGCTAGAATCTAGCAGAGACACAGCTTGGAATTCCTAATGAGTGTAGGGGGCTTAATTTTTGTGGGGCTGCTAGGTCGCCAGGCCGCAGGCATATTCAAGGGCCGTAAGTCTAAAGTGGTGTGGGTTCGGGGGGGGGGGGGGGGGAGGCTCCCCAGAAAAAACTTTGAAATTTCAATGCCCTGAGAGTGAATCTGGGGCTGTAATTGTGTGCTTTAATTTGAATTTTTTCAGGTCAGGTTGGAAACTGATTTTTTACCATCATTAACACAATTTTAATTTTGTAAGCCACAGAGATTAGGTGTTCATATTACCGTCGTTATTTTATCTGGCCGGGGGGGGGGGGGGTTGTAACTTTCAGGAGTACCCGGAGAGAACCACCGAGCAGTGGCGAGGAAATGTCAGACTCTCCAACGCACTAACTCCACACAAGCAGGGTTAGTATTGGTTGAAGACATGTGAACTGCGCCTCAGTATACAGCGTCACCACGCCACCACGTAGGCAATCGAGTATAAATGCCTTGCCCATGGTCACAACGCAGTTACTCCTGTGGGGGATTCACCTGTGTGTGTGGGGGGGGGGGGGGGTGGCTCAGTTGGAAGAGGTTGGTAGAGGTTCAGGCTGCAAGCCGAGAGGTCCTCGATTCGAATCCCACCTGTTGCAACCGCATTCTCTCCTTGGGCAAGACACATCACTCCCATTTCCCACGTTGGGGCGAGTCGATGGTGCACTTGTCTTCAACCAATGCTAATCCTACTTGTGTGGCGTTAGTATGCTTTAGAGCCTGCCAGTTACTCGCCGTTGCTCGGTGGTTCTCCCCGAGTATTCCGGCGTCCTCCACCTGCAAAGCTGTCCGACACGAGGTGGCCCTGGCTATCGAAAATGTCGTTCAACCTCAGTAAATAAATAAATAGTAAATAAATAGATTAAACCTTAGACCTTTGGGATTGAAGTCCAATGCCGTAAAAACCGAGCCACCCTGTCCCAAACAAAAGAAATAATTTTAGGTTTGTGTGCTACTTAAGTTAGAGTTCCCACAGCTCGGCGATTGCCAAGAACTACTTTCCAAGAACCTAGAACGTCCTCAAGTATCGGAATCTTCCATGAAAGTTCAGTAAAATGGAGTTCATGTTGATCGTAGAAAATTGTTTTACAGTGTTCAAGCTGCCGGGTACCAGTGAGGACTAAGGTATGACACTATGGTGGCCTAATTTAACACTGAAATTCCCAGAGACATTTGTTCGCTAGAGAAAGCTGACGATTGTGTCTTGTATGGGGACTTGATTTAACACTGAACATTCCCATAGACATTTTTTTCGCCAGAATGCCACCGGCCGATTGCACTCAGGAAAATGTCCCCATAGTACACACGACACAAATTTTTCTCTGGCGAACAAAAGTCTACTACTCCAGTCGGACCAACCAATTGTACTAAATGGTTACGTTTGCGCCAAAAATAACAGCATTTGGCACCAAAAATATATTTTTGGCAGGTCTCAAAGGCTTTGTGGTTTATTATTTCAGTTTCTCGTTGCGATAAATTTTTATTATTCTATTTTTATCATATGTAGATTTTTTGCAACTAAAATATTTAAAAGAGCCTTTCAGTCACAAGTGAATATTATCATAAATTTCTGTTATTGTGTTGAAAGTTTACAAAAAAACTCCGGTGACTTTTCTGTGATTCACTGGTATCCTGATTAATGGCAGCGTGTCACTAACCAGAACTTGAGCTCACAAATATTACCTTAACGTTGTTTTTAAAATCAGTGACCGGGGGCGCTGTGGCTCAGGTAGAGGTGCAGACTGCAAGTCGAGAGGTCCTCGGTTCGAATCCCACCTACGACCAATAAATAAGATCAGTGACCGATTTGCAATGAATCGAGTCAACGATCTGTGTTGTTTTCCTCTTATTATCTCTGGTCAGCTGCGTCCCTTTAAACGCTTCAAGTAAACTCAGCTTATTATATGAAAAAAAAACTGACCGATGATGTAAGTGAATGTTCCTGAGTATTTGGAATTAAAGCACAAAGACAGGATCGATAGCCCAAAGAGAGGGAGTTAATAGACAATTATTCAATGTAGATTTCAGACTTAACCCTGTACCCAACGTAACGCTCAAAACCGGCCAGCGCTATTCTCAAAATTCGCCAATTAATTTTCATTATTTTTTTGTCCATTTTCTGTCTCAAAAACATAGGTTATAACGCCTCATTGGAACGATCTCGCCGAGCTCGTTCCAATAAGGGGTCATAACCTATGTTTTTGAGACAACATATGTCGCCGTGTTAGCCAGTGTTTTCTGCGTTCTCGTGTTACGCCTTACGTTTTTCCCATGTCACCTGGGTGGAGTCAAAGAACAAATGCTTTGACGCCCCTCATTTGATCTGCCCCTGAACAGTTCTCACAGCAAGTTGTAATAATTTCATTACTTTTGACACGATTTGTAATGATTTAAGCTTTTTATTACAAACTGTGCTGGAACACTACAGGATTACAGCCTTATTGTTTTAGGCTACATTTGGAAGGGTTTATCGTAGTTATTGATCCACACATTATTTCTTTGGAAGGAGGCGGGACAAAATAGTTATTTCGGGCAACACACACATGGGAATTATCTGAAGCAGTTCTATACCCCTTACCCCCGCACATGAATCCCGGTGCCAGCGGAGATTTAATATCTGGATGTCTCTTTTTAAACCCTTTGGTTTTCATCTTCACCCCAGGGTTTAAAACTGATATCCGGGTATTGAAATCTCGGGGTGTGCACCGTATGTTGCCCGAGATAACTATTTATTATTTATTTATTGGTGATTATGGGCATATACATATGCACAATGGCTAATCATGACCGAAACAGTTTTACGGGTGGAGGAAGGTGGAGTACCCAGAGAGAACGACCGAGCAACGACGAGCAGCTGCCAGCTCCCCAACATCGTAACTCCACACTGCAGCACAGGCAGGGTTAGATTGGTTGAAGACATGCGCACCATCGACGTACAGTATGCTTTAGTACACGGCGTCATCGTGCCCTCATGTGGACAATCGGGGAGGAAACAATGGGGGAGTCCGATTTGATCGCTCAGACGGTCACACATCCATTGATTAACCGGGCTCGACGTTGCTTCACTTCAGTGATCTGACGAGAACCGGTTACCGCAACGCTACAACAACGCTACCCCCCCCCCCTCCCGCCCGAGATAACTAATAATAACAATGACTTTATACATATAATTGAGTTTAACCTTTTCATACCTGAAAAAAGACGTTCCAATGAGGTGTCATAACCTATGCTTTTGAGACAAAAACTGAAAAGAATAATGAAAATTAATTGGCGATTTTTTAGAAATGCGCTGGCCGGATTTGACCTTTACGTTGGTTAAAGGGTTACGCATTTTACCAGCATTTCCATGCACAAAATGAAAGGAGGTGCGTGGGCTTCGCGGTAATCGGTTCTCGTCAGATCACCGAAGTTAAGCAACGTCGAGCGCGGTTAGTAGTTGGATGGGTGACCACTTCAGCGACTGATTCGTGCTCCCGTGTTGTGTCCTTGGGCAAGGCACTTTGCCCCGATTGCCTGTATGGGGGCAAGATGACGGTGCGTACTCAGGTATACTGAGTCGGAGTGCAGTAGCCCTACGTCCTTGTACACAATTCGTCGTGTTCCCAATTGGGCAATGTGATTAAATGTTCTGCCCAAGGGCACGACGCAGATGACGTGGGCCATATTCGACTCAATGACCTGAATTGAAATGGTGCGCATGTCTTCAACCAATCTAACCCTGCCTGTGTCGCGGTGCAGAGTTCAGAGTTACGATGTTGGAGAGCTGACAGCTGCTCGCCGTTGCTCGGTAGTTCTCTCCGGGTACTCCAGCTTCCTCCGGCCGAAAAACTGCCGCCAACATGATGTGACCCTGGCTGTTAATGTGTCGTTAACACTAATAAATAAATAACTGAAATGAAAGTATCTGCACTTACCTCATGTACTGATCAAGTACCACTATAGAGCTTAATTTTCATCAACTAGGTTTTCAATTTAGGTCATTGATTCGAATATGGCCCACGTCATCTGCGTTGTGCCCTTGGGCAGAACATTTAATCACATTGCCCAATTGGGAACACGATGAATTGTGTACAAGGACGTAGGGCTACTGCACTCCGATGAAACGCACACCGTCAACCAAAACTATCCTTGCTTGTTTGGGTTTTGTAAGTCACTCGTCGCTGTTTGGTGGTTCTTTTCGAGTACTCAGGTTTTTCAGTTTATAGATATATCTCTGTCTGTTGAAATCGTTCTAAATCCAGTATATAAACTAAATACCGCGAGATTATTTGGTTTTTGATCGGTAAGAAGTTAAGCTTTTGAAAACGTAACTTTTGTGTGGGAGAAACAAAATTTATCACACGCCTGTTCTGTGAAATCCCCATCTATAGCAACGCTGAACCATGCCAAAAATGAAAATCCGTTCCGCACTTATGTGCGGAACGGAAATCATTGGCGGACTCTGTTTCAATAGAAGTGACATTTCACTGGAATTTTCAACAAATCGTGCACCGCAATTACTGTTTGAATCGCTAGCGATAGCTGAACATCGTGACACAGGTTCCCTTCACAAATTTGGTTGGCGATGACATGCGTTCTTTTTGTTGTTAGGTCCTCCCACAGGCACATAGAATACTTTGGAACTCAGGGAACGAGTTGTGAAATGAATTGCCGAGTGTCCTTCTAATAAGCGTTTTCATAGAAATGAAGGCATGTTATAAAGACAGAACGACACACGCGATATGGAACTTGTGCGTCCGCAGAAGCAGGAAACTCGAGGCGTATATCGATTAACCCATTCACACGCATGTGTCGTTCTGTGTATATCCTAACTGTTGAAATATTCTCAAAGCATAAAAAATGAGCCGTTTCTACACCACACGGGCAATATCAAGCGACTCTGAAGCGAGTGAGGTGGATCAGTGGTTATAGCATAGCAATTCACACCGGAAGATTTACGGTTTGATCCCCGCTAGGGGTAACTGCGTAGTGTCCTTGGGTAAGGCACTTCATTCCGATTGTCCATGTGTGGCGCTGTGTTCTAAGGGGTACTGCACGTCGATGGCACACTTGACTTTAACTGATGCTAAACCTGGAAACTAATGCTAATCCAGCTTGTGGGGAGTAAGGACGTCGGGGGAGTTTGACAATTGCTCGCCGCTGCTTGGTTGTTCTCTCCGGAAACACCGGCTTCCTCCACCCGTAAAACTGTCCGACACGAGGTGACCCTGGCTGTCAAGAGTGTCTTTAAACCACAATAAAATAAATAAATAATCAAGAGACTGACACTAGACTAGCATTGCAACGTCATCAGTGATATCTTTCCATTAGTAATAGAACATTTATATTTCAAAAACAGTCATTTCGTAGCTGCAAAGCAGCAGTCTCTCTTTTTACCCTCAAATTATGCTGATCACTTCCAGAATATTCGGAATCAAATACAAAGACATGGTGGATGGGCCAAGGGTGGGAGTTAACAGAGAATTACTGAATGGAGATGTCGGACTTAGAAGTAGTTACAAGACAGGGTAAAAGGGTCGTCAGAGGAAAACTCCTGCAGGATTGCAACCGCGACTGGCAGGGGCGGAGGTGGGGGTTGTCAAAGCAAAGAGGTCTTTGTGTTGCCTGCATGATAAGACAAGCCAGGTTTTGGTGATTACTTTGATGGCAGCTTTAGTGGTCACTGCTGTTCAAGATGGGATCGCGGTCGTTGGAACTTAGAACAGGCAACATTGGGAAGGACGGTGGAAGGGAGTGTCAAATGTATAATTTATAAGTAGTGAAGACCCTGGGACACTTTCAATTTGAAAGTCCAAACTACCAAGCTAACATAAAAAAGTCACCGAGAGTACACTGGGGAAGCGGTGGGGAATGAAGAATATGTGGTTGATACAGGGGCAGTGGAAACAGGACACAAGGGAAACAAGAAAATGAACAGGACTGCGACCACACCGCGGCATGCTCATCTGATCAAGACGATATAGTGTGTCATGGTAAATTTACCGAAATACGATTGTAACATTTTCTCCCATTTGGCTGAAGCATGACAGTTTGTGTCCCTCTACTTTTATCGAGCTTCCGCCGCCTCTGGGTTAATTGGTGACACAAAGGAGAGGGTTAGTATGCTTAGCGAAGAGACCAGGAAGAATGGAATACGGAATGTCATCAAGCAGTGTGTTTCTGGGTGATGGGAGGAGAGAAGAGGCGTAGAGATAGGGAGGCATTTGGGGAGAATAGGGTGAATCAGCGGTCGTCGAAAGTGTGATTGTTAAAATCACCGATCAACTCAAATGACAGTCCATACCAGCTACGCATCAACGATACTGAAAAGAAAATGTTCACAAACTAATCACTGACGTCACATTCTGTCATTCATTTACATAAACAACCCCATGAAAGTGACCAGTTGGTGGAAGTTGGAGTGTTTTTTCTCCTCTTTGAAATGAAAACAAGAATATTGTGTGCGAACATGAATTTTGTGATTCTAAGTATTTCCACTTCAAATTCATCTCTACAGTTGCACTCGAGTAATGAACGAGGTCATTGTTGATTCTTTTATTTGAACGATTCTGTGCATGGAAATGTTGGTTGGTCTAAAATGTATGAAATTCACTTTTTTATGTCTGTAAAGCTATTGTTATTGGAATATAATTATTAGAAACAGGTACGTAGCCAGGAGTCTATAACAAGGGGTGCCCAAGCCATTTTTTAGGAGGGATAGGGTGGGGCTGGGCGGGACGGGCGAGCGGGGCAGAGCAACGATGATATTTGAAAAGGCCGTTTTGTGGGGTTTCGGTGCCTCCCTTAGTCGTCCTTCCTCCGACTTCCCTAGAAGGAGGGGCAATGACCGGCGTGCCCAAGTTAGGACTAGCCCACATGAGGTAATTTTGCAAACATAAGTGTTCTTAGAGTTAATCTGAGGCATTGGTGGCGTGTGTTCCCCCTATATTGGAGACTATTTTTAGACTTCATGTTGCGTCGAAGTTCCATTGGGCCAGCGTTTTTGTTTGGGGGGGGGGGGGGCACCGTCCCCCCACCCCCGCGCTTAACTACGCAACTGGTTATAAAGTATTTTAAAGCTAACATATTTTCTAACATACCACCAAATATTGAGAAAAACTAACCTATTTGTCATTGAGAGTTATTTATTAATTGGAGTTTAAAGTCACATACTTATGCACAATGGCATATCGTGTCCTTGACAGTTTTACGGGTGGAGTAAGCCGGAGTACCCGGAGAGAACCACCGAACATCGACGAGCAACTGCCAGCTCCTCAACATTCTAACTCTGTTCAAGCTCCGCTCAAGTAGCGTTACAGCGATTGAAGAAATGTGCACCATCGACGTGCAGTACACCATAGTACATGGCGTCATCGTGTCTCCATGTAGGCAACCGGAATAAATTACTTTGCCCAAGAACACAATGTGGGTCGTCCCGGACGTGGATCGAACTCGGGACCTCTAGCATAGAAGTCCAACAGTCTACCACTGAGTCACCGGGCTCCCCCTCCCACTGACAGTGGTGCATACATTGAAACCAATCAGTTCGTCCAGGTTAAAAGAATCTACATTTTTCCTTTATTAATGATACTGGCTTGAATCTAGCAGAGACACAGCTTGGAATTCCTAATGAGTGTGGGGGGCTTAATTTTTTGTGGGGCTGCTAGGTCGCCAGGCCGCAGGCATATTCAAGGGCCGTAAGTCTAAAGTGGCGTGGGTTCGGGAGGGGGGGGGGAGCTCCCCAGAGAAAAGTTTGAAATTTCAATGCCCTGAGAGTGAATCTGGAGCTGTAATTGTGTGCTTTAATTGGAAATTTTTCAGGTCAGGTTGGAAACTGATTTTTTACCACCATTAACACAATTTTAATTTTGTAAGCCACAGAGATTAGGTGTTCATATTACCGTCGTTATTTTATCTGGTCGGGGGGGGGGGGGGGGTTGTAACTTTCAGGAGTACCCGGGGAGAACCACCGAGCAGTGGGGAGGAAATGTCAGACTCTCCAACGCACAAACTCCACATAAGCAGGGTTAGTATTGGCTGAAGACAAGTGAACTGCGCCTCAGTACACAGCGCCACCTCGCCGCCACGTGAGCAATCGGGAATAAATGCCTTGCCCATGGTCACAACGCAGTTACTCCTGTGAAGGGGGGGGGGGGCTCATTTGGAAGAGATTGGTAGAGGTGCAGGCTGCAAGCCGAGAGTTCCTCGATTCGAATCCCACCTGTTGCAACCGCAACCTGTCCTTGGGCAAGACACATCACTCCCATTTCCCACGTTGGGGCGCGTCGATGGTGCACTTGTCTTCAACCAATGCTAACCCTGCTTGTGTGGCGTTAGTATACTGGAGAACCTGCCAGTTACTCGCCGTTGCTCGGTGGTTCTCTCCGAGTATTCCGACGTCCTCCACCTGTAAAACTGTCCGACACGCGGTTGCCCTGGCTATCGAAAATGTAGTTCTACCTCAGTAAATAAATAAATAGTAAATAAATAGATTGAACCTTAGACCTTTGGGATTGAAGTCCAATGCCGTAAAAACCGAGCCACCCTGTCCCAAACAAAAGAAATAATTTTAGGTTTGTGTGCTACTTAAGTTAGAGTTTCCGCAGCTCGGCGATTGCCAAGAATTACTTTCCAAGAACCTAGAACGTCCTTAAGTATCGGAATCTTCCATGAAAGTACAGTAAAATGGAGTTCATGTTGATCGTAGAAAATTGTTTTACAGTGTTCAAGCTGCCGGGTACCAGTGAGGACTAAGGTATGACACTATGGTGGCCTAATTTAACACTGAAATTCCCATAGACATTTGTTCGCTAGAGAAAACTGACGATTGTGTCTTGTATGGGGACTTGATTTGATTTAACACTGAACATTCCCATAGACATTTTTTTCGCCAGAATGCCACCGGCCGATTGCACTCAGGAAAATGTCCCCATAGTACACACGACACAAATTTTTCTCTGGCGAACAAATGTCTACTTCTCCAGTGGGACCAACCAATTGTACTAAATGGTTACGTTTGCGCCAAAAATAACAGCATTTGGCACCAAAAAATATACTTTTGGCAGGTCTCAAAGGCTTTGTGGTTTATAATTTCAGTTTCTCGTTGCGATAATTTTTTATTATTCTATTTTTATCATATGTAGATTTTTTGCAACTAAAATATTTAAAAGAGCGTTTCAGGCAGAGGGAATATTCTCATAAATTCCTGTTATTGTGATGAAAGTTTACAAAAAAACTCCGGTGACTTTTCTGTGATTCACTGGTATCCTGATTAATGGCAGCGTGTCACTAACCAGAACTTGAGCTAACAAACATTACCTTGACGTTGTTTTTAAAATCAGTGACCGGGAGCGCTGTGGCTCAGGTAGAGATGCAGGCTGCAAGTCGAGAGGTCCTCGGTTCGAATCCCACCTGCGGCAACCGCGTTGTGTCCTTGGGCAAGACACTTCACCCCCATTGCCTACGCGGGGGCACGGTGACGTTGTGTACTAAAGCGTACAGAACGTCGATTGTGCACCTGTCTTCAACCAATGCTAACCCTGCTTGTGTGGTGTTCGTATGTAAGGGAGCTGGCAGTTGCTCGCCGCTGCTCGGTGGTTCTCTACGGGTACACCGGCTTCCTCCACCCGTAAAAGTGTCGCGGTCATGATAGCCATTGTGCAGAAATAGGTGACCTTAAAACACCAATAAATAAATAAATAAAATCAGTGACCAATTTGCAATGAATCGAGTCAACGATCTGTGTTGTTTTCCTCTTATTATCTCTGGTCAGCTGCGTCCCTTTAAACGCTTCAAGTAAACTCAGCTTATTATATGAAAAAAAACCTGACCGATGATGTAAGTGAATGTTCCTGAGTATTTGGAAGTAAAACATAAAGTCAGGATCGATAGCCCAAAGCGAGGGAGTTAATAGACAATTATTCAATGTAGATCTCAGACTTAACCCTGTACCCAGCGTAACGCTGAAAACCGGCCAGCGCTATTCTCAAAAATCGCCAATTAATTTTCATTATTTTTTCCATTTTTTGTCTCAAAAACATAGGTTATGACGCCTCATTGGAACGATCTCGCCGAGCTCGTTCCAATAAGGGGTCATAACCTATGTTTTTGAGACAAAATATGTCGCCGTGTTAGCCAGTGTTTTCTGCGTTCTCGTGTTACGCCTTACGTTTTTCCCATGTCACCTGGGTGGAGTTAAAGAACAAATGCTTTGACGCCCCTCATTTGATCTCCCCCTGAACAGTTCTCATCGCAATTTGTAATAATTTCATTACTTTTAACACGATTTGTAATGATTTAAGCTTTTTATTACAAACTGTGCTGGAACACTACAGGCTTTCAGCCTTATTGTTTTAGGCTACATTTGGAAGGGTTTATCGTAGTTATTGAACCACACATTATTTCTTTGGAAGGAGGCGGGACAAAATAGTTATTTCGGGCAGAACACACATGGGAATTATCAGAAGCGATTCTATACCCCTTACCCCCGCATATGAATCCCGGTGCCTGCGGAGATTTAATATCTGGATGTCTCTTTTTAAACCCTTTGGTTTTCAGCTTCACCCCAGGGTTTAAAACTGATATCCGGGTATTAAAATCTCGAGGTGTGCACCGTATGTTGCCCGAGATAACTATTTATTATTTATTTATTGGTGATTAAGGTCATATACTTATGCACAATGGCTAATCATGACCGAGACAGTTTTACGGGTGGAGGAAGCTGGAGTACCCAGAGAGAACCACCGAGCAACGACGAGCAGCTGCCAGCTCCCCAACATCGTAACTCCACACTGCAGCACAGGCAGGGTTAGATTGGTTGAAGACATGCGCACCATCGTCGTACAGTATTCTTTAGTACACGGCGTCATCGTGCCCTCATGTGGACAATCGGGGAGGAAACAATGCGGGAGTCCGATTTGATCGCTCAGACGGTCACCCATCCATTGATTAACCGGGCTCGACGTTGTTCACTTCAGTGATCTTACGAGAACCGGTTACCGCAACGCCACAACAAGGCTACCCCCCACCTCCCGACCGAGATAACTAATAATAACAATGACTTTATACATATAATTGAGTTTAACCTTTTCATACCTGAAAAACAGACGTTCCAATGAGGTGTCATAACCTATGCTTTTGAGACAAAAACTGAAAAGAATAATGAAAATTAATTGGCGATTTTTTAGAAATGTGCTGGCCGGATTTGACCTTTACGTTGGTTAAAGGGTTACGCATTTTACCAGCATTTTCATGCACAAAATGAAAGGAGGTGCGTGGGCTTCGCGGTAATCGGTTCTCGTCAGATCACCGAAGTTAAGCAACGTCGAGCGCGGTTAGTAGTTGGATGGGTGACCACTTCAGCGACTGATTCGTGCTCCCGTGTTGTGTCCTTCGGAAAGGCACTTAGCCCCGATTGCCTGTATGGGGGCACGATGACGGTGCGTACTCAGGTATACTGCACGTCGATGGTGCGCATGTCTTCAACAATCTAACCCTGCCTGTGCCGCGGTGCAGAGTTCAGAGTTACGATGTTGGAGAGCTGACAGCTGCTCGCCGTTGCTCGGTAGTTCTCTCCGGGTACTCCGGCTTCCTCCATCCGTAAAACTGTCACCAACATAATGTGACCCTGGCTGTTAATGTGTCGTTCACACTAATAAATAAATAATTGAAATGAAAGTATCTGCACTTACCTCATGTACTGATCAAGTACCACTATAGAGCTTAATTTTCATCAGCTAGGTTTTCAATTTAGGTCATTGATTCGAATATGGCCCACGTCATCTGCGTTGTGCCCTTGGGCAGAACATTTAATCACATTGCCCAATTGGGAACACGACGAATTGTGTACAAGGACGTAGGGCTACTGCACTCCGATGAAGCGCATACCCTCAACCAAAACTATCCTTGCTTGTGTGGGTTTTGTAAGTAACTCGTCGCTGTTTGGTAGTTCCTGTCGTGTACTCCCGATTTTTCAATTTATAGATATATCGCTGGCTGTTGAAATCGTTCTAAATCCGGTAAATAAACTAAATACCGCGAGATTACTTGGTTTTTGATCGGTAAGAAGTTAAGCTTTTGAAAACGTAACTTTTGTGTGGGAGAAACAAAATTTATCACACGCCTGTTCTATGAAATCCCCATCTTTTGCAACGCTAAACCATGCCAAAAATGAAAATCCGTTCCGCACGTATGTGTGGAACGGAAATCATTGGCGGACTCTGTTTCAATAGAAGTGATATTTCACTGGAATTTTCAACAGATCGTGCACCGCCATTACTGTTTGAATCGCTAGCGATAGCTGAACATCGTAACGCGGGTTCCCTTCACAAATTTGGTTGGCGATGAAATGCGTTCTTTTTGTTGTTAGGTCCTCCCACAGGCACATAGAACACTTTGGAACGCAGGGAACAAGTTGTGAAATGAATTGCCGAGTGTCCTTCTAATAAGTGTTTTCATAGAAATGAAGGCATGTTATAAAGACAGAATGACACACGCGATATGGAACTTGTGCCTCCGCAGAAGCAGGAAACCCGAGGCGTATATCGATTAACCCATTCACATGCATGTGTCGTTCTGTGTATATCCTAACTGTTGAAATATTCTCAAAGCATAAAAAATGAGCCGTTTCTACACCATACGGGCAATATCAAGCGACTCTGAAGCGAGTGAGGTGGATCAGTGGTTATAGCATTGCAATTCACACCGGAAGATCTTCGGTTTGATCCCCGCCAGGGGTAACTGCGTAGTGTCCTTGGGTAAGGCACTTCATTCCGATTGTCCATGTGTGGTCACATCGGCGCTGTGTTCTAAGGGGTACTGCACGTCGATGGCACACTTGACTTTAACTGATGCTAAACCTGGAAACTAATGCTAACCCAGCTTGTGGGGAGTAAGGACGTCGGCGGAGTTTGACAATTGCTCGCCGCTGCTTGGTTGTTCTCTCCGGAAACTCCGGCTTCCTCCACCCGTAAAACTGTCCGACATGAGGTGACCCTGGCTGTCAAGAGTGTCTTTAAATCACAATAAAATAAATAATCAAGAGACTGACACTAGACTAGCATTGCAACGTCATCAGCGATATCTTTCCATTAGTAATAGAACATTTATATTTCAAAAACAGTCTTTTCGTAGCTGCAAAGCAGCAGTCTCTCTTTTTACCCTCAAATTATGCTGATCACTTCCAGAATATTCGGAATCAAATACAAAGACAGGGTGGATGGGCCAAGGGAGGGAGTTAACAGAGAATTATTGAATGGAGATGTCGGACTTAGAAGTAGTTACAAGCCAGGGTAAAAGGGTCGTCAGAGAAAAAGTCCTGCAGGATTGCAACCGCGACTGGCAGGGGCGGGGGTGGGGGTTGTCAAAGCAAAGAGGTCTTTGTGTTGCCTGCATGATAAGACAAGCCAGGTTTTGGCGATTACCTTGATGGCAGCTTTAGTGGTCACTGCTGTTCAAGGTGGGATCGCGGTCGCTGGAACAGGCAACATTGGGAAGGACGGTGGAAGGGAGAGTCAAATGTTTTATTTAAAAGTAGTGAAGACCCTGGGACACTTTCTATTTGAAAGTCCAAACTACCAAGCTAACATAAAAAAGTCACCGAGAGTACACTGGGGAAGCGGTGGGGAATGAAGAATATGTGGTTAATACAGGGGCAGTGGAAACATGACACAAGGGACACAAGAAAATGAACACCGCGGCATGCTCATCTGATCAAGACGATATAGTGTGTCATGGTAAATTTACCGAAATACGATTGTAACTTTTTCTTCCATTTGGCTGAAGCATGACAGTTTGTGTCCCTCTACTTTTATCGAGCTTCCGCCGCCTCTGGGTTGATGGGTGACACAAAGGAGAGGGTTAGTATGCTTAGCGAAGAGACCAGGAAGAATGGAATACGGAATGCCATCAAGCAGTGTGTTTCTGGGTGATGGGAGGAGACAAGAGACGTAGAGATAGGGAGGCATTTGGGGAGAACAGGGTGAATCAGCGGTCAGCCAAAGTGTGATTGTTAAAATCACCGATCAACTCACATGACAGTCCATACCAGCTACGCATCAATGATACTGAAAAGAAAATGTTCACAAACTAATCACTGACGTCACATTCTGTCTTCATTTACATAAACAACCCCATGAAAGTGACCAGTTGGAGGAAGTTGGTGTGTTTTTTTCTCCTCTTTAAAACGAAAACAAGAATATTGTGTGCGAACATGCATTTTGTGATTCTAAGTATTTCCACTTCAAAACGTTATGACAATTCAGCTCTACAGTTGTACTCGAGCAATGAACGAGGTAATTGTTGATTCTTTTATTTGAACGATTCTGTGCATGGAAATGTTGGTTGATCTAAAATGTATGAAATTCACTTTTTTATGTCTGTAAAGCTATTGTTATTGGAATATAATTATTAGAAACAGGTGCGTATCCAGGAGTCTATAACAAGGGGTGCCCAAGCCATTTTTTAGGAGGGATGGGGTGGGGCGGGGCGCGGCGGGGCGGGACGGGGCGTGCGGGGCGGGCGGGCGGGGGCAGAGCAACGATAGTATTTGAAAGGCCGTTTTGTGGGGTTTCGGTGCCTCCCTTAGTCGTCCCTCCTCCCACTTCCCTAGAAGGAGGGGCAATGACCGGCGTGTCCTAGCTAGGACTAGCCCACATGAGGTAATTTTGCAAACATAAGTGTTCTCAGAGTGAATCTGAGGCACTGGTGGCGTGTGTTTACCCTATATTGGAGACTATTTTTAGACTTCATGTTGAGTCGAACTTCCAGTGGGCCAGCGTTTTTGTTTGGGGGGGGGGGCACCACCCCCCCCCCCCCTCGCGCTTAACTACGCAACTGGTTATAAAGTATTTTAAAGCTAAAATATTTTCTAACATACCACCAAATATAGAGAAAAACTAACCTATTTGCCATTGAGAGTTATTTATTAATTGGTGTTTAAGGTCACATACTTATGCACAATGGCGTATCGTGTCCTTGACAGTTTTACGGGTGGAGACAGCCGGAGTACCCGGAGAGAACCACCGAACATCGACGAGCAACTGCCAGCTCCTCAACATTCTAACTCTGTTCAAGCTCCGCTCAGGCAGGGTTACAGCGATTGAAGAAATGTGTACCATCGACGTGCAGTACACCATAGTACAGGGCGTCATCATGTCTCCATGTAGGCAACCGGGATAAATTACCTTGCCCAAGAACACAATGTGGGTCGTCCCGGACGGGGATCGAACTCGGGACCTCTAGCATAGAAGTCCAACAGTCTACCACTGAGCCACCGGGATCCCCCTCCCACTGACAGTGGTGCATACATTGAAACCAATCAGTTCGTCCAGGTTGAAAGAATCTACATTTTCCCTTTATTAATGATACTGGCTAGTATCTAGCAGAGACACAGCTTGGAATTCCGAATGAGTGTGGGGGGGGCTTAATTTTTTGTGGGGCTGCTAGGTCGCCAGGCCGCAGGCATATCCAATGGCCGTAAGTCTAAAGTGGTGTGGGTTCGGGGGGGGGGGGGGGGGGGGGCTCCCCAGAGAAAAAATTGAAATTTCAATGCCCTGAGAGTGAATCTGGGGCTGTAATTGTGTGCGTTAATTTGAAATTTTTCAGGTCAGGTTGGAAACTGATTTTTTACCACCATTAACACAATTTTAATTTTGTAAGCCACAGAGATTAGGTGTTCATATTACCGTCGTTATTTTACCTGGTCGGGGGGGGGGGGGGTAACTTTCAGGAGTACCCGGAGAGAACCACCGAGCAGTGGCGAGGAAATGTCAGACTCTCCAACGCACTAACTCCACACAAGCAGGGTTAGTATTGGCTGAAGACATGTGAACTGCGCCTCAGTACACAGCGCCACCACGCCACTACGTGGGCAATCGAGAGTAAATGCCTTGCCCATGGTCACAACGCAGTTACTCCCGTGGGGGATTCACCTGTGTGTGTGTGTGGGGGGGGGGGGGTGGCTCAGTTGGAAGAAGTTGGTAGAGGTGCAGGCTGCAATCGAGAGGTCCTCGATTCGAATTCCGCCTGTTGCAACCGCATTCTGTCCTTGAGCAAGACACATCACTCCCATTTCCCACGTTGGGGCGCGTCGATGGTGCACTTGACTTCAACCAATGCTAAGCCTGCTTGTGTGGCGTTAGTATGCTGGAGAGCCTGCCAGTTACTCGCCGTTGCTCGGTGGTTCTTTCCGAGTATTCCGGCGTCCTCCACGTGGAAAGCTGTCCGACACGAGGTGGCCCTGGCTATCGAAAATGTAGTTCTACCTCAGTAAATAAATAAATAGTAAATAAATAGATTGAACCTTAGACTTTTGAGATTGAAGTCCAATGCCGTAAAAACCGAGCCACCCTGTCCCAAACAAAAGAAATAATTTTAGGTTTGTGTGCTACTTAAGTTAGAGTTCCCGCAGCTCGGCGATTGCCAGGAACTACTTTCCAAGAACCTAGAACGTCCTTAAGTATCGGAATCTTCCATGAAAGTACAGTAAAATGGAGTTCATGTTGATCGTAGAAAATTGTTTTACAGTGTTCAAGCTGCCGGGTACCAGTGAGGACTAAGGTATGACACTATGGTGGCCTAATTTAACACTGAAATTCCCATAGACATTTGTTCGCTAGAGAAAACTGACGATTGTGTCTTGTATGGGGACTTGATTTAACACTGAACATTCGCATAGACATTTTTTTCGCCAGAATGCCACCGGCCGATTGCACTCAGGAAAATGTCCCCATAGTACACACGACACACATTTTTCTCTGGCGAACAAAAGTCTACTACTCCAGTAACCAATTTACTAAATGGTTACGTTTGCGCCAAAAATAACAGCATTTGGCACCAAAAATATACTTTTGGCTGGTCTCAAAGGCTTTGTGGTTTATTATTTCAGTTTCTCGTTGCGATAATTTTTTATTGTTCTATTTTTATCATATGTAGATTTTTGCAACTAAAATATTTTGAAGAGCGTTTCAGTCAGAGTGAATATTCTCATACATTTCTGTTATTGTGTTGAAAGTTTACAAAAAAAACCCGGTGACTTTTCTGTGATTCACTCGTATCCTGATTAATGGCAGCGTGTCACTAACCAGAACTTGAGCTAACAAACATTACCTTAACGTTGTTTTCAAAATCAGTGACCGGGAGCGCTGTGGCTCAGGTAGAGGTGCAGGCTGCAAGTCGAGAGGTCGACATAGTAGGCTTCGCAGATTAATTTTCCTGCACAGTAGGCAGTTAAATTAAAATAAAATCAGCTGTCAAATTGTAAAAATATCATGTCATGTTTGTGGTATCTGTCGAAGAATGTTAGCTTCCAGCCTTCCACACTCACAGCATGCAGAGAGACAGGAATTTGCTTCAATAAATTTTATCCACCAGATTTACTAAAAAATAACCCAGGCACCCATTTTGTTTGATAGGAGATTCGTGTATCATGTCACTTGTCGAAAACAATGCATAACATGCAGCTGAAAATCAACTTTTTTCTATTAAAGAAAACAAATGGATTTCAGCTAAAAAGCTGCCAGAATGCACCATTTGATGTCTCTGTTTTAAAATGTTTTGGGGGAAAACCCCCTCCCAGACTCCTCTCAATTAGCCTTTGCTGTTGGCGCTCGGCACCTGCTGGTTTGTGCCCCAGTCATTCTGCCCCCCAAACCCAAGATTGAAATGCTTCCTACGCCACTGTCCCCGACTTGCACACATGCATGGATTGCATGTAGAAACACCACACGCACTCTTTTCAGCAATTATGACACATCGATGTTTTAAATGGGGAACTTTAGAGCTGAAATGGTCACAATTCTCTTGAAAACAGAGCACAATTATCGTCGTTAATATTTTAATCGCACAGAAGCAATCATTATGTCAGGCACTGAGAGTTGTGTTGCAGAAGTGCTATATAATCCCACTCGCGCGACGTCATCAGAGACAGTCTGCGAACCAGGAAAGACTTCCAGAACTCTCCGGAACCTGTTCCAGCTGTGAAGATGAATACCACCACTCTGAGGCCTCATGTGACCATGGATTAACCAATTGGGATCAAAGAACCAAGTAGCCTCTGTTGCTCTTTTCAACCGGACCGCGAACGCGAAAGGTCGAAAGTTATGTATAGTTGTGCATTTGGCGCATTTGACCGGAATAATTGGTAAGAACCCTAGGTATTTTACCCGCAACTTTATTCTAAAGTAGAGATTTACCCAAACCCTATTCTACTTTATTGACATTGTCCACATTAGAACCAGTTTGCGGGGGTGACTTTGTAAACTTTTACAAAGTTTCCACAGGTCACGAGGTCGGGGTTTTACCAATTCCATTGTTGACGATGACAGCGGGAGTTAATCCACTGACGTCGTCAACTTTCTCTTCTTGATACAAAACTAATAACATTGAAAATCAATTGTGGGGTAATGTACCTAACATTGATTTCCAATATTGGGATTTTTGTTCGCAGATTATGAATTCAAAACTGTTTGTTTTTTTTCGATCGGGCTGTGGTGACATACTGCAGTGATCGAAATTATCTGCGAGTTCCGAAATTTGACAATTCAGAATTATTTGTGTACAAAGTGAATTTTTATGTTGGAAAATTACCGTTGCCGCAATTTTGAGTTTTTGCGGAGGCGGGTTTTGTGATATGTGAAAATTAAAATTGTGTATATATGTTCTGTGACCGTGGATTAATTTCTTCGGGTACAGATTTGAGTGACATTGAATTTTTGCTGTGGCTGTAGATTAATTTCTACAGATACAGGTTTGAATGAATTAAATTTTCTGTGGCTGCAGTCTGATTTCTGTAGATACAGATTGCTTTTTGAAATTTCTGTGGCTGTGAATTAAATTTCATAGATACAGGAAAATTTTGCTGTTGCTGTGGCATAGACTACAGAGACAGTTATGGTATTGTAGATTGCTGCAGAAATTGTACAAAATTTAATTTGCTGTTGTGGTGGCAACAAATGCTACCAAGACAGTTTGTTTGTGAAATTTTGCTGTGGCAGCAGCACAGGCTACTGAGACAGATAATGGATTGAATTTGAATATTTCTTTGTTGCTGTGGGTCTTAGAGATGCTACAGGAACAACCTTATTTTGCATTATTTTGTAAAAATTGCCGTGACCATAGCATTCTGCTAAGGATACGGTTTGTCTGGCAGTGAATTGATAGTTTTGTTGTAATATATTGTGAATTGTATTTTGTCTGTAGGCCATATAGTGCTCCCGTACCACCGACCTAGGAAAGCTGAGGTTGACTTGAGTATTAGTCGAGATTAGTGAATTTGTGAATTTTGTTGTGGATATACTGGCTGCGTGCAGTATATAGGTAGGCTCCAGAAGTACCAAAGGCCTAGGAAAGCTGATGTACTGAGCAGACTAGTTCTTGGTAACTGTCAATTTGTATTGAATTGTATATAAATTGAATTTCATTGAGTGAGAAATAGAAATATGGCAGAGGAGAAGGTTAAAGTAAATTAGGCTTCATTTTGGGGAATTGCAAAGAATACCCAACATAGGGCCGAAGATTGCCCTAGCAATAACAGAAAAAAGGGCTCAATATGGGACCCTTTCTACAGAGGATCTTTTAACAATTCCACACTTCAGGGGGTCTAACGACCAGTGTAATGTGATTGATTTTTCGGGTCCCCACCAAAGATTATAGTCAGTAAGGAGGGGGAGGAAGACCCAGTCAAACAGTTAAATAGACAAGAGTCATCGAATTTGTCACCAGGGAGGGGGAAAGCCCAGGATTATCCAAGGACTATCCTACCCCTGACGGAGCATATTGAAAAACTTGTAATCAAAGATGGTGGTAATCCATATAATCCAGAATGGTCGGTCTCAACTATAAGTTCATCACCAACTGAAAATAGCCACACACCTCGGGCGAGTCGAGAATTGTCTCCCTCTTTCAGTTCAGATAGTGGTGATGGGAAGTTGAGGGCAGATAAAAAATCAAATGGAGATCAGACTGTGTTACAGAGGGCGCAGTCTAGCTGTGGTGGTCCCAACCGGTTTGCTCATGATAGCACCGCGTGGGATGAGAAACAAGGACCTGTTGATTTTGTGAGTTCGGATTTCCAAGGCACATTTCAAAATGTGAAGGAACGACAGGCACTCAGGAAATCCATTGAGGTAAATACATGTTGGGGTGAGATCCAGAGTGATTGGAGAAGTGGTCCCTATTCCAATTATCATGACCGTGGGATCAGGCCAGAAAATATAACGACGACATATACTGGTAGAGGAGACTATCGGGACCTTGGAGGTGATGTAATCCCTTGGGCTTCTCAGGGCAGTCCACTGAGGGGGTGAAAGCTGGGTATGTGAATCCAGGCATGATAGACCCCAACAGAGCTAGGGCAGGGGTAGCCCCTGAACTCTGGGAAAGGCCTCGTCAGTCAAACACAGTGGGCTGGGAAATTCCTAGTTCAGTGGAGATTTACCAGCAGGGTGCCCCCGATCCCTATATAATGTCAGACCTTGAATCCAGTGGGAATGCTTTCCCCAGTAGGGAACATTCCTACTGCCCGAGGACAGGGTCACCCAGGTACCCAGACATCATAGGGCCCCAAGCTTCGCCAAAGTTGAACTATCCGGTCCAGGCAGTAGGCGAAAGTAATGGTGCTTTTTGTGAGAGGGTACGGAGGGGGACGGAAGCATGTGTCCCAGACGTAAACACAAGATCAGTAGGACTAGATGTGAATGAAGCCCGGGGGCCACGAGTAGCGTCAAATGTGCCAAGACTCGCAGGAGTGTCGAACTTTCAAAATCAGGAGTTGGGTCCTGTGGGAGATCAGCCGACTAGGGGGAGGCAGGGCATGTGGACCATGTCCGCTCAAGTCGGTCACGACCCACAATGGCAAGCGGTGCCCCCCCCCCCCAACCGACTCTGCCGGTAGGTTACCAGCAGAGCCGGGTAGGGTACCAATTTTCCCCAGTGCAGTTTTCCCTGGATGACAGACAAGGGCCATATAGAAGGAAAACGAATGTACCCAAGTCCATGCAGTATGATGGGTCAGAACCGTGGCATTTATTTAAAAGGAGGTTTCAGGATTGGCTCCAGTATGAGGAGATACTGGAGGAAAATGACCGGAAATGTCTGTTTGGGTTGTGTTTGAAGGGCAGGGCAGCGGAGCACGCTAACCTGTTGGCAGAGAGTAGCCAAAATATAACATGGGCCGAGTTGCTGCAGGGTATGGAGTATGCCCAAGTTCAGTTTCAACAGGCTACGCAGGGGCAAACGGAGGGCCTGGAGGAATGGGCAAACACCATTTTAGCATTGGCTAATCGTGCTTTCCGTGACAGCCCTGCACACTTTACACTAGAGCAGGCCATTATCAAATTTTGTCATGGTTGTGACGACAGTCGAGCGGGGGAGGCAGTGGTAAACCAGCGCACCGTCACCATTGAGGATGCCATAAACAAAATCAGGTGGCACTAGAACAACCAAACCGCCATATACGGACAAAAGAACAACCAGACTCAACGTGAGGTACGCGAGCTGATTCCTTTCCTTAACAACTCGGTTGAGGAGGAAGACCCTCCCCAAATCAGAGTGTTGAAACAAACGAGACGGGGTAGGTCACCCAAAAGAGATAGATATGGTCATGGCAATAGAACTGATTTAAACAACGGGGAGAAGGACAGTAATCAATCTCATTTACCCAACATCATGAACTTTTATACTGAGATAAAGAGTTTGAAAGCAGAGTCTTTTGCTTTGAAAACACAAGTTGAGAAGGTCCAAAAACAAGTGATTGGGAACCAGGAAGGGTTAACCAAACTCATCACCATAGTGGGAAATGTTTTAAATACACTGGATAATCAAAAAGAGTCTTTGTCCTGGGGGAGGGATGAACAGACCCAGGACAACCTAGGTCTGGGTCACCCTCACCTAGTAGGGCCCAGTGCTACTCATGCTCAGGTATTGGGCACCTCCAGGGCAACAGTCCGTCCAGAATTTTCCCAAATCTGGCAACTGAGAATCTCGCATACCACAATGGCGTCAAGGATTCTGATAATGTGATCACTATTCGACAATGTAAACCGTCATTCTCTGTCCGGATCTCTCTCCAGATAGAGTCAGTTGAAACAATCGCAACTGTGGATTCGGGTGCCATGGCCACAGTTATGTCCGATAAATTGTTTGGAAAACTGAAACCAACTCCACCCATAATTAAGAAAGTAGTGCTCCAAACTGCAGAGAGGGACAGTAAACTGCAAGGTTACTATGTAGGCCCACTGAAAATGAAAATAGGTGACAGAATTTTTAATGAATTCCTATACGTGGCGTCAATCAGCGATGCTGTCTTACTAGGGTGTAATTTCCTGATTAAACACGATAGAAGAGCCTACTTCAGGGAGGAAATTCTCTCCTTGGGGGATTGGGTTGTTCCTAAAGTAACTAATGAATGTCAGGAATTGAGTGAAACCAAGCTCCGAAAAGTATACGAAAAAGAGTGTCTGACAACATTGGATCCAGGGAACCCACAGGGCCTTGAAACTAATTCCGAGGCCAAACAAACTGAAGTACAGGGAATATCCCTGTCGCCTCAGGGGGTTGCCCAGGTGACTGTGTGTAAAGATGATTTGAGTCTAGCAAGCTCTGTCACATCGCTAAAATGTGAAAAGGGGCCATTGATAACCGACTTTATAATTAAACCAGCAAAAACAGAACCAATGTTAGAGTGCCAATCGGTGCACGACAAACAGACGCAACCTGTTGGACGTTTTCTCAACGTAAACCATCGCAGTCGATCATTGCACAACTCCCAAATCATTACAGAAGCCAATGGAACTGATGCTGCTCTGGGTACAAAGTCAGACCAAAATATCGGTAAGGCAGACTGGGAGGAAACATTTGCTCAGGTGGCAAAAGAGTTTTCGCAAATCCTGATAGATGACGCAGAATCCCATGGCATCAAACAAATGAATAAATGCCCCACAAAAGAGCAGCGTAATGTTAAAACTAGACCAGGAAGCCTAGGAATACCCTGGGATCCAGGGGCCATACCCCACCAATCACAAGCAGACAGGAATAGCACCGAAAAACAGAGATATACGAATTCATACATTGAACCAGCGTTGTCTGGGTAACCATGGGACCCCGTTGGGGTCATAGTTGAAGCTGACAAAATAAGATCGGGTTACGAGATACGTCAACTGGACCTGGAGTCTTAGGAATACCCTGGGACCCTGGGGAAGGTTGGACAGAATATTCACAGGATGTGGGGTGCATTTGCCCTGCTGCAGGGCTGGTTCATTCCCAACTTACAGCAGACAGAAAGCGATTCAAAACTTGGCAGATATGGGCAGACCAGTCAGGGCGTGAATGGGCTAGGAAGAACCTTGGTCCAATCCTGCTGCACCAGGCAGGGAAAAGTTAGGAATCGCCAAAAAGGGAATAAGAGTCGCTCAGGAAAGTCCCCTGAGCAGGTTCGGAATGGTGATATCTTCCTTGAGGACCCTGAATTCAAACAAAGGAAGTCTCACCTGCCGGGAAGCCCCAAGCAGAAATGTAGCCTCCTATAAATTAGAAAGCTGAAAAAAATAGTGCCACAAATGAAGCCCAACCAAAAGAGTTAACTTGGGGAACAGATTCAGTCTAGACCAACGGCTGGGGCTTGAGAGATTCCAGCCCCAAATTAACAGTGTCTGACATCTGCAGAGAATTAATGGAGGACGTATCAGCCCAAAACAACTGGGAATGTCCGCTGGTTGTTTGGAATGTAGCCCCCAGCGCCCAAGACAGGAGATGGTGACTCACTGTTTCCAGGGGGTGCAAGGGGTGGAGGATAATCAAAAATTGTTAGGCTGGCTACCTGAGGATTAGCCCTCAGGTCAATTTTTATGAATTCCTTATCCATCCACTATCAAAGGGCATAGTCAAACATTGGTTAGGACAGTATTCATTGAGGGCTTTTCTCGTCCACCGGGATATTCCCCAGAGGTAGAGTGGATGTCATGATCTCTTTTAGAAATTTATCGGGATCTTTTATTGCTACATGTTTAGGTCACCCCATTTGGTATAGGGGATCAAAAGATCAAACTCTTAAAGTTTGAGCGCACTCTTCTCTCCTGACTTCCCAGAGGTACTCCAGGTCAGTTGGGTTCCCGACAGTTTTTTCTTTGGCATGATAATCTTTGGCTTTTTAAATTAAACGGAGAAGAGTGTTGTAGAATTGCTATATAATCCCACTCGCGTGACGTCATCAGAGTATGTCTACGAACCAGGAAAGACTTCCAGAACTCTCCGGAACCTGTTCCAGCTGTGAAGATGAATACCACCTCTCTGAGGTCTCATGTGACCGGGATTAACCAATTGGGATCAAAGAACCAAGAAGAAGCCCAGCCTCTGTTGCTCTTTTCAACCGGACCGCGAACGCGAAAGGTCGAAAGTTATGTACAGGTTTTGCATTTGGAGCATTTAACCGAAATAATTGGTAAGAACCCTAGGTATTTTACCCGCAACTTTATTCTAAAGTAGAAATTTACCCAAACCCTATTCTACTTTAGTTGTGGTGTTAAGGTAGCATGAGTATTATATTGTATATGAAGGTACCGGATTATCAACACCCGAAATTGAGAATGTTGTTTTCAATGATATTTCAAGCCTACGAATGAATTTTGCCAACAGCAGCGTCAGTCGACTCCATTTGTTAAAGGGTTAAAACGATTTAGGAAGGAGAGAAAGGAGAGAAAGTCTTTTCCCAACCTGGGGAAAGACACAAAAATTATTATTTCTCGCCAATGAATGACTATCGTTATCGTTTAGAATAATGCGTCATCACCTCCCCCCCCCCCCCCCCCACACACCCCCCCCCCCCCCAACACACACATTTCTAGTGCTCACGATACCTCTGGAGCGGCGATAGAGCTACATGTATAATGTAGACCTTTGTTATCCAGTTTGACTTGGATGCTCAATGTCAGTATTTCAAGTGATTGAAGCGACTGACAAATCAACTGTGCACATGCACATCTACTCCCCCAGAAAAGAAATGAAAAAGATGGGGTGGTCATGCAGTTGTCCTATTATAAAAGATTTAAAAGTGGAAATGGTTGCAGTTACCAAATGGCCAACTGTAAAGCTGTCAAATCCCCTCCCCCCTCCCCTGCAGTCCAAAACGACAACGATCTATAGGAGAATAATGTTTTCTAGACATAAATTGACTTTCATGAGAAAAAATGAGCTTTTTGAGCTTAGCTTGCAAAGTCTGAAGGTAAATCACTCATCTGCATATGCACGTGGACCAGTTATTTGAAGGTTTGGTAACATATGTCGTCGCCTGAGTGCTAGAATGTCCTATGTCCCCTATGGGACAGGACATTCTAGCACTCAGTCGACAATATATGTCGAAAATGACCAATAATATATACATCCCCCCGCTCCCGATCTTGTCATTGTCTCTCAACCGGATGAGTCTAAACAAAAACGCCTATAGTGGTTTCCATACAGTGCCAACGTGCTAACTCCTCATCAGCAGGGTTAGCATTGGTTGATGACAAGTACACCATCGACGTGCAGTACACCTTAGTACACAACGCCACCGTGCCCCCACGTGAGCAATTGGGATTAGGTGAATTGCCCAAGGACAACGCGGTTGCCGCAGGTGGTATTCAAACCGAGGACCCCTGAGTTTGCAGCCTGCATCTCCACCTACTGAGCGATCCCATATTATTTCATGAAATTCTTTCGATGTTTAATTCACTGTTGGAAAGATCTCGGGTAGCTTATTCCAATATATAAACGTGTTGCATCACACACAGCTTCCATAAATCTATTTTTTATCCTTTTATTGCCAGATCCCAGTTTCGGAAGAATTATCAAATTTTAACTAAGCAGAAGTCATGAAGCTCCAGTCTGTTGGGCGAATGAAAAAGGGTAATAATAAAAATAACTCTCTGGCCGGCCGCTGATTTGTCGCGGTTTTCGGGTGAGAAAGCCTTGTTTACTCCTGTACTCCCAACTGCCTTTCTATCCCCACGCTTCTTCTTTCCTCCCAGCACTAGGAGACGAACTGCCTGATGACATCCCTTGCCTCATTCTTTCCAATCTCCCCGATTAACATATCAACCCTCTCCTTTGAGTCTCTCACTAACCGCATGTCTTTCATTCTCCCATCCCACTTCCCCGTTATACTCCCATTGAATCTTATTCTTTTAGACTGGAATTGTTGGCATGCTAGAAGAAAATGTTCCGGGATCTCCACCACGCCCAAATTACACATCTGGCACTCCTTTACACTGTTTTTCCCGATTGTTCCCCTCAGCTCCAGGGACTGTGATCTCAGCTTGAACAATGGTGACTCCCAAAGGTGCCATCAATGTACTCTTCAAAACCAGACTTCTCTTTATCGTGCAGGCCACCCAAAAACCTCTTTGATTTGACCCCCTCTCGCCAATTGAGGTTACCATCCTCCATGACCCTTTCGCTGATGATTTTTTTACCCTGGTTTGCCCTAACATCCAGGACCGAGATCTCCAACGAGTATTTCTCTATTTGTTCCCTCACTTGGACCATTAATCCTGTCTTGATATTTGAGTGGAAAATTCTCTGGAACATTACTTTACACCATCGGCTGTCGGGGAGATTTACTAAATAATTAAGATAACCAAGTTTCAGTAAGTCTATCCTGTCCTTGATCCTCATCTATCCAAGCTCACCCCTGATTGTTTCTAGTACTGAGGCGTTACTCGACCCCGTTATCTATCGGCCTGCATCGTTCATATTTATTATTATATATTTATTGTTGTTTAAGGTCACATACTAAATAATTAAGATAACCGAGTTTCAGTGAGTCTATCCTGTCCTTGATCCTCATCTATCCAAGCTCACCCCTGATTGTTTCTAGTACTGAGGCATTACTCGACCCCGTTATCTATCGGCCTGCATCGTTCATATTTATTAATATTTATTTATTGTTGTTTAAGGTCACATACTTTTGCACAATGGCCAATCATGACCACAACATGGAGATAAAGTCAAGGTCAGTCGATCGTTTATACCCCATGTTGCCTGTTTAGAGGACTCGCACCCCAAGCATTAGTGACTGGGTCCTATTTTACCAGTGAAACAGAGCTTGTTTACCACAGTAAACAAGCACTGCTTCACTTCCCGGGGTTCCCACGGGGGCATGCATCGTTCTGCAAGATTTCCAAGATCTTTACAGCCGTCTGGTTTAGGGGAACCATTTCCGTACCATATGTTATACTTTGCAGACCTTCAATTTCTTTTGAGAACAAAAGGCGAAAGAGATGTTCGTCCACCCAATTTGTGGAATCATGGTACCCACGGGGATTCACTCACTCAGAAAACTGAAGTATAAGGCAGGAGAACTTTGACACCTAGTCTAACATACATTGAGACCCCCCACCTCTCTTTCCTATAATTTTTGCAACTACATTTTGAACATCGAGACCTGTAGGGGCACGGTTTTATCTCTCATAACACATGGCCATCAATTGCAACAGGCAGTGGATTCCAATGGGTCATCGTGGATGATAATATTGTACAATATGCGTGCAGCTATAGACCTTGCGCAGTCTTCTGTGAGCTGTTTTAAATTGAATTTCCTTTCTTTTTTATTTGATGATTCGATTCCAGTCGGGATATTTTTGCTGAAAAGCATAGTGGTCATGTGCCAAAAAAAAAAAAAAAACGCATATGGGTGAAACTGACCTTCTATTTTACACTTGGTGCTTCCCTTTTCCTAACCCGAACCCTGTCAACCAGGTCACCAACTCGCTTGGATGAACGATATGATCCTTAGCTTCATGACCAAAAACGAATTTGGTGCCCCTCCCTCCCCTGAATTCTGGATCCTCCACTCAGAAGACTCTTTGTCCATCCTGCGCTGGTCTCCCACATCTCCGAACTGAACACTCTGATCAGTGAACAAATAACCCTTTGTTACCGTACCACTCCACCCTTCCTCTCTCCGAAACTCTGGGACAAATGTTTTATATTTCACTCTCCCCAAGCTATCCTCCCAACACCCACCTCTCTCTATCCCCCCCCCCCCAACACCCACCTCTCTCGAGTCGTCATAAAAGTATGTCAGTTGCATCTTGGATTTGATAATGAGAGTAACTTACTGGTCGATTATGTTACAACAAAATGGTCCAGGCATAGGCTTTCAGGATCCACAATTTCTCGCTGGTGGGTGAGTGCGTGCGTGTGTGTGTTTTGTTTTTTTTTTTGTTTTTTTTGGGGGGGGGGAGGTGTTGCCATAGTGGTTAGATGTCTGGATAAGTTTGCTTGGAATTATATTTGAAAAAATGAACAAAGAACTTTTATAATTTGCGGAAACAGCCGTGATCATAAAAACACCTGTGATACAGGCTAGGTCGCACTCGGTTGGTGTTTTGTTTGTGAAGTTTACAAATGTCTCATTGAAAAATTCATGCATCTTCAGTCATTAAATTTTCGATTAAACAATCCTCGCTTAGTAGGCCTTATATGGATTTGGATATTAGCTAGGGGAACACTCATATTTTTTTAGAACTGTGTGCCAAATCACAAAGAAAGAATGGGATAAAACGTCCTCCCAACGACCTCCTTCCCCGCCCTGTGCCTATATCCCAAAGGAGCCTAGGGTTGTAGCGGTAAGTGTGGTGTACCTGTTTTGTTTGTTTTTTTTAATTCTGATAGAATGTTTCTTAAGTTTCTATTGCTGCCATTTTGAGTTTTTTAATCCATAATTTTGTGAAACGTCACTATGTCAAGACATGAAACAAGGTAGCCCTCAGTTAGTTGTTTTATTTGGAAATCTCTCAAAAACACTAGATCAGTGAGTTTGTTTAAATTTATTAGTTACCTTATTTCCTTTTCAATTCATTTTATGCTAGTGTATATAATATTAGGGAGAGAAAAATATTTCTCCACTGATGAAATTCTTATAAAAAATTCTTATCAAATTCCATTGAAGATTACTCTTCTCACACCATGGAAATATTTCCGCAGTGAAAGTCTATATGATGATCTGTGTTGTCTGTGCACACAAATACTTTACTTGTCTAAAAGAAACAAATTGCGTCTGTCTGTAAACGTCAATAGTCTGTACTGGGTATTGGTTTCTGTTTTCATTATCATGATCAATAACATCGCACATACACATTGCATAAGCAGAAACGTCAAACGGTCAATTTAATTTGTTGGGCTCTTTGACACCTTACTTTACACCTCATTTTGACCCATTTCTAATTGTCAGATGATCCTGAAATAAACTTTGTTGAAAAGATTTTCCGGAGATTTGAGATGTGAAATTAACTTCAATTTGAGTTTTTTTTACCCCTCAGGTTCCTTTTCTCAGATCACGCCCCAAATGAATTCAGGAGATTTTGTAAGTCGGTATGGGATAGTGGACCTTACAATTTTGTGGTCGTGGTTCTGACAAAAAAACAAATGCCACAGAAAATATATGTACGGATTTGATGAATTATATATATAATATATGATAATAAATACAAAAATATAATATTAACACTTTACCCAACATAACTACCAAAACCGGCCAGAGCTATTCTAAAAAATCGCCGATTAATTTTCATTGTTTTTATTTTTGGCCCGACTGTTTACAGTGAGGGCTATAGTCATGACTTTTGTCCCTCCATCCGTCCGTCTGTCCGTCTGTCCGTCTGTTAACATTTAGAGTTTTGGTTAAAGTTTGTTGTTAAGTTTTTTTACTGAAGGCTCAAGTGGTTTTTTCCCCTGTTTAGTTAACATTTGGAGTTTTGGTTAAAGTTTGTAGTTAAAGTTTTTTATTCAACCTTTAAGTACAGGCTACGCACCGCAGTTCTTGTCCGATCGTCACGAAATTCCATATGCAGGTTTTGAGTCATGTCTAGATGAGAACGCCCCCTTTTGGTCGTGATCAATCAACCGGTATGGCTGCCCGAGCTCAAAATCCAAAAACCATTAGCACAGTCCACAGGTCGTATTTATGAAGGGATTTCATTGTAACTTGGTAGGATGCCTCTGTATAATGCCTAGATAAGAACGTCTCCTTTTGGTCATGATCTCCCAACCGTGATGGCTGCCCAAGCCGGAAACCCAAAAACTTTTAGCACAGTCTGCAGGTCATGTTTAATATGGAGGGACTTCATTGTAACTTGGTACGATGACTCCGTATGATGTCTAGATGAGAATTTCCCCAATTGTCGTGATCTGTCAACCGTGACGACTGCCCGAGCCCGAAACCCGAAAACCTTTAGCACAGTCTGTAGGTCATATTTATGAAGGGATTTTATTGTAACTTGATAGGTTGGCTTCATATAATGTCTAGATGAGAAAGTCCCCTTTTGAATGTGATTGGGCAACTGTGACGGCTACAGGGACAGGGGCCCGAAGCCCAAAAACCTTTAGCGCACAGTCTACAGGTCATATTTATGAAGGGATTTTATTGTAACGTTGTAGGATGACTCCAAATAATGTCTAGATGAGAATGTTCCATTCTGATCACGATCAACCAGCCTTGATGGCTGCCCGAGCCCAAAAACCTTTAGCATAGTCAAAAGGTCATATTTATGGAAGGATTTCATTGTAACTTCTTTGGTTGACTCCATATAATGCCTAGATGATGACATCCTCTTTTGGTCGTGATTGGTCAGCTGTGATTGCTACAGGTGCCCGAAGCCCGAAAACCTTGAACACAGTCTACAGGTCATATTTATGAAGGGATTTCATTGTATCTTCGTAGGATCACTGCAAATGATGCCCAGGTGAGAACGTGCCATTTTTGGTTGCGATCATTCAACCATGATGGCTGCCCGAGCCTGAAGACCGAAAACCTTTAGCAGAATCGACAGGTCATATTTATGAAGGGATTTCATTGTAACTTGGTTGGTTGACTTCATATAATATCTAGATGGGAACGTCCACTTTTGCTCACGATTGGGAAATTGTGACGGCAACAGGGTCCCGAAGCCCGAGAACTTTTAGAACAGTCTACAGGTCATAATTATGAAGGGATTCCATTGTAACTTGGTAGGATGACTCCAAATAATGTCTAGATGAGAACGTCCCATTTTGATCACGATCATTCTGCCTTGATGGCTTCCCGAGCCCAAAAACCTTTAGCATAGTCAAAAGGTCTTATTTATGGTAGGATGTCACTGTAACTTGTTTGGTTGACCCCATATAATGCCTACATAATGACATCCTATTTTGGTCGTGAATGGTCAACAGTGATTGCTACAGGTGCCCAAAGTCCGAAAACATTGAGCACAGTCTACAGATCATATTTATGAAGGGATTTCATTTTAACTTCTTAGGATTACTCCAGATGATGTCCAGATGATAATGTGCCCTTTTGGTTGCGATTATTCAACCATGATGGCTGCCCGATCCCAAAAACATTTTGCATAGTCGTTTTTATGGAAGGATTTCATTGTAACTTGTTAGGTTGACTCCATATAATGCCTAGATGATGACATCACCTTTTTGTCGTGATAGGTCAGCTGTGATGGCTACAGGTGCCCGAAGCCCGAAAACCTCGAGCACTGTCAACAGGTCATATTTATGAAGGGATTTCATTGTAACTTCATAGGATCACTCCAGATGAGAATGTCCCCTTTTGGTTGCGATCATTCAACCATGATGGCTGCCCGAGCCTGAAGCCCAAAGCCCGAAAACCTATAGCACAGTCTTCAGGCCATATTTATGAAAGGATTTCATTGTAACTTTCAATGCAAACAAACAAAAATTGACTACTATAACACACCACCACAAATCTCCCCACACACACATACGTACACACACATGTGTCACATACACACACATGTGTCACATACACACACATGTGTCACATACACACACATGTGTCACTTAGACAATTATTCCCAAAATGCATTTTGAAGGATTGGGAGTTATTACATGCAAAAAAGAAAATTGCCTCCTATAGCCCAACATTGCAATATGTACTGCATCTTTCATCCTTTTCCTTACACATGTTGAAGCCAACAGTACAAATTATTTTCTGAAACATCTGATTTTTTCATTTTTTATTACTTCAAACCATGGCTTATTAGTCCTTATTGGAACAAGCTCATCAAGCTTGTTCCATTAATAGGTCATGAGGTCTGTTTTGGAGTTGAGAAATGAAAAACATAAAATTTGTATAGAAAATTTTGTATATCACGAGTGCAGATATGGCAGATTCGTAAGGTAAACGGTTAACCAAGAATGTCTCCAACTATTTTGTGTCTAAGCATTGCCATTGCTGGGACAGTCGTGCTACATGCGTGACATCACTCTAGTTTGTTTCGAAAACATAGGTTATGACCCATCGTTGGAACCTTTATCAACCTACCTCAGTTGTTTACTACAGGCTTGCACTACAGTGGAAGAACCTAACTCGGAAAAAATACTCTCTATTTTAATCTTTCCTAAGAGATTTGGGAAAGAAAAGTGCTGTAAAAACACCACGAAAAAATAAGCCAAAACTGGGTTGAGCACCATCAGCGCACACCCAGTATGGGATGCTCTTCCATAGTACAAATCCACGACTACCGTAAAACACTGTGCAGTGTGTCAATTCGTCATTCTTTTGATTATCCGTTCACGTGGTGAATGTGTGCCATCTTGCTTCATAACAGTGATATTTTAACTCATCGATAATGGTTTTCCTGTGACTGGAATTATGGATCTGAAGATCGTATAATAACAGGACTGTGTTTTATATATTCTCGTTTACATTTTCAACCACATTCTTTTTTTCTGCCACCTTCTCTCGTAGTTGAGGGTGTTCTACTTTCTGTTTCTGTTGAGTTCACCTTTTTCTTCTACTGCTCTCACCTCTGTTATTTCCAGTTCGGTCCCTTTAGGGCAATTCCTTTTGCCCTCGCCTTTGTGCGTTCTAGTGGCCGTTTCTTCCGCACCCGCGGGTGGTGTGGAACGCTGTCGTTTCGGGAGCCTCCCGATTCGACCACGTCTGGTGTGAGTTTACCCCCTCCGTGGGGGGATATGCAGCTCCTCCCGCCCCCGCGGGGGGGGGGGGGCACTGTCGTTTCGGGCCCCCCGACTCGACCACGTCTGGTGTGTGTTTTGCCCCCTCCGTGGGGGATGTGCAGCTCCTCCCGCTCCCGCGGGGGGTGTGGAACGCTGTCGTTCGGGGTCGCCCGACTCGACCACGTCTGATGAGAATTGCTCCCCCTCCGTGGGGGATGTGCAGCTCCTCCCGCGCCAGCGGGGGTGGTGAACGCTGTCGTTTCGGGGCTTCCCGACTCGACCATGTCTGATGAGAGTTATTCCCCTTCCGTGGGGAATGTGCAGTTTTTTACCGTGGTGGATACTGCGGGAACTTGGATTTCTGGTGAAGAGATGCCTGGTTTCGGGACTATGCGCCCTCTCCAGTCGACATCTGAGGCTGTCACTAGGGTTGTGACTCCTCCTTTGGAGGCCGAGCTAGGTGGTTCTCTCCGCTTTTCCTCCAGTTCCAACAGCTCCCGTCGTATCTGCTGCCACTGCTGTTCCGTCTACAATGTCATTGGGCACCGTTTTTAGCCGGCCTCGGCTTATCCCTGCAAGGGTCTGCAGGGATGCCTGTAGTGTGGTTGTGGGGTATCGGCCTCAGCCTTCCCCGACTTCAACTCGGCGAAGTCGGAAGTGGTTGCCGACTGAATCCCCTACTGTGTCCTCTCAGCCGTTGAGCACAGTAGTTCTATACCTGCAGTGGTCTGCTGCGGTGTCTGGGAGTGTAGACATGGGGATACCGGCCTCAGCCTTCCCTGACTTCAGCTCGGCGAAGTTGGAAGCCTGACCCTCTACTGTGTGGTCTCTGCGCCGTCGAGCACCACAGTTGTGTTATTGGATTCGGATGTTCTTAGTGGGGACACTACGAACTCTGTGGCGTTTCCGTCCACTCATTCTGGCCACACGACCAGTTTTGGGGGACCAACGTCTTTTGTGCAGTCTGGACCTTCTGCCCCGCAGAGGTCCGCGGTGACTCTCATGAGTTCCCGCCATGTTGATCCTCGGGGTGTGTCGTACCCCTATACACCTCTGCCTTCAGACTTTTCGGCTGCCGCTCGTCGTCCCACGTCGGGTGTTTTGGAGGATCGTGACCCTTCGCTGGTTAAGAGGATCAGAGGTGAAGCCACTTTGCCGGTTCGTTCCCCTGTCGAACCGGCCAGTACGGGCAGTGAGCTTAGGGAGGCCCTCTCCTTACTCACTTAGGTTCTGTCAAAGAGCCTTCCCGTTGCTTCCAGCAAGGCAGCGAGTGGTTTCCAGGCGCCCCCTATGGCGCCGCCTCCCGGGATTGGAAACAGACCGCTTTCTGATCTCCCTGGTGTTCCGACACCATGGGAAGCGTCGGTTGGTTTGCCCACGATGGGCTTTGTGTCTTCCGACTCAGGGGAAGAGTCAGACATGCTTGATATCGAGAGCCAGCAGTCTTCGGACTTGGGGGCAGCTCTTGATTTTGTTTTTGGATTCCTTCCGGATCTCAAACCATCGAACCAGCCGACAGTGTCAGCCAGGCCGCGATCATCGGTCGCGCGCCAACAGCCTATGGAGCAACCTGCTTCTGGGCGTCTTCGACCGTGCCAGTCGGTACAGTTGGTTGAAGCATTTTCAGCCTTGGACTCTAAGCTGAGTTCCAAGGCTATGGAGGCTCCGTTCTTCACCAGGGTTGACACCTTTTTGCCTCTGGCGCATTATCGTTACTACGATTCCGCCAATCCGTCAGTCTGTCAGACTTTGACGGTTTTGGATCAGGACTCCAATTCCCTCGGGCTTTCCAAGCACAAGTCTGCCGTCATTCCGATGACGACTCTGGAGTCCACGTTGGGCTTATCGAGAGAGATACTTGGTATGCTTTCTCTCTCAGATCACGTCGTCTCAGCTTTAGATTTTTATCTGCCTCCAGATAAGTTTGACGAGGTACAGGCTCCTTTGTGTGTGCTGTCCAAGGCGCTCATGCATCTTACTCACACGCATGCCTGTAACACGGCTAATCAGGAATTAATTCGAAGGGACTCTCTGCTGGACACAGGCCTATCCCTTCCTGAGGAGCATCGCGCTACTCTGCGATCTGCTTCTTTGGCAGGTCCGCAACTTTTCCATGGTTCCGTGTCGACGGCCCGGGATGACGTCCTACGTCATTCCAAAGATCAGCTGCTGTTTCTTCAGCTTGATCAGCAAAAGGCTGATCCTTCTGCCACCGCTTCTACTTCTTACTAAAGGGGTAAGGGTAAGCGTCGGCAGACTAGAGGGAAGTATCAGGATTCTTCATTCAGTTGAGGTGGTGGTTTCTCGTCGGGGCTCGAAATGAAGGTCCTCACCTCGACTCGTCCCAGGTTGGAGGAAGGATAGCAGAGTTCGCAGACCATTGGGTCACCATCACATCCGATCCTTGGGTGTTAGATGTTGTTCGGTCCGGGCAGCGAATATCCTTCCGAAGACACCCCACTCTGTCCAGGGTGTCTCTTCCAACCACAGTTCCTTCAGACGTTTTACGTCTGGAACTTTTGTCCACGGAGATAGACAATCTCCCGACAAAGGGGGCGATCGAGGTCGTCAAGAACATTCAGTCACTGGGGTTCTATTCCCGCCTGTTCTTGGTGCCGAAGACGGACGGCCGACTCCGACCGGTTATCGATCTGAGTATCCTGAACCAGTCTATCATTGCTCCCAAGTTCAGCATGGAGACTTTCAGGTCGGTCCGCCGTTCAATTCACCAGGGAGATTTCGCTTCCAGCTTCGACATGAAAGACGCTTACTTTCACGTTCCGATTCATCGATCGTCACGGAAGTATCTCAGGTTCGCTTTTCTGTGGCGAGTTTACCAGTTCAAGGCCATGCCTTTCGGCCTCAACCTGGCTCCTTGGGCCTTCACCTGACTGATGTCGCATGTGATAGCTTTCCATCGCACACAGTCCAGGGTGACTACTTCGGCATATCTGGACGATATCCTCCAGAGGCATTCCAATGCTGCCCAACTGGAGTCGGATGTCGCCACTCTGTTGAGCTTGCTCACGTCGCATGGATTCAGAGTCAACGAGGAGAGGTCGGACCTGGTCCCTTCTCAGTAGTTTTGTCATCTGGGGATGGCTTTTTGCACCCAATTCCATTTGGTGGCGGTTCCCCGGGCCAAGGCTGTGATTCTCTCAGCTTTTGCTCTGACTCTGTCCCAGTCCACATCCGCGACGGCACGGAGAATTCTCCGGCTGATCGGTCTCTGCGGTTCGGTGACGGATCTCATTCCTCTAGGTCGGCTGCGTGTCAGACCTCTCCAACACTTTCTGCTCAGTCGTTGGAGGCCCAGTGTCGATTCCCTGGATCTGGTGCTTCAGTTACCAGATTCTCTTATCCTCACCTTCTCCACTGGACGAATGTTCAGTGGATCACGCAGGGTGTCCTGTTGGACTTACCCACGTCCGATCGCGTTCTGACGGCAGATGTCAGCGATCTCGGATGGGGTGAGACGTTGGATCCTCTAGGTCTTTCCCTTCACGGGATGTGGGACCAGGTTCGTGCATCTCTACACATCAGCCAGCAGAGCTTCTTGCTCTTCTTCTGAGATTCAGGCAGTGGATCCCTCACCTGTCGAATCGTCAGGTCCTTCTGTTGTTCGACAATTCGACAGTGGTTGCTTACATTCGGGACCAGGGCGGCACGCACTCGGTTCCAATGTACAAATTGGCTCGGGATCTTCCACTGCTCGCTAAGGATGTCAACGCCGGGGTGGTTGTTCGTCACATTTCCGGTCGTCTGAACGTCCTAGCCGACTTCCTGTCCCGACGGGTCAGGTTCTTTTCCACCGAGTGGATGCTCTACATGGCGGGTTCCATCTATCTCTTTGCGGCTCGTTGGAACCATCAGGTGGACACTTTCGTGTTCCCGTGTCCAGATGCTCTGGCTTTCGCCGTGGACGCTCTGGCCCTCCTTTGGGACGGTCTTGTCGGCTACGCCTTCATGCCGGTTCCGATTCCGCCGCAGGTTCTCTCCCAGATATGAACCTGCAGTCGTCGAATCCTTTCGATCACACCCGTCGCCTCGGTGGGTGTGGATCAATCTGCTCCGCTCTCTGTTAGCGGCGGTTCCGGCATGTCGCCCTCTACTTCGCGACTTTCTTTGCCAAAGCCACCCGATGAGGTTTCAAGTAAACCTGACTTCATTGTGTCTTCGCACATGTCTTTTATCGGGTCCGGTCTCCTCCGTAGTGGTTTTTCGAGACACGCAGTGGAGTTGCTTTTCTTCTTCAAGGAGGCACTCACGCAACTGGTTTAGCCTCTGTGGCTAAGTGGAAGGTGGTTCTGTCGATGGTGTGCGATCACTCTGTTGCTTCTGTCACTCCTTCGATCACACTGCTTGTGGAGTTTCTGGTTTATGTTTGTTTCTGGGGGTCTCCAGCAATGGGTACAAGTCCATGCTTCGGAGACCTTTTCTTCATATGTGGTACCGCATTGTTTCGACACTCATCCTTGCCTCTCCAAGCTTGTTCAGCTCTTTTCCTTGAAAAGGCCTAGGACTTTGCAGTTTACTCCAAGATGGTCGCTTTCTTGGGCGCTGCTCTGCTTGGGGGGGGGGGGGGGGGGTTCGCGCCTTTATCCTGGATGAATATGCATTTTCTTGCATGCCAGATCTCTCCTGCATCCATTTCTCGATGGATTTGTCTTGCTATTCGTGCAGCTTCTGCTCGTCTAGCTACTGGTGATTGTATTACCAATTGTTTTTTCTGCCTCGAGGTGCGAGCATTGTCTTCCTCTTTTAATAACTCTGTCATGTTGTCGGATGACGGATGTTATACTGGCAGCCTACTGGAGAAATGCTACATTCTCCTTTTATCTGCGACAGTTGCAGGAGCCGATAGAGGACCTTGGTCCTTGGGGCCCTCTTTCTTCGGCTCAGGCTGTTGTCTATCCCAGCCTTTCAGCTATTTGCAGAGTCAGTTCCAGCTCTGTGCTGTTACTACCCTTTCTGTCTGAGCGTCGCACTTCACCATACGCCTCATCTTTCATTGTCTTTTCTAATGTTTGTGATGCTATGGTTTGAAAGACCTAGGGATCTCTTCCTCTGTCCACGGTTCCAGTGCTATTGAGTTATGTGTGGGTTGGTTATGTGATTCCCTCCATCCTTTTGTCTATTCAGCCTGTAGTAAACAATTGAGGTAGGTATAATAAGAAAGGAAATTTACTATAAAATTATATATCTTTTTGAGACAAATAATGAAAAAATTAGTTATTCAAGATTTTTTTTTTTCAAGTGTCGTCTGCTTTCCGTGTTGGGTAAAGGGTTAAATAGAAGTAATAAATAGAAATAAAGAAAGAATAATTATTAAAATTTTAGAAAAAATGGTGCAACTCAATTATAAGCCAAGAACATGGGAAGAGCAATCAAACATACAACCATGAAAGATTTCAATCATGGTGATCGATGACAAGATTTGATTCATGATGAAATTCAATCCTCCAATCGATAAGAGATACGAGATGACACTGGTAAATCAATTATTAGACAGGATTACCAAGAAAACGGAAAGAACAACTGATAATCCGACTGCAAAAGATTCTTTTTCAATCACGGTGAGTGGTGACAAGACTCGATTCATGACAAAATCCAATCCACCAAAGGAATTAACCCCTTACCCAACGTAACTTTAGATCCACCACTCAGAATGTTTTCATATTTGGAATACAACATCTCTAGGGAATGTAGATTGACGTTTGTTCGACTCTGGTCCCTGGATTAATATGTGCGAAATGAGGGCATTTCTTTAACAACCTTCTGCAGATCCAGCTGTCAGGATGCATTCATATTTGGTACACAAGATCTCTGGGGGGAGGGGGGGACAATGTTTTTTTTTTCAAATCGAGTACCTAGGTTGATATTTTGGCTTCCTGTATGAGCCCGAGATTTAACTTTGTGCAATATGAGGAAATTTCTTAAAAATTCTTCATCAGATCCACCAGTCAGAATGCTTTCATATTTGATATACAATATTTCGGGGGGGGGGGGGCGGTGTGGGGGAGGGGGGGGAGGGAGTTCAGATTCAAGTGTGTTCAAATCGGGTCACTGGGTTAATATTTGGGATCTGGATCTCTATTGGAGCCTGAATTTCAACTTAGAGCAATATGAGGAGATTTATGTAAATATTTTCTTCTCCAGTTCCACCAGTCAGAATCCTCTCCTATTTGGTCTACAACATCTCTTGGGGGGGGGGGGGGGGTATTCAAGTTTGTTCAAGTTGAGTCCATGGGTTAATACATGGGCTCTATCCTGGAGCCCGAAGTTGAACTTAGTGTAATATGAGGGAAGTTCTTTAAAAACATCTTTCTTCAGACCCATCTGTCATCGCAGGGGTGGGGGGGGGGGGGCAGATTCAATTTTGTTCAAGCTGGGCTAATGTTTGGGCTCTCCATTGGAGCCCAAAGTGTGACATGGTGCAATATGAGGACATTTCTTTAAAAATCTTTTTCAGATCCACCAGTCAGAATGCTTTTATATTTCGTATACAACATCCCAATCTGCAAGTGGGTGGGATTCTTGTTCGTTCAACTTCAGTCCCTGGCTAATTATTTGGGCTCTCTAGGGTGGCGCAGGGTGGGCGCGTTTAGGTTCAGGGTTGTTCAAATCCATTCCTTAGTGTTTTATCATAAAATTTGCCTTTCAAGCTTCAGTGATATATTAACCCTTGGAAGTTTGACAATGCTTGTCTACAGCTGATAGAATTGGAAGCAGCCAGGAAGACCTTTGATTATAATCATCTGACAGCCTTGGGAAAATATATTGTTTCAATAAACGTTTGAAACATTCTATTGACATCTTGCATTATTGTTGAATATTTCTGATAGGATAATTTGATGAATTTTGGACCTCAAAAATACAATTTACATTTTGTGTGTTTTTGTTAGGAATTCCCTCAAAAATATGTGCACGTGACCAGTACTTCCCTTCGTGTCGTTTTTCCCTCTTATTTGATGCATGACCCCCCCCCCCCCCCCCTGTTTTCAGGGCAGAAAAAGTTGTCTGAATGGCTATGCTTGACAAAGATATTTGAATGCCAAAATTAAAGTGATGCGATATTTTTTTCCCCCTGAACATTATAATGGTGGCCTATGGGACAATATTTAGTTCTGTGATGCCTAAAATGTACTCTTGAAACATATCTATGACTGGTATTTGTTTAGGGTTAATATACGTGCCTATTTTCCTGTCACTGTCAGTCTTCTTCTTCCAATTTATTTGACAGCTCTGTATCACATTACAGATACTGATGCCACCTTCTCTGATTGGAAAAAGTAGTGATGTTACATGCTTTCATTCAATGCGAATTTTTTATCTCCAAAGCTATTGAATCAGAGTCAGAAATGTGGAACAGGCCTTCACTTCCTGAACGTTACTGTGAGTAGAGTGTATATATACCAGTCCTGCATAATGAAAAATCTGCAGGATATCTGCATACCCCAACGGATTCAGAATGAGACATGTGTCTGCATACCCCATCGAATTCAGAATGAGACATGTGTCTGCATACCCCATCGGATTCAGAATGAGACAGTGTGTATGCACATCCCATTCATTTCTATAGTATATTGCATAGGATTTGTGCTGAACTGTCCTGCGACTTATGCAGAATACTAGAGAACCCAATGGAAATGGACTCTACATGTTTCACTAAAATCCCACATATCCTCCACTGTATGAAGGCACACATATAAGTTTCATAATACTATTGAATTCAATGGAGACGACCCTACATACTTTTGCAAAAATTATTTGCAGCTGATTGTATGTCAGCAAACATTCCCAATTCATTTCTATAATACTCTGCATTTAATCTCATGCAGAATTACCCCTTCTGACCGAGCCAAGTCTTTTTGGTTTTTTTTCCTCTCAGATTTCCTCGATTGATTTGTGGATGTTTGTTCAAATAATATAGCTTTCATTTGGATGAAAGAAGCGATCTTGCATCCCAATGTTGATTCTTATTTCTCCAGCATGATTGAGATTGATTCCTGGGATGGGTTCATATTCGTGTAAAATAGTGCTTTTCATCTTTAACTATTCCTTCTCTTATTTTTAATATATCCGTTATCGATGATGTTATTTATTTCTTACTTTGTTTATAAAAATTATTTTATTAACTTTAAATTAGTTTTTTATTCTTGTTTATATTATATAAGCTGCAAAAATACTCTCATGATTACACAGAGGTCTTTGTAACTCGTTTTCGTAGAATTCGCCTGTGATTGCTTTGGTTAAATCTTTTAGCTTGTATGTGACTGGATCCAGGTGAAAGACTTGACTCACGATGGAGATTTCGTTGGTCCATCTGGCGGTGTAGCCTTTCTAGAAGTGATTCTTCAACTTGTCGATTCTAACTCGACCACCGACTACGATGGAATTAGAATATGTAGAAGTAAATATTAAATTCAGATGCTTTTTGCCTGGCGGCACTCATTCTGAGAAGTTAGAGGTTCATGTAAACTTTATTTTCGCTTTTAGCAATGCTCGCTTCCATTGGTGTCATCTTGATAGAGCGGTGGTAAGTGTTGTTATATTCTGCCCTGAGAGTGTCCGAAAAGTCGAGGTATTTCTTGGAGGATTTTGGTGTGAAATACTTGAATATCTTTTACTTCATGGTTCCATTCAATCTGTCGACGACGGTGGCTTTCAGTTCACTTTCTGTTGAATAGATGTTGATTATTTTGTGATTGGAAGGATTGTAGAATTCTGTGCCTTTGTCGACCCACAGTTTCTTGGGTGTTTGACTGGACGCGCCGAAGATGTTCTTGAGAGCTCGAGCCATGATCTCGCTTGATCTTAAATTAGTATAATTAATTACCAATTTCTCTTATTTATATTTATTCTTACTTCCTATTTATATTATATTTCTCTGATATGGAACCGAATAATGACCGTTTCCCCTCTATTGTCCAATAGACTACCACCTTGATCCGTGAATTTGACTTCCAAAATGCACATAGTATCCAGTCTAAGTAGTAAAAACAGTCGATATTTCGGTTGTTCCACTATTTTGAAGCCAGGAGGTACGTTTGGAAAGAACAAATTGATCATGGCAGCACTACCATTGACACTATTGTCCGATATTACGTCCACATTGACTAGAGTCCTATAGATGGGGAGAATGTTGACTAATCATTCTGCTTCCACAAGTTTGTCATTGTAAGTTTTCTGATCGAATCCCAACAGACTGGCGAGCCTGTTTTCCTGTCTGAAATCTATGGAATAACCGGGTTTATATTCATGTTCATTCTCACAGTGTTCAGACTGCTGAGAATGTGAACAGCTTTGTCTCCTCTATCCTGGATCTTCATCTCATGAAGTATTTAGTTGTTTAGATCCACAATGTCATAACTTCCTTTGGGAATATTAATAGTGAACCACTCTTTTCCATTGCTGTACCTGAACACCTTCTTTTCCGTTTCCGTGATGTTTGGAAAGAATAACACATTTCGAGATTGACAAATGCAATTCCGTATTTCCTGTTCGTCTTCAATTCGAATGGAGGATCGATTTTTTTCGTGATTAGCATATTATCGCTCACCATGATTAGAAAAGAACCCTTCGATCCCGAGTTTTCGATTATTGTTTCTAATAGTTCATGTGACATTTTTATATATTATTTTTTTTTATTCCACTATTATTATTTTTTGTTTTGTATTTAATATTTTTTTCTTTAGTATTTTGTTTTCCTTCTTGCATATATTATTTATTCAAAAAATAATGATTTAATTTCAATTTGGATTATGAGATGAATCTTCTGGAAGCTAAATCACGTTGAAACCCTATGTCTATATTTCCGTTATTTTTTCCACTGGTCAGATCGATGATGAAATGAGTGTCATCCCACACTTTTTTTTTACAGAATCTTCTGAATTCTTCTTTGTTCATGTCCTTGGCCACGTGATCGCACAAGATGTGATTCAGATTTTTGAGATCTTGAAACAGACAGAAAAAGTTGGCATTTTCTCTGACGGGTTCTCTTGGAAGTCTGAAGTAATTCTGTGTCAGAAACAATCGACGTTGCTCTGACGACCTCTCGAGTATTAATCATCACATCGTTTGTGTTTCTCAAGTAACAGGTCGTTGAAGATCATGATATTTTTGTTATTGGAATCCAGTTTTATGGGATCGGGCACATCTTTAGCATTCTCGTAAACCGTGCTTCAGTGTCCGAAGTGTGTTTTTTGCCATGTTTTGCCGAGACCTGTTCCAAGAACAATGACATTGGCACCTCGTCATCTATCGCTTTGTCTCGATCTGCAATAATTTTCATAATGGCACCTATTGGTATCTTCTCATTCAGTGCCATGGGCAATAATTTGTATTTGGGTTGGTAGAGACTCTTGCCAAACATGTACAATTTGTCATACTCCAACCAATCTGGTTGCAGTAGTACAGTACGTGGAGAGTGGATTGTGACAAAATCACCCATGGAGTGGATTTATCACCCAACATATCACTTTCTAGAGTGAAGAAAGTTTGAAGTAACATTTATTTGGTACGAAATATTAACTAAAATATAGAATGAGTCTTCATACATTACGATTATAACTGCATAAACCAAATTGAAACTTGAGTTATTTTTAGTTCACCGAAGGGAGCTTAACTCATCACTTGCCGTCCGTCGTTCGTCGTCGTCCGTCGTCCGTCGTCGTCGTCGTCCGTCGTGAACTTTACATTATCGACTACTTCTTCCAAACTACTGGATCAAATTGAACCAAATTTGGTGTGCATGTTCCCCATCATATGTCAATTCGAACTTATACAAATAAACTTGCAGCCCCCACAGGGGGCACCACAAGGGGCATAACTCTGATAGCACCCATGAATTTCTTTCCAAAATTCAAAAAAATCTTCTTCAGATCCACCAGGCAGAATTCTTTCCTATTTGGTATACATCATCTCTAGGGGGAAGATTCAAGTTTGTTTAAATCGGCTCCATGGATTCATATTTGGGCTCACTATAGAAACCCGAATTTGAACTTAGTGCATTTCAGGCAAATTTCTTTAAAAAATCTTCTTCTCCACATCCAGCAGGCAGAATCTTTTGATATTTGGTATGCAACATTATGGAATGGATCTAATTCAAGTTTGTACAAATCGGCCCCCCTGGGTTAATATTTGGGCTCAGTATAGAAGCCTGAATATGAACTTAGTGCATTTCAGGCAAATTTCTTAAAAAATCTTCTTCTCCAGATTCAGCAAGCAGAATCTTTTGATATTTGGTACGCAACATTGTGGGGTGGATCTGATTCAAGTTTGTACAAATCGGCCCCCTGGGTTCATATTTGGGCTCAGTATAGGAGCCTGAATTCAAACTTAGTGCATTTCAGGCAAATTTCTTTAAAAAGCTTCTTCTCAAGATCCAGCAGGCAGAATCTTTTGATATTTGGTATGCAACATTGTGGGGTGGATCTGATTCAAGTTTGTTCAAATCGACTTCCTGGATTCACATTTGGGCTCAGTATAGAAGCCCGAATTTGAACTTAGTGCGTTTCAGACAAATTTGTTAAAAAATCCTCTTCTCCAGATCCAGCAAGCAGAATCTTTTGATATTTGGTATGCAACATTGTGGGGTGGATCTGATTCAAGTTTGTTCAAATCGCCCCCCCCCCCCCACCCTGGATTCAAATTTGGGCTCACTATAGAAGCTCGAAATCGAACTTAGTGCATTTCAGGCAAATTTCTTAAACAATCTTCTTCTCTAGATCCAGCAAGTAGAATCTTTTGATATTTGGTATGCAACATTGTGCGGTATATTGGATTCAAGTTTGTTCAAATCGGCACCCTGGGTTTATATTTGGGCTCAGTATAGGAGCCCAAATTTGAACTTAGTGCATTTCAGGCAATTTTCTTTAAAAATCTTCTCAAAATCCAGCAGGCAGAATCTGTTGATATTGGTTATGCAGCATGCTTAGGGGGGCGAGATTCCAATTTTTTCAAGCCAAGTCCCTGGGTTCATATCTGGGCTCACTATGAGAGCCCGAATGATAACTTAGTTCAAAATGAGGAATTTTCTTTAAAAATCTTCTTCTTCAGATCCAGCAGTTGGAATGTTTTGATATTTGGTATGCAGCATCCTTATGGGGGTGAGATTCAAGTTTGTTCAAGCCATGTTCCTAGGTCCATTTTTGGGCTCACTATGGGAGCCCGAATGATAACTTAGTTCAAAATGAGGAATTTTCTTTAAAAATCTTCTTCAGATCTAGCAGTCAGAATGTTTTAATATTTTGTATGCAGCATTCTTAGGGGGGTGAGGTTCAATTTTGTTCAAGCCATGTTCCTAGGTCCATATTTGGGCTCACTGTTGGAGCTTGAATTGTAACTTAGTTCGAAATGAGGAATTTTCTTTAAAAATCTTCTTCAGATCCAGCAGTCGGAATGTTTTGATATGTGATGTGTAGCATCCTTAGGGGGGTGAGATTCAAGTTTGTTAAAGCCAAGTCCCTGGGTCCATATTTGGGCTCCCTGTGGGAGCTCGAATTATAACGTAGTCAATACGAGGAATTTTTCTTTAAAAATCTTCTTCAGATTTAGCAGTCGAAATGTTTTGATATTTGGCATGCAGCATCCTTAGGGGGTGAGATTCAAGTTTGTTCAAGCCAAGTACCTGGGTTCATATTTTGGGCTCACCGTGGGAGCCCGAATGATAACTTGGTTCAAAATGAGGAATTTTCTTTAAAAATCTTCTTCTTCAGATCCAGCAGATGAATGCTTTTGATATTTGGTATGCAGCATCCTTTGGGGGGTAAGATTCAAGTTTGTTCAAGCCATGTCCCAAGTTCCATAAAATTTGTCTCTCATGACTTCATTCCTTTGTAGTGTTGATGGACCATGTCTAACTGAATGTGACCCCAAATACTTCTTTGAACCACTTTGGCAGGTGAGCGATTAAGGCTCCGTGGGTCCTCTTGTTTATATTTTAATCATATACCAAACTTTACGGATGCTATTCATGAAATATCAAATCATTAACAGAAAGAACTTATTCATTACAGAACATGAGTCCCAGAAACCCATCCCCTACTACCAATTTTGTTTGGTCACTCACGCTGTTTCCATAAGTCGACAATGTCTATCTCACCACCTGCCTGACAAGTTAATTAGAGGGTGGGGTATTTAATTTTACTAGTCTTTTGCGTTCCTCTAGTAAAATGGTGGTGTGATGGTAAAACGTTTAGACAAATGTTGTGAACTTAATACCAGTTCTCGAGCTAAAAATCATCGTTCAGTCCTTTTTGTAGCTCAGCCTGATATCGAACAAATAATAGGCCATAAATTATGCCAAAGTCAACAATGATTGCATCTCTCTCTCTCTGATTTCAAATACTGCAATCGATACAGAGAAGTCACAATACATATCATAACCATCACAACAGAAACAGAAGACCACATCCGCCATTAGAACATGATGCAACCAAAGGCCAGCATACAGCATTATCGCGAAGTCCAATGCGACATCAACATAATGCACGAACAGAAGAACCTGAGGCAGACTTTACTCCTCATGGATGCCTCCAACAATATGAACAGTAAGTGGCAAACTATACTTGTCAGATATAATTTCATGGAAACTTCCCCATCCAGAGGAATTTATGTTCATTAATGGTATAAATCAAGAGAATTATGTAATATTGTCATTTACATACTTTCGTTTGACATTGTTAATTTTTATACTTATATGGAAAACTCTTTCCTACTAACCTACCCTACAGTTGTTTACTACAGGCTTGCACTACAGTGGAAGTCCCTAACTTGGAAATTATACTCTCTATTTTGATCTTTTCCAAGGGATTTGGGAAAGAAAAGTTGTGCAAAAGCACCAAGAAAAAATAAGCCAAAATTGGGTCGAGTTTTACCGGCGCACACCCAGCCGGGGACGTTCTTCTCCTAGTACAGATCCACAGCGTCCGGTACCAGTGTGCAGTCAGTAACTAATAAATCATTCTTTTTTCGTCCGCCGGCGTGGGGAGACGTCCATTTGCATTAAGAAAAACGTGATAATTCAAGTGGTTGATAATGGTTACCTGTGAATGAAATTATGGTTCTGAGGATCATATAATAACAGTACTGTGTTTTAAAAATGTTCGTTATTAATTTCAACCACATTTTTTATTGTATTTTATTTATTATCTGTGTTCGCACGTGACTTTCGTGTACCGTGCGGTTCGGACGTATAATTTTTTGGTTGATAAATGTATGTTATCCTTTTGGATATTATTATTATTATTGGAGTTAGTTGTCAGTGGGACCTGCATGGACAGGATTTCTTCTCTATGTTGAGGGCAGAATTTCTGTTCTTTGGGGTCAATGTTGGCCGTCTGGGTTCAGTTGTGTTCCTGAAGGTCCTTTATTTTCTGCCACCTTTCTCTCATAGTTTGGGGTGTTCCACTTTCTACATCTGTTGAGTTCACATTTTCTTCTACTGCTCTCACCTTTGTTATGCCCAGGACTGTTCCTTGAGGGCAGTGCCTTTTTCCCAAGCATGTGGTGCATTCTCGTGGTCGTTCCTCTCGCACCCACGGGGAAGGGAACGCTGTTGTTCGGGGCTTCCCGACACAACCACGTCTGGTGAGAGTTATACCCCCTCCGTGGGGGATGTGGATCCTTTAACTGTGGTGGATACTGCGGGAGCTGTTGAGTTGTATGATGAAGAGATGCCTGGTTCCGGGACTGGGGCCCACTCCAGTCGACATATGAGGCTGTCAGAAGGGTTGTGACTCCTCCTTTGGAGCTGAGCTCAGTTGCTTTCTCCACTTTTCCACCAGTTTCAACAGCTCCCGTCGTATCTGCTGCTACTTCTTTTCTATTTACAACGTCATCGTCACCATTTCAGCCGGCCTCGGATTATCCCTGCCGAGGTCTGCAGAGATGTCTGCTATTGTACACATGGGATATCGACCTCAGGCTTCCTGTACTCCAACTCGGCGAAGTCGGAAGGGGTTTCCGACCGAACCCTCTGCTGTAGTCTCTCAGCCATCGAGCCCAGCAGCCTTATTTTTGGATTTGGATGTTCCTGGTGGGGTCACTATGGGATCTGTTGCGTTTCCGTCTACGCACTCTGGTCCAAAGACAGTTTTGTGGCAAAGACAGTTTTGTGGGACCGACGCTTTTTGTGCAGCCTGGACCTTCTGTCCCTCAGAGGTCCCCAGTGACTCTCATGCGTTTCCACACTGTTGATCATTGGGGTCTGGTATACCCCTGCAGATGTTTTGGCTGCCGCCCGTTGCTCTGTGTCGTGTGTTCTGGAGGATCACTGTCCCTTCGCTGGTTCAGAGGGTCACAAGTGAAGCCACTTTGCCGGTCCGTTCCCACATCAAACTGGCTGCCACAGGCCGTGAGCTTAGGGAGACCCTCTCCTTGCTCACTCAGGTTCTTTCCGGGGGCCTTCCAGTTGCCTCCAGCGAGGCTACTAGTACTTTCCAGGTGCCCCCATGGCACCGCCTCCCAGGATTGGAAGCAGGCCGCTTTCTGATCCCCCAGGTGCGCTCACACCATGGGAGTCATCGTCTGGTTTGCCCGTGATTGCTATATGTCCTAAGACTCAAATGATGGGTCAGACATACCTGACATTGAGGGTCAACAATCTTCTGACTTGGGGGCAACTCGTAACTTTGTGTTGAGTTCCTTCCAGATCTCACACCGTCAGACCAGTCGATGATGTCAGCCAGTCCGCTATCATCAGTCGTGCGCATCCAGCCTGTGGAGCAACGTGCTTCTAGGTGCCTTCGACCGTGCCAGTCGGTACTGGTGGTTGAGCGTTTGCAGCTGAATTCCAAGGCTATGAAGACTTCGTTCTTTGCCAGGGCTGACACCTTTTTGCCTTCAGTGCGTTCGTTATCAGTCCTATGATTCTGCCAATCTGTTAGTCTGCCAGACTTTGATGGTCTTGGATCAGGACTCCACCTCCCTTGGGCTTTCCAAGCCCTAGTCGGCAGTTATTCCTATGGCGACTTTGGAGTCCCTGTTGTGCTGATCGAGAAAATGCTGGGCATGCGTTCTCTCTCAGATCACATCATCTCTGCTTTGGATGCTTATCTGCCCCCAGATAAATTTGATGATGTACAGGCTCCTTTGCGTGTGATTTCCAAGGCGCTCATGCATCTTACTCACACGCATGCCTGTAACATGGCTAACTTGGAACTAGTTCACCAGGACGCTGTGTTGGACACAAGCCATTCCCTTCCTGAGGGGCAGAGTGCTGCTCTTCGATCCACTTTATTGCCTGGTCCGCGACTTTTCTTCCACGGTTCTTTTGATTCTATAGATCAGCTGCTGCTTCGCCAGCTTGATCAGCCTTCTGTTGGAGGCAGGGGCCTTTTGGTCTCCATCTCAACAACAGTATAAATGGGAATACGTTGCTGTATAACTAAAGGAAATATTAAAACAAGTTTTTTTTCTCTCTATCAGTGGTACCGTGTACAGATATAATTTCATGGGAAGTTCTGGTCTAGAGGAATTTATGCTCATTAATGGTATTATCAAGAGAATTCAGGAGGGTAACGTTGTCTTTTACATACTTTCGCTTGACAATGTTATCCCTTATACTTATATGAAATACCCTTCCTAAGAGCGTTCCAGGGAAATGTGAATATTCTTAATTGTTTCAATTGTGCAGATTCTTTCAAATGGCATATACTTCATATGCAAGCCTCTTGCATCAGGCCAGGAACTGAAATGGATCTCTTCTTGCCCTTCATGAAGGATAATTTATGCTCTGCAGGAAAATGGTGTGAGAGTTTTACAGAAATCTTTCTTTTATGATTGCATTATATTATCATTGAATTATTGACACTAATCAACTTGTCAGGCATGTGGTGAACTCAATATTGTTTACTGATGGAGACAGCTGGCGTGAAGCATGTTTGACTACAAATTTACAACAACACGCTACAGGTGTTATTTAGTAGTATATATTTACTAAAAATGGAAATTGTCTTCAATCTTTATGATTATAACTGCATAATCCTAATTGAAACATGAGTTATTTTTACAATTTGATAATTTACCAAATAATAAGGTCACTGCTCCTGAAATATGAAAACAATAACAAAAACGATTTACGTTCTTACAGAACATGTGTCCCAGAAAGCCTGCCTCTAATATTGATTTTTATGTCACTCCAGCGGTATCCATCAACAAAATCCAGCTCGCCATCTCCCGAGAAGTTAATTAGGGTCAGTAGTCCATAACACGTATCAGAAAACTAAATATTTTCCCATAGGCCACTATTATAATATTCAGGTGAAATAAATATGGTCTCATCACTTTAATTTAGACATTCAAATATCTTTGTCAAGTATAGCCCTTCAGGCAACTTTTAATGCCCTAAAAACAGGTGGGGGGGGGGGAGGAGGGTCATGCAACAAATAAGAGAGAAAAATGACCTGAAGGGAAGTACCAGTGATGTCCACACATTTTTCAGGTAATTACCAACAAAAACATGGACTAATAAATTGATTTTTTTGGTCCAAAAGTCATCAAATCACCTCTTTTATCAGGAATATTCAACAATTATGCAATACGTCAATAGAATGTTTCAAATGTTTATTGAAACAATATATTTTCCAAGGGCTGTTTATTTTAAGAGATTGCATCATTTCCGAGTGCAACATTTAAGGATGCGTAATTCTAAATCAAGTATTTAGTTCAGCGATACCAACAACACTGACTAGTTAGGTTTATCCTGAAATATCCTTTCTCATTTTACCTGCATTAAATAACGGCATTGTTTTATTCAGCTAATGAAAAAATTGTTATAAAATAACTATCTGGCCCGGTGGTTGGGTGTATTTAACTTTTTTAGCCTTTTCTGTTCTTCCAGTAAAGTCATAGTGTGATGATGGAACTTTTAGACAAAGGCTGTGAACTTAATACCTGTACTCTAGCTAAAGGTCATCGTTCAGTCATATATGTAGCTCAACCTGATATCGAACAAAGAATAGGTCATGAATTATGCTAAAGTCAATGATGATTTCACCTCTCTCTCACTTTCATTTCAGGTGATACAAAGAAGTCACAATATACATCATAACCATCAGAACAGAAACAGAAGACCACTCCTCATGGATGGCTCCAACAATATGAACAGTAACTGGCAGACTATACTTGCCTGAAGACTCAAGAAACCACCAGAAGACCTGAAAGACAGGAAAAAACACATTAACAGAAACAGAAGACTACGTCTGCCATTAGAACTTGATGCAACCAACCACAGACCAACAGACAGCATTGTTGCGAAGTCCAATGTTACGTCAACATAACGCCTGAACAGAAGAACCTGAGACGGACATTATTACTCATGGATGGCTCCAACAATACGAACAGAAAGTGGCAGACTATACTTTAAAAGTCAACAAACCACCAGAAGACTTACAAGACAGGTAACAAAACCTTAACAAACATACTTTTTTAACAAATATATGTTTTTTTCTTTTTCAGAATGTTCATTTGTTGCTGAATCCTCAGTCGGAGAATAAGGAATTCCTATAACATAGTAATATCACCACAGATGCACTTCAGAAATTGGAAATTTAATCCCAAAATGAGATAATTTTGACCATTTTTCAAGCAATCAACTGTGTAAATCAGGTGACTATATTTAAGTGATATTTTACAATTTTGACTGTGTGCTGTTTTCTCCAGGAAAGGTCATAATGAGATTTTCAAGAAGCTGTATACATTATGTAGACTGTGAATTGGGGAGGTTGTATAAATACAAAATATTCTTGGCTATGATAATGAGAAGGTGTGGATCTCTTGAGAAACCGATGTATTAGCATAAATGATTATATTCACATCTTAAGTAGTCATCAGTAATTGCTTTCATTGCAATTTCTGGCCTCCAATCTCCATCTCAACAACAGTATCAGTGGGAATACGTTGCTGTATAGCTGAAAGAATTATTAAAACGAAGGTTTTTCTCTCAATCAATGGTACCCTGTACAGATATAATTTCATGGGAAGTTCTCCTCTAGAGGAATTTATGTTCATTAATGGTATTATGGAGAGAATTAAGAAGGGTAATGTTATCTTTTACATACTTTCGTTTGACAATGTTAACTTTCATACTTATATGAAAGATCCTTCCTAAGAGCTTTCCAGGGAAATCTGGCGAAGAGTTATTTGCTTAGTTGAGATAATTTGGTCCTGAATAGTCTTAATCATTTTATTTGTACAGCTTCTTTCAAATGGCATATACTTCATATGCAAACCACTTGCGTCAGGTCTGGAACTGACATGGATCTCTGCTTACCCTTCATCAAGCACAATTTATGCAATGCAGGAAAAAGGTGTGAGAGTTTTACAGAAATCGTTCTTTTATGATTGCATCATATTATCATTGATAGATTCAGCCAATGATACTTGACCAAACGGCTATTACAGCATTTAGCTAATTGACAGTGTGATTTTGAATTTTTGACACTAATCAACTTGTCAGGCATGTGGTGAACTCAATATTGTTTACTGATGGAGACAGATGGCATGAAAGCATGTTTGACTACAAATTTGCAACAACATGCTACAGGTGTTATTTAGTAGTAAATATTTTCTAAAAATAGAAATTATCTTCATTCTTTATGATTATAACTGCATAAACCTAATTGAAACATGAGTTATTTCTACAATTTGAAAATATACCAAACCTTAGGGTCACTGCACCTGAAATATGAAAACAGTAACAAAAAACGATTTCCTTCATTACAGAACATGAGTCCCAGAAAGCCTGCCTCTAATATTCATATTTAGCTCAGCAACTTTAGTTGTGTGAGCTTATGGCATGGCTCGATCGGTCGGCGTCAGTGTATATGTCCAATAATGTAAAAGCTTCTGTTTAGGTTACTTACTTGACGTATTTCCATATCATGGCCTTTATAATGCTGCTATATGATGATTATTATCATTCTACCATGATTTAACCCTCATACCCTGCATTTTAAACATTTCCGTGACATTTTTAGTTGCATTTAGTTTTCTGTTTAACTCAGAATTTCATGTTTAACTAAGTGTTAGGTCAGCTGCTGTGCTCCTTCTCTTCCCATGGCACTTATATTCATCATACATGTTCCTCAGTGTCATTGTTCCATGATTAACCACTCATACTCTGCATTTTAAACATTGTTAATAACATTTTTAGTTGCGTTTAGTTTTCTGTTTAGCTCAGAATTTCATGTTTCACTTAGTGTTTATGTCAGCTGCTGAGCTCCTTCTCTTCCCATGGCACTTATATTCACCATACATGTTCCTCAGTATCATTCCATGATTAACCCCTGATTCCCTGCATTTTAAACATTTTTCTAGACATTTTTAGTTGCGTTTAGTTTTCTGTTTAGCTCAGAATTTCATGTTTAACTAAGTGTTTGGGTCCACTGCTGTGCTCCTTCTCTTCCCATGACACTTATATTTATCATGCATGTTCATCAATATCATTGTTCCATGATTTAACCCTTCTCCAGTGAATATCTATAAATTTTTTAACACATTTCGTACATTAACTTTTCTTTTTACCTCACACTTACACATTTTCAGTGTGTTACAGTTTCTGTTTTGGTCAGCTGTCGACACCTCATTCATCCCATGGCACTTTATAGTGCTGCTATATGGTGATTATTATTATTCTACCATGGTTTAACCCCTCATACTCTGCATTTTAAACATTTTTCTTGACATTTTTAGTTGCGTTTAGTTTTCTGTTTAGCTCAGAATTTCATGTTTAATTTAGTGTTTAGCTCATCTGCTGTGTTCCTTCTCTTCCAATGGTGCTTATATTCATCATACATCTTCTTCATTATTATTCTACCATGGTTTAACCCTTGCCCAGTGAATTTCTTAAAATTTTTCTTTCAGTTTTGAATGTTTAGTTTTCTCTTTAGCTCACACTTAGACATTTTTAGTGGGTTAATTGTTTTGTTTACATCAACTGCTGACACCCTTTTCATCCCGTGGCCTTCATAATGCTTCCATATGGTGCTGGTTATCATTCTACCACTATTTACCCCTCACCCAGTGAGTTTTAAACGTTTCTCTTAACATTATTTCATTACATTTACTTTTCTGTTTAGCTCAGAATTTCTTGTTTAACTAAGTGTTTAGGTCAGCTGCTATGCTCCTTCTCTTCCCATGGCACTTATATTCATCATACCTGTTCCTCGGTATCATTCTTCCATGATTTAACCCTTCTCCAGTGAATTTCTTTAAATTGTTTATCAAATTTCGAACGTTAACTCTTCTTTTTACCTCACACTTACACATTTTCAGTGTGTTGCAGTTTTTGTTTAGGTCAGCTGTCGACACCCTTTTCATCCCATGGCCTTTATATTGCGTCTATATTGTGCTTATTATCATCTGCCATTGTTTAAGCCTCGCCTGATGTGTTTTAAACCTTTTTTCTTGCCATTTTAGTTACGCTTACTTTTCTGTGTACCTCAGAATTTCATGTTTAAGTTTTTGTTTAGGTCAACTACTGTTTTCCTTCTTTTCCCATGGTGCTGATATTCTATCATACATGTTCCTCATTATCATTCTAGCATCATTTAACCCTTGTCCAGTGAATTTCTTTAAAATTTTCACCGCATTTTTCATGTTAAGTTTCCTGTTTACCTCACACTTAGACATTTTCAATGTGTTAAAGTTTTTGTTTAGGTCAGCTGCTGACACCCTTTTCATCCCATGGCCTTTATATTGCTTCCATATATATAAAAAATCAAAATTATTATTTTTTTCAGTTTTGCTTTTAAGAGGTTGTGTTTAGGTCAGCTTTGTCGCATGTTATGAGCCTGTTTGATACAGTTCTTGTGTTTGCCAAAGTTACTATCAAAGAGGAATGTTGGTGAGCTATAGGGCGTTGGAGCCCCTCTGGTTATGTCACTCCAGCAGTTTCCGTCAGTCAACAAAATCTAGTTTATATTTTAAAAATATAAAATAACTATCTGGTCCAGTGGTTGGGTGTATTTAAGTGTTTTAGCCTTTTCCGTTCCTCCAGTAAAGCTATGGTGTGATGATAAAACTTTAAGATAAAGGCTGTGCACTCAATACCTGTACTCTAGGTAAAGTTCATCTTTCAGTCCTATATGTAGCTCAGCCTGATATCGAACAAACAATAGGCCGTAAATTATGCTGAAGACATTGATGATTGCATCTCTCTCTCTCCTTCATTTCAGATGCTGCAATCGATACAAAGAAGTCACAATATTCATAATAACCATCAGAACAGAAACAGAAGACCACACCTCATGGATGGCTCCAACAATACGAACAGTAAGTGGCAGACTATACTTGCCTGAAGACTCAACAAACCACAAGAAGACCTGAAAGACAGGAACCAAAACATTAACAGAAACAGAAGACCACATCTGCGATTAGAACATGCAGCAACCAACCACAGACCAGCAGACAGCATTGTTGTGAAACCCAATGTTACATCAACATAGCGCACAACCAGAAGAACCTGAGGCAGACTTTATTGCTCATGGATGGCTCCAACAATACGAACAGTAAGTGGCAGACTATACTTGCCTGAAAACTCAACAAACCACCAGAACACCTACAAGATAGGAAACAAAACCTTAACAAACACAATTTTTTTTAACAAATATATGTTTTTATCTTCTTCAGAATGTTCATTTGTTGCAGAATCCTCAGTCAGAGAATAAAGAATTCCTATAACATAATAGTATCGCCTCCGATGAACTTTGTAAATTGGAAATTTAACCCCAAAATGAGACAATTTTTACCATTTTTCAAGCAATCAACTGCGTAAATCAGGTGAATATGTTTAAGTGATATTTTAAAATTTTGACCGTGTACTGTTTTCTCCAGGAAAGGTCAAACTGAGAGCTTCAAGAAACTGTATACATTTTGATGACTGTGAATTGGTGGTAGTTAGAAGGGTTCCTAAGGTGTTTCTCGGGCTTAGGTATCATTACTCCAGTGGCCACTTTCCAGCATTTTGGGAAGTACCCACAGGAGAGACAGCAGTTTAGGAGTTTGGTTAGTCTACAGCAGAAGATGTTGGGGCACTGTTTCATTATTAGCCTGATTGTTTACAGTGAGGGCTATAGTCATGACTTTTGTCTATCTGTCCATCCGTCTATCCATCTATCCATCTGTCCGCCTGTTAACATTTAGAATTTTAGTTAAAGTTTGTGGTTAAAAGTTTTTTACTGAAGGTTGAAGTGGGGTCTTTTTTCCTGTTTAGTCATGACATTCTTCTGTCTGTCTGTTAACATTTGGAGTTTTAGTTAAAGTTTGTGGTTAAAGTTTTTTTGTCAACCTTAGTTTTTTTCATTTGTTTTTTTTTTTTCGAATTGATATTACTATTGATTGTATCATTCTCATTTTGTTTTTATTTTTTTTATGTTTCATGTTATTTTGGGAACTGTTTAACCCCTTTTTGTATGGCAATTTAGCTTTCAACTTCCAGGTTAAAGTTTTTGGTTAAAGGTATTTTTGGGGGGTGTTTTAAAATTACACCTTCAATTCATCAGTTTAGTGGAATGTCATTGTTTCTTATTTGGGACAATGTCCGCTATCTACTGAACATTTCTACCGTGATTTTCATTAATATCGGCATGATTTTAACCCCTTTTAAACATGTTTTCAGACCCCTTTTAAACATGTTTTTAGTCTTACTTTCTTTGTATTTGAAATTAGACTTTGCCACATAGTTTCTTACTCTAAGGTTTGCATGGTCAATACAACTTAATGATTCCATTTACATCGATGATTTCTTTTATCGGTTTTAGGAAATATTTAACCCTTTTAGCCAATCAATTTTACTTAGTATTCCCAGCTTAAAGTTTTGGATTAAAGTTCTGCTTTTCAAGGTTCTACCTTTCATTCTTCAAATGCTTTGTTACAACGTCATTTCTTTTTTTCATTTTGGGCAAAGACTACTGAAGCTGTACACAGTGGTTTCAAATAATATTGGCGTTAATTTAACCCTTTTCACAACGCTTTTTCAACTTAGTTTCTATAAATTTCAAATTAGGCTTCTACCACATACTTTATTACTTTTTATCTCCTCCAACAGGGCGCACATTGGCAATGTTTGATGGTGAACCTTTCTTCAACCAATGCTAACCCTGCTTGTGTGGAGTTGGTATGTTGGGGAGCTGACAGTTGCTCATCGTTGCTCGGTGGTTCTCTACGTCCATCAGTCTGTCCGTCCATCAGTCCATCCATCTGTCCAAACTTTCTTTATGCCATAACTTGAACAAAAGTTAACAGATTTCAATTCGTTTCAGTACATGTCTCTAGGTCAAGTTTGTTGACCACAATAATCCAATGAAAATTGTTGAAGTTATCTCCCTACCCAGGACCCCTTCTCCCACACCTAATTAGGCTTTTTCCCCCTCCAATATGCATTTTGAACTAGCTGAACTTTTTTTCAAACTCACGTAACCACCCACCCCAGGCCAATTAGGCATTTTTTTTCTTTCGTCAAAAATGTTTTTTTTACAGTTTGTGGTTACAAGCACAGACATAAACCAACAACACCCCCCCCCCCCCCCAATTAGGCATTTTTTCCCCTTCAATATGCATTTTGAACTATGTACAGTCACTACATGCAGAACCTCTTTTTGAAACTCATGTACCAGTTTGGATTATTTATTTCAACCAAAGTTATGTGTATTTTTCAGCTAGTAATACAGGCCAGGTTTGAATATAGGTTCCACAACGACCCCCCACCCCCACCTCCACCCCCCACACACACGCATGTCACTTAAGCTATTATTCCCAAAATGCATTTTGAAGGATTGGGAGTTATTACATGCAAAAAGAAAATTGATCCTGATAGCCCCACATTGCTTTATGTACTGCATCTTTATTCCTTTACCTAACACAAGTTGAAGCCAACAGTACAAATTATTTTTCTAAACATCATATTTTTTCATTTTTTGTTACTTCTAACCATGGCTTATTAGTCCTTATTAGGCACATAAAGCTTTTTTCCAGTAATAGGTCATGAAGTATGTTTTGGAGCAGAGAAATGAAAAAATAAAATTTGAAAAGCAAATTTTGTATATCACAAGTGCAGATATGGCAGATTCGTTAGGGAAGCAGTTAACGAAAAATGGCTCTGACTATTTTGTGTCTAAGCATTGCCATTGCCGGGACAGTCGGGCTGCATGCTTGACATCACTCTACTTTTGTAAGCGATTTCATCTTCTCCTTTGGATGAAGATGATTTACATTTTCTGATTATACCCATGACCTCTTCAACGCTTATTGCTTCGGTTAATTCATGGTCGTTCCCAACTTCATGCCTTTCGTCGAAGTTCGATTCATTGAAAATTGAGTTGTTATCTTATATAAATTTATTTACTTTTACCTTAAAATCGTTGTCATATCTGTTCCCTTCTTGTGGGCGATGAGCTTTCTTTAGTAGTTTGGAAAATGTATCCCAGAACCTCTTAGGTTCTCTCAGCCAGTGAGAGATTTACAGAAATCTTTCTTTTATGATTGCATTATATTAACATATTATTGATGTCAATAGAATGTTTCAAACGTTTATTGAAACAATATATTTTCCCATGGCTGTTTATTTTTAGAGATTGCATCATTTCTGAGTGCAACATTTCCAAGATAGGAAATTCTAAATCAAGTATTTAATTCAGCGATGCCAACAACACCGACTAGGTAGGTTTATCCAGAAATAACTCTTCTCATTGTACCCGCATTAAATAATGACATTGTTTTATTCAGCTAATGAATAAATTGTTGTAAAATAAATATCTGGCCCAGTGGTTGGGTGTATTTAACTTTTCTAGCCTTTTCTGTTCTTCCAGTAAAGGCATGGTGTGATGATAAAACTTTTAGAGAAAGCCTGTGCACTTAATACTTGTACTCTAGCTACATATACCAATACATGTTTTTTTCGTTTTCAGAATGTTCATTTGTTGCAGAATCCTCAGTCAGAGAATAAAGAATTCCTTTAACATAGCAATACCACTACCGATGCACTTTGGAAATTAGAAATTTAACCCCAAAATGAGACAATTTTGACAATATTTCAAGCAATGAACTGCGTACATCAGGTGAATATATTTTAGTGATATTTTAAAATTTTGACTGTGTGCTGTTTTCTCCAAGAAAGGTCTTACTGAGAGCTTCAAGAAGCTGTATACATTATGTGGACTGTGAATTGGGGAGGTTATATTAATACAAAATATGCTTGGCCATGTTATTGAGAAGCTGTGCATTTCTTGAGAAACCGATCTATTTACATAAATGATTGTATTTACATCTTAAGTAGACAACAATAATTGCTTTCATTGCAATCTCCATCTCAACAACAGTATAAGTGGGAATACGTTGCTTTATAACGACAAGAAATATTAAAACAAGTTTTTTCCTCTCTGTCAGTGCTAACCTGTACAGATATAATTTCATGGGAAGTTCTCCTCTAGAGGAATTTATGTTCATTAATGGTATTATCAAGAGAATTATGAAGGGTAATGTTGCCTTTTAAATACTTTCATTTGACAATGTTAACTCATAGTTATATGAAAAAACATTCCTAAGAGCGTTCCAGGGAAAGGTGGCGGAGACTGATTTGCTTAGCTGAGATAATTTGGTCCTGAATATTCTTAATTGTTTCAATTGTGCAGATTCTTTCAAATGGCATATACTTCATATGCAAGCCTCTTGCATCAGGTCAGGAACTGACATGGATCTCTTCTTGCCCTTCATCAAGGATAATTTTTGCTATGCAGGGAAATGGTGTGAGAGTTTTAGAGAAATCTTTCTTTTATGATTGCATTATATTATCATTCATAGGTTCAGCCAATGACTCTTGACCAAACAGTTAATACAGCATTCAGCTAATCAATGGTGTCATTTTGAATTATTGACACTAATCAACTTGTCAGGCCTGTGGTGAACTCAATATTGTTTACTGATGGAGACAGCTGCCATGAAGCATATTTAACTAAAAATTTTCTACAACAACAAGCTACAGATGTTATTTAGTAGTAAATATTTACTAAAAATAGAAATTGTCTACAATCTTTACCATTATAATGGCATAAACCTAATTAAACATGAGTTATTTTTACAATTTGATAATATACCAAACATTAGGGTCACTGCTTCTGAAACATGAAAACAATAACAAAAATGATTTTACTCATTGCAGAACATGTGCCCCAGAAAGCCTGCCTCTAATATTGACATTTATGGCGCTGCAGCAGTTTCCACCAGTCAAGCAAGTCTAGCTCACCATTTCCTGACAAGTTAATTAGTGTCAGTAATTCATAACAGGTATCAGAGAACTAAATATTTTTCCATAGGCCACTATTATAACATTCAAGCAAAATAAATATGGTTTTACCACTTTACTTTGGGCATTCAAATATCTTTGTCAAGAATAGCCCTTCAGACGAATTTTTCTGCCCTAAAAACATGAGGGGTGGGGGGAGGAGGGAGGTCATGGAACAAATAAGAGAGACAAATTGACCTGAAGTGAAGTACCAGTGATGTGCACATATTTTTCAGGGAATTGCCAACAAAACACGAAAAAATAAATTGTATTTTTTAGGTCCAAAAGTCATCAAATCACCCCCTCTTTTATCAGGAATATTCAACAATTATGCAAGATGTCAATAGAACGTGTCAAACGTTTATTGAAACAATGTATTTTCCCAGGGCTGTTTATTTTTGGAGATCGTATCATTTCCGGGTGCAACATTTCAAGATAGGTAATTCTAAATCAAGTATTTAGTTCAGCGATACCAACAACAACGACTCGTTAGGTTCATTCAGAATTAACTCTTCTCATTTTACCCGCATTAAATGATGGCATTCTTTGATTCAGCTAATGAATAAATTGTTATAAAATAATTACGTGACCCAAGGGTTGGGTGTATTTAACTTTTCTAGCCTTTTCTGTTATTCCAGAAAAGCCATGGTGTGATAACACTTTTAGAGAAAGGCTGTGCACTGGATACCTGTACTCTAGCTAAAGTTCATCAGGAATATTCAACAATTATGCAAGATGTCAATAGAATGTATGAAGCATTTCTTGAAACAATATATTTTTCCAGGGCTGTTTATTTTTAGAGATTGCATCATTTCTGAGTGCAACATTTCAAGATAGGAAATTCTAAATCAAGTATTCAGTTCAGCGATGCCAACAACACCGACTATGTAGGTTTATCCTGATATAACAGTTCTCATTTTCCCGCAGTAAATAATGGCATTGTTTTATTCAGCTAATGAATAAATTGTTATAAAATAACTATCTGGCCCAGTGGTTGGGTGTATTTAACTTTTCTAACCTTTTCCGTTCCGTTAGAGAAAGGATGTGCACTTAATACCTGTACTCTAGCTAAAGGTCATCATTCAGTCCTGTATGTAGCTCAGTCTGATATTGAACAAACAATAGGCCATAAATTATGCTGAAGCCATTGATGATTGCATCTCTCCCTCTCTCTCTTTCATTTCAGATGCTGCAATCGATACAAAGAAGTCACAATATACATCATAACCATCCGAACAGAAACAGATGACCACTCCTCATGGATGGCTCCAACAATGTGAACAGTAAGTGGCAGACTATACTTCCCAGAAGACCCAACAAACCACCAGAAGACCTGAAAGGCAGAAAACAAAACATTAACAGAAACAGAAGACCACATCTGCCATTAGAACATGATGCAACCAACCACAGACCAACAGACAGCATTGTTGCAAATTCCAATGTTACATCAACATAACGCACAAACCGAAGAACGTGATGCAGACTTTACTGCTCATGGATAGCTCCAAAAATATGAACAGTTAGTGGCAGACTATACTTTCCTGAAAACTCAACAAACCACCAGAAGACCTACATGACAGGTAACAAAACCTTAAAAACCTACCTTTTTTAACCAATATATGTTTTTTTCTTTTTCTGAATGTTCATTTGTTGCTGAATCCTCAGTCGGAGGATAAAGAATTCCTATAACATAGCCTATTACCACCGATGCACTTTGGAAATTGGAAATTTAACCCCAAGATGAGACAATTTTGACCATATTTGAGGCAATCAACTGCGTAAATCAGATGAATATATTTTGACTGTGTGCCTTTTTCTCCAGGAAAGGTCATACTGAGAGCTTCAAGAAGCTATATACATAATGTGGACTGTGAATTAGGGAGGTTATATTAATACAAAATATCCTTGGCCCTGCAAATGAGAAGCTGTGCATTTTTTGAGAAACCGATGTATTTACATAAATGGTTATATTTACATCTTAAGTACACAACAGTAATTGCTTTCATTGCAATTTCTGACCTCCAATCTCCATCTCAACAACAGTATAAGTGGGAATACGTTGCTGTATAACTAAAAGAATTATTAGTTTTTAGCTCACCAACGTTAGTTGTGTGAGGTTATGGCATGGCTCGATCGGTCGGTGTCGTCGTCGGCGTCAGCGTTCGTGTCCAATAATGTTAAAGCTTCTGTTTAGGTCACTTACTCGCCCTATTTTCATATCGTGGCCTTTATAATGCTGCTATGTGATGATTATTATCATTCTACCATGATTTAACCCCCCATACCCTACATTTTAGCCATTTTTCTTGACTTTTTTAGTTGCATCTAGTTTTCTGTTTAGCTCAGAATTTCATGTTTAACTAAGTGTTAACGTCAGCTGCTGTGCTCCTTCTCTTCCAATGGCTCTTATATTCATCATACATGTTCCTCAGTATCATTGTTCCATGATTAACCCCTCATACCCTGCATTTTAAACATTTTTCTTGACATTTTTGTTGTGTTTAGTTTTCTGTTTAGCTCGGAATTTCATGTTTAACTTAGTGTTTAGGTCAGCTGCTGTGCTCCTTCTCTTCCCATGGCACTTATATTCATCATACATGTTTCTCAGTATCATTGTTCCATGATTAACCCCTCATACCCTGCATTTTAAACATTTTTCTTCACATTTTTAGTTGCATTTAGTTTTCTGTTTAGCTCAGAATTTCATGTTTAACTTAGTGTTTAGGTCAGCTGCTGTGCTCTTTCACTTCCCATGGTACTTATATTCACCATGCATATTCCTCAGTATCATTGTTACATGATTAACCCCTCATATCCTGCATTTTAAACATTTTTCTTGACATTTTTAGTTGCATTTAGTTTTCTGTTTAGCTCGGAATTTCATGTTTAACTTAGTGTTTAGGTCAGCTGCTGTGCTCCTTCTCTTCCCATGGCACTTATATTCATCATACATGTTTCTCAGTATCATTGTTCCATGATTAACCCCTCATACCCTGCATTTTAAACATTTTTCTTCACATTTTTAGTTGCATTTAGTTTTCTGTTTAGCTCGGAATTTCATGTTTAACTTAGTGTTTAGGTCAGCTGCTGTGCTCCTTCTCTTCCCATGGCACTTATAGTCATCATACATGTTCCTCAGTATCATTGTGTCATGGTCAACCCCTCATACCCTGCATTTTAAACATTTTTCTTCACATTTTTAGTTGCATTTAGTTTTCTGTTAAGCTCAGAATTTCATGTTTAACTAAGTGTTTGGGTCCACTGCTGTGCTCATTCTCTTTCCATGGCACTTATCTTCACCATACGTGTTCCTCAGTATCATTGTGCGATGATTAACCCCTCATACCCTGCATTTTAAATATTTTTTTTGACATTTTTAGTTGCGTTTAGTTTTCTGTTTAGCTCGGAATTTCATGTTTAACTTAGTATTTAGGTCAGCTGCTGTGCTCCTTCTCTTCCCATGGCACTTATATTCATCATACATGTTCCTCGGTATAATTGTTCTTTGATTAACCCCTCATATCCTGCATTTTAAACATTTGTCTTCACATTTTGATTTGCGTTTAGTTTTCTGTTTAGCTCAGAATTTCATGTTTAACTTTGTGTTTATGTCAGTTTCTGTGTTTTACTTTTAAGAGGTTGTGTTTAGGTAAGCTTTGTCGCATGTTATGAACCTGTTTAATACAGTTCTTCTTGTGTTTGCCAAAGTTACTATCAAAGAGGAATGTTGGTGAGCTATAGGGCGTTGGCGTCCTTCTTGTTTCCTCTCTATCAGTAATACCCTGTACACATATAATTTCATGGGAAGTTCTCCTCTAGAGGAATTTATGTTCATTAATCGTATTATCATGAGAATTATGAAGGGTAATGTTGTCTTTTACATATTTTCGTTTGACAATGCTAACTCTTATACTTATATGAAAGACCCTTCCTAAGAGCGTTCCAGGGAAATGTAGCAGAGACTGATTTGCTAAGTTGAAATAATTTCGGCCTGAATATTCTTAATTGTTTCATTTGTACAGCTTCTTTCAAATGGCATATGCTTTATATGCAAGCCTCTTGCATCAGGACGGGGACTGACTGGATCTCTTCTTACTCTTTATCAAGCATAACTTATGCTATGCAGGAAAACTGTGTGAGAGTTTTACAGAAATCTTTCTTTTATGATTGCATTATGTTGTCATTGATAGATTCAGCCAATGACACTTGACCAAACGGCTTTTACAGCATTCAGCTAATCACCAGTGTCATTTTGAATTATTCACACTAATCAACTTGTCAGGCATGTGGTGAACTCAATATTCTTTACTGATAGAGACAGCAGTCATGAAGCATATTTGACTACAAATTTACAACAACACACTACAGGTGTTGTTTAGTAGTAAATATTTACTAAAACTAGAAACTGACTACAATCTTTACAATTATAACTGCATAAACCTAATTCAAACATGAGTTATTTTTACAATTTGATCATATACCAAACCTTAGGGTCACTGCTCCTGAAATATGAAAACAATAACAAAAACGATGTCCTTCATTACATAACATGAGTCCCAGAAGTCCTGCCTCTAATATTGACTTTTATGTCACTCCTGCAGATTCCGTCAGTCAACAAAATCTTTCTTGCCGTCTTCCGACAAGTTAATTAGTGTCAGTAATTCATAACAGGTATCCGAGAACTAAATATTTTGCCATATGCCACTATTATAACATTTAAGCGAAATAAATATGGTCTCACCACTTTAGTTTGGGCATTCAAATATCTTTGTCAAGTATAGCCCTTCAGACAACTTTTTTCTGCCCTGATAACAGGGGAGAGGAAAAGGGGGTGGGGCATGCAACAAATAAAAGAGAAAAAATTACCTGAATGGAAGTACCAGTGATGAGCACATATTTTTCAGGGAATTAACCAACAAAAACACGAAAAAGATAATTGTATTTTTTAGGACCAAAAGTCATCAGGTCACCCCTTCTTTTATCAGGAATATTCAACAATTATGCAAGATGTCAATAGAATGTTTCAAATGTTCATTGAAACAATATATTTTCCCAAGGCCATTTATGTTAAGAGATTGCATCATTTCCAAGTGCAACTTTTCAAGATAGGTAATTCTAAATCAAGTATTTAGTTCAGCGATACCAACAACAACGACTAGCTAGAATGATCCAGAATTAACTCTTCTCATTTTAACCGCATTAAATAATGGCATTCTTTTATTCAGCTAATGAATAAATTGTTATAAAATAATTATGTGGCCCAGTGGTTGGGTGTATTTAACTTTTCTAGCCTTTTCCGTTCTTCCAGAAAAGCCATGGTGTGATGATAACACTTTTAGAGAAAGGCTGTGCACTTATTACCTGTACTCTAGCTAAAGTTCATCTTTCAGTCCTATATGTAGCTCAACCTGATATCGAACAAACAATAGGCCATAAAGTATGCTGAAGCCATTTTTGCTTGTATCTCTCTCTCTTTCATTTCAGATGCTGCAATCGATACAAAGAAGTCACAATATACATCATAACCATCAGAACAGAAAAAAGGCCACTCCTCGTGGATGGCTCCAACAATGCAAACAGTAAGTGGCAGACTATACTTGCCTGAATACTCGACAAACCACTAAAAAACCTGAAAGACAGGGAAAGAAACATTAACGGAAAGAGAAGACCACATCTGCCATTAGAACATGATGCAACCAACCACAGACCAGCAGGCACAGTTGTTGCGAAGTTGTTACATGAACATAATGCCGAATATATAGACCTGATTCAGACTTAACTGCCCATGGATAGCTCCAACAATACGAACAGTAAGTGGCAGACTATACTTGTCTGAAAACTCAACAAACCACCAGAAGACCTACATGGCAGGTAACAAAACCTTAAAATCATACATTTTTTAACTAATATATGTTTTCTCTTTTTCAGAATGTTTATTTGTTGCAGAACCCTCAGACGGGGAATAAAGAATTCCTATAACAGTACTATCACCACCGTTGCACTTTGAAAATTGGAAATTTAATCCCAGAATGAGACAATTTTGACCATATTTCAAGCAATCAACTGTGTAAATCAGATGAATATATTTAAGTGATATTTTAAAGTTTTGACTGTGTGCCATTTTCTCCAGGAAAGGTCATACTGAGAGCTTCAAGAAGCTGTATACATTATGTGGACTGTGAATTGGGGAGGTTATATTAATACAAAATGTCCTAGGCCCTGTTCATGAGAAGCTGTGCATTTCTTGAGAAACCGATGTGTTTACATAAATGATTATATTTACATCTTATGTAGACAGCAGTAATTGCTTTCATTGCAATATCCATCTCAACAACAGTTTAAGTGGAAATTCTTTGATGTATAACTAAAAGAATTTTTTTTTTAAACAATATTTTTATTTCCTCAATGAAATGGGGTTTGGCGAACAGGCAATGCCTATATTAACGCCGTACCCTACAGAGAAATACAATACAATACAATGGTGCAGGTGCAACTGTACATAAAACAGAAACTGATCCAATGAAGTGGAAAGAAAGAGAAAGTACCATACTATATCCGACCATTTACTTTAAATAATTTACCTATCTATTGCGTGTGGAGACAATCTACTTTCATTTATATGATAGGCCCACTAAAATCTCTCTCACCCAATACAGCAAAGGTCATTGTCAGGGTTCTTTTCCACTGGAAATAAACCAGTCACTGCAATCTCATCGCTTCCCTAATATATTCTTGAACCGCACTAAATATACTGGCGTTTTCCAAGGCAGTTTTCTCCGTATCCCCATATAGCATAAGAGTGATATTAGTGGCGTGGCCCAATTTTATTAGAAGCGAATTTCTTTGTTCTGCATAGAGAGGACACATTAATAAATAGTGTTCAGTGTCTTCCTATACATGACCGCAGCCACAAGATGCATTATCACTTATAAATCTATCAAATTTATGTCCGTTTAAATCACTACAATTTAACCGCAGCTTCTTGCGAACAATTTGTTCCTTTCTGCTACCCACATAATAAAACCCAGGGACGACATTGTTGTTAATTGCAAGTTTCTTCTTAAAATGATCTACGGAAGTACAGTTCTGCAGATCTGCGCTTAAGCCGTTCCAAAGTTTTACCACTGATGGCAGAAACGAGTTAGAAAACCTGTTCGTGTTACATTTAATTTCCCTTAACAAGCTCGAAGATCTTAGTGAGTAATAAGTCAATTCTGATACAGGTTGCAGAATGAGCAGCCTAATGTAGTTTGGGACGCTTGTGAACATAATCTTATACAGCGCTACTAATTTGTGGCGTCGTCTACGCTCTTTGAGTGGTATGAAACCAGATTCTCTATAGATAAGTCGATGACTTGTCCCCCTAGTGACCCCTATTGTGGTTCGTAGAGCATCCAAGTGTAAATTTTCTAGGAGTGTTGATTTAGTCTCCGTGCAACCATCCCATATAACATCGGCATAATCAAACAGCGGGAGAATGAAGTATTGATAAAGAGTTTCCAATGCTTGTCTGGACAATCTGTATTTTAGGCTTCTAAGACAGTTTATCATAGGGCTGACTTTACTTATAAGACTCTCTATGTGTGAATCCCATTGTCCTGTTTTTGAAAAGATCAACCCAAGATGTTTATGAGTGTCCGTCTCTTCTATTTTCTGTCCTAGGAGGTAAAGATGGGGGCGAAGCGTGGGATTTACTCTATTTGAAATATACAGCGATTCGGTCTTTAGTGGATTAAATATAACCTGCCATGTTTTAGACCACTGGGTAATTTTTCTCAGGTCCTTATTCAAAACTTCTGCTGCTAATTTTGCATCTTCGATTACCAGATAAAGTGTTGTATCATCGGCATAAGGTCTAATATTGGAAGTAATATCTTTAACAATATCATTTATGTATATATTGAACAGGAGGGGCCCTAAAACGGATCCCTGTGGCACGCCAGCTTTAATGGTTTGATTTTTAGATTTCTCCCCATTTACAACTACATACTGTGAGCGGTTTGTTAGGTAGCTTTTAAACCACGCTAGTAGGTTACCTCTTATTCCAATTGAGTCTAATTTATGAATTAATCCGTCATGCCATACTCTATCGAATGCTTTACTTATATCACAGAATACCAATCTGACTTCTTTATTGTTGTCCATATTACTAGCAATGTAGTTTTCGATATCTATTAATTGTTAAATTGTACTGTCACCCGGAATGAAGCCTGACTGTAGGGGTGTTAACAATTCGTTTTCCACCAAGAAAGAAAAAATGTGTCGAAAAATTACTTTTTCCAGAATTTTACTGACAGAACTTGTCAGATTATTAAAACAAGTTTTTCCTCTCTCTCAGTGGTACCCTGTACACATGCAATTTCTTGGAAAGTTTTCCTCTAGAGGAACTTATGTTCATTAATGGAATTATCAAGAGAATTGTGAAGGGGAATGTTGTCTTTTACGTACTTTCGTTTGACAATGTTAACTCTTATACTTATATGAAAGACCCTTCCTAAGAGTGTTCCAGGGAAATGTGGCAGAGACTGATTTGCTAAGCTGAGATAATTTGGGCCTGAATATTCTTAATTGTTTCATTTGTACAGCTTCTTTCAAATAGCATATAATTTATATGGAAGCCTCTTGCACCAGGTCAGGAACTGACATGGATCTCTTCTTACCCTTCATCAAGCATAATTTATGCTATGCAGGAAAATGGTGTGAGAGTTTTACAGAAATCTTTCTTTTATGATTGCATTATATTATCATTGATAGATTCAGCCAATGACACTTGACCAAATGGCTATCACAGCATTCAGCTAATCAACAGTGTTATTTTGAATTATTGACACTAATCAACCTGTCAGGCATGTGGTGAACTCAATATTGTTTACTGACAGAGACAGCTGTCATGAAGCATATTTGACTACAAATTTCCAACAACATGCTACGGCTGTTGTTTAGTAGTAAATATTTACTAAAAATAGAAACTGACTACAATCTCTACAATTATAACTTCATAAAACTAATTGAAACATGAGATATTTTTACAATTTGATAATATACCAAACCTTAGGGTCACTGCTTCTGAAATATCAAAACAATAACAAAAACGATGTCCTTCATTACAGAACATGAGTCCTAGAAAGGCTGCCTCTAATATTGACTTTTATGTCACTCCAGCAGTTTCCGTCAGTCAACAAAATCCAGCTTGCCATCTCCCAACAAGTTAATTAGTGTCAGTAATTCATATCAGGTATCAGAGAACTAAATATTTTTCCATAGGCCACTATTATAACATTTAAGCGAAATAAATATGGTCTCACCACTTTAATTTGGGCATTCAAATATCTTTGTCAATTATAGCCCTTCAGACAACATTTTTCTCCCCTGAAAACAGGGGAGGGGGAAAGGGGGGGGGGGGGGCATGCAACAAATAAGAGAGAAAAAATTGACCTGAATGGAAGTACCAGTGATGTGCACATTTCAGGGAATTGCCAACAAAAACACGAAAAAGGTAATTATATTTTTAGGTCCAAAAGTCATCAAATCGCCCCCTCGTTTATCAGGAATATTCAACAATTATGCAAGATGTCAATAGGATGTTTCAAACGTTTATTGAAACAACATATTTTCTCAGGGCTGTTTATTTTAAGATATTGCATCATTTCCGAGTGCAACATTTCAAGATAGGTAATTCTAAATCAAGTATTTTGTTCAGCGATACCAACAACAATGACTAGCTAGGTTGATCCAGAATTAACTCTTCTAATTTTACCAGCATTAAATAATGGCATTCTTTTATTCAGCTAATGATTAAATTGTTGTAAAATAATTATGTGGTCCAGTGGTTGGGTGTATATAACTTTTCTAGCCTTTTCCGTTCTTCCAGAAAAGCCATGGTGTGATGATAAAACTTTTAGAGAAAGGCTGTGCACTTAATACCTGTACTCTAGCTAAAGTTCATCTTTCAATCCTATATGTAGCTCAGCCTGATATCGAACAAACAATAGGTCATAAAGTATGCTGAAGACATTGATGATTGCATCTCTCTCTCTTTCATTTCAGATGCTGCAATCGATACAAAGAAGTCACATGATACATCATAACCATCATAACAAAAAAAGAAGACCACTCCTCATGGATGGTTCCAACAATGTGAACAGTAAGTGGCAGACTATACTTGCCTGAAGATATAACAAACTACCAGAAGACATCATAACAGAAAAAGAAGACCACTCCTCATGGATGGCTCTAACAAAGCGAGCGGTAAGTGGCAGACTATACTTACTTCAACACACAACAAACTACCAGAAGACCTGAAAGACAGGAGAAAAAAAAACTTCAACAGAATCGGAAGACCACATCTGACATTAGAACATGATGCAACCAACCACAGACCAGCAGACAGCATTGTTGCGAAGTTCAATGTTACATCGATCGACATAGCACACGAACAGATGAACCTGATGCAGACTTTACTGCTCATCGATGGCTCCAACAATACGAACAGTAAGTGGCACATTATACATGCCTGAAAACTCAACAAACCACCAGAAGACCTACATGACAGGTAACAAAACCTTAAAAACATACATTTTATTTAAGCAGTGCATGTTTTTTTTTCTTTTTCAGGATGTTTATTTGTAGCAGAATCCTCAGACGGAGAATAAAGAATTCCTATAACATAGTATTATCATCACCGATGCACTTTGCAAACTGGAAATGTAACTCCAAAATGAGACAATTTTGACCATATTTGAAGCAATCAACTGCGAAAATGAGGTGAATATATTTAAGTGATATTTTGAAACTTTGACGGTGTGCTGTTTTCTCCAGAAGGGTCATACTGAGTCATACTGAGAGATATATCTTTGTCAAGTATAACCCGTCAAGTATAGCCCTTCAGGCAACTTTTTCTGCCCTGAAAACAGTGGAGGAGGAAGGTGGGAGTGGGGGCATCATGCAACAAACAAGAGAGAAATACTGACCTGAAGAGAAGTTCCAGTGATGTGCACATATTTTCCTGGGAATTCACAACAAAAATACGAAATAGTAAATTTATGTTTTAGGTCCAAAAGTCATCAAATCACCCTCTCGTTTATCAGGAATGTTCAACAATTATGCAAGATGACAATAGAATGTTTCAAACGTTTATTGAGACAATATACTTTCCCACGGCTGTTTATTTTAAGAGACTGCATCATTTCCGAGTGCAACATTTCAAGATAGGTAATTCTAAATCAAGTATTTAGTTCAGGGATACCAACAACAACGACTAGCTAGGTAGGTCCAGAATTAACTCTTCTCATTTTACCCGCATTAAATAATGGCATTCTTTTATTCAGCTAATGAATAAAATGTTATAAAATAATCAAGTGGCCCAGTGGTTGGGTGTATTTAACTTTTCTAGCCTTTTCCGTTCTTCCAGAACAGCCATGGTGTGGTGATAAAACTTTTAGAGAAAGGCTGTGCACTTAATACCTGTACTCTAGCTAATGTTCATTTTTCAGTCATATATGTAGCTCAGCCTGGTATCAAACAAACAATAGGTCATAAATTATGCTGAAGACATTGATGATTGCATCTCTCTCTCTTTCATTTCAGATGCTGCAATCGATACAAAGAAGTCACAATATACATCATAACCATCATAACAGAAAAAGAAGACCACTCCTCATGGATGGCTCCAACAATGTGAACAGTAAGTGGCAGACTATACTTGCCTGAAGACACAACAAACTGCCAGAAGACCTGAAGGATAGGAGAAAAAAAAGTTCAACAGAAACGGAAGACCACATCTACCATTAGAACATGATGCAGCCAACCATAGACCAGCAGACAGCATTGTTGTGAAGTCCAATGTTACATCGACATAACGCACGAACAGATGGACCTGATGCAGACATTACTGCTCATCGATGGCTCCAACAATACGAACAGTAAGTGGCAGACTATACTTGCCTGAAAACTCAACAAACCACCAGAACACCTACATGACAGAGGTAACAAAACCTTAAAAAGATACATTTTGTTAACCAATATATGTTTTTTTCTCTTTTTCAGAATGTTTATTTGTTGCAGAATCCTCAGACGGAGAATAAAGAATTACTATAACACAGTACTATCACCACCGATGCACTTTGGAAATTGGAAATTTAACTCCAAAATGAGACAATTTTGACCTTATTTGAAGCAATCAACTCCGAAAATCAGGTGAATATATTTAAGTGATATTTTGAAATTTTGACGGTGTGCCATTTAATCCAGGAAGGGTCATCCTGAGAGCTATATCTTTATCAAGTATAGCCCATCAAGTATAGCCCTTCAGACAACTTTGTCTGCCCTGAAAACAGGGGAGTGGGGAATTGGGAGGGGGGGGGGGGGGCATCATGCAAAAAACAAAAAAGAATTATTGACCTGAAGGGAAGTTTCCAGCAACCGCGTTGTGTCCTTGGGCAAGACACTTCACCCCATTGCCCACGTGGGGGGCACGGTGACATTGTGTACTACGGCGTACTGCACATCAATGGTGTACTTGTCTTCAACCAATGGTAACTCTGTTTGTGTGGAGTTAGTATGTTGGGGAGCTGAGAGTTGCTCGCCATTGCTCGGTGGTTCTCTGTGGGTGCTCCGGCTTCCTCCACCCGTAAAACTGTCAAGGTCATGATTAGCCATTGTGCAGAAATATGTGACCTTAAACCCCAATAAATAATTAAATAAATAAATAAATAAATATGAAGGGAAGTTCCAGTGATATGCACATATTTTTCAGGGAATAAACAACAAAAACATAAAATAGTAAATTGTATTTTTTAGGTTCACAAGTCATCAAATCACCCCCTCTTTTATCAGGAATATTCAACAATTATGCAAGATGTCAATAGAATGTTTCAAACGTTTATTGAAACAATATTTTTTCCCAGGGCTGTTTATTTTAAGAGACTGCATCATTTCCGAGTGCAACATTTCAAGATAGGTAATTCTAAATGATGTATTTTGTTCAGCGATACCAACAACAACTAGCTTGGTTGATCCAGAATTAACTCTTCTTATTTTACCCGCATTAAATAATGGCATTCTTTTATTCAGCTAATGAATAAAATGTTATAAAATAATTAGATGGCACAGTGGTTGGGTGTATTTAACTTTTCTAGCCTTTTCCGTTCTTCCAGAAAAGCCATGGTGTGATGATAACACTTTTAGAGAAAGGCTGTGCACTTATTACCTGTTCTCTAGCTAAAGTTCATCTTTCTGTCCTATATGTAGCTCAACCTGATATCGAACAAACAATAGGCCATAAAGTATGTTGAAGCCATTTTTTCTTTCATTTCAGATGCTTCAATCGATACAAAGAAGTCACAATATACATCATAACCATCAGAACAGAAAACAGTCCACTCCTCGTGGATGTCTCCAACAATGCAAACAATAAGTGGCAGACTATACTTGCCTGAATACTCAACAAACCACCAGAAAACCTGAAAGACAGGGAAAAAAACATTAACGGAAAGAGAAGACCACATCTGCCATTAGAACATGATGCAACCAACCACAGACCAGCAGGCACAGTTGTTGCGAAGTTGTTACATGAACATAACGCCGAACATATAGACCTGATTCAGACTTAACTGCCCATGGATAGCTCCAACAATACGAACAGTAAGTGGCAGACTATACTTGTCTGAGAACTCAACAAACCACCAGAAGACCTACATGGCAGGTAACAAAACCTTAAAATCATACATTTTTTAACTAATATATGTTGCTCTTTTACAGAATGTTCATTTGTTACAGAACCCTCAGTCGGAGAATAAAGAATTCCTATAACAGTACTATCACCACCGTTGCACTTTGAAAATTGGAAATTTAACCCCAAAATGAGACAATTTTGACCATATTTCAAGCAATCAACTGTGTAAATCAGGTGAATATATTTAAGTGATATTTTAAAATATTGACTGTGTGCCATTTTCTTCAGGAAAGGTCATACTGAGAGCTTCAAGAAGCTGTATACATTATGTGGACTGTGAATTGGGGAGGTTATATTAGTACAAAATGTCCTAGGCCCTGTTAATGAGAAGCTGTGCATTTCTTGAGAAACCGATGTATTTACATAAATGGTTATTTTTACTTCTTATGTAGACAGCAGTAATTGCTTTCATTGCAATCTCCATCTCAACAACAGTATAAGTGGGAATACTTTGCTGTATAACTAAAAGAATTATTAAAACAAGTTTTTCCTCTCTCTCAGTGGTACCCTGTACACATGTAATTTCTTGGAAAGTTCTCCTCTAGAGGAATTTATGTTCATTAATGGAATTATCAAGAGAATTATGAAGGGTAATGTTGTCTTTTACATACTTTTGTTTGACAATGTTAACTCTTATACTTATATGAAAGAACCTTCCTAAGAGTGTTCCAGGGAAATGTGGCAGAGACTGATTTGCTAAGCTGAGATAATTTGGGCCTGAATATTCTTAATTGTTTCATTTGTACAGCTTCTTTCAAATGGCATATACTTTATATGCAAGCCTCTTGCACCAGGACAGGAACTGACATGGATCTCTTCTTACCCTTTATCAAGCATAATTTATGCTATGCAGGAAAATGGTATGAGAGTTTTACAGAAATCTTTCTTTTATGATTGCATTATATTATCATTGATTGATTCAGCCACTGACACTTGACCAAATGGCTATCACAGCGTTCAGCTAATCAACAGTGTCATTTTGAATTATTGACACTAATCAACCTGTCAGGCATGCGGTGAACTCAATATTGTTTACTGACAGAGACAGCTGTCATGAAGCATATTTGACTACAAATTTCCAACAACATGCTACGGCTGTTGTTTAGGACTAAATATTTACTAAAAATAGAAACTGACTACAATCTCTACAATTATAACTGCATAAACCTAATTGAAACATGAGATATTTTTACAATTTGATAATATACCAAACCTTAGGGTCACTGCTTCTGAAATATCAAAACAATAACAAAAACGATGTCCTTCATTATAGAACATGAGTCCTAGAAAAACTGCCTCTAATATTGACTTTTATGTCACTCCAGCAGTTTCCGTCAGTCAACAAAATCCAGCTTGCCATCTCCTGACAAGTTAATTAATGTCAGTAATTCATATCAGGTATCACAGAACTAAATATTTTTCCATAGGCCAATATTATAACATTTAAGCGAAATAAATATGGTCTCACCACTTTAATTTTGGCATTCAAATATCTTTGTCAAGTATAGCCTTCAGACAACTTTTTTCTCCCCTGAAAACAGGGGAGGGGGAAAGGGGGGGGGGGGGGGGGGCATGCAACAAATAAGAGAGAAAAAACCTGCCCTGAATGGAAGTACCAGTGATGTGCACATTTCAGGGAATTACCAACAAAAACTCGAAAAAGGTAATTATATTTTTAGCAACAATTATGCAAGATGTCAATAGAATGTTTCAAACGTTTATTGAAACAACATATTTTCCCAGGGCTGTTTATTTTAAGATATTGCATCATTTCCGAGTGCAACATTTCAAGATAGGTAATTCTAAATGAAGTATTTTGTTCAGCGATACCAACAACAACGACTAGCTAGGTTGATCCAGAATTAACTCTTCTCATTTTACCAGCATTAAATAATGGCATTCTTTTATTCAGCTAATGATTAAATTGTTATAAAATAATTATGTGGTCCAGTGATTGGGTGTACATAACTTTTCTAGCCTTTTTCCGTTCTTCCAGAAAAGTCATGGTGTGATGATAAAACTTTTAGAGGAAGGCTGCGCACTTAATACCTGTACTCTAGCTAAAGTTCATCATTTAGTCCTATATGTAGCTCAGCCTGATATCGAACAAACAATAGGTCATAAATTATGCTGAAGACATTGATGATTGCATCTCTCTCTCTTTCATTTCAGATGCTGCAATCGATACAAAGAAGTCACACGATACATCATAACCATCATAACAGAAAAAGAAGACCACTCCTCATGGATGGTTCCAACAATGTGAACAGTAAGTGGCAGACTATACTTGCCTGAAGATACAACAAACTACCAGAAGACATGAAAGACATGAGAAAAAAACTTCAACAGAAACGGAAGACCAAATCTGCCATTAGAACATAATGCAACCAACCACAGACCAGCAGACAGCATTGTTGCGAAGTCCAATGTTACATCGACATAATGCACGAACAGATGGACCTGATGCAGACATTACTGCTCATCGATTGCTCCAACAATATGAACAGTAAGTGGCAGACTATACTTGCCTGAAAACTCAACAAACCATCAGAACACCTACATGACAGATAACAAAACCTTAAAAAGATACATTTTGCTAACCAATACATGTTTTTTCTCTTTTTCAGAATGTTTCTTTGTTGCAGAATCCTCAGACGGAGAATAAAGAATTCCAATAACATAGTACTATCACCACCGACGCACTTTGGAAATTGGAAATTTAACTCCAAAATGAGACAATTTTGACCATATTTGAAGCAATCAACGGCGAAAATGAGGTGAATATATTTAAATGATATTTTGAAATTATGAAGGTGCGCCGTTTAATCAAGGAAGGGTCATACTGAGTGATACTGAGAGCTATATCTTTCTCAAGTATAGCCCGTCAAGTATAGCCCTTCAGACAACTTTTGCTGCCCTGAAAACAGGGAAGGGGGAAGGGGGAAGGGGGGGGGGGCGTCATGCAACAAACAAAAGAGAAAAATTAACCTGAAGGGAAGTTCCAGTGATGTACACCTATTTTTTAGGGAATTAACAACAAAAATACGAAATAGTAAATTGTATTTTTTAGGTCCAAAACTCATCAAATCACCCTCTCTTTTATCAGGAATTTTCAACAATTATGCAAGATGTCAATAGAATGTTTCAAACGTTTATTGAAACAATATATTTTCCCAGGGCTATTTATTTTAAGAGATTGCATCATTTCCGAGTGCAAAATTTCAAAATTGGTAATTCTAAATCAAGTATTTAGTTCAGCGGTACCAACAACAACGACTAGCTAGGTTGATCCAGAATTAACTCTTCTCATTTCACCCGCATTAATTAATGACATTCTTTTATTCAGCTAATGAATAAATTGTTATAAAATAAATATGTGGCCCAGTGGTTGGGTGTATTTCACTGTTCTAGCCTTTTCCGTTCTTCCAGAAAAGCCATGGTGTGATGATATAACTTTTCGGAAAAGACTGTGCACTTAATACCTGCACTGTATCTAAAGTTCATCTTTCAGTCCAATATATCGCTCAGCCTGATATCGAACAAACAATAGGTCATAAATTATGCTGAAGACATTGATGATTGCATCTCTCTCTCTTTCATTTCAGATGCTGCAATCGGTACAAAGAATTCACAATATAAATCATAACCACCATAACAGAAAAAGAAGACCACTCCTCATGGATGGCTCCAAAAATGCGAACGGTAAGTGCCAGACTATACTTGCCGGAACACACAACAAACTACCGAAAGACCTGAAAGACAGGAGAAAATAAAACTTCAACAGAATCGGAAGACCACATCTGCCATTAGAACATGATGCAACCAACCACAGACCAGCAGACAGCATTGTTGTGAAGTCCAATGTTACATAGACATAACGCACGAACAGATGGACCTGATGCAGACATTACTACTCATCGATGGCTCCAACAATATGAACAGTAAGTGGCAGACTATACTTGCCTGAAAACTCAACAAACCACCAAAACACCTACATGACAGAGGTAACAAAACCTTAAAAAGATACATTTTGTTAACCAGTACATGTTTTTTTTCTTTTTTAGGATGTTTATTTGTAGCAGAAAACTCAGATGGAGAACAAAGAATTCCTATAACATAGTACTATCACCACCGATGCACTTTGGAAATTGGAAATTTAACTCCAAAATGAGAAAATTTTGACCATATTTGAAGCAAACAAGTGCGAAAATCAGGTGAATATATTTAAGTGATATTTTGAAATTTTGATGATGTGCCGTTTAATCCAGGAAGGATCATACTGGGTCATACTGAGACCTATATCTTTCTCACGGATAGCCCGTCGAGTATTGACCTTCAGACAACTTTTTCTGCGATGAAAACAGGGGAGAGAGGAAGGGGAAGGGTGGGGGGGGGGGGCGTCATTCAAGAGAGAAAACTTGACCTGAAGGGAAGTTCCTGTGATGTGCACATATTTTTCAGGGAATTAACAACGAAAATACGAAATAGTAAATTGGATTTTTTAGGTCCAAAAGTCATCAAATCACCCCCTCTTTTATCAGTAATATTCAACAATTATGCAAGATGTCAATAGAATGTTTCAAACGTTTATTGAAACAATATATTTTCCCATGGATGTTCATTTTAAGAGATTGCATCATTTCTGAGTGCAACATTTCAAGATAAGTAATTCTAAATCAAGTATTTAGTTCAGCGATACCAATAACAAAGACTAGCTAGGTTGATCCAGAATTAACTCGTCTCATTTTACCAGCATTAAATAATGGCATTCTTTTATTCAGCTAAAGAATAAATTGTTACAAAAAATAATAATGTGGCCCAGCGGTTGGGTGTATTTCAGTTTTCTAGCCTTTTCCGTTCTTCCGGAAAAGCCATGGTGTGATGATAAAACTTTTAGAGAAAGGCTGTGCACTTAATACCTGTACTCTAGCTAAAGTTCATCTTTCAGTCCTATATGTAGCTCAGCCTGATATCGAACAAACAATAGGTTATAAATTATGCTGAAGACATTGATGATTGCATCTCTCTCTCCTTCATTTCAGATGCTGCAATCGATACAAAGAAGTCACAATATGTATCATAACCATCATAACAGAAAAAAAAAGACCACTCGTCATGGATGGCTCCAACAATGCGAACAGTAAGTGGCATGCTATACTTGCCTGAAAACTCAACAAACCAGAAGAAGACCTACTTGAAAGGTAATAAAATCTTAAAAACATACATTTTTTTTAACCAATACATGTTTTTTTTTCTTTTTCAGAATTGGAAATTTAACTCCAAAATGAGGCAATCTTGACGATATTTGAAGCAATCAACTGCGAAAATCAGGTGAATATATTTAAGTGATATTTTGAAATTTTGAGGGTGTACCGTTTATTCCAGGAAGATTCATACTGTGTCATACTGAGAGCTGTATCTTTGTCAAGTATAGCCCATCAAGTATAGCTGTTCAGACAACTTTTTCTGCCCTGAAAACAGGAGAGGGGGAAGGGGGAAGGTGGGGGGGCGTCATTCAACAAACAAGTGAGAAAAATTGATCTGAAGGAAAGTTCCAGTGATGTGCACATATTTTTCAGGGAATTAACAACAAAAATACGAAATAGTAAATTGTATTTTTTAGGTCCAAAAGTCATCAAATCACCCCCTCTTTTATAAGGAATATTCAACAATTTTGCAAATTGTCAATAGAATGTTTAAAACATTTATTAAAAAAATATATTTTCACAGGGCTGTCTATTGTAAGAGATTGCATCATTTCCGAGTGCAACATTTCAAGATAAGTAATTCTAAATCAAGTATTTAGTTCAGGGATACCAACAACAACGACTAGCTAGGTTCATCCAGATTTAACTCTTCTCATTTTACCAGCATTAAATAATGGCATTCTTTTATTCAGGTAATGAATAAATTGTTATAAAATAATTATGTCGCCTGGTGGTTTGGTGTAATTAACTTTTCAGGCTTTTCTGTTCTTCCGGAGAAGCCATGCTGTGATGATAAAACTTTTTGAGAAAGGCTGTGCACTCAATACCTGTACTCTAGCTAAAGTTCATCTTTCAGTCCTATATGTAGCTCAGCCTGATATCGAACAAACAATAGGTCATAAATTATGCTGAAAACATTGATGATTGCATCTCTCTCTCTTTCATTTTAGATGCTGCAATCGATACAAAGAAGTCACAATATACATCATAACCATCATAACAGAAAAAGATGACTCCTCATGAATGGCTCCAACAATGCGAATAGAAAATGGCATTCTATACTTGCCTGACAACTCAACAAACCACAAGAAGACCTAAATGAAAGGTAATAACATCTTAAAAACATACATTTTCTTCAACCAATACATGTTTTTTTTCTTTTTCAGAATGTTTATTTGTTGCAGAATCCTCAGACGGAGAATAAAGAATTCCTATAACATAGTACTCTCACCACTGATGCACTTTGGAAATTGGAAATTTAACTCCAAAATGAGAAAATGTTGACCATATTAGAAGCAAACAACTGCAAAAAAATTTTGACGGTGTGCCGTTTAATCCAGGAAGGTTCACACTGAGTCATACTGAGAGCTATATCTTTCTCAAGGATAGCCCGTCAAGTATAGCCCTTCAGACAACTTTTTCTGCCCTGAAAACAGGAGAGGGGGAAGGGGGGGGGGGGGCGTCATGCAACAAACAAGAGAGAAAAAATGATCTGAAGGGAAGTTCCAGTGATGTGCACATATTTTTCAGAGAATTAACAACAAATATACGAAATAGTAAATTGTATTTTTTGGGTCCAAAAGTCATCAAATCACCCCCTCTTTTATCAGGAATATTCAACAATTATGCAAATTGTCAATAGGATGTTTAAACCGTTTATTGAAACAATATATTTTCACAGGGCTGTTTATTTTAAGAGATTGCATCATTTCCGAGTGCAACATTTCAAGATAAGTAATTCTAAATCAAGTATTTAGTTCAGCGATACCAACAACAAAGACTAGCTAGGTTGATCCAGAATTAACTTTTCTCATTTTACCAGCATTAAATAATGGCATTCTTTTATTCAGCTAATGAATAAATTGTTATGAAATAATCATGTGGCCCAGCGGTTGGGTGTATTTCAGTTTTCTAGCCTTTTCCGTTCTTCCGGAAAAGCCATGGTGTGATGATGAAACTTTTAGAGAAAGGCTGTGCACTTAATACCTGTACTCTAGCTAAAGTTCATCTTTCAGTCCTATATGTAGCTCAGCCTGATATCGAACAAACAATAGGTCATAAATTATGCTGAAGACGTTGATGATTGCATCTCTCTCTCCTTCATTTCAGATGCTGCAATCGATACAAAGAAGTCACAAAATACATCGTAAACATCATAACAGAAAAAGATGACTCCTCATGAATGGCTCCAACAATGCGAACAGTAAGTGGCAAACTACACTTGCCTGAAAACTCAACAAACCACCAGAAGATCTACATGACAGGTAACAAAACCTTAAAAAAATACATTTTTTAACTGGTATATGTTTTTTTTTCTTTTTCAGAATGTTTATTTGTTGCAGAATCCTCAGATGGAGAATAAAGAATTCCTATAACATAGTACTATCACCAACGATGCACTTTGGAAATTGGAAATTTATCTCCAAAATGAGAAAATTTTGACCATATTTGAAGCAAACAACTGCGAAAATCAGGTGAATATATTTAAGTGATATTTTTAAATTTTGATGGTGTGCCGTTTAATCCTGAAGGATTATACTGAGTCATACTGAGAGCTATATCTTTCTCAAGTATAGCCCGTCGAGTATAGCCCTTCAGACAACTTTTTCTGCGATGAAAACAGGGGAGTGGGGGGGGGGGGGGCGTCATGCAACAAACAAGAGAGAAAAATTGACCTGAAGGGAAGTTCCCGTGATGTGCACATATTTTTCATGGAATTAACAAAAATGCGAAATAGTAAATTGTATTTTTTAGGTCCAAAAGTCGTCAAATCACCCCCTCTTCTATCAGGAATATTCAACGGTTATGCAAGATGTCAATAGAATGTTTCAAACGTTTATCGAAACAATATATTTTCCCAGGGCTGTTTATTTTAAGAGATTGCAACATTTCCGAGTGCAACATTTCGAGATAGGTAATTCTGAATCAAGCATTTAGTTCAACGATACCAACAACGACTAGCTAGGTTGAACCAGAATTAACTCTTCTCATTTTACCAGCATTAAAAAATGGCATACTTTTATTCAGCTAATGAATAAATTGTTAAAAAATAATTATGTGGCCCGGTGGTTGTGTGTATTTAAGTTTTCTGGCCTTTCCTGTACTTCAAGAAAAGCCATGGTGTGATGATAAAACCTTCAGAGAAAGGCTGTGCACTTAATACCTCTACTCTAGCTAAAGTTCATCTTTTAGTCCTATATGTAGCTCAGCCTGATATCGAACAAACAATAGGTCATAAATTATGCTGAAGACATTGATGACTGCATTTCTCTCTGTTTCATTTCAGATGCTGCAATCCATACAAAGAAGTCACAATATACATCATAACCATCATAACAGAAAAAGAAGTCGACTCCTCATGGATGGCTCCAACAAAGCGAACAGTAAGTGGCATACAATACTTGCCTGAAAACTCAACAAACCACAAGAAGACCTAAATGAAAGGTAATAAAATCTTAAAAACATACATATTCTTTAACCAATACATGTTTTTTTTCTTTTTCAGAATGTTTATTTGTTACAGAATCCTCAGACGGAGAATAAAGAATTCCTATAACATAGTACTATCACCACTGATGCACTTTGGAAATTGGAAATTTAACTCCAAAATGAGAAAATGTTGACCATATTTGAAGCAAACAACTGCAAAAATCAGGTGAATATATTTAAGTGATATTTTGAAATTTTGACGGTGTGCCGTTTAATCCAGGAAGGTTCACACTGAGTCATACTGAGAGCTATATCTTTCTCAGGGATAGCCCGTCAAGTATAGCCCTTCAGACAACTTTTTCTGCCCTGAAAAAGGAGAGGGGGAAGGGGGGGGGGGGCGTCATGCAACAAACAAGAGAGAAAAAATGATCTGAAGGGAAGTTCCAGTGATGTGCCCATATTTTTCAGAGAATTAACATCAAAAATACGAAATAGTAAATTGTATTTTTTGGGTCCAAAAGTCATCAAATCACCCCCTCTTTTATCAGGAATATTCAACAATTATGCAAATTGTCAATAGGATGTTTAAACCGTTTATTGAAACAATATATTTTCACAGGGCTGTTTATTTTAAGAGATTGCATCATTTCCGGGTGCAACATTTCAAGATAGGTAATACTAAATCAAGTTTTTAGTTTAGCGATACCAAAAACAATGACTAGCTAGGTTGATCCAGAATTGACTCTTCTCATTTTACCAGCATTAAATAATGGCATTCTTTTATTCAACTAATGAATAAATTGTTATAAAATAATTAAGTGGCACAGTGGTTCGGTGTATTTAACTTTTCTATCCTTTTGTGTTCTTCCAGAGAAGCCATGGTGTGATGGTAACACTTTTAGAGGAAGGTTGTGCACTGAATACCTGTTCTCCAGCTAAAGTTCATCTTTCAGTCCTATATGTAGCTCAGCCTGATATCGAACAAACAATAGGTCATAAATTATGCTGAAGACATTGATGATTGCATCTCTCTCTCTTTCATTTTAGATGCTGCAATCGATACAAAGAAGTCACAATATACATCGTAACCATCATAACAGAAAAAGATGACTCCTCATGAATGGCTCCAACAATGCGAACAGTAAGTGGCATTCTATACTTGCCTGACAACTCAACAAACCTCCAGAAGACCTACATGACAGGTAACAAAACCTTAAAAACGTACATTTTTTTACCCAATACATGTTTTCTTTCTTTTTCAGAATGTTTATTTGTTGCAGAATCCTCAGACGGAGAATAAAGAATTTCTATAACATAGCACAATCGCCACCGATGCACTTTGGAAATTAGAATTTTAACTCCAAAATGAGGCAGTTTTGACCATATTTGAAGCGATCAACTGCGAAAATCAGGTGAATATATTTAAGTGATATTTTGAAATTTTGACAGTGTGCTGTTTAATCCAGGAAGGTTCATACTGAGTCATACTGAGAGCTATATCTTTCTCAAGTATAGCCTGACAAGTGTAGCCCTTCAGACAACTTTTTCTGCCCCGAAAACAGGGGAGGGGAAAGGGTGGGCGTCATGCAACAAACAAGAGAGAAAAATTGACCTGAAGGGAAGTTCCTGTGATGTGCACATATTTTTTAGGGAATTAACAACAAAAATACGAAATAGTAAATTGTATTTTTTAGGTCCAAAAGTCATCAAATCACCCCCTCTTTTATCAGTAATATTCAACAATTATGCAAGATGTCAATAGAATGTTTCAAACGTTTATTGAAACAATATATTTTCCCATGGCTGTTTATTTTAAGAGATTCCATCATATCCGAGTGCAACATTTCAAGATAAGTAATTCTGAATCAAGTATTTAGTTCAGCGATACCAACAACAAAGACTAGCTAGGTTGATCCAGAATTAACTCTTCTCATTTTACCAGCATTAAATAATGGCATTCTTTTATTCAGCTAATGAATAAATTGTTATAAAATAATTATGTGGCCCAGTGGTTGGATGTATTTCAGTTTTCTAGCCTTTTCTGTTCTTCCGGAAAAGCCATGCTGTGATGATAAAACTTTTAGAGAAAGGCTGTGCACTTAATACCTGTACTCTAGCTAAAGTTCATCTTTCAGTCCTATATGTAGCTCAGCCTGATATCGAACAAACAATAGGTCATAAATTATGCTGAAGACATTGATGATTGCATCTCTCTCTGTTTCATTTTAGATGCTGCAATCCATACAAAGAAGTCACAATATACATCATAACCATCATAACAGAAAAAGAAGGCGACTCCTCATGGATTGCTCCAACAAAGCGAACAGCAAGTGGCATGCTATACTTGCCTGAAAACTCAACAAACCACAAGAAGACCTACATGAAAGGTAATAAAATCTTAAAAACATACATTTTTTTTTAACCAATACATGTTTTTTTTTCTTTTTCAGAATGTTTATTTGTTGCAGAATCCTCCGACGGAGAATAAAGAATTCCTATAACATAGTACTATCACCACTGATGCGCTTTGGAAATTGGAAATTCAACTCCAAAATGAGGCAATTTTGACCATATTTGAAGCAATCAACTGCGAAAATCAGGTGAATATATTTAAGTGATATTTTGAAATTTTGACGGTGTACCGTTTAATCCAGGAAGATTCATACTGTGTCATACTGAGAGCTGTATCTTTGTCAAGTATAGCCCATCAAGTATAGCCCTTCAGACAACTTTTTCTGCCCTGAAAACAGGAGAGGGGGAAGGGAAAAGGGGGGGGGGTGGGGCGTCATGCAACAAACAAGAGAGAAAAAATGATCTGAAGGGAAGTTCCAGTGATGTGCACATATTTTTCAGAGAATTAACAACAAAAATACGAAATAGTAAATTGTATTTTTTGGGTCCAAAAGTCATCAGATCACCCCCTCTTTTATCAGGAATATTCAACAATTATGCAAATTGTCAATAGGATGTTTAATCCGTTTATTGAAACAATATATTTTCACAGGTCTGTTTATTTTAAGAGATTGCATCATTTCCGAGAGCAACATTTCAAGATAGGTAATACTAAATCAAGTTTTTAGTTTGGCGATACCCAAAACAATGACTAGCTAGGTTGATCCAGAATTGACTCTTCTCATTTTACCAGCATTAAATAATGGCATTCTTTTATTCAACTAATGAATAAATTGTTATAAAATAATTAAGTGGCCCGGTGGTTCGGTGTATTTAACTTTTCTAGCCTTTTGTGTTCTTCCAGAGAAGCCATGGTGTGATGGTAACACTTTTAGAGGAAGGTTGTGCACTGAATACCTGTTCTCTAGCTAAAGTTCATCTTTCAGTCCTATATGTAGCTCAGCCTGATATCGAACAAACAATAGGTCATAAATTATGCTGAAGACATTGATGATTGCATCTCTCTCTCTTTCATTTTAGATGCTGCAATCGATACAAAGAAGTCACAATATACATCGTAACCATCATAACAGAAAAAGATGACTCCTCATGAATGGCTTCAACAATGCGAACAGTAAGTGGCATTCTATACTTGCCTGACAACTCAACAAACCACCAGAAAACCTACATGACAGGTAACAAAACCTTAAAAACATACATTTTTTTTACCCAATACATGTTTCTTTCTTTTTCAGAATGTTTATTTGTTGCAGAATCCGCAGACGGAGAATAAAGAATTTCTATAAAGTAGTACTATCACCACCGATGCACTTTGGAAATTAGAAATTTAACTCCAAAATGAGGCAATTTTGACCATATTTGAAGCAATCAACTGCGAAAATCAAGTGAATATATTTAAGTGATGTTTTCAAATTTTGAAGGTGTGCCATTTAATCCAGGAAGGTTCATACTGAGTCATAGTGAGAGCTATATCTTTCTCAGGTATAGCGCATCAAGCATAGCCCTTCAGACAATTTTTTCTGCCCTGAAAACAGGAGAGGGGAGGGGGGGGGGGGGGGCGTCATGCAACACAGAAGAGAGAAAAATTGACCTGAAGGGAAGTTCCTGTGATGTGCACATATTTTTCAGGGAATTGACAACGAAAATACGAAATATTAAATTGTATTTTTTAGGTCCAAAAGTCATCAAATCACCCCCTCTTTTATCAGAAATATTCAACAATTATGCAAGAGGTCAATAGAATGCTTCAAACGTTTATTGAAACAATATATTTTCCCATGGCTGTTTATTTTAAGAGATTGCATCATTTCCGAGTGCAACATTTCAAGATAAGTAATTCTAAATCAAGTATTTAGTTCAGCGATACCAACATAAAGACTAGCTAGGTTGATCCAGAATTAACTTTTCTCATTTTACCAGCATTAAATAATGGCATTCTTTTATTCAGCTAATGAATAAATTGTTATGAAATAATCATGTGGCCCAGCAGTTGGGTGTATTTCAGTTTTCTAGCCTTTTCCGTTCTTCCGGAAAAGCCATGGTGTGATGATAAAACTTTTAGAGAAAGGCTGTGCACTTAATACCTGTACTCTAGCTAAAGTTCATCTTTCAGTCCTATATGTAGCTCAGCCTGATATCGAACAAACAATAGGTCATAAATTATGCTGAAGACATTGATGATTGCATCTCTTTCTCCTTCATTTCAGATGCTGCAATCGATACAAAGAAGTCACAATATGTATCATAACCATCATAACAGAAAAAGAAGACCACTCCTCATGGATGGCTCCAACAATGCGAACAGTAAGTGGCAAACTACACTTACCTGAAAACTCAACAAACCACCAGAAGATCTACATGACAGGTAACAAAACCTTTAAAAAATACATTTTTTAACTGGTATATGTTTTTTTTTTCTTTTTCAGAATGTTTATTTGTTGCAGAATCCTCAGATGGAGAATAAAGAATTCCTCAAACATAGCACTATCACCACCGATGCACTTTGGAAATTGGAAATTTAACTCCAAAATGAGAAAATTTTGACCATATTTGAAGCAAACAACTGCGAAAATCAGGTGAATATATTTAAGTGATATTTTGAAATTTTGATGGTGTGCCGTTTAATCCTGAAGGATTATACTGAGTCATACTGAGAGCTATATCTTTCTCAAGTATAGCCCGTCGAGTATAGCCCTTCAGATAACTTTTTCTGCGATGAAAACAGGGGAGAGGGGAAGGGGGAGGTGGGGGGGGGGGGCGTCATGCAACAAACAAGAGAAAAATTGACCTGAAGGGAAGTTCCCGTGATGTGCACATATTTTTCATGGAATTAACAACAAAAATACGAAATAGTAAATTGTATTTTTTAGGTCCAAAAGTCGTCAAATCACCCCCTCTTCTATCAGGAATATTCAACGGTTATGCAAGATGTCAATAGAATGTTTCAAACGTTTATTGAAACAATATATTTTCCCAGGGCTGTTTATTTTAAGAGATTGCAACATTTCCGAGGGCAACATTTCGAGATAGGTAATTCTGAATCAAGCATTTAGTTCAACGATACCAACAACGACTAGCTAGGTTGAACCAGAATTAACTCTTCTCATTTTACCAGCATTAAATAATGGCATACTTTTATTCAGCTAATGAATTAATTGTTAAAAAATAATTATGTGGCCCGGTGGTTGTGTGTATTTAAGTTTTCTGGCCTTTCCTGTACTTCAAGAAAAGCCATGGTGTGATGATAAAACCTTCAGAGAAAGGCTGTGCACTTAATACCTGTTCTCTAGCTAAAGTTCATCTTTCAGTCCTATATGTAGCTCAGCCTGATATCGAACAAACAATAGGTCATAAATTATGCTGAAGACATTGATGATTGCATTTCTCTCTGTTTCATTTCAGATGCTGCAATCCATACAAAGAAGTCACAATATACATCATAACCATCATAACAGAAAAAGAAGTCGACTCCTCATGGATGGCTCCAACAAAGCGAACAGTAAGTGGCATACTAAACTTGCCTGAAAACTCAACAAACCACAAGAAGACCTAAATGAAAGGTAATAAAATCTTAAAAACATACATTTTCTTTAACCAATACATGTTTTTTTTCTTTTCCAGAATGTTTATTTGTTGCAGAATCCTCAGACGGAGAATAAAGAATTCCTATAACATAGTACTTTCACCACTGATGCACTTTGGAAATTGGAAATTTAACTCCAAAATGAGAAAATGTTGACCATATTTGAAGCAAACAACTGCAAAAATCAGGTGAATATATTTAAGTGATATTTTGAAATTTTGACGGTGTGCCGTTTAATCCAGGAAGGTTCACACTGAGTCATACTGAGAGCAATATCTTTCTCAAGGATAGCCTGTCAAGTATAGCCCTTCAGACAACTTTTTCTGCCCTGAAAACAGGAGAGGGGGAAGGGGGGGGCGTCATGCAACAAACAAGTGAGAAAAAATGATCTGAAGGGAAGTTCCAGTGATGTGCACATATTTTTCAGAGAATTAACAACAAAAATACGAAATAGTAAATTGTATTTTTTGGGTCCAAAAGTCATCAAATCACCCCCTCTTTTATCAGGAATATTCAACAATTATGCAAATTGTCAATAGGATGTTTAAACCGTTTATTGAAACAATATATTTTCACAGGGCTGTTTATTTTAGGAGATTGCATCATTTCCGAGTGCAACATTTCAAGATAGGTAATACTAAATCAAGTTTTTAGTTTAGCGATACCAAAAACAATGACTAGCTAGGTTGATCCAGAATTGACTCTTCTCATTTTACCAGCATTAAATAATGGCATTCTTTTATTCAACTAATGAATAAATTGTTATAAAATAATTAAGTGGCCCGGTGGTTCGGTGTATTTAACTTTTCTAGCCTTTTGTGTTCTTCCAGAGAAGCCATGGTGTGATGGTAACTCTTTTAGAGGAAGGTTGTGCACTGAATACCTGTTCTCTAGCTAAAGTTCATCTTTCAGTCCTATATGTAGCTCAGCCTGATATCGAACAAACAATAGGTCATAAATTATGCTGAAGACATTGATGATTGCATCTCTCTCTCTTTCGTTTTAGATGCTGCAATCGATACAAAGAAGTCACAATATACATCGTAACCATCATAACAGAAAAAGATGACTCCTCATGAATGGCTCCAACAATGCGAACAGTAAGTGGCATTCTATACTTGCCTGACAACTCAACAAACCGCCAGAAGACCTACATGACAGGTAACAAAACCTTAAAAACGTGCATTGTTTTACCCAATACATGTTTTCTTTCTTTTTCAGAATGTTTATTTGTTGCAGAATCCTCAGACGGAGAATAAAGAATTTCTATAACATAGCACTATCACCACCGATGCACTTTGGAAATTAGAATTTTAACTCCAAAATGAGGCAGTTTTGACCATATTTGAAGCGATCAACTGCGAAAATCAGGTGAATATATTTAAGTGATATTTTGAAATTTTGACAGTGTGCTGTTTAATCCAGGAAGGTTCATACTGAGTCACACTGAGAGCTATATCTTTCTCAAGTATAGCCTGACAAGTGTAGCCCTTCAGACAACTTTTTCTGCCCTGAAAACAGGGGAGGGGGAAGGGTGGGCGTCATGCAACAAACAAGAGAGAAAAATTGACCTGAAGAGAAGTTCCTGTGATGTGCACATATTTTTCAGGGAATTAACAACAAAAATACGAAATAGTAAATTGTATTTTTTAGGTCCAAAAGTCATCAAATCACCCCCTCTTTTATCAGTAATATTCAACAATTATGCAAGATGTCAATAGAATGTTTCAAACGTTTATTGAAACAATATATTTTCCCATGGCTGTTTATTTTAAGAGATTCCATCATATCCGAGTGCAACATTTCAAGATAAGTAATTCTGAATCAAGTATTTAGTTCAGCGATACCAACAACAAAGACTAGCTAGGTTGATCCAGAATTAACTCTTCTCATTTTACCAGCATTAAATAATGGCATTCTTTTATTCAGCTAATGAATAAATTGTTGTAAAATAATTATGTGGCCCAGTGGTTGGATGTATTTCAGTTTTTGAGCCTTTTCTGTTCTTCCGGAAAAGCCATGCTGTGATGATAAAACTTTTAGAGAAAGGCTGTGCACTTAATACCTGTACTCTAGCTAAAGTTCATCTTTCAGTCCTATATGTAGCTCAGCCTGATATCGAACAAACAATAGGTCATAAATTATGCTGAAGACATTGATGATTGCATCTCTCTCTGTTTCATTTCAGATGCTGCAATCCATACAAAGAAGTCACAATATACATCATAACCATCATAACAGAAAAAGAAGGCGACTCCTCATGGATTGCTCCAACAAAGCGAACAGCAAGTGGAATGCTATACTTGCCTGAAAACTCAACAAACCACAAGAAGACCTACATGAAAGGTAATAAAATCTTAAAAACATACATTTTTTTTTAACCAATACATGTTTTTTTTTTCTTTTTCAGAATGTTTATTTGTTGCAGAATCCTCCGACGGAGAATAAAGAATTCCTATAACATAGTACTATCACCACTGATGCACTTTGGAAATTGGAAATTTTACTCCAAAATGAGGCAATTTTGACCATATTTGAAGCAATCAACTGCGAAAATCAGGTGAATATATTTAAGTGATATTTTGAAATTTTGACGGTGTACCGTTTAATCCAGGAAGATTCATACTGTGTCATACTGAGAGCTGTATCTTTGTCAAGTATAGCCCATCAAGTATAGCCCTTCAGACAACTTTTTCTGCCCTGAAAACAGGAGAGGGGGAAGGGGAAAGGGGGGGGGGGCGTCATGCAACAAACAAGAGAGAAAAATTGATCTGAAGGGAAGTTACAGTGATGTGCACATCTTTTACAGGGAATTAACAACAAAAATACGAAATAGTAAATTGTATTTTTTAGGTCCAAAAGTCATCAAATCACACCCTCTTTTATCAGGAATATTCAACAATTATGCAAATTGTCAATAGGATGTTTCAACCGTTTATTGAAACAATATATTTTCACAGGTCTGTTTATTTTAGGAGATTGCATCATTTCCGAGTGCAATATTTCAAGATAGGTAATACAAAATCAAGTATTTAGTTTAGCGATACCAACAACAACGACTGGCTAGGTTGATCCAGAATTAACTCTTCTCATTTTACCAGCATTAAATAATGGCATTCTTTTATTCAACTAATGAATAAATTGTTATAAAATAATTATGTGGCCCGGTGGTTTGGTGTATTTAAATTTTCAAGCCTTTTGTGTTCTTCCAGAGAAGCCATGGTGTGATGATAACACTTTTAGAGGAAGGCTGTGCACTGAATACCTGTTCTCTAGCTAAAGTTCATCTTTCAGTCCTATATGTAGCTCAGCCTGATATCGAGCAAACAATAGGTCATAAATTATGCTGAAGACATTGATGGTTGCATCTCTCTCTCTTTCATTTTAGATGCTGCAATCGATACAAAGAAGTCACAATATACATCGTAACCATCATAACAGAAAAAGATGACTCCTCATGAATGGCTCCAACAATGCGAACAGTAAGTGGCATTCTATACTTGCCTGACAACTCAACAAACCACCAGAAAACCTACATGACAGGTAACAAAACCTTAAAAACATACATTTTTTTTACCCAATACATGTTTCTTTCTTTTTCAGAATGTTTATTTGTTGCAGAATCCTCCGACGGAGAATAAAGAATTTCTATAAAACAGTACTATCACCACCGATGCACTTTGGAAATTGGAAATTTAACTCCAAAATGAGGCAATTTTGACCATATTTGAAGCAATCAACTGCGAAAATCAGGTGAATATATTTAAGTGATGTTTTGAAATTTTGAAGGTGTGCCATTTAATCCAGGAGGTTCTTACCGAGTCATAGTGAGAGCTATATCTTTCTCAGGTATAGCGCATCATGCATAGCCCTTCAGACAACTTTTTCTGCCCTGAAAACAGGAGAGGGGAGGGGGGGCGTCATGCAACAAAGAAGAGAGAAAAATTGACCTGAAGGGAAGTTCCTGTGATGTGCACATATTTTTCAGGGAATTAACAACGAAAATACGAAATATTGAATTGTATTTTTTAGGTCCAAAAGTCATCAAATCACCCCCTCTTTTATCAGTAATATTCAACAATTATGCAAGATGTCAATAGAATGCTTCAAACGTTTATTGAAACAATATATATTTTTATACTGTACCAATGACCCAGACATAGCTGGTGCTAACTCTTAAAATATAGGGCCAAACACAAATTTTGCCCCCCAATCCCCAAAATTTGCATCTAAAACTGAAGAAAACATGTCCTGAAAGGCCCTCCACACTTCGCCCCTACTGCGCATGCGCAGTGTCAAGGACGTTCCGAAATTGGCGCCATTAATCATTCTAAGTTTGGCCCTTCATCAGTTAACATCTGACTGATCTTTGTGCTTATAGATCTCAGTTTAAATGATGCCAGACACATAAATATTAGTGAAATGGTGATTCTAAGGAGGATAGAGTAGGAGGAGAGGAAAAGAATGTGTGACAGAATATTATCAGGGCTGTAACTTAAAATTTTTTAATGAAATTATGTTAAGTTACCTATTTTCAAGGCAGCAGCCATTTTGTTGTCATTCTGATTATTTAGTTACACTGTTTTTTAAGTGTTTTCCTCTCTCCCTGTCCTTTAAGTTCCCCCTTGCTATTCTCCCATGCTTTTGGCATAGTTTCTGTAATTATTATTACTAAAATTTCTTGGGAGTTTTAGCTGAATAACAGAATGAATTCTGTTCTTTCCCCATGTTTACGTCTTCACCTACGGGTGGTTAGGCGTTGTGTTCTGCATCTACCATCTGATGTTCTGCAGTTTCTTCCCTGGAAGTCTCTGTTTTGCATCAGATAGTGTATTTTTGGCCTGATTTCGGGCCTGGGTGCCTGGAGTCTTATTTTAGTGTTTTAACACTCATTGTTTACATTTACAACAGCCCTCTGTGTGAGGTGGGGATTTCTAAAAAATAATATCTTTATGTTATTTTAATCATAACTAGATACATTATTATTGTTCGTAAGTGTTGAATAAATTGTTTAAAATATTTTTAAAATTTTTGTCCACACTTAGGCTTGGGATCCATTGGGGCTCAACGTTACTTTTCAGAAACTTGGGCTGTTCTGAAAAAATATTTTTTCAAAATATTTTGATTTCAATTATTTTTTCTATATTAATGGATCATATTATTATTATGTATTTTGATTGCCAGGGGTTAGTGCGAGTACCAGGACTTGTTTTTTTTCACATTGAAAGGATATTGATCAATTGTTTTAAGAGGAAGTCTTCCTCTGACTTTATTATCATTCTATATGTGGTCAGTGTACTCGCATTAACTCCTGTTCTGTATCGTATGATTTCGATGACAATATGGGAAGCGTATGTCACGGTATGTTGTTTGGGGATTTGGACACTCCGGTCCTTTCCCCGCAGGGTCACTCTACTTTATCAATTTCTATTTCAGACGATCAAGATTAGGGTGATGTATCTGTGATGTCTTCCAACAGTGTGCCTCCGTCGTCACAATTAATGAAGGGCTAGCGGAAAAGTGCTCATGTAAATACGCCAATTGCCTAAGAGGACCCTAGTAGGTTCGACGGCCTTTGACGTCCGCTAGCTCGCCCGGTGTAGCGTCCATTCACCGAATGGTTCGGCAGCCGGGTTCGTCCGTTGCGGTCTAGAAGGAATTTTGGGGTGATGCGAGCACTATAAATTAACTTAATGCACACCCAGTGACGGCGGATCGGAGGGAGAACGCAGGAAGCCTTTTAGTCCGGTTCATAGCTCGTTCCGGTCCATCCGGACGGCAAGCGAGAGAGGCCCCTCTCTCGTTCAACAACATCTGGCCCCAGATGTTGTGGTACAAAATGTGTCGCAACCGGAGCATACGTCCGTCGCTCGGGACGCTCCGTTGTATAGGCAGTCCGCTGAGACTGCTAAGGCTTCCTCTTCTCGTCAGCGCACACGACCGCACCTTGGCTGCGTGACCGCCGATATATTACCAGCTTCGCCGATCAAGGATTCTTCGGCGACCAGGTCACACCATCCGGTAGCCTGGGACACGAGGCCTGCAGACTCCGGACGTTCGCATAGGAAGTGTGCGGGAGTCAACGTACACGGAGCTTCCGGCGGCAATGCATCGTAAGACCGCTACTGTACAGAACTCGGGAACGGTCGTGCTTTCCTTAATAGCACAGTTTATCGCAGCATCCCAGCATCAACTGAATCTGTCGCATATATTTTATCCGACGATGCTGGGTCGGAACGCTCCGCGGAAGCGGGTACGGACGTCCGAAAGTTTCATCCGGTCCGACGGGATACCGAAAGGGATTCGGAGGATTTCGAGCTTTCCCTTTCGGAACAACATATGCTGTTGTGTATGTCATCTGACTTGGTCTTCTACAGCTTCTTTCGTCGGACCAGAATGCTGCGATGCCGGATAAGAAACTGATAGCGTCGGTGGACTTAGAAATTTTTGGTTCGGTTCAGGGACATCGTCCCTCAGTTCCGACATAGTCCAATAATGTCACACAAACTTTCGAATTATTGATCGACGCTATATATATTATTATTTTATGCTTGCTATCCAAGCATTTCTGGTTTCTTGTTCGAAGAGTTATGGAGATGTCTTTCAAAAGTGTGCCTCTGTCGTCATAGTTAATGAAGAGTTAGCGGCAATAAGTGCTCATGGAATATGTCTATCGCCTACGGAGTGACATTCGCTAGCTCACCCGGTGTAGCGTACATTCATCGAATGGTTCGGCTGCCGGGTTCGTCCGTTGCGGTCTAGGAAGGAGATTTGGGTGATGCGAGCACTTTAATTACTTTAGTACTCACCCAGTGACGGCAGATTGAGGACAGATCGGAGGAAGCCTGTTAGTCCGGTTCCTGGCTTGTCCAGGTCCGTCCGGGCTGTGAGCGAGAGAGGTCCCTCTCTCGCCCAACAACATAGGGGACCGCATGTTGTGGTTCAGATATTTTACATTCGGAGCATATGTCCGTTGGTCGGGACGCTCCGTTATATTGACAGTCCGAGAGACTGTCTTTAATGCTTCCTCATCCTCACAGCAGGGCACACGACCGCACATTGGCTACGTGACCTCGAGTATCCGATCAGTTTCGGCATTCAGTGATTCCACGGCGAATAGGTCGCGCCATCCGGTAGCCAAGGGACACGAGGCCTATACACTCCGTTCGCTCGCATATTGGTAGTATGCACGGGGTAACGATCACGGAGCTTCCAGCGGCAATGCATCGTAAGACCGCTTCTCCTCAGGCCTCAGTGACGGACGTGCTATCCGAGTTAGCACAGTTGTTTCGCAGCATCCCAGCAATTGACAGTTTCTCGGTCGAATCAGGAATTATCCGACGGCGCTGGGTCGGTGCGGTCCGCGGTTGCATCAGCTACGGACGACCGAACGCTTTATAGGGTCCGACAGGATGGCGAAAGGGATTCGAAAGATTTCGAGTTTTCCCTTTAGTAGTATCGGAAGATGCCTTTCATATCTTCTGGCATTATCTTCCAGTGATTATTATTTCGGACTTCATTGCTGCGATCTTGGATAAGAGACTTATAGCGTCATTGGACTCGGATTTTTCGATCGGTTCAGGGACATTGTCCCTGACTTACCGACGCAGTCCAATATTGTCATTACAACATGTGTTTTATTTTTCGACGCTATATATATATATATATATATATACAAGCCTGCTACTAAGCATGATAGTTTAGTTTCTTGTCCGCGTTGCTCATTTCTGCCATTTTATCATTTATACAAATAGTTTATTTTGGCAGAGCAGGGCATACCGAGAGTTCATATGCGTCTAGACGGTGTGACTAAAGACTGCATATATTCTTTTTCGCCGTTTATGTCTTTTCCAATTTCAATGTTGGGAACGACATTATGTATAGTAGACTTAACTTAGACGCTTTATTATACGTAATCCGCCTTACTGAGGCGTTATCATTACGTCTTCAAGAAAAGATTTACGGGATATTATTCTCAATGTAATTTCTTTTGAGGGCAGTAGTTTGTTCACGTATAACTCCGCCCTTCAGTGGCTGATTGGAGTTAGTTAGACGTGACGCAGCCCTAGCTACATCCACACGCGTGGATAGTAAGGTTAAGAACTCTCTCAGAGTCGCTTCGTTCTCGGAGGAGCTTCTCTTCGACGGCAACTTTTCGGCAATCCATGAATTGCTCGATTTATACGTTCTCATGTCTATCTAGTGTTACAAGAGATTCAGACTGGGGCAAACATTCGGTGGTTGACTCAGAGAGTGCCGCCGCAGTTGCCGGACCCGAGTGTGGCTGTTATGACGGTTGCCAGTCAAACAGATTGGGATATAATACTGATCCCTACGGATTCGAAGTGCCAGGGTCTTTGGGTTCCGCAGTCTTTTAGCAATCAGTTTAACTTCCGCGGAATAATGTTTTTTAGGCTTGCTTTATGTCATTGCATGAACATTATTCAGAAACGCATGCCCAAATTCCTGTCCTTTAATTCGACAGTAGTGGCGTATCTCCGGAACCAGGGAGGCACTCTTTCGTTTCCGTTATTCAATTTAATGGAAAGAATCCGTCTGTTGGTTATAGTACACCAAGTTCAGTTTTGGTCCGTCATATTCCGGGTCGTCTGATTGTTTTATCGGACTCCCGTTCTCTTACGGGTCGCTTGTTGCTGTCAGAATGGACTCTCAACAAACAAGTATTCAATCAGATTTGCTATCTATGGGAGCGCCCAATGATGATTTATTTATGACACAGCTTGCTAATCTATTGCAGACGTATGTGTTGGCTTGTCCAGATCTCTGAGCTAATATTGTTAACGCTCTATTGATCTATAGGACGGAATGATAGGATACGCGTATCCTCCGGCGCTGTTGTTTTAGCAGGAATTGCTAAGATAAACAACCACAATACATTTCTGTTGATAGCATCTCTATCTTCACAGAGATCTTGAGTAATTTACTCTCTTGTCTACTGTGGGTCTTAACGTGAAATCTTCCTCTATGTGAGGATCTTTTTCACTGGGTAAATCGTGTCATCTTTATCACAACCAGCAAGGTCGCAACCTTCATGTATTCCGTTGTGTGGTCCGTATTGCATTGTAAGCACTGTACTGGACGAGCTTTGGACGCGATTTCTTACTATAGGAGATCCTCTTCTTCGCTATTCTATACGGCTAAAGTGGAGGCTCTTCCGTCGTGGTGTAGGGATCATTATCTTCATATTGTTGATCCCTCCATACTACTCATTGCTATTTTTTAGTATACTTGTTTCACAAGATCTACTGCAGCCTGTTATTATTTAGGTTATAGGTTTATGTTACCTCATACCTATGCACTCTACGATAGTTTACAATTGAGTCTTTTGTCTCTTTATCTAAGTCAGTTAGTAACTTTTTGATAAATAGACTTAGAATCTTTAGATTAAATTCCTATACGGATTTTAACTTCGGTTCTTATTTAGCTAAGTAATCATTTGAGCCTCTGGAAACAGTAGTTTTCAAATTCTGACCTTTTAGACAGTAATTCTGTTGGTTTCTCTTTTACTGTAGAGTCAGTGAGTTTCATGCACTATCGATGGATGATTTTCACTTTCATAGTTTCGGAATCAATACTTCCGTTACTATTTAGGTTGGATTGTTGCATAAGAGTTAGGCTCCTATTATCCGGAACCTATTATTTTAAGGTCCTTCCGTCTTCGTATGGGCATAGGCCTTTACTCTTTCCGGGTACAATTTATGTATTTATAAACAGATATCTGTTTATTACAAAGGGTGTAAGCTTCTTCTGTCTTTGATGTCTAGTAGAAGGACGTTACGCTCCATTTTATTGTTAATGGATTCTATTAACTATCGGTACTGCTTATGGTGTATCATTGACTTAGCAGTTGTGCTTAAGATTTCGGCTCATGAAGTAAGAGTTCTTCTACTTCTTGGGCTTACATTAATAGTGTCGCTATTATAGATTTTTGAAGGCCGCTCATTGCGCTCAGCCATCCACATTCATGAATTTTATCTTAGAAATATCGAGTCCATTTCTGGAGGCCTCTATTGTTAGGTCTATTATCTACTGCTCAGAATGTCATTCACTTAACAGTTGCTACTATAGCTAGGTAGGCTGTCTGTTTCGGCAGTGTCTCCGTTCGGCTGCCCTCTTCGCTCTGGGCTATTTGACCCAGGGCAAGAAAAAGGGGGGGGGGGGGGAGGGTGTTCCCTTGGGTCACCTGTTTTACTATGAAAACAAGGGGATACCTCCTCCGGAGTTAGTAATTCTGAGCTGTTATTGGGATGGTTGTTTAGTGAGAAGTTTAGGTTTTTAAAATTCATTCAAGTCTTAGTTTTTAAAGTATAGCTTTTGAATATTGCATATGTCAACGGACATGATTATGCAATCCTCAGACACTTTTAGGAGTATAAGAGTCTCTATTCTCTAGACTTACTTTATTTATTGGCTTACTTTAAAAATTATTAGTATAAGGATTATATTGGATATTAATAGAGTACATGGATGTATGAAGCTCAATTTTGGAAAGTGTTGTATCTTTCTAATTTATCATAAATAAGAAAGATACATGTAAGGCCTATTACTTCTTTTTCCCTACAGGGGATGACTCTATTTTATTTTATTGAGCGTATTCCATTTTGCTCTATGTCCTTGGCCCTCCAGCCTTTTTACTATTCAGCTATGTCTGGGTCATTGGTACAGTATAAAAATGTTAAAAAATTTATAGTAATTTATATATTTTTTATACTTACCAATGACCCAGACGGGGATGGCCCTCCCAGGAGTTGGGAAATCTTGCCTCCCCGCTGAGTACATAGCGCTTACCAGGCACTGGTTATTAGAATGATTAATGGCGCCAATTTCGGAACGTCCTTGACACTGCGCATGCGCAGTAGGGACGAAGTGTGGAGGGCCTTTCAGGACATGTTTTCTTTAGTTTTAGATGCAAATTTTGGTGATTGGGGGGGAAAATTTGTGTTTGGCCCTATATTTTAAGAGTTAGCACCAGCTATGTCTGGGTCATTGGTAAGTATAAAAAATATATAAATTACTATAAATTTTTTAACTTTCCCATGGCTGTTTATTTTAAGAGATTGCATCATGTCCGAGTGCAACATTTCAAGATAAGTAATTCTAAATCAAGTATTTAGTTCAGCGATACCAACAACAAAGACTAGCTAGGTTGATCCAGAATTAACTTTTCCCATTTTACCAGCATTAAATAATGGCATTCTTTTATTCAACTAATGAATAAATTGTTATGAAATAATCATGTGGCCCAGCGGTTGGGTGTATTTCAGTTTTCTAGCCTTTTCCGTTCTTCCGGAAAAGCCATGGTGTGATGATAAAACTTTTAGAGAAAGGCTGTGCACTTAATACCTGTACTCTAGCTAAAGTTCATCTTTCAGTCCTATATGTAGCTCAGCCTGATATCGAACAAACAATAGGTCATAAATTATGCTGAAGACATTGATGATTGCATCTCTCTCTCCTTCATTTCAGATGCTGCAATCGATACAAAGAAGTCACAATATGTATCATAACCATCATAACAGAAAAAGAAGACCACTCCTCATGGATGGCTTTAACAATGCGAACAGTAAGTGGCAAACTACACTTGCCTGAAAACTCAACAAACCACCAGAAGATCTACATGACAGGTAACAAAACCTTAAAAAAATACATTTTTTAACTGGTATATGTTTTTTTTTTTTTTCAGAATGTTTATTTGTTGCAGAATCCTCAGATGGAGAATAAAGAATTCCTATAACATAGTACTATCACCACCGATGCACTTTGGAAATTGGAAATTTAACTCCAAAATGAGAAAATTTTGACCATATTTGAAGCAAACAACTGCGAAAATCAGGTGAATATATTTAAGTGATATTTTGAAATTTTGATGGTGTGCCGTTTAATCCTGAAGGATTATACTGAGTCATACTGAGAGCTATATCTTTCTCAAGTATAGCCCGTCGAGTATAGCCCTTCAGACAACTTTTTCTGCAATGAAAACAGGGGAGAGGGGAAGGGGGAGGTGGGGGGGGGGGGGGCGTCATGCAACTAACAAGAGAGAAAAATTGACCTGAAGGGAAGTTCCCGTGATGTGCACATATTTTTCATGGAATTAACAACAAAAATACGAAATAGTAAATTGTATTTTTTAGGTCCAAAAGTCGTCAAATCACCCCCTCTTCTTTCAGGAATATTCAATGGTTATGCGAGATGTCAATAGAATGTTTCAAACGTTTATTGAAACAATATATTTTCCCAGGGCTGTTTATTTTAAGAGATTGCAACATTTCCGAGTGCAACATTTCGAGATAGGTAATTCTGAATCAAGCATTTAGTTCAACGATACCAACAACGACTAGCTAGGTTGAACCAGAATTAACTCTTCTCATTTTACCAGCATTAAATAATGGCATACTTTTATTCAGCTAATGAATAAATTGTTAAAAAATAATTATGTGGCCCGGTGGTTGTGTGTATTTAAGTTTTCTGGCCTTTCCCGTACTTCAAGAAAAGCCATGGTGTGATGATAAAACCTTCAGAGAAAGGCTGTGCACTTAATACCTGTACTCTAGCTAAAGTTCATCTTTCAGTCCTATATGTAGCTCAGCCTGATATCGAACAAACAATAGGTCATAAATTATGCTGAAGACATTGATGATTGCATTTCTCTCTGTTTCATTTCAGATGCTGCAATCCATACAAAGAAGTCACAATATACATCATAACAATCATAACAGAAAAAGAAGTCGACTCCTCATGGATGGCTCCAACAAAGCGAACAGTAAGTGGCATACTATACTTGCCTGAAAACTCAACAAACCACAAGAAGACCTAAATGAAAGGTAATAAAATCTTAAAATCATACATTTTCTTTAACCAATACATGTTTTTTTTCTTTTTCAGAATGTTTATTTGTTGCAGAATCCTCAGACGGAGAATAAAGAATTCCTATAACATAGTACTATCACCACTGATGCACTTTGGAAATTGGAAATTTAACTCCAAAATGAGAAAATGTTGACCATATTTGAAGCAAACAACTGCAAAAATCAGGTGAATATATTTAAGTGATATTTTGAAATTTTGACGGTGTGCCGTTTAATCCAGGAAGGTTTACACTGAGTCATACTGAGAGCTATATCTTTCTCAAGGATAGCCCGTCAAGTATAGCCCTTCAGACAACTTTTTCTGCCCTGAGAACAGGAGAGGGGGAAGGGGGGGGGGGGGGCGTCATGCAACAAACAAGAGAGAAAAAATGATCTGAAGGGAAGTTCCAGTGATGTGCACATATTTTTCAGAGAATTAACAACAAAAATACGAAATAGTAAATTGTATTTTTTGGGTCCAAAAGTCATCAAATCACCCCATCTTTTATCAGGAATATTCAACAATTATGCAAATTGTCAATAGGATGTTTAAACCGTTTTTTGAAACAATATATTTTCACAGGGCTGTTTATTTTAAGAGATTGCATCATTTCCGAGAGCAACATTTCAAGATAGGTAATACTAAATCAAGTTTTTAGTTTAGCGATACCAAAAACAATGACTAGCTAGGTTGATCCAGAATTGACTTTTCTCATTTTACCAGCATTAAATAATGGCATTCTTTTATTCAACTAATGAATAAATTGTTATAAAATAATTAAGTGGCCCGGTGGTTCGGTGTATTTAACTTTTCTACCCTTTTGTGTTCTTCCAGAGAAGCCATGGTGTGATGGTAACACTTTTAGAGGAAGGTTGTGCACTGAATACCTGTTCTCTAGCTAAAGTTCATCTTTCAGTCCTATATGTAGCTCAGCCTGATATCGAACAAACAATAGGTCATAAATTATGCTGAAGACATTGATGATTGCATCTCTCTCTCTTTCATTTTAGATGCTGCAATCGATACAAAGAAGTCACAATATACATCGTAACCATCATAACAGAAAAAGATGACTCCCCATGAACGGCTCCAACAATGCGAACAGTAAGTGGCATTCTATACTTGCCTGACAACTCAACAAACCGCCAGAAGACCTACATGACAGGTAACAAAACCTTAAAAACGTACATTTTTTTACCCAATACATGTTTTCTTTCTTTTTCAGAATGTTTATTTGTTGCAGAATCCTCAGACGGAGAATAAAGAATTTCTACAACATAGCACTATCACCACCGATGCACTTTGGAAATTAGAATTTTAACTCCAAAATGAGGCAGTTTTGACCATATTTGAAGCGATCAACTGCGAAAATCAGGTGAATATATTTAAGTGATATTTTGAAATTTTGACAGTGTGCCGTTTAATCCAAGAAGGTTCATACTGAGTCATACTGAGAGCTATATCTTTCTCAAGTATAGCCTGACAAGTGTAGCCCTTCAGACAACTTTTTCTGCCCTGAAAACAGGGGAGGGGGAAGGGTGGGCGTCATGCAACAAACAAGAGAGAAAAATTGACCTGAAGGGAAGTTCCTGTGATGTGCACATATTTTTCAGGGAATTAACAACAAAAATACGAAATAGTAAATTGTATTTTTTAGGTCCAAAAGTCATCAAATCACCCCCTCTTTTATCAGTAATATTCAACAATTCTGCAAGATGTCAATAGAATGTTTCAAACGTTTATTGAAACAATATATTTTCCCATGGCTGTTTATTTTAGGAGATTCCATCATATCCGAGTGCAACATTTCAAGATAAGTAATTCTGAATCAAGTATTTAGTTCAGCGATACCAACAACAAAGACTAGCTAGGTTGATCCAGAATTAACTCTTCTCATTTTCCAGCATTAAATAATGGCATTCTTTTATTCAGCTAATGAATAAATTGTTATAAAATAATTATGTGGCCCAGTAGTTGGATGTATTTCAGTTTTCTAGCCTTTTCTGTTCTTCCGGAAAAGCCATGCTGTGATGATAAAACTTTTAGAGAAAGGCTGTGCACTTAATACCAGTACTCTAGCTAAAGTTCATCTTTCAGTCCTATATGTAGCTCAGCCTGATATCGAACAAACAATAGGTCATAAATTATGCTGTAGACATTCATGATTGCATCTCTCTCTGTTTCATTTCAGATGGTGCAATCCATACAAAGAAGTCACAATATACATCATAACCATCATAACAGAAAAAGAAGGCGACTCCTCATGGATTGCTCCAACAAAGCGAACAGCAAGTGGCATGCTATACTTGCCTGAAAACTCAACAAACCAGAAGAAGACCTACTTGAAAGGTAATAAAATCTTAAAAACATACATTTTTTTTAACCAATACATGTTTTTTTTTCTTTTTCAGAATTGGAAATTTAACTCCAAAATGAGGCAATTTTGACCATATTTGAAGCACTCAACTGCGAAAATCAGGTGAATATATTTAAGTGATATTTTGAAATTTTGACGGTGTACCGTTTAATCCAGGAAGATTCATACTGTGTCATACTGAGAGCTGTATCTTTGTCAAGTATAGCCCATCAAGTATAGCCCTTCAGACAACTTTTTCTGCCCTGAAAACAGGAGAGGGGGAAGGGGAAAGGGGGGGGGGGGCGGCGTCATGCAACAAACAAGAGAGAAACATTGACATGAAGGGAAATTGCAGTGATGCGCACATATTTTTCAGGGAATTAACAACAAAAATACGAAATAGTAAATTGTATTTTTTAGGTCCAAAAGTCATCAAATCACCCCTCTTTTATCAGGAATATTCAACGGTTATGCAAGATGTCAATAGAATGTTTCAAACGTTTATTGAAGCAATATATTTTCCCAGGGCTGTTATTATAAGAGATTGCATCATTTCCGAGTGCAACATTTCAAGATAAGTAATTCTAAGTCAAGTGTTTAGTTCAGTGATACCAACAACAACGACAAGCTAGGTTGATCCAGAATTAACTCTTCTCATTTTACCAGCATTAAATAATGGCTTTCTTTTATTCAGCTAATAAATAAATTGTTATAAAATAATTATGTAGCCCGGTGGTTGGGTGTATTTAACTTTTCTAGCCTTTTTCGTTCTTCCAGAAAAGCCATGGTGTTATGATAAACCTTTTAGAGAAAGGCTGTGCACTCAACACCTGTACTCTAGCTAAAGTTTATCTTTCCGTCCTATATGTAGCTCAGCCTGATATCGAACAAACACTAAGTCATAAATTATGGTGAAGACATTGATGATTGCATCTGTCTCTCTTTCATTTCAGATGCTGCAATCGATACAAAGAAGTCACAATATACATCATAACCATCATAACACAGAAAAAGAAGACTACTCCTCAAGGATGGCTCCAACAAAGCGAACAGTAAGTGGCATACTATACTTGCCTGGCAACTCAACAAACCGCAAGAAGACCTACATGAAAGGTAATAAAATCTTAAAAAACATACATTTTTTTTTAACCAATACATGTTTTTTTTTCTTTTTCAGTATGTTTATTTGTTGCAGAATCCTCAGACGGAGAGTGAAGAATTCCTATAACATAGTACTATCACCACCGATGCACTTTGGAAATTGGAAATTTAACTCCAAAATGAGACAATTTTGACCATATTTGAAGAAATCAACTGCGAAAATCAGGTGAATATATTTAAGTGATATTTTGAAATTTTGACGGTGTGCCGTGTAATCCAGGAAGGGTCATACTGAGTCATACTGACAGCTATATCTTTGTCAAGTATAGCCCGTCAAGTATAGCCCTTCAGACAACTTTTTCTGCCCTGAAAACAGGAGGGGGAGGGGGGGGGGGGGGGGGCGTCATGCAACAAACAAGAGAGAAACATTGACATGAAGGGAAATTGCTGTGATGCACACATATTTTTCAGGGAATTAACAACAAAAATACGAAATAGTAAATTGTATTTTTTAGGTCCAAAAGTCATCAAATCACCCCTCTTTTATCAGGAATATTCAACGGTTATGCAAGATGTCAATAGAATGTTTCAAACGTTTATTGAAGCAATATATTTTCCCAGGGCTGTTATTTTAAGAGATTGCATCATTTCCGAGTGCAACATTTCAAGATAAGTAATTCTAAGTCAAGTATTTAGTTCAGTGATACCAACAACAGCGACAAGCTAGGTTGATCCAGAATTAACTCTTCTCATTTTACCAGCATTAAATAATGGCATTCCTTTATTCAGCTAATGAATAAATTGTTATAAAATAATTATGTGGCCCGGTGGTTGGGTGTATTTAACTTTTCTAGCCTTTTTCGTTCTTCCAGAAAAGCCATGGTGTGATGATAAAACTTTAAGATAAAGGCTGTGCACTCAATGCCTGTACTCTAGCCAAAGTTCATCTTTCAGTCCTATATGTAGCTCAGCCTGATATCGATCAAACAATGGGTTATAAATTATGCTGAAGACATTGATGATTGCATCTCTCTCTCTCTTTGATTTCAGATGCTGCAATCGATACAAAGAAGACACAATATACATCATAACCTTCATAACAGAAAAAGAAGGTGACTCCTCATGGATGGCTCCAACAAAGCGAACAGTAAGTGACATACTATACTTGCCTGAAAACTCAACAAACCACAAGAAGACCTACATGAAAGGTAAAAAAATCTTAAAAACATACATTTTTTTTAACCAATACATGTTTTTTTTTTCTTTTTCAGAATGTTTATTTGTTGCAGAATCCTCAGACGGAGAATAAAGAATTCCTATAACATAGTACTATCACCACCGATGCACTTTGGAAATGTGAAATTTAACTCCAAAATGAGGCAATTTTTGCCACATTTGAAGCAATCAACTGCGAAAATCTGGTGAATATATTTAAGTGATATTTTGAAATTTTGACGGTTTGCCGTGTAATCCAGGAAGGGTCATACTGAGTCATACTGACAGCTATATCTTTGTCAAGTATAGCCCGTCAAGTATAGCCCTTCAGACAAATTTTTCTGCCCTTAAAACAGAGGAGGAGGAAGGGGGGCGTCATGCAACAAACAAGAGAGAAACATTGACATGAAGGGAAGTTCCAGTGATGTGCACATATTTTTCGGGGAATTAACAACAAAAATACGAGATAGTAAATTGTACTTTTTAGGTCCAAAAGCCACCAAATCACCCCCTCTTTTATCAGGAATATTCAACAATTATGCAAGATGTCAATAGAATGTTTCAAACGTTTATTGAAACAATATATTTTCCCAGGGCTGTTTATTTTAAGAGATTGCATCATTTCCGAGTGCAACATTTCAAGATAAGTAATTCTAAATCAAGTATTTAGTTCAGTGATACCAACAACAACGACAAGCTAGGTTGATCCAGAATTAACTCTTCTCATTTTACCAGCATTAAAGAATGGCATTCTTTTATTCAGCTAATGAATAAATTGTTATAAAATAATTATGTAGCCCAGTGGTTGGGTGTATTTAACTTTTCTAGCCTTTTTCGTTCTTCCAGAAAAGCCATGGTGTTATGATAAAACCTTTAGAGAAAGGCTGTGCACTCAACACCTGTACTCTAGCTAAAGTTCATCTTTCAGTCCTATATGTAGCTCAGCCTGATATCGAACAAACAATAGGTCATAAATTATGCTGTAGACATTCATGATTGCATCTCTCTCTGTTTCATTTCAGATGCTGCAATCCATACAAAGAAGTCACAATATACATCATAACCATCATAACAGAAAAAGAAGGCGACTCCTCATGGATTGCTCCAACAAAGCGAACAGCAAGTGGCATGCTATACTTGCCTGAAAACTCAACAAACCACAAGAAGACCTACATGAAAGGTAATAAAATCTTATAAACATACATTTTTTTTAACCAATACATGTTTTTTTTCTTTTTCAGAATGTTTATTTGTTGCAGAATCCTCCGACGGAGAATAAAGAATTCCTATAACATAGTACTATCACCACTAATGCACTTCAGAAATTGGAAATTTAACTCCAAAATGAGACAATTTTGACCATATTTGAAGCAATCAACTGCGAAAATCAGGTGAATATATTTAAGTGATATTTTGAAATTTTGACGGTGTGCCGTGTAATCCAGGAAGGGTCATACTGAGTCATACTGACAGCTATATTTTTATTCTGTACCAATGTCCCAGACTTAGCTGGTGCTAACTCCAACAAAACCAGGGACAAACACAAATTTTGCCCCCCAATCCCCAAAATTTGCATCCAAAACAAAAAGAAATCATGTCCTAAAGGACCTCCATACTACGCCTCTACTGCGCATGCGCAGTGACGCAGTCGTCCCGAAATTGGCGCCAATTATCATTCTCTGTTTGGCCCTTCATCAGTCAACATCTCACTGATCTTTGTGCTTGTAAATCTCAGTTTAAAGGATGCCAGACACGTAATTTTTGGAGAAAATGTGATTCTAAGGAGGATAGAAGGAGGAGAGGAAAAAGAAGTGGCAAAAAATAATCAGGGCTGTACTTAAAATTTTTTGATGAAATTATGTTAAGTTGCCTATTTTCGAGGCATGGGCCTCTTGTTGTCATTCATGCTAATTGTTGCACTGCTTGTTCTGTGTTTCCTCTCCCCTAGCCTTCTAAAGTCCCCCTGGCAATTCTCCCATGCTTTTGGCATATTTTTGAGAAATTTCATTTCTAAAATTTCCGGGGAGAGTTGCTTGGTTACAGAATGTTTTCTGTTATTTTCCCCATAGTTACGTTTTCACCCATGGGTGTATAACGTTTGTGTTCTGCATCTTCCATCTGATGTTCTACAGATTCTCCCCTGGGAGTCTCTGTTTTGCATCAGATAGAGTGTAATTGATGACTGATTCCGGGCCATTTTTTTCAGTGCCTGGAGTCATGTTTTCTAGTGTGTTTACACTGTTTGTTTTCTTTGGCAACAGCCTTTTTTGAGGGGGGCTGTTTGCCTTTGTGGTAGTTTATCTCATTATAAGATACATTTATATTATCCGAAAGTGTCTCATTAATTATTTTATATAAATTTAAAATTTTTGACCACACTTTGCCATCGGATCCATCGGGGCTCAACGTTACTTTTCAGCAACTTGGGCTTCTCTGAAAAAATATTTTTTCAAAATTATTTTGTTTTGCAATTGTTTTTTCATTTTATTAATGGATCATGTTATTATGTATCTTTGTGTCAGGGGTTTTTGCGAGTAACTAGGACTTATTGTTGTTCTTTCACAATGAAGGGACATTGTTCAAATTGTAATAGGAAGAAATCTTCCTCTGACTTTCATGATCATTGTATTAATTGTAGTCAGTGTTCTCGCATTAATCCCTGTCCTATATGTGAACATTGGGATGAGAAACATTGGAAACGTGTGTCACGATATGTTGTTTCTGGAGAAAGAGAGATGCCGGCTCTTTCTCCACAAGGTCACTCTACTCTCTGTTTCTATTTCAGAGGAACCAGAACAGGGTGATGTTTCCATGTTATCTTCTTCAAGTGTGCGTCCGTCGTCACAAATGAATTCAGAGCTAGCGGCAAAAGTGCTCATGGAGATTAGACAAATGTCGTCCGCTAGCTCGCCCGGTGTAGCGTCCATTCACCGAATGGTTCGGCAGCCGGGTTCGTCCGATGCGGTCCAAGAGGAAATTTTGTGTGGTGCGAGCACTATAAACATAATAGATGCACACCCAGTGACGGCGGATAGTAAGCGAGAACGGAGGAAGCCTTTTAGTCCGGTTCCTAGCTCGTCCAGGTCCAGCCGGGCCGCGAGCGAGAGAGGTCCCTCTCTCGTACAACAACATCTGGGACCAGATGTTGTGGTACAAAATGTGTCTTTAGCGGAGCATACGTCCGTCGCTCGGGACGCTCCGTTGTATAAGCAGTCCGCAGAGACTGTTAAGGCTTCCTCTTCTCGTCAGCGCACACGACCGCACCTTGGCTGCGTGACCGCCGATATTTTACCAGCTTCGCCGATGAAGGATTCTTCGGCGACCAGGTCACACCATCCGACAGCCTGGGATTCGAGACCGATGGACTCCGGACGTTCGCATAGGAAAAGTATGCGGGAGCCATCTGATGCGGAGCTGCCCTCGGCGAAGCAGCGAAAGACTGCGCCTCCTCAGGTCTCGACGTCGGACATTCTTGTGCAGATAGCACAGCTTATCGCAGCATCCCAGCAGCCGACAGAAACGGTGTCGTATCGAGAATTATCCGACGGCGCTGGGTCGGTACGCTCCGCCGAAGCATCGGGGGCGGACGACCGGGAACATCGGGAGGTCCGACCGGATGGTGAAAGGGATACGGATGACTTGGAGCTATCCCTTTCGGAACAACATAAAGCTGCCGTGGACTTCATCCGGCACTTTCTCCCTCAAGTTGTTCCGTCGGGCCAGACTGCTGCGCTTCCGGACAAGAGAATTATAGCGTCATTGGACTCTGAATTTTTTGAGCGGTTCAGGGACATCGCTCCCGAGTTTCCGTCGCAGTCCAATAATGTTGCAAGAACATTTGAATTATTGAACGACGCTATATTTAAACTTGCTTCCAGGACGGGGAAAGCAGGTTTCTTGTCCGCTAATACTCTTAACCTGCCTTTCATTAATGCAAGGAATAAATTCGATACGGCAGGACAGGGTATACCGAGAGTTCCTCTGCGTATGGACGACGAGGCGGAAGACTTAGAGCTATCATTACCGTCGTCAGCTTCTATTCCAACCGCGGTGTTGGAAACAGCTATTGCGTCTAACAGAGCCAATTTAGATGCCTTATCTTACGCAGATCACCTTACTAAGGCGTTATCACTGCGCCTTCAAGGGGAAGAGTTTCAGGATTTACAATCCTCTTTAAGACTTCTTTCAAGGGCAGTAGCTTATTCCACGTGTAACTCCGCCCTTTCAGTGGCAAATCTGGATTTGGTTAGACGTGACGCAGCCCTGGCTACATCCACACTAGTGGATTCTAAGGTGAAGAACTCTCTTAGAGTCGCTTCGGTCTCAGGAGAACTTCTCTTTGACGGCAAGCTTTCCGCTATTTATGATAATATTAAAAAGAAAGCTAATGATTCTCTGTTGTTCAGATCCGCTCCTAAAAGGTCGGATACAGCAGACACGAATAAGGCGGGCACTTCTGGGTCTAATGCGCCCAAGAGAGGTTCCTATAGAGGTTCCGGTGCGTCCTCTTGGTCTTATTCGAGAGACCGTCAGGATAGCGACTCTCGTTCGGGACGTCCTTCAGGCCGGGACAATCGGTCGGACGCCCCGAGGTCGAGGAGGCGAGGTGCGGGTCGTGGAAGACGTGGTTTCTCCTACCGCAGGCCTCGCAGGTCCAGGAGGTGATGGCTTAAACCTCTATCGCGTTCCGGTTGGCGGAAGGTTGTCGAGTTTTTCACAAGAGTGGGCGTCGATTACGGACGACCCGTGGGTGAGAGGAGTGACTTCGGAAGGTCTAAAGATATCCTTCAAACGAAAGCCTCCATTAACTCGAAGTCCAAAGTGGACTCATCTTCCGTCAAATCCACAGAAAAGAGACGCTCTGTTATCAGAGGTGCAGTCTCTTTTAATGAAGAACGCGGTAGAGGTCGTAGAAAACCAGGAATCGCTGGGATTCTACAGCCATCTGTTTCTGGTTCCGAAACCAGACGGCTCGTTCCGTCCAGTCATAGATTTGAGCTGGATAAACAAGCTGATCGTCGCTCCGAAGTTTTATATGGAGACGATTCGATCGGTCAGAGCGAGTATTCGGGTGAACGATTATGCAACGAGCATAGATCTCAAAGATGCGTACTTTCACGTCATGGTACATCCGACATTCCGAAAGTATCTACGCTTCGCAGTCCTAGGAGTGGTGTATCAGTTCCGGGCCATGTGCTTCGGATTGAATCTAGCACCCTGGGCTTTCACTCGGGTAATGAACTCGGTAATGATCTACTTCCGAGCTCATTCGTCTGCGGTAACGTCGGCCTACCTGGACGACATTCTTCAGAGGTACGGCAACGAGTTAACGCTTCAGAACGATGTTCAGAATCTTCTTCTATTGCTCCGACGTCTCGGTTTCATAGTAAACGAGGAGAAGTCGGATCTGGTGCCGTCCAAGTCATTCACTCATCTGGGAATGAGCTTCGAGACGCACAACAATCTCGTTCGTCTGCCGTTAACCAGAGCGAAATTAGTCAGTTGTTACGCTCGCTATTGTCTGAATGCAGACAAAGTCACGGCGAGAGAATTTATGAGACTGATAGGTCTGTGCGGAGCCGCCGCGGATCTCATTCCGATGGGACGGCTACGCACACGTCCTCTTCAAATTTTCCTGACTCAGAATTGGAGTGTGAAAATTCATTCGCTCGATGTAGACGTTCTCTTGTCAGATCAAGTGAAACAAGAGATTCAGACTTGGGCAAACATTCAGTGGTTAACTCAAGGAGTTCCGCTGCAGTTGCCGGATCCGAGTTTTACCATTATGACGGATGCCAGTCAAACAGGTTGGGGTGCATCATTAATCCCAACGGATTCGAGATGCCAGGGTCTTTGGGATCCGCAATTCCTGTGCAAGCACATAAACATCAAGGAAATGATGTCAATTTGGCTTGCGTTACGTCACTGGATGGACATTATTCACGATGCTCATGTCCAAATCCTATCCGACAATACGACAGTAGTGGCGTATATACGGAATCAGGGAGGCACTCATTCAGTTCCGTTGTTCAATCTAACGGAAAGAATCCTTCTGTTTGCGTTGGAACATCACGTTCTTCTTTCGGTCCGTCACATACCGGGTCGTCTGAATGTGCTAGCAGACTCCCTTTCTCGAAAGGGTCGCTTGTTGCCGTCGGAGTGGACTCTCAACAAACAAGTATTCAATCAGATTTGCTACCAATGGGAACGGCCAATGATAGACTTATTTGCGACACATCTCAACAATCAGTTGCAGACGTATGTGTCCCCGTGTCCGGATCCAAGAGCATTTGCAGTAGACGCTCTGTCGATCCCTTGGGACGGAATGATAGGATATGCGTATCCTCCAGCGCCGTTAATTCAACAAGTATTGCTAAAGATAAAACAATCTCAATGCAAGATTCTGTTGGTAGCATCTCTGTCGCCACAGAGACCGTGGATAAATCTACTCAGGTGTCTGTTGTGGGACCTACCGCGGAAGCTTCCTCCACGAGAGGATCTTCTTTCGCAGGGGAAATCGCGCCAACTCCATCACAACCCGCAAGGTCTCAACCTTCACGTTTTTCCGTTGTGCGGTCCTTCTTGCATGGCAAGCACTTTACAGGACGAGCAGTGGACGCGATTTCTAACTGTAGGAGGACCTCCTCTTCGCTAAACTATGCGGCTAAGTGGAAGGTTTTCCGTCGTTGGTGTAGGGATCATTCTGTAGATATATTTGATCCCTCTATACCAGACATTGCAAACTTTCTAGTATACTTGTTTGACGAAATCAAACTGCAGCCTGTTACTATAAAGGGTTATAGATCTATGTTATCTGATACCTATGCACATCATGATAGTTTACAAATTGGATCTAATGTCTCTTTATCGAAATTGGTTAGAAACTTTTCGATAAATAGACCCAGAACTCTTAGATTAATTCCTAAGTGGAATTTAGCTTGGGTTCTCCTTAAATTGAAGGAAAAGCCATTTGAAGCTCTTGGGACAGTAGATTTCAAATTCTTATCTTATAAGACAGCTTTTCTCTTAGCTTTCTCTTCTGCCAGAAGAGTCAGTGAGCTTCATGCACTATCGGTGGATGATTCTCATTATCGTAGTGTTGGGAACACTATCACCTTCACTACTAATGTGGGTTTTTTAGCTAAGAATCAGGCTCCTAATAAATATCCGGAACCTATTGTTATTAAGGCTCTTCCGTCTTCAGACGGGCGTAGGCCTTTACTCTGTCCTGTTAGTGCACTACGTATCTATAAACAGAGATCTCAGTTCATCAGAAAGGGACGGAAACGTTTCTTTCTGTCTTTGATGCCTAATAGAAAGGACATTTCAGTCCATTCTATTGCTAGATGGATTCAGTTAACTATCCATACTGCTTATGAAGATTTATCTTCTTCTCAGCAGTCTGTGCTTAAGATTTCTGCTCATGAAGTAAGAGCTCTTTCTACTTCCTGGGCTTATGCTAATAGTGTTGCTATTACAGATTTAATGAAGGCTGCTTATTGGTCTCAGCCATCCACATTTACTAATTTTTATCTCAGAAATATTGAGTCCATTTCTGGAGACCTGCATTGTTTACGTCCGTTATCTGATGCTCAGAATGTCGTCCACTAAACAGTTGCAACTATAGTTATGCAGGCTTTCTGTTCCGGCAGTGACTCCGTCCGGCTGCCCTCTTCGCTCTGGGCTATTTGACCCAGGGCAAGGGGAAGGGGGGGGGGCGGGTGTTCCCTTAGGTCACCTGCTTTATAGTGAAAAGCAAGGGAATGCCTCCTCCAAGACAGTATTTCTGAGTCGCTTCCGGGATGGTTTTAAAGTGTAATTTTAATGTTTAATATCATTCATGTCTTATTTTTAAAGTGTAGCTCGGTGTGAAGCATTTGTATATGTCAAGTGTCAAACGGGCTTTAATATACAATACTCGGACAATTTTAAATGATTATAAAGAGTCTCAATTCTCTGGACTACTTTATTTATTGGCTTGCTTTAAAAATAATTAGTATAAGGGTTATACTGGATGTTAATAGAGAACATGAATGTTATTGTGCTCAATTATTAAGGGTAGTGTATCTTTCTAATTTAATATTAAATAAGAAAGATACATGTAAAGCCTAATACTCCTTTTCTCCTTAAGGGGTTACCTCTTTATTATATAATTGAGCTTATTGGATTTTCCTCTATGTCCTAGGCCCTCCAGCCTGTTTACTATTCAGCTAAGTCTGGGTCATTGGTACAGTATAAAAATGTTAAAAAATTTATAGTAATTTATATATTTTTTATACTTACCAATGACCCAGACGGGGATGGCCCTCCCTGAGTTGGGAACTCTTGCCTCCCCGCTGAGTACATAGCGCTGACCAGGCACTGCCAGAAAGAATGATAATTGGCCCCAATTTCGGGACGACTGCGTCACTGCGCATGCGCAGTAGAGGCGTACTATGGAGGTCCTTTAGGACATGATTTCTTTTTGTTTTGGATGCAAATTTTGGGGATTGGGGGGCAAAATTTGTGTTTGGCCCTGGTTTTTGTTGGAGTTAGCACCAGCTAAGTCTGGGTCATTGGTAAGTATAAAAAATATATAAATTACTATAAATTTTTTAACTTTTTTTAACCAATACATGTTTTTTTTTTTCTTTTTCAGAATGTTTATTTGTTGCAGAATCCTCAGACGGAGAATAAAGAATTCCTATAACATAGTACTATCACCACCGATGCACTTTGGAAATGTGAAATTTAACTCCAAAATGAGGCAATTTTTACCATATTTCAAGCAATCAACTGCGAAAATCTGGTGAATATATTTAAGTGATATTTTGAAATTTTGACGGTGTGCCGTGTAATCCAGTGGGTCATACTGAGTCATACTGACAGCTATATCTTTGTCAAATATAGCCCGTCAAGTATAGCCCTTCAGACAAATTTTTCTGCCCTCAAAACAGAGGAGGAGGGAGGGGGGCGTCATGCAACAAACAAGAGAGAAACATTGACATGAAGGGAAGTTCCTGTGATGTGCACATATTTTTCGGGGAATTAACAACAAAAATACGAAATAGTAAATTGTACTTTTTAGGTCCAAAAGCCACCAAATCACCCCTTTTTTATCAGGAATATTCAACAATTATGCAAGATGTCAATAGAATGTGTCAAACGTTTATCGAAACAATATATTTTCCCAGGGCTGTTTATTTTAAGAGATTGCATCATTTCCGAGTGCAACATTTCAAGATAAGTAATTCTAAATCAAGTATTTAGTTCAGTGATACCAACAACAACGACAAGCTAGGCTGATCCATAATTAACTCTTCTCATTTTACCAGCATTAAATAATGGCATTCTTTTATTCAGCTAATGAATAAATTGTTATAAAATAATTATGTAGCCCGGTGGTTGGGTGTATTTAACTTTTCTAGCCTTTTTCGTTCTTCCAGAAAAGCCATGGTGTTATGATAAAACTTTTAGAGAAAGGCTGTGCACTCAACACCTGTACTCTAGCTAAAGTTCATCTTTCAGTCCTATATGTAGCTCAGCCTGATATCGAACAAACACTAGGTCATAAATTATGGTGAAGACATTGATGATTGCATCTGTCTCTCTTTCATTTCAGATGCTGCAATCGATACAAAGAAGTCACAATATACATCATAACCATCATAACAGAAAAAGAAGACGACTCCTCAAGGATGGCTCCAACAAAGCGAACAGTAAGTGGCATACTATACTTGCCTGGAAACTCAACAAACCACAAGAAGACCTACATGAAAGGTAATAAAATCTTAAAAAACATACATTTTTTTTTAACCAATACATGTTTTTTTTTTCTTTTTCAGTATGTTTATTTGTTGCAGAATCCTCAGACGGAGAGTGAAGAATTCCTATAACATAGTACTATCACCACCGATGCACTTTGGAAATTGGAAATTTAACTCCAAAATGAGACAATTTTGACCATATTTGAAGCAATCAACTGCGAAAATCAGGTGAATATATTTAAGTGATATTTTGAAATTTTGACGGTGTGCCGTGAAATCCAGGAAGGGTCATACTGAGTCATACTGACAGCTATATCTTTGTCAAGTATAGCCCGTCAAGTATAGCCCTTCAGACAACTTTTTCTGCCCTGAAAACAGAGGAGGGGGGAGGGGGGGGGGGGCGTCATGCAACAAACAAGAGAGAAACATTGACATGAAGGGAAATTGCAGTGATGCGCACATATTTTTCATGGAATTAACAACAAAAATACGAAATAGTAAATTGTATTTTTTAGGTCCAAAAGTCATCAAATCACCCCTCTTTTATCAGGAATATTCAACGGTTATGCAAGATGTCAATAGAATGTTTCAAACGTTTATTGAAGAAATATATTTTCCCAGGGCTGTTATTTTAAGAGATTGCATCATTTCCGAGTGCAACATTTCAAGATAAGTAATTCTAAGTCAAGTATTTAGTTCAGTGATACCAACAACAGCGACAAGCTAGGTTGATCCAGAATTAACTCTTCTCATTTTACCAGCATTAAATAATGGCATTCCTTTATTCAGCTAATGAATAAATTGTTATAAAATAATTATGTGGCCCGGTGGTTGGGTGTATTTAACTTTTCTAGCCTTTTTCGTTCTTCCAGAAAAGCCATGGTGTGATGTTAAAACTTTAAGATAAAGGCTGTGCACTCAATGCCTGTACTCTAGCTAAAGTTCATCTTTCAGTCCTATATGTAGCTCAGCCTGATATTGATCAAACAATGGGTCATAAATTATGCTGAAGACATTGATGATTGCATCTCTCTCTCTCTCTTTGATTTCAGATGCTGCAATCGATACAAAGAAGACACAATATACATCATAACCTTCATAACAGAAAAAGAAGGCGACTCCTCATGGATGGCTCCAACAAAGCGATCAGTAAGTGACATACTATACTTGCCTGAAAACTCAACAAACCACAAGAAGACCTACATGAAAGGTAAAAAAAATCTTAAAAACATCCAATTTTTTTAACCAATACATGTTTTTTTTTCTTTTTCAGAATGTTTATTTGTTGCAGAATCCTCAGACGGAGAATAAAGAATTCCTATAACATAGTACTATCACCACCGATGCACTTTGGAAATGTGAAATTCAACTCCAAAATGAGGCAATTTTTACCATATTTGAAGCAATCAACTGCGAAAATCTGGTGAATATATTTAAGTGATATTTTGAAATTTTGACGGCGTGCCGTGTAATCCAGGAAGGGTCATACTGAGTCATACTGACAGCTATATCTTTGTCAAGTATATCCCGTCAAGTATAGCCCTTCAGACAAATTTTTCTGCCCTTAAAACAGAGGAGGAGGGAGGGGTGCGTCATGCAACAAACAAGAGAGAAACATTGACATGAAGGGAAGTTCCAGTGATGTGCACATATTTTTCGGGGAATTAACAACAAAAATACGAAATAGTAAATTGTACTTTATAGGTCCAAAAGCCACCAAATCACCCCCTCTTTTATCAGGAATATTCAACAATTATGCAAGATGTCAATAGAATGTTTCAAACGTTTATTGAAACAATATATTTTCCCAGGGCTGTTTATTTTAAGAGATTGCATCATTTCCGAGTGCAACATTTCAAGATAAGTAATTCTAAATCAAGTATTTAGTTCAGTGATACCAACAACAACGACAAGCTAGGTTGATCCAGAATTAACTCTTCTCATTTTACCAGCATTAAATAATGGCATTCTTTTATTCAGCTAATGAATAAATTGTTAGAAAATAATTATGTAGCCCGGTGGTTGGGTGTATTTAACTTTTCTAGCCTTTTTCGTTCTTCCAGAAAAGCCATGGTGTTATGATAAAACTTTTAGAGAAAGGCTGTGCACTCAACACCTGTACTCTAGCTAAAGTTCATCTTTCAGTCCTATACGTAGCTCAGCCTGATATCGAACAAACACTAGGTCATAAATTATGGTGAAGACATTGATGATTGCATCTGTCTCTCTTTCATTTCAGATGCTGCAATCGATACAAAGAAGTCACAATATACATCATAACCATCATAACACAGAAAAAGAAGACTACTCCTCAAGGATGGCTCCAACAAAGCGAACAGTAAGTGGCATACTATACTTGCCTGGAAACTCAACAAACCACAAGAAGACCTACATGAAAGGTAATAAAATCTTAAAAAACATACATTTTTTTTAACCAATACATGTTTTTTTTTTCTTTTTCAGTATGTTTATTTGTTGCAGAATCCTCAGACGGAGAGTGAAGAATTCCTATAACATAGTACTATCACCACCGATGCACTTTGGAAATGTGAAATTTAACTCCAAAATGAGGCAATTTTTACCATATTTGAAGCAATCAACTGCGAAAATCTGGTGAATATATTTAAGTGATATTTTGAAACTTTGATGGTGTGCCGTGTAATCCAGGAAGGGTCATACTGAGTCATACTGACAGCTATATCTTTGTCAAGTATAGCCCGTCAAGTATAGCCCTTCAGACAAATTTTTCTGCCCTTAAAACAGAGGAGGAGGAAGGGGGGCGTCATGCAGCAAACAAGAGAGAAACATTGACATGAAGGGAAGTTCCAGTGATGTGCACATATTTTTCGGGGAATTAACAACAAAAATACGAAATAGTAAATTGTACTTTTTAGGTCCAAAAGCCACCAAATCACCCCCTCTTTTATCAGGAATATTCAACAATTATGCAAGATGTCAATAGAATGTTTCAAACGTTTATTGAAACAATATATTTTCCCAGGGCTGTTTATTTTAAGAGATTGCATCATTTCCGTGTGCAACATTTCAAGATAAGTAATTCTAAATCAAGTATTTAGTTCAGTGATACCAACAACAACGACAAGCTAGGTTGATCCAGAATTAACTCTTCTCATTTTACCAGCATTAAATAATGGCATTCTTTTATTCAGCTAATGAATAAATTGTTAGAAAATAATTATGTAGCCCGGTGGTTGGGTGTATTTAACTTTTCTAGCCTTTTTCGTTCTTCCAGAAAAGCCATGGTGTTATGATAAAACTTTTAGAGAAAGGCTGTGCACTCAACACCTGTACTCTAGCTAAAGTTCATCTTTCAGTCCTATATGTAGCTCAGCCTGATATCGAACAAACACTAGGTCATAAATTATGGTGAAGACATTGATGATTGCATCTGTCTCTCTTTCATTTCAGATGCTGCAATCGATCCAAAGAAGTCACAATATACATCATAACCATCATAACAGAAAAAGAAGACGACTCCTCAAGGATGGCTCCAACAAAGCGAACAGTAAGTGGCATACTATACTTGCCTGGAAACTCAACAAACCACAAGAAGACCTACATGAAAGGTAATAAAATCTTAAAAAACATACATTTTTTTTTAACCAATACATGTTTTTTTTTCTTTTTCAGTATGTTTATTTGTTGCAGAATCCACAGACGGAGAGTGAAGAATTCCTATAACATAGTACTATCACCACCGATGCACTTTGTAAATTGGAAATTTAATTCCAAAATGACACAATTTTGACCATATTTGAAGCAATCAACTGCGAAAATCAGGTGAATATATTTAAGTGATATTTTGAAATTTTGACGATGTGCAGTGAAATCCAGGAAGGGTCATACTGAGTCATACTGACAGCTATATCTTTGTCAAGTATAGCCCGTCAAGTATAGCCCTTCAGACAACTTTTTCTGCCCTAAAAACAGAGGAGGGGGGGTGGGCGTCCTGCAACAAACAAGAGAGAAACATTGACATGAAGGGAAATTGCAGTGATGCGCACATATTTTTCAGGGAATTAACAACAAAAATACGAAATAGTAAATTGTATTTTTTAGGTCCAAAAGACATCAAATCACCCCTCTTTTATCAGGAATATTCAACGGTTATGCAAGATGTCTATAGAATGTTTCAAACGTTTATTGAAGCAATATATTTTCCCAGGGCTGTTATTTTAAGAGATTGCATCATTTCCGAGTGCAACATTTCAAGATAAGTAATTCTAAGTCAAGTATTTAGTTCAGTGATACCAACAACAGCGACAAGCTAGGTTGATCCAGAATTAACTCTTCTCATTTTACCAGGATTAAATAATGGCATTCCTTTATTCAGCTAATGAATAAATTGTTATAAAATAATTATGTGGCCCGTTGGTTGGGTGTATTTCACTTTTCTAGCCTTTTTCGTTCTTCCAGAAAAGCCATGGTGTGATGATAAAACTTTAAGATAAAGGCTGTGCACTCAATGCCTGTACTCTAGCCAAAGTTCATCTTTCAGTCCTATATGTAGCTCAGCCTGATATCAATCAAACAATGGGTTATAAATTATGCTGAAGACATTGATGATTGCATCTCTCTCTATCTTTGATTTCAGATGCTGCAATCGATACAAAGAAGACACAATATACATCATAACCTTCATAACAGAAAAAGTAGGTGACTCCTCATGGATGGCTCCAACAAAGCGAACAGTAAGTGACATACTATACTTGCCTGAAAACTCAACAAACCACAAGAAGACCTACATGAAAGGTAAAAAAAATCTTAAAAACATACATTTTTTTTAACCAATACATGTTTTTTTTTCTTTTTCAGAATGTTTATTTGTTGCAGAATCCTCAGACGGAGAATAAAGAATTCCTATAACATAGTACTATCACCACCGATGCACTTTGGAAATGTGAAATTTAACTCCAAAATGAGGCAATTTTTACCATATTTGAAGCAATCAACTGCGAAAATCTGGTGAATATATTTAAGTGATATTTTGAAATTTTGACGGTGTGCCGTGTAATCCAGAGAGGGTCATACTGAGTCATACTGACAGCTATATCTTTGTCAAGTATAGCCCGTCAAGTATAGCCCTTCAGACAAATTTTTCTGCCCTTAAAACAGAGGAGGAGGGAGGGGGGCGTCATGCAACAAACAAGAGAGAAACATTGACACGAAGGGAAGTTCCAGTGATGTGCACATATTTTTCGGGGAATTAACAACAAAAATACGAAATAGTAAATTGTACTTTTTAGCTCCAAAAGCCACCAAATCACCCCCTCTTTTATCAGGAATATTCAACAATTATGCAGGATGTCAATAGAATGTTTCAAACGTTTAGTGAAACAATATATTTTCCCAGGGCTGTTTATTTTAAGAGATTGCATCATTTCCGAGTGCAACATTTCAAGATAAGTAATTCTAAATCAAGTATTTAGTTCAGTGATACCAACAACAACGACAAGCTAGGTTGATCCAGAATTAACTCTTCTCATTTTACCAGCATTAAATAATGGCATTCTTTTATTCAGCTAATGAATAAATTGTTATAAAATAATTATGTAGCCCGGTGGTTGGGTGTATTTAACTTTTCTAGCCCTTTTCGTTCTTCCAGAAAAGCCATGGTGTTATGATAAAACTTTTAGAGAAAGGCTGTGCACTCAACACCTGTACTCTAGCTAAAGTTCATCTTTCAGTCCTATATGTAGCTCAGCCTGATATCGAACAAACACTAGGTCATAAATTATGGTGAAGACATTGATGATTGCATCTGTCTCTCTTTCATTTCAGATGCTGCAATCGATACAAAGAAGTCACAATATACATCATAACCATCATAACACAGAAAAAGAAGGCTACTCCTCAAGGATGGCTCCAACAAAGCGAACAGAAAGTGGCATACTATACTTGCCTGGAAACTCAACAAACCACAGGAAGACCTACATGAAAAGTAATAAAATCTTAAAAAACATACATTTTTATTTAACCAATACATGTTTTTTTTTCTTTTTCAGTATGTTTATTTGTTGCAGAATCCTCAGACGGAGAGTGAAGAATTCCTATAACATAGTACTATCGCCACCGATGCACTTTGGAAATTGGAAATTTAACTCCAAAATGAGACAATTTTGACCATATTTGAACCAATCAACTGCGAAAATCAGGAGAATATATTTAAGTGATATTTTGAAATTTTGACGGTGTGCCGTGTAATCCAGGAAGGGTCATACTGAGTCATACTGACAGCTATATCTTTGTCAAGTATAGCCCGTCAAGTATAGCCCTTCAGACAACTTTTTCTGCCCTGAAAACAGAGGAGGGGGAAGGGGGAGGGGCGTCATGCAACAAACAAGAGAGAAACATTGACATGAAGGGAAATTGCAGTGATGCGCACATATTTTTCATGGAATTAACAACAAAAATACGAAATAGTAAATTGTATTTTTTAGGTCCAAAAGTCATCAAATCACCCCTCTTTTATCAGGAATTTTCAACGGTTATGCAAGATGTCAATAGAATGTTTCCAACGTTTATTGAAGCAATACATTTTCCCAGGGCTGTTATTTTAAGAGATTGCATCATTTCCGAGTGCAACATTTCAAGATAAGTAATTCTAAGTCAAGTATTTAGTTCAGTGATACCAACAACAGCGACAAGCTAGGTTGATCCAGAATTAACTCTTCTCATTTTACCAGCATTAAATAATGGCATTCCTTTATTCAGCTAATGAATAAATTGTTATAAAATAATTATGTGGCCCGGTGGTTGGGTGTATTCAACTTTTCTAGCCTTTTTCGTTCTTCCAGAAAAGCCATAGTGTGATGATAAAACTTTAAGATAAAGACTGTGCACTCAATGCCTGTACTCTAGCTAAAGTTCATCTTTCAGTCCTATATGTAGCTCAGCCTGATATTGATCAAACAATGGGTCATAAATTATGCTGTAGACATTGATGATTGCATCTCTCTCTCTCTCTTTGATTTCAGATGCTGCAATCGGTACAAAGAAGACACAATATACATCATAACCTTCATAACAGAAAAAGGAGGTGACTCCTCATGGATGGCTCCAACAAAGCGATCAGTAAGTGACATACTCTACTTGCCTGAAAACTCAACAAACCACAAGAAGACCTACATGAAAGGTAATAAAATCTTAAAAAACATACATTTTTTTTTAACCAATACATGTTTTTTTTTCTTTTTCAGTATGTTTATTTGTTGCAGAATCCTCAGACGGAGAGAGAAGAATTCCTATAACATAGTACTATCACCACCGATGCACTTTGGAAATTGGAAATTTAACTCCAAAATGAGACAATTTTGACCATATTTGAAGCAATCAACTGCGAAAATCAGGTGAATATATTTAAGTGATATTTTGAAATTTTGACGGTGTGCCGTGTAATCGAGGAAGGGTCATACTGAGTCATACTGACAGCTATATCTTTGTCAAGTATATCCCGTCAAGTATAGCCCTTCAGACAACTTTTTCTGCCCTGAAAACAGAGGAGGGGGAGGGGGGGCGTCATGCAACAAACAAGAGAGAAACATTGACATGAAGGGAAATTGCAGTGATGCGCACATATTTTTCAGGGAATTAACAACAAAAATACGAAATAGTAAATTGTATTTTTTAGGTCCAAAAGTCATCAAATCACCCCTCTTTTATCAGGAATATTCAACGGTTATGCAAGATGTCAATAGAATGTTTCAAACGTTTATTGAAGCAATATATTTTCCCAGGGCTGTTATTTTAAGAGATTGCATCATTTCCGAGTGCAACATTTCAAGATAAGTAATTCTAAGTCAAGTATTTAGTTCAGTGATACCAACAACAGCGACAAGCTAGGTTGATCCAGAATTAACTCTTCTCATTTTACCAGCATTAAAAAATGGCATTCCTTTATTCAGCTAATGAATAAATTGTTATAAAATAATTATGTGGCCCGGTGGTTGGGTGTATTTAACTTTTCTAGCCTTTTTCGTTCTTCCAGAAAAGCCATGGTGTGATGATAAAACTTTAAGATAAAGGCTGTGCACTCAATGCCTGTACTCTAGCTAAAGTTCATCTTTCAGTCCTATATGTAGCTCAGCCTGATATCGATCAAACAATGGGTCATAAAGTATGCTGAAGACATCGATGATTGCATCTCTCTCTCTTTGATTTCAGATGCTGCAATCGATACAAAGAAGTCACAATATACATCATAACCTTCATAACAGAAAATGAAGGCGACTCCTCATGGATGGCTCAAGCAAAGCGAACAGTAAGTGACATACTATACTTGCCTTAAAACTCAACAAACCACAAGAAGACCTACATGAAAGGTAAACAAATCTTAAAAACATACATTTTTTTCAACCAATACATGTTTTTTTTTTCTTTTTCAGAATGTTTATTTGTTGCAGAATCCTCAGACGGAGAATAAAGAATTCCTATAACATAGTACTATCACCACCGAAGCACTTTGGAAATGTGAAATTTAACTCCAAAATGAGGCAATTTTTACCATATTTGAAGCAATCAACTGCGAAAATCTGGTGAATATATTTAAGTGATATTTTGAAATTTTGACGGTGTGCCGTGTAATCCAGGAAGGGTCATACTGAGTCATACTGACAGCTATATCTTTGTCAAGTATAGCCCATCAAGTATAGCCCTTCCGACAAATTTTTCTGCCCTTAAAGCAGAGGAGGAGGGAGGGGGGCGTCATGCAACAAACAAGAGAGAAACATTGACATGAAGGGAAGTTCCAGTGATGTGCACATATTTTTCGGGGAATTAACAACAAAAATACGAAATAGTAAATTGTACTTTTTAGCTCCAAAAGCCACCAAATCACCCCCTCTTTTATCAGGAATATTCAACAATTATGCAAGTTGTCAATAGAATGTTTCAAACGTTTATTGAAACAATATATTTTCCCAGGGCTGTTTATTTTAAGAGATTGCATCATTTCCGAGTGCAACATTTCAAGATAAGTAATTCTAAATCAAGTATTTAGTTCAGTGATACCAACAACAACGACAAGCTAGGTTGATCCAGAATTAACTCTTCTCATTTTACCAGCATTAAATAATGGCATTCTTTTATTCAGCTAATGAATAAATTGTTAGAAAATAATTATGTAGCCCGGTGGTTGGGTGTATTTAACTTTTCTAGCCTTTTTCGTTCTTCCAGAAAAGCCATCGTGTTATGATAAAACTTTTAGAGAAAGGCTGTGCACTCAACACCTGTACTCTAGCTAAAGTTCATCTTTCAGTCCTATATGTAGCTCAGCCTGATATCGAACAAACACTAGGTCATAAATTATGGTGAAGACATTGATGATTGCATCTGTCTCTCTTTCATTTCAGATGCTGCAATCGCTCCAAAGAAGTCACAATATACATCATAACCATCATAACAGAAAAAGAAGACGACTCCTCAAGGATGGCTCCAACAAAGCGAACAGTAAGTGGCATACTATACTTGCCTGGAAACTCAACAAACCACAAGAAGACCTACATGAAAGGTAATAAAATCTTAAAAAACATACATTTTTTTTTAACCAATACATGTTTTTTTTTCTTTTTCAGTATGTTTATTTGTTGCAGAATCCACAGACGGAGAGTGAAGAATTCCTATAACATAGTACTATCACCACCGATGCACTTTGTAAATTGGAAATTTAATTCCAAAATGACACAATTTTGACCATATTTGAAGCAATCAACTGCGAAAATCAGGTGAATATATTTAAGTGATATTTTGAAATTTTGACGATGTGCAGTGAAATCCAGGAAGGGTCATACTGAGTCATACTGACAGCTATATCTTTGTCAAGTATAGCCCGTCAAGTATAGCCCTTCAGACAACTTTTTCTGCCCTAAAAACAGAGGAGGGGGGGTGGGCGTCCTGCAACAAACAAGAGAGAAACATTGACATGAAGGGAAATTGCAGTGATGCGCACATATTTTTCAGGGAATTAACAACAAAAATACGAAATAGTAAATTGTATTTTTTAGGTCCAAAAGACATCAAATCACCCCTCTTTTATCAGGAATATTCAACGGTTATGCAAGATGTCTATAGAATGTTTCAAACGTTTATTGAAGCAATATATTTTCCCAGGGCTGTTATTTTAAGAGATTGCATCATTTCCGAGTGCAACATTTCAAGATAAGTAATTCTAAGTCAAGTATTTAGTTCAGTGATACCAACAACAGCGACAAGCTAGGTTGATCCAGAATTAACTCTTCTCATTTTACCAGGATTAAATAATGGCATTCCTTTATTCAGCTAATGAATAAATTGTTATAAAATAATTATGTGGCCCGTTGGTTGGGTGTATTTCACTTTTCTAGCCTTTTTCGTTCTTCCAGAAAAGCCATGGTGTGATGATAAAACTTTAAGATAAAGGCTGTGCACTCAATGCCTGTACTCTAGCCAAAGTTCATCTTTCAGTCCTATATGTAGCTCAGCCTGATATCAATCAAACAATGGGTTATAAATTATGCTGAAGACATTGATGATTGCATCTCTCTCTATCTTTGATTTCAGATGCTGCAATCGATACAAAGAAGACACAATATACATCATAACCTTCATAACAGAAAAAGTAGGTGACTCCTCATGGATGGCTCCAACAAAGCGAACAGTAAGTGACATACTATACTTGCCTGAAAACTCAACAAACCACAAGAAGACCTACATGAAAGGTAAAAAAAATCTTAAAAACATACATTTTTTTTAACCAATACATGTTTTTTTTTCTTTTTCAGAATGTTTATTTGTTGCAGAATCCTCAGACGGAGAATAAAGAATTCCTATAACATAGTACTATCACCACCGATGCACTTTGGAAATGTGAAATTTAACTCCAAAATGAGGCAATTTTTACCATATTTGAAGCAATCAACTGCGAAAATCTGGTGAATATATTTAAGTGATATTTTGAAATTTTGACGGTGTGCCGTGTAATCCAGAGAGGGTCATACTGAGTCATACTGACAGCTATATCTTTGTCAAGTATAGCCCGTCAAGTATAGCCCTTCAGACAAATTTTTCTGCCCTTAAAACAGAGGAGGAGGGAGGGGGGCGTCATGCAACAAACAAGAGAGAAACATTGACATGAAGGGAAGTTCCAGTGATGTGCACATATTTTTCGGGGAATTAACAACAAAAATACGAAATAGTAAATTGTACTTTTTAGCTCCAAAAGCCACCAAATCACCCCCTCTTTTATCAGGAATATTCAACAATTATGCAGGATGTCAATAGAATGTTTCAAACGTTTAGTGAAACAATATATTTTCCCAGGGCTGTTTATTTTAAGAGATTGCATCATTTCCGAGTGCAACATTTCAAGATAAGTAATTCTAAATCAAGTATTTAGTTCAGTGATACCAACAACAACGACAAGCTAGGTTGATCCAGAATTAACTCTTCTCATTTTACCAGCATTAAATAATGGCATTCTTTTATTCAGCTAATGAATAAATTGTTATAAAATAATTATGTAGCCCGGTGGTTGGGTGTATTTAACTTTTCTAGCCCTTTTCGTTCTTCCAGAAAAGCCATGGTGTTATGATAAAACTTTTAGAGAAAGGCTGTGCACTCAACACCTGTACTCTAGCTAAAGTTCATCTTTCAGTCCTATATGTAGCTCAGCCTGATATCGAACAAACACTAGGTCATAAATTATGGTGAAGACATTGATGATTGCATCTGTCTCTCTTTCATTTCAGATGCTGCAATCGATACAAAGAAGTCACAATATACATCATAACCATCATAACACAGAAAAAGAAGGCTACTCCTCAAGGATGGCTCCAACAAAGCGAACAGAAAGTGGCATACTATACTTGCCTGGAAACTCAACAAACCACAGGAAGACCTACATGAAAAGTAATAAAATCTTAAAAAACATACATTTTTATTTAACCAATACATGTTTTTTTTTCTTTTTCAGTATGTTTATTTGTTGCAGAATCCTCAGACGGAGAGTGAAGAATTCCTATAACATAGTACTATCGCCACCGATGCACTTTGGAAATTGGAAATTTAACTCCAAAATGAGACAATTTTGACCATATTTGAACCAATCAACTGCGAAAATCAGGAGAATATATTTAAGTGATATTTTGAAATTTTGACGGTGTGCCGTGTAATCCAGGAAGGGTCATACTGAGTCATACTGACAGCTATATCTTTGTCAAGTATAGCCCGTCAAGTATAGCCCTTCAGACAACTTTTTCTGCCCTGAAAACAGAGGAGGGGGAAGGGGGAGGGGCGTCATGCAACAAACAAGAGAGAAACATTGACATGAAGGGAAATTGCAGTGATGCGCACATATTTTTCATGGAATTAACAACAAAAATACGAAATAGTAAATTGTATTTTTTAGGTCCAAAAGTCATCAAATCACCCCTCTTTTATCAGGAATTTTCAACGGTTATGCAAGATGTCAATAGAATGTTTCCAACGTTTATTGAAGCAATACATTTTCCCAGGGCTGTTATTTTAAGAGATTGCATCATTTCCGAGTGCAACATTTCAAGATAAGTAATTCTAAGTCAAGTATTTAGTTCAGTGATACCAACAACAGCGACAAGCTAGGTTGATCCAGAATTAACTCTTCTCATTTTACCAGCATTAAATAATGGCATTCCTTTATTCAGCTAATGAATAAATTGTTATAAAATAATTATGTGGCCCGGTGGTTGGGTGTATTCAACTTTTCTAGCCTTTTTCGTTCTTCCAGAAAAGCCATAGTGTGATGATAAAACTTTAAGATAAAGACTGTGCACTCAATGCCTGTACTCTAGCTAAAGTTCATCTTTCAGTCCTATATGTAGCTCAGCCTGATATTGATCAAACAATGGGTCATAAATTATGCTGTAGACATTGATGATTGCATCTCTCTCTCTCTCTTTGATTTCAGATGCTGCAATCGGTACAAAGAAGACACAATATACATCATAACCTTCATAACAGAAAAAGAAGGTGACTCCTCATGGATGGCTCCAACAAAGCGATCAGTAAGTGACATACTCTACTTGCCTGAAAACTCAACAAACCACAAGAAGACCTACATGAAAGGTAATAAAATCTTAAAAAACATACATTTTTTTTTAACCAATACATGTTTTTTTTTCTTTTTCAGTATGTTTATTTGTTGCAGAATCCTCAGACGGAGAGAGAAGAATTCCTATAACATAGTACTATCACCACCGATGCACTTTGGAAATTGGAAATTTAACTCCAAAATGAGACAATTTTGACCATATTTGAAGCAATCAACTGCGAAAATCAGGTGAATATATTTAAGTGATATTTTGAAATTTTGACGGTGTGCCGTGTAATCGAGGAAGGGTCATACTGAGTCATACTGACAGCTATATCTTTGTCAAGTATATCCCGTCAAGTATAGCCCTTCAGACAACTTTTTCTGCCCTGAAAACAGAGGAGGGGGAGGGGGGGCGTCATGCAACAAACAAGAGAGAAACATTGACATGAAGGGAAATTGCAGTGATGCGCACATATTTTTCAGGGAATTAACAACAAAAATACGAAATAGTAAATTGTATTTTTTAGGTCCAAAAGTCATCAAATCACCCCTCTTTTATCAGGAATATTCAACGGTTATGCAAGATGTCAATAGAATGTTTCAAACGTTTATTGAAGCAATATATTTTCCCAGGGCTGTTATTTTAAGAGATTGCATCATTTCCGAGTGCAACATTTCAAGATAAGTAATTCTAAGTCAAGTATTTAGTTCAGTGATACCAACAACAGCGACAAGCTAGGTTGATCCAGAATTAACTCTTCTCATTTTACCAGCATTAAAAAATGGCATTCCTTTATTCAGCTAATGAATAAATTGTTATAAAATAATTATGTGGCCCGGTGGTTGGGTGTATTTAACTTTTCTAGCCTTTTTCGTTCTTCCAGAAAAGCCATGGTGTGATGATAAAACTTTAAGATAAAGGCTGTGCACTCAATGCCTGTACTCTAGCTAAAGTTCATCTTTCAGTCCTATATGTAGCTCAGCCTGATATCGATCAAACAATGGGTCATAAAGTATGCTGAAGACATCGATGATTGCATCTCTCTCTCTTTGATTTCAGATGCTGCAATCGATACAAAGAAGTCACAATATACATCATAACCTTCATAACAGAAAATGAAGGCGACTCCTCATGGATGGCTCAAGCAAAGCGAACAGTAAGTGACATACTATACTTGCCTTAAAACTCAACAAACCACAAGAAGACCTACATGAAAGGTAAACAAATCTTAAAAACATACATTTTTTTCAACCAATACATGTTTTTTTTTTCTTTTTCAGAATGTTTATTTGTTGCAGAATCCTCAGACGGAGAATAAAGAATTCCTATAACATAGTACTATCACCACCGAAGCACTTTGGAAATGTGAAATTTAACTCCAAAATGAGGCAATTTTTACCATATTTGAAGCAATCAACTGCGAAAATCTGGTGAATATATTTAAGTGATATTTTGAAATTTTGACGGTGTGCCGTGTAATCCAGGAAGGGTCATACTGAGTCATACTGACAGCTATATCTTTGTCAAGTATAGCCCGTCAAGTATAGCCCTTCCGACAAATTTTTCTGCCCTTAAAGCAGAGGAGGAGGGAGGGGGGCGTCATGCAACAAACAAGAGAGAAACATTGACATGAAGGGAAGTTCCAGTGATGTGCACATATTTTTCGGGGAATTAACAACAAAAATACGAAATAGTAAATTGTACTTTTTAGCTCCAAAAGCCACCAAATCACCCCCTCTTTTATCAGGAATATTCAACAATTATGCAAGTTGTCAATAGAATGTTTCAAACGTTTATTGAAACAATATATTTTCCCAGGGCTGTTTATTTTAAGAGATTGCATCATTTCCGAGTGCAACATTTCAAGATAAGTAATTCTAAATCAAGTATTTAGTTCAGTGATACCAACAACAACGACAAGCTAGGTTGATCCAGAATTAACTCTTCTCATTTTACCAGCATTAAATAATGGCATTCTTTTATTCAGCTAATGAATAAATTGTTATAAAATAATTATGTAGCCCGGTGGTTGGGTGTATTTAACTTTTCTAGCCTTTTTCGTTCTTCCAGAAAAGCCATGGTGTTATGATAAAACTTTTAGAGAAAGGCTGTGCACTCAACACCTGTACTCTAGCTAAAGTTCATCTTTCAGTCCTATATGTAGCTCAGCCTGATATCGAACAAACACTAGGTCATAAATTATGGTGAAGACATTGATGATTGCATCTGTCTCTCTTTCATTTCAGATGCTGCAATCGATACAAAGAAGTCACAATATACATCATAACCATCATAACACAGAAAAAGAAGACTACTCCTCAAGGATGGCTCCAACAAAGCGAACAGTAAGTGGCATACTATACTTGCCTGGAAACTCAACAAACCACAAGAAGACCTACATGAAAGGTAATAAAATCTTAAAAAACATACATTTTTTTTAACCAATACATGTTTTTTTTTTCTTTTTCAGTATGTTTATTTGTTGCAGAATCCTCAGACGGAGAGTGAAGAATTCCTATAACATAGTACTATCACCACCGATGCACTTTGGAAATGTGAAATTTAACTCCAAAATGAGGCAATTTTTACCATATTTGAAGCAATCAACTGCGAAAATCTGGTGAATATATTTAAGTGATATTTTGAAACTTTGACGGTGTGCCGTGTAATCCAGGAAGGGTCATACTGAGTCATACTGACAGCTATATCTTTGTCAAGTATAGCCCGTCAAGTATAGCCCTTCAGACAAATTTTTCTGCCCTTAAAACAGAGGAGGAGGAAGGGGGGCGTCATGCAGCAAACAAGAGAGAAACATTGACATGAAGGGAAGTTCCAGTGATGTGCACATATTTTTCGGGGAATTAACAACAAAAATACGAAATAGTAAATTGTACTTTTTAGGTCCAAAAGCCACCAAATCACCCCCTCTTTTATCAGGAATATTCAACAATTATGCAAGATGTCAATAGAATGTTTCAAACGTTTATTGAAACAATATATTTTCCCAGGGCTGTTTATTTTAAGAGATTGCATCATTTCCGTGTGCAACATTTCAAGATAAGTAATTCTAAATCAAGTATTTAGTTCAGTGATACCAACAAAAACGACAAGCTAGGTTGATCCAGAATTAACTCTTCTCATTTTACCAGCATTAAATAATGGCATTCTTTTATTCAGCTAATGAATAAATTGTTAGAAAATAATTATGTAGCCCGGTGGTTGGGTGTATTTAACTTTTCTAGCCTTTTTCGTTCTTCCAGAAAAGCCATGGTGTTATGATAAAACTTTTAGAGAAAGGCTGTGCACTCAACACCTGTACTCTAGCTAAAGTTCATCTTTCAGTCCTATATGTAGCTCAGCCTGATATCGAACAAACACTAGGTCATAAATTATGGTGAAGACATTGATGATTGCATCTGTCTCTCTTTCATTTCAGATGCTGCAATCGATCCAAAGAAGTCACAATATACATCATAACCATCATAACAGAAAAAGAAGACGACTCCTCAAGGATGGCTCCAACAAAGCGAACAGTAAGTGGCATACTATACTTGCCTGGAAACTCAACAAACCACAAGAAGACCTACATGAAAGGTAATAAAATCTTAAAAAACATACATTTTTTTTTAACCAATACATGTTTTTTTTTCTTTTTCAGTATGTTTATTTGTTGCAGAATCCACAGACGGAGAGTGAAGAATTCCTATAACATAGTACTATCACCACCGATGCACTTTGTAAATTGGAAATTTAATTCCAAAATGACACAATTTTGACCATATTTGAAGCAATCAACTGCGAAAATCAGGTGAATATATTTAAGTGATATTTTGAAATTTTGACGATGTGCAGTGAAATCCAGGAAGGGTCATACTGAGTCATACTGACAGCTATATCTTTGTCAAGTATAGCCCGTCAAGTATAGCCCTTCAGACAACTTTTTCTGCCCTAAAAACAGAGGAGGGGGGTGGGAGTCCTGCAACAAACAAGAGAGAAACATTGACATGAAGGGAAATTGCAGTGATGCGCACATATTTTTCAGGGAATTAACAACAAAAATACGAAATAGTAAATTGTATTTTTTAGGTCCAAAAGACATCAAATCACCCCTCTTTTATCAGGAATATTCAACGGTTATGCAAGATGTCTATAGAATGTTTCAAACGTTTATTGAAGCAATATATTTTCCCAGGGCTGTTATTTTAAGAGATTGCATCATTTCCGAGTGCAACATTTCAAGATAAGTAATTCTAAGTCAAGTATTTAGTTCAGTGATACCAACAACAGCGACAAGCTAGGTTGATCCAGAATTAACTCTTCTCATTTTACCAGGATTAAATAATGGCATTCCTTTATTCAGCTAATGAATAAATTGTTATAAAATAATTATGTGGCCCGTTGGTTGGGTGTATTTCACTTTTCTAGCCTTTTTCGTTCTTCCAGAAAAGCCATGGTGTGATGATAAAACTTTAAGATAAAGGCTGTGCACTCAATGCCTGTACTCTAGCCAAAGTTCATCTTTCAGTCCTATATGTAGCTCAGCCTGATATCAATCAAACAATGGGTTATAAATTATGCTGAAGACATTGATGATTGCATCTCTCTCTATCTTTGATTTCAGATGCTGCAATCGATACAAAGAAGACACAATATACATCATAACCTTCATAACAGAAAAAGTAGGTGACTCCTCATGGATGGCTCCAACAAAGCGAACAGTAAGTGACATACTATACTTGCCTGAAAACTCAACAAACCACAAGAAGACCTACATGAAAGGTAAAAAAAATCTTAAAAACATACATTTTTTTTAACCAATACATGTTTTTTTTTCTTTTTCAGAATGTTTATTTGTTGCAGAATCCTCAGACGGAGAATAAAGAATTCCTATAACATAGTACTATCACCACCGATGCACTTTGGAAATGTGAAATTTAACTCCAAAATGAGGCAATTTTTACCATATTTGAAGCAATCAACTGCGAAAATCTGGTGAATATATTTAAGTGATATTTTGAAATTTTGACGGTGTGCCGTGTAATCCAGAGAGGGTCATACTGAGTCATACTGACAGCTATATCTTTGTCAAGTATAGCCCGTCAAGTATAGCCCTTCAGACAAATTTTTCTGCCCTTAAAACAGAGGAGGAGGGAGGGGGGCGTCATGCAACAAACAAGAGAGAAACATTGACATGAAGGGAAGTTCCAGTGATGTGCACATATTTTTCGGGGAATTAACAACAAAAATACGAAATAGTAAATTGTACTTTTTAGCTCCAAAAGCCACCAAATCACCCCCTCTTTTATCAGGAATATTCAACAATTATGCAGGATGTCAATAGAATGTTTCAAACGTTTAGTGAAACAATATATTTTCCCAGGGCTGTTTATTTTAAGAGATTGCATCATTTCCGAGTGCAACATTTCAAGATAAGTAATTCTAAATCAAGTATTTAGTTCAGTGATACCAACAACAACGACAAGCTAGGTTGATCCAGAATTAACTCTTCTCATTTTACCAGCATTAAATAATGGCATTCTTTTATTCACCTAATGAATAAATTGTTATAAAATAATTATGTAGCCCGGTGGTTGGGTGTATTTAACTTTTCTAGCCCTTTTCGTTCTTCCAGAAAAGCCATGGTGTTATGATAAAACTTTTAGAGAAAGGCTGTGCACTCAACACCTGTACTCTAGCTAAAGTTCATCTTTCAGTCCTATATGTAGCTCAGCCTGATATCGAACAAACACTAGGTCATAAATTATGGTGAAGACATTGATGATTGCAT